>OX637865.1:35800682-36470332 GCA_951802705.1 Netelia virgata | reverse complement strand
CATCCCCGGGGTGGGGAGAAGGATAACGGCTATGGACATTTCCTGTGCGGGGAAAATACAAGAAATACGACGGCTATGGTTAGCTCGTAGAAAATTAAGAAACTCAGGGGCAAGATACCGAAACACAAATTACATTCAGAATGAATAAAGTGTTTTATCTTTCTCTCAGGGACACGACAATGTTTTATATCGTCATAATGAGAAAGAGCGTCGATCAATCAACGATGTTGCGACGCATCATCGAGCCCGAATACTACAATGTTACTGAAAATATTAAAAAATATATATATATATATATATATATTTTCATAAATAATTCGCATTTCATGGTAATAACGTATTTGACATAAATTTGGAGAGTCGCTAAGGGAAAGAGACAAGTTAAAGAGAATATTATCGGCACAATGACATCACGAAATGGCGTATCAGCGAGCGTAGGACTAGCTACGAAAGTTTTACACGGGTCGTAATTAGGATCTCGTAAAATTTTCCTACGCGCCTCGGTCGCTTCGTCGCGATGGCGATGGCATGTCCATACAAAGAATGGCGAGAAAACAGTCATTCCCTGGCAGTCGTATCTGCATAGACCCTTAACTCTACGAGGCAGTAAAAATCCGTTATTACAGTATTACAATTCGCCGGCTGCAAAAAGCTTTTCCGGAGAATTGAAGAGTCGCGCGTGCTGGTGGGGTGGCAAGGCAAGCGGCCTCTCATTAATTCTGCGACGGCAGTCGGCCGTGAGCGGGATTCTGAAATACACTATGTAGGACGAAAGCCCGCGATGCTGCTCCACCGAAGAGCTGATGCCGAGGTAGAATGGGAAAAGCGAGAGATTCGCGCGAGGGGTTGGAGGAAAATGAAGATGGAGAAAGGAGAAAAAGAAGAAAGTGAAGAAGAGCGAAGAGGGCCATGGAATTTTCTCAGGAATCTTATTTATTATCCCGACAGAAAGAGAGAGAGAGAGAGAGAGAGAGAGAGAGGGAGAGAGAGGAGGGCGAACAATCGCGAACTAATTCGGTTCCCTTAATTACCGGCAAAAGAACAATAAGATTCGCCGTGCTTTTGTCTTGGGCAAAAATGAGAAATTACATTACGGGTCGGCGAATCATGCTATGCGCAGGTTTTCCGCTGGGTGGTCCTTCCCTAGACCGGGCTATACGCGTTCGCCATGGGTATATGACTCGAGAAGCACGAGGGGGTTAAACTGGACTGCGCAGGGTTAGTTCGGGATGCGGCCGGGAAGACGAGACATTTGCAAACCCGAAGAACTTCACGTGCTGCGTACCGACGCTCTATGGACCCGTTCGCACTCAACCGAGAGTTTTACGATTCTTCCAAGTGTTACGAGAAGCAGCGAGGCCATCGCTTTCCCATTGTTTCCGAGCTGCAGCGACGACCGGCGAACTGTTAATGATTACCCCGACTGCTATTGACTCTCCCGTTGCAACAGTTCAGCTCTCTCCTTGCTACGATGCTCTTTTCTTAATGGGATGTATATTTCAATCGCGTTACTGGTTCTTACCAAACCTTAAATTACACGCATTTACCTATGGTGCGCATTGCTTAGAAAACTGAATTAATTTAAAAGGAAAGTCGTAAAGGATTTCATAAGAATGAATAAAGATGGGGAAATAATACGAAATAACTTCAAGACACATGGCGTCAATCGCTGGGTTCGCGGTTCGTTAGAACACAACGGTCTGCCAATGTCCCGATTTCATTGCTTCTATACCGATTTTGTGATGCTTCATCCTTGTCCATGATGGTGAAATCGCATAGAAATTCGAGTCAGGTACGTCAGCGAAGGGGTGACTTGATTTTAGTTGTTCGAGTAAACAGTAGAGCATCGAAAAGGTTCGTATACGAGTCAAGTTTACCACACCACGGATCATCTGGCCTACACCTTCTCTTCGCAGTCACTTACCTATCCTTTCTTTTAGCAGAAGCTAAATAAAAAATCGGTAGATGCGTTGTACCAGCCGTTGGTCGAGTCGTTAACGCGGTATGTCTTACCCTTTGGCAATCGTCCAAGCGACCGCGATTGAATTCACCCTCGTCGTACTGAAAAAATACAGAGTTGATAGTTGCAATGTTTCCTTTATATTTCATTGTAGCTAGACAAAAGTGCGTCCATGTTTTCTGGGAAATAAAGGTAAGTACACCATGACAGACTACGTCTTCCACCCCCAGTCTCTAAAGCACCCCACAAGTCTTCACATCCCTTTTTATATTCTGGATGTAATTGAAAAAAAAACACACAACACGCGTGGAACAAAGGAAATAACTCGACCAGTTTACGTTGAAAAAGGGTACGAACTGGGTGCATGTACAAAGTACGTTAGAACGAAGGACTCTTCTACCCCTTTGCCAGTCGCTCTATATCGTAAAACGAGCCTCGGCTCGCGGAGCGTCAGAGACAACGTCGAGTCGTGGAATCGCATTATCGTAACCCAAGTTACAAAATAAGTGAGAAAGGACAGCACTCGTAGTTAATTCGATCAACCCTCGGAGGTTGTCGCAGGCTCCAGGTCTTTTCTCTTTCGTTTTCCACCTCCTCGTCACCTTTACCGAATTATGTCGCAACATCCTGTGACGTCGTTTCCTCTCTTTCGATGTTCCGTTCTTTCTTGTCCGCTTCCTCCCGTGCTCCTTCCTCGTCATCTTCGTGATGAAACGTCTTGTCGCGTTGGAAAAGAGGGTCAAACACGGTTCGGTGGCTTTAGCCATGGCCTCGCCATCAACCTTTACGACCCTCGCGTTCTTCCGCAGCCTCGTAAAGTGTACGCCCCAACTTCGCCACCACCACCATCGCTACAACCCTTTCCACTCTGATTGGATTTTACGGCTAACAAGAAAATTATATTCGAGATTGGGTAGGTAATCGTGTGAGGCAACCAACATCATCATCCTCTTCATTTTCATCTTGGAAAAGATTGTCGTCACATTAATAAAGACGCGATCAAACGTACCTCACAAAAACGTAACATGGTTTATTTTTATTTCGACGATTGGCGATCAACCAAATATAAGGAATCTCACGGGATGCTCATTACGGTCGTCGATATCGAATAAAGTAGCGCGCTGTACAAAAAGTCAGACGTATACGACGATTGTAAATAATAGTCACTGTACCAAACGGATTTGGCAAAAGATGCTACGCTGTCTCATTTCGCATGCGGAACGATTTTGCATATCCGTTACGTTACGCGTTGTGGATTGATGGCCCGTCGAGAGACTTTACCATGCATATACCCGAGCTACGCGAAGCTAGTCTACCCCATTGTGTCGACTCTCCCTGCATCGCGACAGATCCCGAACGATTCCATCGAATAAATATATACATATAGGTATACGTTAAAACGAATGCCACATCGCAGCAGGGAGCATTTCCGTCGGGATGGGATCGAGAGGGAGAGAGAGAGGACGACGTAGTATAATCACGACCGAGAGAAACTGAGAAGACATTTATATATTTCCGTATGTGCGGCGGCTGGAGGGAAATTGAGAGACGCGTTTCATCCACGTTTGGAAATTGAAGAATTTTTCGTAGTTCGCGAGAGAGAAAGACAGTAATAGAGAGGGATAAAGGAGAGGTTTGGAGCGAGAGCGCGGGGGTCATAAAGCCACGCGACCGGAGACGCCCGGCAGGCGCGTCGTGGCGTCGGGACGGTCGTTGGTCTTCCGTAGCGTTTCAGTTTCTCGAACACGTATATTCTCTACACTGGCATAACTAAGTTTCAGTTCGTACATCCTAGACTCAAGCGCGTATACAACGTTGCGACCAAGCGCGACGTTAAGCATCACCGTACTCTTCGGCAATACAAAAGCTTGGCTTCGCGTATTCGAGTATACACGGAGATTCGCTGATACGTATACCCACATGTATGCTTGATACGGTATAACAAAGCTTCGATGCACCGATATCCAGCCACTGTCGTTCTCTTTATCCCTCTTTCTCTCTCTCTCTCTTTCTCTCTCTCTCTCTCTCTCTCTCTCTCTCTCTCTCTCTCTCTCTCTCTCTCTCTCTCTCTCTCTCTCTCTTGACACCGCGGGGAAAAGGTCTCGGGTCACAGGCCATTAAGTCACGGGGTCTCCGTTCTCGGCCACAATAAGGACATGCTCCACTACCGGACAAGCGGGTAACCGCGCCGTTACGAGGCTAATGAGCCGCGATTTGCCAGATTTTCCGTGAGAACAGGATGTAAATATCCCGTCGGTCGCATGTGCGAGCAGCGAGGGATGAACGAGCTACGGGATACGATACACACACGATCCAAACTCTACTCTATTTCTCCCGTTTTCCGCTCTTCGGTTCACGATTACTCTTCATCAGAATGCTTTGCGACATCGTTCCTGGAAGCACGTGTGGGCTACTTCAAAGAATTGTTCGCGAATACAAGCTGCTGCAATTCCGATACGAGCCACGATACACGCGACTCTCTCGTTTCTCTGTAACGTTCTCTCGACGCGACGAGTGCTCTCTGGCTTCTCGTTACGACGAAACTTCCGTTGCGGCATGGTGCTTCGTTGTGCAGGATCGCAAAGCTCGAGAGATCGACGTAAAAAGGATGAACAAAACAATGGATAATCGAAAAAGTGGACTCGAGTTGATTTGAAATCGTCGTTACAATTATTCCAGTTAGGGTTTTTTTTAGTTTTGTTGTTACAGAGTAAAAGAATATAACATCGTTTATACGATTTTAGGTGTAACCTGTATAAAACTAATAAGAGAATCCTAATAATCCGAGCTAGTGTACATAACTTGTGTTTCGGTGCGGAAATCTAGAGTTACTGCATTCAGTAATCATTATTATGGGGTTTTGTCTGTATAGTGTGACGTACATGTCGTTTGGCTTTACCCTATATATTTAGAAAAAAAGAAATATGGCATTATAGTGCCAAAACTAAAACTAAACGAACTAATTATTCCAGTTGGGTGATCGGGGAAAAGTTGCAGGCGAAAGGAAATATTTCGATCCGTAATATTCAGGTTCGATATGATTTTGGACAATAGTCTTTGAGCAAAAATATTATTGCGAAGCCGTATGATGTAAAACGTTGCTATACGTTTGACGAAAAGAAAATTGGAAACACCACGAGCTGAATTCCGGGTCACCGATCGTCCTCGCTGTTTCTATCAGGCATCATACACTCGCGAAACGTACTCGAGAGCTCCTGGAAGATATACAGACGCAAGATTGCATGTATTTTCCTTTTATTGCATCGAAGGGATTTCGTTGAAAAAGAGGACGAGGGGACTTGGCCTCGGTGAAACAGCCTCGGCGTGGGATCGACTGGCAATGGCAACGTTGGCTCGGTCGTATTACCAGCGTCATAGTATACGTTATACACAACGAAAGGGAAGTTGCGATGCTTTTGGCGTTCCTGTTGCCCCGCGATGCTCTCAACCCCGTGTGTTCGACCCTGTACTACCCTCGACGCGAGAGCGTGTGCAAGAGCGCGAGTTCCGGGGGACGCGCCGCCTGTCGTCGTAATCTGTTTATAAAACAATTTGCGGGCCAAGTGATGCGTGAGATACAATAAATCTGCAAACATTGTTAGCATCGGGCGGCCTCGATGAGGATTGCCGAGGAAAGTGGAAACGTCGAGAGAGAGAGAGAGAGAGAGAGAGAGAGAGGATGCTCCGCGGGCCGAGGGAGGCTTTTATTAATACATATAGCTATGAAAAATATATATATGAGAATATCCGACAACGGGGATATAGAGAGCATTAACAGTGTTGGTGTATATGTGCAGGACGATTTTTTCGAACGATCCCAGAGAAAGATTCGCATCGTTGCTCGCCTCGTTCATCGATGATTCATCTTTATTTGATAAGGAGATCGTAGCGCGTCCCCGTAAGGTGACCAAAGCGTTTCCCCAAGGGATCGTCACCGCAATTATCCACCCCCGTGATGACTTTTATTCGCTTTGTACTGTATACTCGTGGTATTCGACTATACTTAATTAAATCTTACACGATTCTCTCTTCTCCCCATGGTCCCTTTGTACAAATTGGTCTACCACATAACGATCGGATACATTTCGAATGGATTAACGTTGTTTTCGATGATGATAGTTTCCACATACGTGAATTTTTGTACGCGCAAGAACACGCGATTCGATGAATATCGATAGTAGGAAAGAATATTAGTTTTCATTACGCGAATAGCGAACGAGCGAATATTTATTTTCACTTTTTTTCCATCGAGCGGAGGTATCCCTCGTGCGCGTCGTAGGCATTGCGGGGCTGGACTATGGGAGCCAGGCCCCTCTCGCGTGTTCCCATTAGGAAAATGAACGCTCCGGAATATCATATGACGGAACATGCATTTTTTGCAATGTGTTCGCTGGAGTATATTTTACATTCGTCGAGAGCGTGTTAGTACTGACTGTTGGTAACTGCTATCCGCCGCTCCGTGCATTGTCCGATAGCCGTTTTTTAATTAATCGGATCCGAGATTTCGTTATTACACCCGGCCCCATCGCGTAAAAAACCGTCTCCTACTCCCCCGATTGACTCACGTGCCAGCGAGCATATTTTTTCGAACGTGAAACGCGAGCCTGAACGAGCAGCAGCGGCAACAGAGAAGAATAGCGAGTGAGAGAGAGACAAAGAGAGAGAGAGAGAGAGAGAGAGAGAGAGAGGCTGAAACATCAACTGCCCGCGACGGTCCGGTGGATGATGATGGACAAAACGTACGTCACGTACAACCACATCGCCGATTCCACCCTTCGCTCGTGCAGAGAGAGAACTTCTCATACTCCGCGCGATAGCCTCTGTACTCGTCTCTCTGCTGACCATCCACGTTTTCGCATATCCCACTATATCTCTATCTCTCATTCTCCGTGTCCCGTCCCTTTTCGACCATCAGCATAACAGGGCACATTCATATACAGAGGCAAAGAGCGAATGCTGCATGTACCCGGAGCAACCGGTATATAGCCACATACACGCTTTACGCAACAGTAATTTCATCGTTATTTTTATAAATTGGGTGCCAGTTAACGCTCCAGCTATCGCGCTCGTCAGATTACAGCTTTTTGTAATATTAAAGTTCAAACCGGTAGGTCCAATGGTACCGCCGCTAGTGCTCCTGGTTTTCGGGCAATGGACTACCAATCCCCCCGAGATCATCAGCGACCCGGGAATCTTGCGAAACTCGGTGTGCCCTGATCATAGTGCAATTCAACCCCTCCATAGCCCGAACGAACATAGGAACCAGAGGGCGAAATTAACGTAGCGTAGATTTAAATTTATAACACAACCCGGTGGCGACAAAATGAAACGAGCAAGTTCGATCGAATTCGCCATATTTTTGTATTTTTGCGTCGACATTTTTACTTTTTATACCGAAAGAAAATACAAATGGAAGCATCACCGAGTACTTTCTAGGTGTTTCAATATTTAAAGGTTTCTCATCTCTCGTGCCTACGTCGAAAAAACATTATCACACTTTGATGTTCATTTTTTCTCCTCGTCTCTCTCTCTCTCTTTTTCTCTCTTTCTCTGTGTAATAACGAGGACAGGTTCTTTGTGCACCTCCGTAACTCTCCAAGTCATTAGATTAAATTCTTTGATCGAAATTCTCCAGACCCTCGACACTGTGGCAAACGAATTCTTAACCATCATTCGAGGATCACTTCACCATACGTTGTCGCACGTAGATCGTTCGTTGTACGAGAACCCTTCGTGCAGTTACCGAAAGCTAAGTAGGTTTTTATTAAAGTGCAAGAACGGTACATCGTACGAGAGATGAAAGCGATGAGAGGACTAGGGAAATTCTCGATGCCGAGGTGACGAAGGGGAGCTGGAGATCCCCTTATGACGGGATACACGATTGCGACAGAGAATCTCACTCGGTCACTCGATTTTGCTTGCTGTACTCGCTATACGATGTATCTACAATAGTACAGAGAGTCTACGCAGCTCTCACTCATCTCAGAGGCGTCCAAAGTGGTTGGCTCAGCGACGCGACCGATCCTCGCGTCTCTTGGTGCTGGTGCACGATCGGAGAGGGTGGACTAACGCGTCGAGGGGTTGGTCGGCTGTGGCGGCACGTGACGGCTCGTGGCGCACCAGGAGGTCCTATAAAAATGCTAGCCATGCCAGAAAGGGATGGAAAAACTGTGCAGAATAGATGGTCGGACGATCGGTAGCACAAAACGTATTATCGTCTGATAGTGCAACGGACTAAATGGTACGTAGTCAGAATTCTTTATAATACGTGGCAAAATGAGAATATTGACGAAACGATCTTACGAGTTTATATCAAACTAGTGGTACCCGGCATACGTTGCATTGTCGGTTTTGTGTCATAATTTATTTTGCAGCGAATGTGAAAATTCAATGGAAAAATATTTCTTTTTGAATTATGATTATTCAAATGCTTTTTGATACATAATATTTTTTGTTTTATCATCTTATGTGTACACGAATAAATCCGTAGGTTTTTCTACGTGTGAACAGGCCACTTATAGTTGTCCATGTGTAAAGCATGGGTTTTCATTTATAATTGTAGCTTAGATGATTATTGTTTATCATATTTTTCACTGAAAGCCTGGTACCATTGCAACGTCGTGGTGGATTGATGTTTCGTAGAAGAATGATAGACACGCCAGTTTTCAATGTTAAAACGTGTGGTGGTGTGCCTGGCAAATCAAGTGAATTCAAGAATTCATTTGGATAATTAACAACTTTTTCTTGATTCGTTAAAGTATTAATCGACCTGTACGTTTTAGCTTCTCCTGCTGTTTTATTTTGAATCGTGAAATTTATATAATTGACGTGGTTGTTTTCTGCTGCTAATACAGCACTTTCCCTTAACCACTTATGATTTTTGTAATTATGTGGAACGGTTTCAAAAACTTTGATAATCAATTCGTCTGTTGTTGCCGTTATTTTACAGAAGTTCGTACGTCGCACTTACTCTAACGATTTCCAGTCTTGCTTCTCGTCCGTTTCAGAAGCTCGTGATTTTGTTTTGTTTCGTGATTGAGATGTAGATTGACCACTTGGTTTTTGTTTTAATGGCATGATTAACTTGACATTCGCTGCCAAAAGAATCACGCTACCAAAAGGAAAAATGAAATAAAACGCACTCATTTGTTTTAAATATTTATATACATAATAATAATATCTGTCATGCGAGTCGTTAAATCAAATGAGTTTATTTCATTTCGCTTTTCATTTTTAATGGCATACTTCATTTGACATCAAATGTCAAATTAATTATATATTATTTATTACATAAATGTTAATTTTTTTTGTCCCGTTTGCGTTTATTTTTTTATAAAAAATTATTCTACTAACGCAGTAATCTTCGCGGGCGTGCGCACGACAACTCACCAAATTTTCATCGCTATCGCATGAATGGTATAGTAACGCATGCGAGACAAACAAACAAACAAACAAACAAACGTTCTAACATTTTTATATATAGAGATTTGCCACTCACGATCCATACGATCGTTTTTAATTGTACAATAGAAAGATGAATCCAGAAGCGAAAAATTATCGATTATCTCATTTCTCGATCAAAATGAACCATCCATATAAACGAGGATATATCTTCCTTTCACTCATTTATCTTTCTTTCACTCATTGGCATTTTTCCACCCCGTGGTCACCCCTTCTTCGACTCCTGCCCGTTGAATCGGGCACGCCGGCACGCGGACGCATAGTACGTGACGTACGAACTACTAGTATAATGCAGAAGAGAGAGGAGGGTGTGTAGAACGAAACGAACGATATATATCCTTCCTACGTACGTACGTACGTAGGTCGGTTGGTTCAGCTCTCTCGCGTGCCAACAATCGCCGCGATGTAATTCGATTCGATATCGCGAATTAGAGTTATGATATTCCATCCATGCAGGGCAATAATATACGAGCAGGTCTTACTGTGATGTGTGCTCGGACGAACAGACGTACCCACACCCCCCAAAGCCCTTACAGAAGCGGCGGCAACGGTGGGATATAGCGACGGCACGTGTCGAGGATCGCGTGTGCCTCGGGGCCAATTATACGACGGCCGATTTGACGCGGTGATTTCTCGCGAACGAACTTGCCTCGTCTACTCCCGCTAGCTCTCATCCTGGTCGTGCCGCTGACGCGGATGATGACTTTATTTCGTGAGATTGCGCGAGAGAGCACGTCCAACGACGAGGAAAGGTCTGCGCGCCGCACGATACCTCGACGTTTGTTTCTTGATCTCCCAATACCGCGTCCGTCTCTTCAATATTGATGTACTTAGCGATACGCGAAAGCTTCGGATCAACGAGATTTCTATATTACGATCGCCACTTCGTCGTATATCGTTTTACTCGTACGTTACAATAATTCAATTTCTCTGTCGTAAAAATCATCGCGGAAAATCATCGACGCGAATAAAAACACATTTCAACCCGATATTTTAGCTAGAACGATATTTTTGCCGCAAGCATATTTACCATATTCGCTTAAGAGCGTGTTTCAAAAAAGGTTTAACCTTATTTTACGTGTTTTCTATTCCTTTGAACAGCGCCCAGCAGAATACCGAGAGCAGCGAGATAACCATCACCGTGCGAAAGTGGCCCGAAAGGGGTGCGAAAAAAACGCCTCTTGTCAAGGTTCGTTATTGAAATGCGATGGGAGGTCGGGCATATGGAAAAAGGGGGTAGATGGTAAAATATAAAAAACTTGAAAAAAAAGAGCGAAAAGCGATCGACGAGTAACAAGGCGCGTGTCACTGGGTGGTAACCAATTCTAGCACCCCGTCAATATCGCGTGGCTACTATATACGTATATACGATGCTTATAATACTGCACTCGTCAGTCACCTACCATGGTATGCGTCCTAGCCCTAACCGGTTAAACGGCGTTACGCGCCCCGCCTGCTTTGCTTTGCTTGCGTGGGACACCGTGCAAACTCATCGATCGCTCGTGCGCGCGATTTGCATTCCGTAATGACCTGAAACCGTTCCCGAAGCTGTTCCCCTTCGAAACCAGGAAGCTCACTCGACGGACTTGTTCGATCACGCTGCGTATGCATCCCGAGGGCGCTTCGTGACAATGATGACAGCAGGAGGGAACTGTGTACAACGTGTGCGTGTTATAATACAGTTTGAAACCCGCGCCTCGACCATCTTCGATCGCGACACGATTAAAATTACGCCGACCCCTTATTTACTTATCTCGTCTTGTATTTAAATAAATTTCAAAAGTACTTACCTAGGATATCGAAGACTCGTGGCTAATAAACCAGATGCGGCATTTTCGATCGAGCCACAATTTCTCGAATCTTGGAACTTGACGAAACAATGGCGGCAAAGAAAAGTAAAGTAACATCGTCGAGCGTAGAACGAGATTAGAGAGGGAAGAGGGTAGAAGCGTTCGGTTACTAGATTTTGCCTCATTTTCCTGCAAGAGAAGACCGATCCCATGGACCCTCAGGGAATCGCGGCAACTTCTCGAAAAAACAGTCGATCAATTCCAACCGAGTGGTTTCAATGATGGTGGCCAAAGGTTGTACACCCTGTGAGATAAGATCGAGGTAGTTTCTACATTCGCACATCTCGTTACATAATGAAGTATCGTCGGAAATAATAATATAGTGATTTGATATCCGGTGGTAAAAAATTTGGTCTACGTTGATAAGTCCGTACACGCGTTCGAAAATGTGAACGATCGGTCCCGTAAAACGCTTATTGCAGCACGTGGATATAATTCCAGTTACAATTTTGTATAACAACGGAGAGAGAAGATTGTCAACTATTTTCATTGGGCACAAGCCGTTCTCGTTTCTTAGCAAAAGGAAAATGGTCTCCACCGTATAAGCGAGAAAACGCGGAATATAGAGGGAGAAACGATAATCCATTCGACGGTCATAACACAGAGCATGGCACCATAAAGCTCACCAGACAAGAAATACGGCCAAGCGAGATCCCTTTTTCTTTCCATCTCGCTCCACCGCTTTCTCTCTGTCTTTTCCTTTGCCGGGACGCGCGTTCGCCATCGCGACTGCACTTCGCTCTCTATACCTTCTACGTTTTCTCGACGTTGCGGCGAGAGCTATTCTGCGTGGTAAACTTACCCCCGGTTATATGCAAACCGCCATCGTTCCCCCGGGCCGGTCATAAACTTACCGAATTATATTACGCAGTCCACTCTCCTCGCAGTTTTCCATCTCGCTCACGCTCTTCCACCGTTCCATAGCCCACCGAAGCTTATTCTTATTCCCGTTTGCCTTTTTCTTCGTCTCACTCTCTCTCTCTCTCTCTATGGCTAAGAGAGCTTACCAACCCCCTCGGTATATCGTCCGACAGCCCTACGGCTGAGACACGTTACGTTGCCGTTTTCGTTTTGTTTATTTCGTAGAATGTAAAGATCTTTCATTTTTAGATTTTCGACGAACGCTTCCAGGTTCAGCGAGCAGAATATTTTATAATACTGGGAACCTATCACGAATAAGAATTAAGTAGATTGTGCCAAGATTTAGTCAGCTTCAGGCCCCTGGGCGAGAATTCTCTCGACATTTGTATCGGGAACAAGAATTAAGTAGTTTGTATCAACCTTCGGTCAGCCCTGGAGCTTTTTCAAGTTTTTTTCCTTTTTCCTACAGAGCGAAGATTAATGTGCTGTAGATTTTTGGCAAGTGAATTTTACGATGAGCGAAGAAGTGAAGAGAAAAGAGATGGTTACCGTGTAGTTGAGATTTTTGCGAGATTCACCGGGCCAACTATTCGTAATTATGCGACCGACTATATCACCCAGGCCATGGGTTCGCATATCGTGCAATTTTTCCTGGAGACGTCACGCTCATAATCTCACAAGCCTATGTACCCACCATATACCTACAAATACTTACATAACATACACATATACGATTTTCGGAGCAAATATACCGAAAGACAGAGGAAGATTGAAACTCGGCACAGTCGTAAAGTTTCGGTCGTTCGCAGCTAGAGATGCCTGTGAACCGGACGAAGAAACTCCTTCCTCCTGGGTAGAGAAGGGGGGGGGGGAGTATAGGGAA
Organism: Netelia virgata; assembly: GCA_951802705.1. Lineage (NCBI taxonomy): Eukaryota > Metazoa > Arthropoda > Insecta > Hymenoptera > Ichneumonidae > Netelia > Netelia virgata. Next base: position 36,457,317 of record OX637865.1, on the reverse strand, counting down.
ATAAAGAATGGATAAAACATGTGTCGGTTATAAAGTTATCTACTGTATGCTCTTTTTTTACCGGCATCGGACCGAGGAAGAGAGAGATGAAGTAGGATAGAGATTCCTCGTTTTTATCTCGTTTCGCGCATGCATCCCTTGGACCATTCCGGCAATATCGTTGTACCGTGAACTCGCAATCCTCATCGTCGTTGGTACACCGTCATAGAGACGATCCCTGGCCCTATACAAACACGCCATTCTCACAATTTTCGCGTCCTCCCTTTTCTCGCTTTATTATCATTTTTTGTCCACTTCTTTTTTTCATCCATCTCTCCATGCTATCCGATGTACATTTGTTTTTTCTCTCTGTATGCTACGCTTGCAGCTGGAATATAATATCCCCATGCAGAACTCTTTTCAGCGATGCATCGAGGTGTAGTCGTCGAGCTGCGTGCATTCTCATTCGTTGCACTCGCGCCCACCTTCATGGCCTATAGTCGCGACGCACAGGACGACGCACCGAAAGCGTTTGTTCGATACATAGAGAAAACATGGACGAGATCGAGTCGGTGTGTATGTGTACGAGCCTCGAATATGTGGTATATTATATACCCGTGTATACAGAACCTCTAGCTTTATGTACCAGAAGTGATGGGTACATTTGTTCGTTATTTCGATGTGTGTTTTTGTTTTTGGCCCCGGACTTTTATTTACGAGCGGACAGCGGAGCCACAAATATGCGACGAGATCGGTGCGACGCGTGTATACGTCGTCCGAAACTCTCGCGCGTTTATCCCCTCGTGTACGGGGTAACACAGGTTCACTCGTTTCGCATATACCTGTACGTCACGTACGTATACACCGGGGTTCAGCCTTTGGCAACGTACACCCTCGTTCGTACGTTCGTTGGAGTCATTTCGCGGCGCTTTTATATCCGCAATAATTTTTAGACCCGACGATGTCACCCATGCTGGGTTATAGGTTCGTTCTATCCTGACGATATCGGGCGACCTGCGACTAATACTGTAACGAACCTTGGGGAGAGATACGTTGGATGTTTATATACGGTTCGATCTAAATACGATGTAGTTTTCAATAATATCGAAAAATTCACATATAATTTCGTAATTATTGAAACAAGATGAATGACGACGACTGTGGATTTTTGTACTGGATATTTTTCAATCGATCTGTTATGACTTTTATACAGTTAGGAATAAACGAAGAAAAAAATATAATACATTTGGCATTTGCTTGGACGATGATGTCAACATTAACTTTACCCACATATCCCAGCGTGATATTTCCGAGTTCCGGTGAGCCTCGTTCACGTCTCACCGTCGTCACGTGGCAGTGACGATCCCGGAGGATACGAGATCTCGTTCGCATTATAAATCCTTGGAAAAAGATATTTTTATCAAGGGTGGAGAGAAGCAAGCATTTGTCTACGTTGAACTCGGCGGAAGGTTGATCTGGCAAGAGAGCGTGAGGGAGAGGGTAGTTTTCACGAGTAGGAGACCCATAGGGTGTCGAAAAATGCGGACGCCTCCATCTATCAGCGACTCGAACAAACACATCAATCCGCGGAGTATAGTTCTGCAAAGGGCTCTGTCGGCACCCTCCGTCCGCGTATACGTCCAACCCTCCGACGTCAAAAAAAAAAAAGGAAGAAAAGAAATCGAGACTTGGCGAAGTGAGAGAAGAAACGCCGTCTTACGGTTGGGCTACGCGAGATGAATCTCAAAAGGCGGAAAGATGGCGGATTCCAGGACCCGCGACTCAACCCGGAAGAATCCGCACCCTTTGCACGCTCGACAGACGCAATTCGTGAACGTCACTCATTTTTCTCCGCACGTTTGATCGCCAGAGTCTCGCACGACGCGATTTTTTCCCCCCTCCCAGTAACGCAAAGATTTTTGACACAGATTTTCTTCGTTGGACTTTTACCAAATGGTTTTATTCTCCTTTCGTAGAGCAACACTCTCGACAACGTCTACGAAAAAAAAAGAAACGCCGATCGCGGCGTGTAATTAGGCCACGGTGAACGGTCGAGGGGACACGTGCGGACGATTCATCAAGGGGCCAGAACAGCGGCATACCTAAAACCCCGACTCTTTTCGGCGAGTCCGGTTCGACGTGTGTATAATACTGCTACTACTGGTGCACCCCCGCGCGCGCACTCGACCCATTCGCGCGTGTACCATTGATCGTTCACACGTGTTACCCGCTACGAGCACAGGCCCGTTTCGGCAGTCTTCCAATCTCGCGTTTATACATACGCTCCCTCTGCGACTATACATATATATATGTGTTCCCGCGATTTCACATTAATCACTGTACGACGGGCGACGAGATTTACAAATATATTCGGAAGTGAGTGGCATGAGTTTACGATTTTTCCTGCGTTTCCCACTTACGGAATAACAAACGTATCGGAATAACGAACTAAATATGAAACGAAAATCCGTCCTGAAAAGGAGTTTTATACACGAAACAATTCGAAGAATATAATTCATCGTTCTACTATTTGCAGAACGTAAAAGGGTTGAATTGTTGGTACGCGTTCCCGGTATATGGGCCGTCGATAGCCTCGTCGATAGAGTTCCACTGTCTGGGGTTGTACAGTAAGAGCAAGCAAGTGTGTGTGAGACACAGAACGAGAAAGAGAGAGGTAGAGGTAGAGAGTTGGTTGCGTTGCTATCGAGACGCTTGGAGGTGAACATATCGTCATGAAAGGGAAGGCAGAGCCTTGTGCGTCTGCTTCTGGTACTGGATGATGGAGAAGTGAAGGGGATGGGAGAATGTCGCGGGAGATTGGAGGTGAGAGGAGAATCGCCGCTGCATGGTACCTTGCAAGGAAGGCTCTTCGAGGACTCTAAGTCTAGCGTATACACTGGCACATGCTGCCGTTGATGCGGCGTGAAGGAGGATCGATCGAAACCTGAAGGACGTTGCCAGATTGGGGTGCAAAGTACGTGATAGGTGGTAAAGGGCCGTCGAAGTTCGCGGAAAACGGGCGAGAGTCGATGGACGAAAGTCCTTCACGACAGGCTGTACCGTCATTGGCACGATTTCGTAGATTCTCCTTCACTACCTCATCCACGTAACGATGGCCTGAGTGAGATAGAGAGAGAGAGAGAGAGAGACCTGGAAACTCCGCTCACACGTGGTGTGACACCCGGTGCCACTTATCGGTGGCCTCGTTACCATCCAGCCTCTCTCGTTGGTAACGAGTCATTAGGCGACTCGTACTGCAGATTCTCTACAGTCCTGTCGTCACCCTCTCGGAACCGACCACACCAGAGATTCTCATCCCACCGTCATTCACCGATGTTCGTCCGTAGACCTCTACAAAACCCCTCAATTCGACGCACACCACGATAAAAACTACCTGTACGTGCACATTTTATAGTGGTGCATCGGTTGGATAAAGGGGTAGTTTAATCAGCGGTACGAGTTGTCGAGCGACTCTCCCTTATTCTTATTTAAATATACACTATACGTTCCAGCGGAAACAAAAGATTTTCGAACGAGAGATATCATAATTGTGAGCGATTCTTCCAGTATTGTACTCCCTCATAATAAAGAAGTTTTCCTGTATTCAAAGTTTTGGAAATTTCTATATCACCAGGTGGCGCTAGTAGATGAATTCACGTTCCTGTAAAGACGACTCGAGGAAAGTTTTGGCATTCCACTACTTTGAATTTGGAACAGAGGTTCACCATGATATATATATATATATACATCATGGTGAACCATTTATATCACATCGGTGATATATACGCGTGAAGATGAATACGTATAGATACACATTGGATTCGGAAGTTTAGCGTCGGGATAGAGAGAGGGACACGAAAGAGCCCTAAGGAGATTTTCAGCCTGCCACGCTTCCCACAAGGATCTTCCTTCAGACGTGCGACGGTCGAAATCGCGAGAAAGAGGAAGAGAGGAAGGGGGCAAGGGGCTAGAAAGAAGGGAAGGGGGAGGGCCGGGACTGGGACGGGGAGGCAGCTTGACTGTCGGAGTGGAGCCGAAGCACGGGCACTTCTCGCGTTCTCGCCCGGATTCCCTCTCGGCAAAACCAAAATAACTTAATTAAAGAATTTCCATGAATTTAACGGTTACCGCGGGAGAGAGGTGGATACATATTTATGATCTGATCGTCGTCTGCGTCGTCCGCTTCTCTCTCGCCGTCGCCGGCGTCGTCGTCGTCGTCGTCGTCGTCGTCGTCGTTGTCGTCGTCGTCGTCGTCGTCGTCATCGTCGTGCACATAGCGCCCATGGCCTGCTTCAGTCCTCCCCCACAACTCCAACCCGGCGCGCCCCGCGCGCAGGCAGGAAAATTTGAATGAAACCAGCGAAGCGAACGGACCGTTGGCTCCTTTCAAGTTAGCGGGTATGCGGAGTAGGGGTTGCGGGGCTACGAGAGGGCCAACAGTGTCTTGTCTTCGTGATATTATACCGCTGCCCTGGTTGCTTCCCTATACAGGGGGTTGAAAATTGTATATTTTCTCAATCTGATAATTCGCTCACCGTACAGATGAATATATAAATTGAGGACGGAACAAAGAGAAATGACGAATGCCGGATTTGCGTACATACCGAGGCTATCGAAACAAAAACTTTTCGTATCTATGGATAATAAGAAAGAAAATAGGTACGATGTAATTCGCGATGGGTCAGGAAATTCGTATGCTCTCTCTGACATTATTCTCGATGTACGAAGAAAAAAAAAGGATTTTCAGTTCGAAAGAGACGTATCCCGCGACTGATGAAAAGAGTCGTGGGAGAACGGGGGAGAGAGAGAGAGAGAGAGCAAAAAAATGAAATGTTGCCGAATCATAATTACGTGGATCCGTTGAAGAGCCCTGAGCTCTCTTCAACCCCCGCGGAAAGAGCCCGCTGGTTGGCTCCTTAAAAAAAAGTGGAAAAACGTATAAAAAGGAAAATAGGAGAGGTTGCTCTCTCTCTCTCCCTCTCTCTCTCTCTCTGTCGTTTCATTTCAAAAAGAGAAAGAAAAAAGCGGAGCGAGGGAGAGAGAAAGAGAACGCGCAAAGTACACCGCGATAAGCAGCTACGAGTGTGCTGGCAGTAAAATACATACATCTGTACGAACACGTTGTCGAGAGGAGAAAAAAAGAACCTGAGAAGCAGAGATGAGAAAAAGGCGAGTCGGAGAACGAATGAGCGAGGGCTTGGAGGGACTCGAGAGAAAGACACTGCGAAATTGCAAGAGAAAAACATAGTGTGCCCCGTGCGCGCCCTCGTGCGCCACTAAGAGCCTCTGGGCGCATCTCTCTTGTGGACTCTCATCCCTCGTTCCCAGTAGGAAGGGAGAGAAAGCGCGGAAGTACGAGGGTCGAAGGTAAAGGGAGTGAAAAAAGATGGTGAACGGAGACACGGAGATGAAGGATATACAGAGGCTGGCGCAGTGATAAAAAAGAAAGAGCGGGCCAAGAGAGGGATGTCCCTGAGAGGGGGTGAGGGGTGTGGCGAGAGAGCGGTTTGAGGGAAATGCCGTCGGATGAGAAAACGGCACGAGGAAAGAAGAACGAGAGGGCAGGCACACAAGAACGTACCGGAGTCGAAAAGATAGAAAGGGGATAGAAAGAGAGAGACTCGGGAAGGGTGGCGCGCGCGACGGACAGCAGCGATTGGATTTCATTTCGTCTTGTCGCTTTGATGTCCCTGATGCGTGCTCTGCTGGCCCGCTTCTGCCTTTTTAACAAACTCATCTCCTCGGCAGCCCTTAATCTCCGCCCTTCAACCTCCCACTTTCTTTCTACGGCAAAACCCGTACCAATGTTTCTCAGTGCGTACCACCACCACATTGGTACAATAGGCATATACATGTGACACAGTAGGCTTCGAAATATTACGTATTTCCGGTATCGTAAGTTTCGTATTCTACGACGATAAAGATAACAATTCTGAAAAACAATTGAAACCGAGAACACATAACGAGCGGTATGACGTAACAATCCCGGAATATAAATCGTGCCTCTTTATTTGCGGCGAATTTACATCGCTCGATAGAACGCGGGCGGTTCTCGAATATATACATAATATTCGTGGGACGAGGGTCAAGCCCCTACCGTCGCCGAACCCGTTATCGTCCTTCCACTTTCTTCTCGTGCTATATTCGTAACACCCAATTTTTTTTCTTTTTTGAAAAGGTCGTCTTGACGAGAGAAAAATTCCGATCGTTGGGTCAGTCGAGTGAAAATATACTCGGTCGTCGCGCGCCCGATTAAGTCCCGGGAATGAGGTCCAGGATAGTAGACCGAGACCATTCTGGACGTAAGTCATGGAGACCGAGGTGTCGTAAAGGGTGGAAAGTACATACGTACGATACCTATATATATATATATATATATATATATATATAGCCGTATTTATAGTTGTAAAGATTATGTGGAAGGGGAGAAAAAATGAAATAGGCAAGTGAGCTGTGGGAGCTCGCCGCGTGCAGTCCCTCGCTCGTGCCGGCTATCGCCACGTTATTAGCATGAAGGCAAACCGTTTTCTAGAACCATCGATATATAGTACCGAATGAATGAGGGGGTTGTGTCGTAGGGCGCGCGGACCGTGCCAAGAGAGAACGAGATGGGAGCACACGCGCATCCGCCTAGCTGCTTCCTCGCATCAAGGGGGGCGCGGGGATAAATACACATACGTACAAATATACGTATGGTCTTGTTTATATATATATATATATATATATATACGTCCATAGGGGTACGTGTGTATGGATATATGTACGTACTCACCACGAGCCAGAAAAGGGAGTTTAGTTTAGCGTGGCCGAAGCGTGGCCGACACTGCTACGGGGGGTCTTGTTATAGAATGGCCGAAGAGAAAGAGAGAAAGAGAGAGAGGGAGAATACGTGCGACGACACGCTGCACCCTCTCAACCGACAAAACTTTATCTTACGCAGTCGTACACGCGATCTCTCAACTTTGCGGGCACTAACGTATTTGCCCCGTTTTTCTCTACACACTCTTGGTCTAGTATATTGCCTCATTACGAACGCCTTGATCGACGTACCTACTCGTATAAGCATTTGCCGGCATTTGCATTTATCACACGACGCTCGAGTTCCGCGAGAGGGTACCCGGTAATTTTATGGGCGATACGCTTGATGATATTCGCAAGAGGGTGTCCCGTTGAGGGAGCCCGAGTCATAAAGAGTAGGAATGAGATGGCGAGAAAAGCGAGAGACGGAGACAGAGGAGAGAGAAAGAGAGAGGAAAAACGCCGTAGAATAATGAGGGAAACGGTATTCGAAAATGGTTTTTGCGTTCTCGAATAGTTTCGAGTTTTTACAATTATTTCGAACGTTTTCGTTTTTTTTAATTATTATTTCAACTCGCTATTCGACAAATATCGCTATATAGTTACGCATCGGCTGTCTTCGACACAAGCATTTCGCTACGTCTCTTTCGACGAACTCGTTGTACAAAGGGTCGTTACAACATATTTTCCAAAGCTTTAGTAGTTTTTTTCTATTTTTTTTCTTTACCAGGCCGCGAACGCGCGGTTGAATGATTTTATCGAGAGAGAAACGGGTGTGGGGTAGCGAGTGAGAGGGGTATAAAAGAGAGCGAGGAATACTAAATATACGATGACACCTACAGCAGATTCTTGTGCGCGTAAAACGTGTATATGTACTTTGGTTTTAGCCGATGGTTGTCGCTGTAGCACGAGAGAACGTCGACGACGACGACGGCGTCGACGACGATGTGGATGTATATACGTATATACGGCTGAAACAGCCGCAACCACCCACCAGCTCGAGCGCGTAATAAGATGAGTTTCATGGCTGACAACGGAAGCTGCCTTGGCACTTCTTCTCTCTCCCTCTCTCTCTCTCTCTCTCTCTCTCTCTCTCTTTTCCACCCTCCTTCTGGTGGTGGTCTAGCTCCACGATGCGGCTCGTATCGATCGTTTCTGTCAGATCATCCGTGTAACTGGCCCCGTTCAGCGCTCATCGACTTGTCATGCGGAAAGACCGCGAAGAACAGAACGACAGAGTGAAAGAGAAAGAGAACGGTTGGGTCGGCGGGAAAAAGGGGGAGGAGAAGGAGGAGGAGGAGGAGGAGGAGAATGAAAGTCAGTTGATAGTCGGCGGATGCCGAGAGAGCGAAAAGTGGACGTAAATCGGATGTACTCGTTCTCTCCTCGGCACGGTATTAAATATTTATCCCGCGAGTCATACCGAGAGAATCGATGATAAAAACCTTGGTCCCCGATCGACCTCGATAATTTTCTTTATCGTAGAAAATTCTCCGCCCTACACGAGAAATAGCGGAATATTCGTAATTTTTTTGTTTCCTTTGTTTTCAATGTAAAACGTTCAGAAGGCCCTGGCTTTGACAAAGTCGTTACGAATTTTATTCTCGTAGAAACGTAATGGAAAAAAAAGAAAGGTTAACTATATATCGTCGAGCTCTCGCGCGCCGCGATACGGGTGTCCGTGTGTCAGTCTCATACGCATGCAGAGGCGCCGTTCATCATATTTTCCGAGCGCACATACGAGTTCGTGTTTCGTTTCTGGGATTTATATTTCGAACGAGACCGCAGAGAGGCTTCCATTCTCGTCATCCGGCGTGCTAAAAAATACGGACAATGCATATCGCGTCGATCGTGGTACGCGGCAGCGGCGAGGGTGAAACGCACCAGTGAAAAACCTTTTCTCTTACCAGAGGCCACATCAGCAAACGCATGCCACAGTAGTCGTGTAGTAATATAGTGGTGGTGGATATAATACCACTACTGTATTACTATACGATATACCGTGCGATATACGCCGTGGCATCGCAGTATATAGCGCGATCCCGGGTATTCGAGGATTCGTTGTATTTCTAAATTAAAAAATCCAATCCCTCGGCTGTGAAAAAAAAACCACACATACACGTACACACATAGACCAGAGAGGGTGACAATCCGAGCATGTGCGGTTGCGTGACAGTGTATCCGGGCTGGCGAGCATATCGCGGCATTGGCGAACCAGCGAGAGAAAGGGAAACAGGAAGAAGGAAAAAACGAGCTCGAAGTATCGCGAGTGTGACATCAATGCCAAGTTATATGCGCGCATATACGTTTTTCTTTTTACATATATATATATATATATATACCCTTTCGCGAATATAACGTACACCGTACTAAAGTCCTCTACCGTAGCGCCGTTATATGCAGAAAATCTAGTATACTCTCGACCTCCTGTCACATACTGGCGATACTCTACCGTAGACTCTGTTACGTTCTATAGGATCGGTTAACGATAATATCTTTTCGATTACGCGTTACGTGTCAAAATCGTTTCTACACAGATACGAAAATAATCGTACGAGAATTCTAGCGTTACTTTGTGTATTTTGTAAATTTGCCGCGAAGCTGCAAAGATTTTCATAAGAATTGAAAATTCATCCCAATCGCGAAAATTTTCACAATCTTTTAATATGTTGTACCATGGACGACGTATGTCGGTCCAGTTGACCAAATATCTCGCTAACTAGTTTAACCCGCATATTGTGAAAGCCTAAGGAATACGATATATCTGTAGATGATTCGTATGACGAACGCCTAGGCAGGCGGACGAAACGAGAGAGGATCCGGTGCTGCACAGTTCTGATGTACTGGAGATCATTTCATAGAACTGGTTCAGAACCGAGAGTACAGAGGGAAGAGAGAGACAGATAGATAGATAGAGAGAGAGAGAGAGAGAGCTTGTGGGCCAGTGTGTGAGATGCAGCAGTAAAACGGCCTAACAGAGGCGCAGAGCAGAGAACAGAGCCTCTTGCCTGGCTACGCTGCTTCTGCCTCTCCGGATGGTTGGCTGGATGGCTGGCTGGCTATCGAGCGACGCCGATGCAATTCCAATTCCTGGCTGTCAGCGGCAGAGCTGCGGGAGACGCGTCTATTCATGATCAGCCTTCCGTGAAATCCTGTGCCTCCCCGGGACTCACCCCCGAAACGAAACCCACCTCCTAGCGCTGCATCACCTCGCACCGGTGCTTCGACTCGCACCCTCCCCCCTCTCTTTCCCTAGCTCGCTCTCTCGCTCTCTCTCTCTCTCTTTCGCTATCACGCTTTATCTCTCTCGCTCTCTCCTCGTGTTCTCACTGCATCTCTGGATTTCCGTGTCTCCGTCACTCGCTCTTTGCTCGAACATCCCTTCCCTCTCATTCTCATGCGTTCGCTACAGCATCGCCATCAATAGGAAACCAGCTAGTAGCATTGCATGCACTCACCGGTCACACTCCTCCTCCTCCTCCTCCTCCTCTTGATGTTCGTACTGCGCCTCTTCGACCGGCATTCGATTGAATCTAACCTTCTTGCGAATGTCCCATAACGGGCGGTCGGCCATCATTCCCATGTGATTTCTGTACGAGCTTGCGTTAATGCGTCATTATGTACGTAGCCAGAATATATACGCATATTATCATATTAACGTAAGCTCTGTAGCTATTTTTGAATATATTGTTATATTTATTTGATAAATGAAGAATTCCTACTAAATCGAAATATGCAATCTTTATAGGTACACAAGTTTTGTGAACATTTTCTATATTATTTTCATCCATTGTACAAAGTAAGTAGGTACCTTATAATTGTAAATATTGTATGTCTATAGTCATATATGCGTCCTTACATATAATATGCAGGTTTCGTAGGGAGCTTTTGATACACTCTGCCTTGCTTTCTTTCAGACGTGAGCTCGAAGCTCAGAATGAGTGCGGAGAATACAGTGGCGTAAAAATAAGCAGACGACTCGCGAGAGGAAAAAGAGAGAGAGAGAGAGAGAGAGAGAGATGGTACACGAGATGGCACATGTATGAAAAACGAAAAAGAGGATAAGAGAGAGGGAGAGAGAGAGAGAGAGAGAAAACAAGTACGTGACCCGACACCGTAGAAATAAGGAAGAAAAAACGTGTACGAGAAAAAAAAGGAAGATACATCTAAAGTAGATGGCCCCCGAGACTACGAGGCACAATCTGGCGCAGGCTCCGTCTGCTTCGATGGATTTTAAAAGATCCCTCGAGATTATTACTTTTTTTTTTATTCTTCTTCCCTCGCTTTCTCCGCCTTTTCTTTCACTTTTATTCTTCTATTATTATTTTTTACGAGGAACGGAGAGCCGTGGCGCATGGCGCCACCAACAAGTAATAGTGTGTTGCAGCGATAGCGTCTGTATGTGCGCACGATAGTGTGCGACGTGTTCGAAAGCTGTTGCGGTGCAGGGCGAACCTGCGCGTATTTCTAGCGCTATCGAATTCTATACACGCATTTACCTATATATATATATATATATATATATATATATATATATATATATATATACACATATATACACGTATATGTATACCCACAATCCGAATATATGTGCCCGTCTATGGCCAGGAGGCTCTCTCGCGGCCGACGGGTTGGGTTGGATGCGTGGAAACCATGGACGACTTTGGGTAGACTCGTTGGTTTCCCGCCGCGACTATCGGTGCGCATTGAAGCTCACCGTTACGGAAGTAACGTCGGGACAACGGCAGCCAGTCTGAACGGGAGTATGAGGAGTGAGCAGTAGCACCAGATGCTGCTCTAGTGATGGTGGGGTAGTGGTGGTAGGAGCTAGTGATGCTGCCGAGAGCATATAGTCAGAGAGGGAGAGAGAGGGGGGGGAGAGAAAAAGAAAAAGAAAGACGAAATTCGGCACAAGAGTGAGAGAGGGAGGGAGGGTTTCGTTTCTGGCCATGCTATTGGTATTTCGTGGTCTTGTCTCATATCGTCTTTCGTCGATAATGTTACATTTCTTTTCTCGAGTCTTACTACCCCGTTGCAAAAAAGCAATAAGACAAATCAATCCCCAAAACGTTATTTAAGAAGAACTTAATAAATTTCAATATGTTTGCCAAGACTCTTTGAAAATTAATAATACGTATTATAATTATCGCTACTGTACCTCTCGAACTTAGAACCCTGGATATATTTTTTATCCAACATATGCCCTATTGTATATTATCTACAAGGATGAGTAAAAAAACGGTTTTTTGCAACATATCGTCAGCACACCGCAACCCCAGCATATGCCGTACCTACGCGTAAAATACTGGTAAGAGGAAGGTCTATGTATCTATGGCTGCAGCCACAATATGGTCTCAGGCACAAAGACGAAAGCCGCGGAGCACTCCATTATTAACTTCGAGCCAACATAGTCCGTAGCAGCAGCATCCTATGCCAATTCCTCACAATGAACGCTGCTCTCGAGGCTTTCAACATTCTATATACACGATATATATATATATATACCTAGTAGACCCAGGGGTTATGTCCTATTACCCACGGTTCATCTCGTACAAGGTGCAGGTAAGTACAGGTGTGGATATCGGAAAGTTAAATCCATGCTCAGGGAAGGGGCGTGTAGAATAATGCCTTTAGAGTGTTATAGACCACACCGTATAACCTCAAGGCTCGAGTGTTCGAGCTTCATGCGGAGAATAATCGATTAACCACGCGGCTACCGAATTCCATTCTCCGCGGACGAATTCTAAAATGCATCGGTGTTCGAGCGTGAATAAATAAAATTCATGAATAATTATGGGCATTGACGGTGGTAAACGTTTCAATAATTCGCGATGCAAACTGACATTTGATTAATCAAGTGTGGTATAATGGAACGCGATCGACCATGACCATTTTCGCCAGTGGCTAGGAAAGCATCGGATTATATAACGATCACGTAATGAAGATAAGTATTTACCTTGGAAGGTTACGATTGGCCCTAATAGTATGTGCCAAGGTTGGAATGGTTATCTGTCTTGTTTATTCGCACGTATAGCATGCCCTGCTCATTGAGACGTTACACTGGAATCGCTATACATAGCTATTGCATTGTCGTCAGTTTAGTATTTCTCTTGGCAATAATGGTTTTCATCTTGCTGCAAGAAGAGAAAAATCCAATACCGGAATTCAGTTAATACGAGAGATATTACCAGGAAACCGACCAACGTTATCTGTCCTTTTCTGCCTGTTTGAATCGACATAAGTTGAAAAGGCTTCGTTGCGTAAAATGGGTGCTCGATATAACACCGATTGTTATCGGTACAATATCGTGCACAATGTGATTTATAGGTTGAGATTGATCAACGATATTTCATTGTAACAAAATGAGCTTAATATTAGTTTTTCGAAGGAAGAGTCCTGATGGAATTATCGCGTAACATTCGCCTCGCCGGGAAAACGATTTACGTGGGAACAAATCATCCCGCTAATACATTAATGTTAACGATCTGTGGGAAAAGTCGCAACTCATCCTTGTATACACGTGGCAAAAGTCTTTCGCAGACATTAGGGAGCCATTTTAAATCGATACATCTATTCCTGACATGTTTAAGAAAGCTCATTGCTGCATATCATCGATAAGAATAACGAGGCCTACAAACCTTACCAGGACTACATAGGTGGGCCTAATTTCAGTTGGTAATTTCGATGAATGGCTAGCGATGGTGGAGAATTAAGAAAAGTGACGAAAGGGACCAGTGGGCATCGTCCTTTAACCAGCTTTTCCTATTTCTAAGAAGGGTCCGGAGGATTCCGTACGACCATACGTTCTGACGTTGGTCGGTCCCTCTGGCAAGCCAGTTGCTACCGCGCCACCGCCGCCATCGTATCTACGATACATCATTTTCGGCTGGGATGATCTCACGGTAGATTTACCATTTGTACGGTTTATGGGCGTTGGTCTAGGCCATAAACTTGGTTGGCAATGACGGCGACCAGAGCTAGAGGGTGGTTGAGCCAGAGAGACAGAGAGCGAGAGGGAAGAGGAGAGAGCGAGAGAGACGTCGTGCCCGAGGACAGCCAGCATGGAGGGAAGAACGCCACATCTCGCGATGGTGCGATATGTATGTATAGAACATCGCGTTAGGTAACCGAGAGAGAAAAAGAGAGAAATGGGAAACGAGAACAAGAGGGAGAGAACCCGCTAGGACCGAACACTAACTGCGACGGAGTTCTCGATTTGGAAACAACCGAGGGACGAGACAGGAGCTCTCTGAATGGGGGTGGAAATAGCCGTCGGAATTGGAGGCAATAACATTTCGACGTTTCGACTTTCCACGAGTATACGAGTATCGTTTTCCTTCGAGTTTCGTAACTTCTCTAACAATCCACCGATACATAGTTCGTGTTCGAGGGTTGATCTCTGTCATGCGTTTATTAACGTCCAATCGTAGAGGGCGCTGGCCTTTTTTTGTGAGAGAAAATACATTTGTTCTTTTTGCGAATTAACCCACCCTCGTACATACTGCGAGGTCACTACTTTTAATAGAAATATCAATTGGACGAAATCGATTAAAATGTACAAAAAATAAGTTAATTAAGAATATTGCACTCTCGATGACATGTCGTTGGCAGTAATGATTTTTTGATGATAATCGTTTACTGTTTTTTTCGAGGGTACGGTGTTGCATGAATATTCGAAGACGAGCTGTCCGGAAGCGTTGATACTCGATCACGACCATGGAACCGCTGTTAGAGAAGATAAAGGCAACCGTGAGTTTACCCTCCATTGTAGAATCGCATTATAGAATATGATGTATTTTATGTCAGATAGAACGGTCTATAATAAAGAAAAGGTTCGAAAAAACTTCATTTTTTCCATGGGGTGGAGGGAGGAGGGGTTCAAATAAACTTTTTGGCCTAAGCTAATTTTAAATGACTATCGATGATCGAGACTTTTGCGTTGAAGGAGAATATAGGCTCGTTGCAGAGATTCTCAAAATAATGCAAGTTTCATCCGGACATCCGGACTTAAAAATAACTTCGATGAGTTTAATTTTATTGAAAATTTTCCATACGACACGTATATCTCAGTCATTTTTCCAGTATTTGAAAATTAGCCGAATAAAAATAAAGAAAACAGCAATTTCACGATTTCTCGATTTTTCACCCCCAAATTGCTATGTGCCAGAAAAAGAACTTATGATATTTGTGTTCTACGAGAAATGTCGGATGAAAATATATTCTTCAGAAATTGTTCCGCCAGAATTGTTCTTTCGCCCCTGACTCGGCTGAATTCCGTATACACACATATAATAGTGTGCAAATTCGCAAATCAAGTGTTCATCGTTCTCGACGTGAGTTTCATACGTCGAGTATACCTGTAGGCCAATGTCCACGCATACTGTTTCTATCTACTGGAATTGTGGTTGCGTGGTGTACGGGCTTTGTCCCATTGTATCACATTTGCAATGTTCGTCGAATGAAAGCAGACCCAATGGAAATTAAATGCGCGCTCAGCCGTTATCCCGATTGATTTGTATTCTCCAATCCGGCCAACGAGATGCCCCTCTACCGGCGAGGAAGTGTGCTAAACTCAGGTGGGATTTATGTTCTCTCCTAATTGCGTTGCTCCGAGCCCCGAGGCTAACGTTTCATGGACCCCCGACGGCGAGATTGGTTTCACGTGCTGTCGGGGAGGGAGAGGCTCTCTTGCCATCGGAAGTCGGTAATCGGTACGCGAGGCTGGGCAAACTCTGGTATGATCTCCATACTTACTCTCATTACGTACCCCTATGCACGTAGTTCTTTGCATTCAATTTTCCACTCAGTCATCCGACACCAAATTTTCTATCGGCCTGTCAAGATTATAAGTATTAATAGGTGCAGCGTTTATATGTTGCGCTAATATAAATAAGTGTCATTTAAAAGTACTTTTTGACTAATTTTACTTTGTATAAGCTCAATATCTAAGTGAATTTTATGAACATCATGGGGAAAAATTAGACAATAAACTTGTTATTCTTGTAAGCATTTCCATGTTCTACTATTCTTATCACTAATTATACATCCATTCACCGATTTTGCGTTCTTCGACTACTTTTGGGTAGAAAATGGTAAAGTGGTGTTATCTATCGGTAGCGGTGAGACGCTTATCCCGAATATTTCGATCAATAACGTTTCGTATACACCCTTCTATGAAGGGTAACATGCTCTGCTCTTGATACGTATGCCGGAACAGACTTTATATTACCAACTATGAGGAATATCTTACAGTCCACGGTCGGTCAATAACAACGTGCAATGACGACGACTGGTTACTAAGGTGATTTTCATTTATCGTTCTTCACCTGATCCAATATCATTTCTACTCCTGGCATTAATGTTTTTTTTTTCAAAGAAAATCAATTTAAAACCACACAGCAGGCAATACGAACATATAGGGAATACTGATCAATCTTAGTAAAAAGAGGTGATCAAAATATTGCTTTACTATCTTAGAAGAATATGATATTGACAAAAAATCAGTCATATAATTTCTAGTCGAGTTATAAGTCTTTGAAATTATTTATTATTCGACAGAAATTTAAATTGAGTTGGAAGTAGAAGCGGAATCATCAAAAGATAATCAATTCACTGTGTGAGCAACCTTACTAACCGTCGTTTCACTAGAAGCATCTTACCATCGACTGATAATAACGATTCCTACAGTTGCCGACTATAGACTTCGTCTTGCCGAGCTGACCGATTAACGATATGTACGGGAACGCACATACGCGACTTAATAATCGTTGTACCTCGAAGGCTTGAAAAGGGTAATTCATACCCTCATTGCCGGAGAATCGTACGAGCTATAGAAGAAAGAGCTTCGCAGTTCCTAACACCGATGGCGACTCTGAATATATTGGGGTGGAACGTTAATAAAAAAAAATCAGCGCGATACAACATTCAATCAGAAAGAAATGAAGAATAAATGAAAATTATACGTATTTGATCCCTCATAGTAAACGATCTATGATTTTGTTAATTTATTGTTGTAACACCCTCGTTAAGTTTCATTGAATCATACAACTGATTCTTGCGCTTTGATATTTCTCAATTAGATATCTTCGCCAGACGTTGTGATCTTTCAAGAAAAGCCCTCTTTACGAAAACGAACAAACTACTTCGGCAAAGCTGCAACTTTAGATCGGTTACTCCGGCTGTCATTAACATTTCTCGCGTCACGAAGAGCTTACACGAAGAAAAGTATAAAAGGAAGACGGGCCATTAAAAAAGAAATGTTACGGGTCGAGCACGACTGCGAAATTAACATAAAACAGGAGGAGATATTTTTTCTTCCGAATCGTGGATGTTGCCACAAGCTTTGGGTAGTGCTGCGTCGTTTCTTCATGGTTTCGCAGAAATGTCCAAGTGCCCACAGATATTTGAGAACTCACAGCGCGATCATTTACGAGAAACGTCGTCATCTTCGAAACTTTACGAGCATAATTCATCCTTTCAGTTTATTCAGGTATCGTCCACATTTTCGACATCCATAAATACGCGAATGTGTTAATAGCGAAAATTCGTATATATTAACGATGAAACCATGAACGCGAAAGGAACGCGCAGATCGATTTAATCCGTTGTTATTATACTTCGAGAGATACTCGTGGGACTTCGTGATGATTCTAACGATGATCGGGATGATGTTGTTCATCCCTTATAAGGCAGCGTTCGACATGACACGCGGCGATTCTTTTCACTGGACGATAGCGAAGAATTTCGTCTTGTTTCTATGCTGCACGGATATAATCATTAATTTTACGACCGGGTGAGAGAACACGACAGTTAAAAAGAGACAGAATAGTACGATGATAGGGCACGTAACGAGAATACACGCTGCACAAAGTACATGCGCATTACGAAAGATCCCATAACTCAGTCGCTTCAACAACGGCAACTAAAAATAAATTTAAAAAATCACGGTACATGCGTAAGTACAGGTACTTCGACACTACATTGCGCCACGTCGAGATGGATTACAAGATGATAATGAGACGTTACGTTCAGCGCGGTACCTTCGTACCCGACCTGTTGGGCTCGTTGCCGACCGATCTCTTCTTCGTAGGATCGTGGTACGAGCTGGTAGTAGCCCGCGAACTGTCGACAATGATTTACGCTTTTCGTGTGTTCTCCGCTTATTCGTACATCACGAGAATGCTCGACACGTACAACGTTGATCAGCCAACGTATCGTTTCTTCTACACGCTACCATGGTTGCTCGTGGCCATGCACTGGCTCGCGTGTGTCACTTGGATCGTACCGATCGTCAGGATGACCCTGGGTGTACCCGTACGACCAGCGAACACTTCCTGGACGAACATGGACGATCTCTGGTCGCGCGATCGTCAGTCGAGATACTGGTCGTGCTGGCGAAGATCCGTAGCGAGCTTTGGCAGATCTGGATTTCTTCACGAAGAGCCAACATCGACCGTCGATCAATATCTCGGGATAATCATACAATTATTCGGGACTCTAATATTTTGTACCGTCGTTTCCCGTGCTTTACAATACTTCAAGGCTTCGCACAGCTCCAAACTTCAGTATCAAATTACCGTTGCCCAACTCAAGCAATACATGCGTCATAGACAATTACCTCGTTCGGTACAACGACGTTTTATCGCCTACTACGAGTTTCGTTATCAACATCGTTATTTTCAAGAAATCGAGATTCTCAGTACACTCTCGCCGCACATGCTACAGGAGATCGGTATGCACTCCTGTCGAAAGCTCGTCGAGAACGTGACCTTCTTCAATAATTTGCCGATGTCCCTGTTGTCGAGAATCGTCGCTCTCCTCAAATCCGAGATTTTTTTGACCAACGACGTGATCGTACGAGCCAATCAGCCTGGCGATAGTATGTACTTCATAGCCAGTGGCACGGTCGCGATTTATACAAATTCGGGCAAAGAGGTCTGTCATCTCGAGGACGGTGCTCACTTTGGTGAGATAGCACTCGTGATGCCGGACGAGCGTAGAGTGGCGAACGTCATTGCCGTCGAGGCTTGCGAACTGTACAGACTGGAGAGAGCCGATTTCGCTCGAACCATTCATCCATATCCGATGCTCTGGGAACGGATCAAGAAGATCGCTATCGAGAGAAACGAGAAGACAACGATAATCAATGCACGCTAGCGAGCAACGATTAGAACGCTTAAAACGCTTCACGCGCATTCAAATAGAAACATGTTGATGTTATTAAAGTGTTTCATAATGATAATCGTTGAAGCACTAGAATTTATCTCACCTGATCGATGTATTCTGTAATTAAAGCTCGAACGGTACATTAACGAATCTCATAAAATATTTGCATCAATTATATTTAATAACGATCGTATACTTTAATACTGTTCGTTATAAAGACGCGATGATAAAAAAATGAATGACAATCGCAAGGATTTTTCGAAGTATTCATCGGCTAGAGTTCGCACAAATTGAGGTTGGCTGCTGCTCACTGTTCTCCTCAGGGACACCGCCCATTCTGCGAAACAATGCTGCTTCTCCGTCTCTGTCTGGATCTCTGTTGCGCATCGACGCATGGGCAAAGAGAAAGCTCGCAAGGGGATTTCGCGAGAGATGTAGGAGGACGTAGAGCGAGCGATAGAGAGAAGGAGATTCCTCGAGTGGGATGACAATGAGAGAAGGCTTAGGGGGGTTACAGGGAAGAGCAGAGCTGGCCATTGTAATAGGTCGACGATGCGCCTGCTTGGTAGCGCAGTTACCAATCCCCCCCTCGTCGCCCCCATCTCGCACGTTTACTACACCCACACTCTTCTGGGTTGAACAAGAGAGGTGCGCGCGGTGCCTCTTTCCCTCTCTACTTTCCCTTACTCGACGTATTGTTATCAACGACGTGGCTCGAGACCAAGAGCGATAAGGACGCTCTCGGCTGGTTTCGAACAACTGGTAGCATGCGGACAGGGCGGGACGAAGGCACGATAGAGCGAGAGAGACGACGTAGCCGAGTGATACGCTCCAGAATCTAGATAGAGGGAAAAAGGAAGTGAGTATCCAGGATTCGCGTAACCGATGAGAACGAACGGTACGCGCGCAAGAGTTGAATGGAGGACTCTATATTGTTGCAAGAGAGTCGCGACTATAGTTATATCCGAATAGCCACACCCCGCGAAACCAGCCAACGGGCGATTGCCTCGGGCTGAAACCTTCCGTTCTCGTCGTCACTGCGAACCACCGTCTGACCCCACCGCAACAATGGGCAGACCCGTGAATCTTTCGCTCTCGTTATACACGAACATTCAAGATCTTAATTCGCGATAGATCGTGTAGGCGATGGCGCGTAAAGGCGTAAGTACAAACGCACAGTGAGTGATCGGACGCGCACGATGCTTTTCAAAATAAGTTGATACTAAGAATCCCAATATACGAACCGATTTTATAAATTGATCTTTTTACAATTAGTATGATCCGACGAACGAAATATACTACGTATCTTCAACGATCCATTGGACAGCTAGCAAAATCATTATTCGAACGAAATTCCAGTTTTTGGGTTGAGTATCTACAATTGGAAATCATTCGTTTGGCTATTCGCTAACGATAGTAAATTTTTGAAAAATAATATTATGAAAATATCATTGTTCGTAGAATAAAGTACGCTCTTTGATTGTTTTTTTTTTTAATGAATCGCATCGTGTTTAAAATAAAATCGTTGTTTCTATACTATTAGATTTTCAAGCTTGCGAAACTGTCGACGCTGCAATTTGTCTGCATCGGAGTACAAGGAACTCACCTAGCGACTGTGTAACATTACAGTATAGTGTATCTTATATAGACATATATATGTATATACGTACAGACAAGAGGTACCAGGAAGCCCTGGAGGTCTTTGCTGTGCTCTGTATACTCCCATAATGGACAGATACACGGAGGGTTGAGGTGGAGAGCAACGGGGGCTGCATACCTATAGTAACAAAACCCCGGCGACGGCGACCCTGGAAGCGGGAGCGGCGGCAGCAGCACCAGCCTTCTCCTCGAGCGACGGGTCGATACTTTGCGGGCGACCGGCATCCCCTCCGTCACTGGCTGCTGCTGCTGGAGCCTCCAGCAGCCCTCTCTCCAGTACTCCCTACCTCCATACTCACCTCTTTGCTCTTCTCTCTCCCTTGCTCACTCTCTCTCTCTTTCCCTTTCTCCGCGCACGAAAGCAGCTCCGATGTATTTCTCCCTCGACCAACCCCTTTCTCACCCTTTCTTCTCTACCCTACCACCCCGTAGCTTTATCTTTCAGGCTTACCGCCACCCACACAGTCCCATCTTCGCCGTTTACCCCGTTCATTTCGTATCGCGTAGCGCAGACCAGGATGATGGAGCTCATCGTACAACGAGAGTCGTTCCTGTTTACGTAAAATCTGCAAATTATATTGTACAATATTTTCTCTAGTATATTCTCAATAATTTCATAAATATCCTCGAAATAAGCTTTATTTGTTTTATTTCAACCCATCGACCTCGAGCGTTCTCTTATCTTTACATTTTTCCTATAGAAAATCATTTCTAGATGGACGAACAACAATTTGCCTGGTTCAATAAACTAAAATGTTCGATAACCATAAATAATTTTGTCTCCGCGTTGGTTGGAAGTACTATTGATGTGTTTCAGAAGATATAGCGGGTTAATCCCGACCCACGCGTTTTTCCAATATTCATCGAGCTCTAGCTGCCTGTCGATCCGCCTGTCTTGTTCCGTTTTCTTTCCTTTACACCCGGATTCTCCTCGTTTCTCTCGCTCGCGTCGGTGATTCTGATACCGGTCTCTTAGTAGACGAGGCAGTGTGTGAGAGAAAGATAGAACGAGAGAGAGAGATATAAAGAAAGAGGGACAGAGAATGAGTGAGTGAGAGAAAGAGAGAGAGAGAGAGAGAGGGAGAAAGAGAGGCTGGTTCAGATCACAACCAGCTATGCTCTCGCATTTCCCCTCTCGCTCTTACCCGTGATGCGCCTTCCTCTCTCCCTCATAGGTGTACATCGGTTGATTGATCGTTTATCGATATATATGCACGCGGCGACCACCCTGCCACGAAACGAAGTTCGTCGGACGAGATCGCTGAAGCACTGCCGGGCGGGGTATCCTCTCTCTACCCGAGCACACGCATTAAACATTTATAAGGGCGTTAAACACGAGTGCAGCATCGATTTGGTTCGCTCTACACCGGGACAAGTGCGGAACGAGTGCTATGGTGAAGTATGAAACACCCTTCACTCCACCCGAGAGTTGGAACGAGAAAGAGATAGAGAGGGCAATAGTATCTACAGTACTTGCGTATAGTGCCCAAAGCTTCGATTTACTCTCGAGCTTGCGATACAGGTATACCGTTATTTTTCATTCTCTCGTATAGGCACGTATAAATGTGTATGTAGGATATGTTTAGGTCGTGTTTGTACACGAGTAACATCACATAGTCTGCACTACGGGGTATATCGAAAGCTTCCACTCCAATGTACACGTACTCCGACCCATACCCTGCTCGTTTTCGTCGCGACTAGTTACCCCATTATTTCATTCCCGGAAACAAACGGACCTTTGACTCTCAGGACTAGCTTTTCGACGAATTCTTACTATATACACTACATTTCCGTGTACTACACCCTTTCCTATTCCATGTCTTTCTCCATGTCCTCTCTCACCCTCTCTCTCGCTCTCTCTCTCGCGCTCTGTCTCCTTCTTTTGCTACAGATCTCTTTCTACCCCCATCTTTCTTCATCTTTTCCCCTCTACTTCGCTCTGCTTCTGCCGTTCCCCTGACATCCGTGCAGAACGATACTTATTGATATGGGAGCTTCCGTTATCCATTGACTACATACGTAAAGTAAACTGCCTCGTAATACACGTACTGCACTTCCGAGTCTAGTGTATCAATTTTTTAACGGTTTATCCCTCCAGCGTCGGTTGATGCACGAGATCCACCCCCCCCAACCCGTCTCTATTCGTCTCGATTTATTTTCGATGGAGCAAAAGCTTCCCATTTTATCCTTATATAACCACCGGTTATGATCGATGTAAGCCATTATATACCAATGTTCACGTCGTTTATATTCGACACGTGTCCGGAAATTATTTTCTTCAATTGTATCGATTTTTTATAAATTCAGGCAAAATTATCTCGAAATAAATTAAATCGATAGATACAGATCGTGAAATAAAAGAATTTAGGTACAAGTGCGATCGAAAAAGTATTATTCGAACGACGTAAACTTCATTACAGCTGTGTGATTGAAATTGACCCAATCCATTTCCTTATGTTAGATACATACCGTGGCTTCTATAGGAATTTGTAGTGAAAGCCTCAGGGTCTTCTTGTTGAAAGTAAATCCCGAAAAAAGATATAAACACTGATACGAATGCTCTCGACCCTCAGATCCAAGAAATACAAATTACATTACCATTTTTTAACAGATCGAAAGTAGAAATATATCGACGTAGAACCGTGATTTCTATCGTTGCTCCCTCCGCTGCTCTTCGATTCACAACCAGAATCTACTTCGATAGATACACCGTGGTAATTTTATCTCAACTTTCTTCGGTCACTACCATTAAATTTTTCTGCTTCGACGCTTTCTTGACGCTCATGTATATATCTACAATTATAACGGGAAAGAATTCCGACCAGATACACCGAGACACAAGGCACCGACAGAGAGATAAATTAATAACGTTATCCCCCCGCTGTTTTAACCAACATATCACCAACATCAATTCTGTATAATAGACATACTCGTTATCTTACCGAGGAACTCAAAATACACGTGTCTCTTATTACGAAATTTTCAAACACCATCTCGTGTTCGCATACCAGAAACACCTAAGATTTTAGAAATGGAAAAAAATAATAAGCCTAAGATTAGTACACAAACATTGTCTACATAAGTTCGTATTTTTATACGTCCTTTAGAGAACCGATTTAATACTGAAAAAGAATTTGTTGTCACGTGATCAACAATAAAATAAATCGACAAATATCACTTTCGTAAATTAAAATCGCCCTTTATTCAAAAATAAACGGACAGGGCAGGTATAAACCAATAAGCAGGGATAGGTAGTAATTTTATTATTATCGAAATTACCATTATACTGCGCTCATCTTTTTCCAGGGATTCGAGGTTCGAAACCCCATCTGATTCATTGGATCATGTTATAGAACAGGTACCGATCGGTTTTTGAGATGGAAACAAAAGTACTGCTAATATATAATGTCAGCCACGTATCTCCGATGATACGATAAGGTGGCACGCGTATCGCGGCGAGAAGCTTTTACGACGTAGTGACAACAACGACTGGGTAATGAATCGCAGCCCCCACAATGTTGTGTCTCGCTTGGTCACATCACGAAAGGGACGTGTAGCCCCGTAGCTATGTCACACGATGTTTTGTCCATTTATATATATATACATATATATATATATATATATACCCTTTATGATATATAAATATACATATACATCGAGAGATGAGTGAGTCGCACAGCGGGCGGCGACGAGGCGTGCACCGCACCCGCAAAACGAGCATCATCGCGTCACGGTACATTGAACATTATTGTAGGTGCAGAGAAGACTACGTATTACAGTCCAGGATACCCTGCAGTGTATATACATGTATATACATGTATATACATATTTATATATGTATATAGTACCGGTATCGACAGGCAGGGAAGCCAAAGTCAATGGCGTTTATCGCTCGACCGATTGTGTGCGTGCGGGCATGCGGACGCGGAGAAACGATTTCCCGTTCTTAGCGCTCATCCTCAACCCTCTGTGTTATACATCTCGGGTAACTCGCATTCGCGTTTCTCTCGTAGAAATATGCGGTGGTGTCGTTATACGTATATACACACACATCGCTTCGGGCTACCGTGTTTCGATCTGTTCGTGTAAAAACCCTGCTGAGAGAGGGAGAGTGCGAGAGAACGATCGTGGCACTTCTTATTCGTCTCGGCTATCGAGCACCAGCCACGAAGAGACGCGATCTCTCCTCTGTGAAAGGAAAAACAAGATCTAAAAAAGGCAAAAAATCGACGAATAAGAGTTTTTCCGGTCGTAATTCTGGAGTCTAGCGGGGCGCGAGATGCGTCGTTGCCGGCGTCGCACCCTCACCCTCTCTCTCTCTCTCTCTCTCTCTCGTTCTCTCATCAGCGCGCAGTTATATCTACATGAAGGAGATATGAAAAAAAAAGAGAAAAGTTGATTCTCGTCTCTCTTATAACGCTATCGACGCATTGATACACTTTTTCCTTTGACTCTCTGAAATTGACTATTTATAATGCGGAAATAGACCGAGAGGAAGGAATTAATGACATATCATACGACGCATTACATAGCCATACGCGCCCGGACGTGAAACTGAAGACGCTCAAAAAGGAAAGTGAAAGGATATGCGGAAACGCTCGTCGAATAAGATATCATCCTTTACGGCGAAAAAGTTTTTTCCACCTCGTTTATCACTGACTTCGGCGAGTGATCTGGATGATGCGACGTCTGTGAGGCTCTCGACAGCATGTGAGGTATAAAGTCTTTGCGAAAACGCGAGGAAATAAGTGAGAGAAACTTGAAGATCGCGTATGTACTTACGTATATAAGGGGCATTCTATCCCAATCAATCTTTGTTGATACAATTGTTCACAAAGAGGGCACATTCCTAGATTAGGTACTAAATAAAACTAATGATCTCGGATTTTCGCTTTTTACTCGTTTTTGAGACTGATATGAATAAAATAGGCCGCAACAGCGATAAAACGTATGAAAAAATATCTGAACATTCGTAATTAATCGAATCGTGTAGTCATGCAGCAAAAATCGTACTCTTAACACATACTTTTTATCCATTCGGTTGAATAGGAATTATAAAATCATATTTATCGAGACTCTCTTATAAGAAAAATTAGTGATAGGGTCACCGGTAGACCGAGTTGGGATCGAACGCCCCATAGAAATATAAGTATATATGTGTGTGTATATAGAGATAATGGAGTAGAACTGGTAGCAAACGGTGTTGGGGTTAACGAGGCCTCTGCCACCATCGGCTGAGGGGTCGTTTCTGCAATTCACCTTCACCCCTTGCGTTATGCGCTCGCCCTTCTCCCCCGCCCATTCTAAGCTTCACTCATCTCAACTCTCTCATACATTTACTCTCTCTCTCTTCTTCAACTCTCCTCGGTACTCGATTATCTCTGCACCGTTAAGGCATTCATCGCTACACCGTGTGTCGGTTAAACGGCGAATATCTCTCGTCGAACCATGATTTGCACAAGCCACCCGGAAGAGTTTAAACCGCGTCGTCGTCGACATCGTTGCATTTTGCGATTACGAGCGAAACCATCACGTCCACGTGCAGAGTGACACCCCGTCTCGGGTTTCTCGCTTGCTCGCGCACGCACACTTTATGCATCCGCTCTCCGCATCCACGATGTCAACGAGACGGCGTAATAAATAATCGTTTCGAGAGAATCTTTTTATCGCGGTTAGACGGAAACATGATGTTTATTGCCCTATTTAAACAATAATTGTTGTTTTCTCATTCGCGAAGTAGTCGGTATGCAGGCCGACCGGTCGATAAAAATGTGGCAAAAACTGTGCCAAATTTCTGGAATTTGGGGTGATTTATTCACTTAGAACCATGAATTAGCAGTACTTTGCTAAAATTATAATTCAGCGATATGTCCAATTGAACCACACACAGATGGTTCCACCGAATATTATTGTATCGTCCCGTGACGACATCCCAACCTTCGTTTTACCGAGAATTAGGTAGTTTGAAATGAATTTTTAGACAGTCGATTTTAACAAAATCTATAACTATCTTTATTTGCGAGTATCGAAGAGCGGAGATGTTCACTCTTCGGAGTTCCTTACGAATCTAATACAAAACATTTCTTAGGTTTAAGAAGCGGAAAGTATACCCCTTCGTTTAAACAAATGTCCAATTCGCATTGCTGGATACAGTGGAGGACTCAAAAACCAAGAAAGGAAGGGAACGGAGAATCGTACAAAAAAATCGTTCTTTTCTTTCCGAGCGCTCACGTGGTTATCAGCCCTTGGCCCCAAATGTACAAATTTTCAATCTTTTTCAACCATAAAAAATCGAAAAACCCAGAACCAGTAAAAACACAGTAGAGGTACAAATCTTATTTAAGAAAATTTCCCATCCTTTTAGTTTTCTTGGACTCGCACCACGCGTTAGCTGTAAAACAATTGAGTCATATTGCCTGGCAGCGTAGGTAACCAGGTTAGACCCGACAAAATTCAAAGACTAAAAGGAATAAGCAACGCATCTTTTTTCGCGTTGCAACAATTATAATGAATTCTTCTTTAGTTCCAAACGGGAATCCTATCCCGGTCGAAAGGTACGTCCAAAGCTGACGCGACACACAAAGATGATGAAATGATCCACACAGCTCTAACATCTTATTGAAAAGTTGTAGTGAGAATCGCATCGATCGAAACTGTCCTAAGCACAATGAGCTCAATAAGAAACAAAAATCATACGGAAAACGGTACGACATCGTTTACTCGGCCGATCACCGCCTGTACGGTAATATATTATCTCAAATGAAAAGAGCTGCCTCATTCATGAACAATTTGGCCGTTATAAACGAGGAAAGTTCCGTGAGAACGAGAGTTCTTGCCGACTCGTCGGCAGTACTAACATTCGTTATCAGCTTCTTCGAGACTTTAGAGTCTCGTTTGTTCGGCACAGAAGTAAATTGCGCGCTTGGGGCTCTACCGTCGTCAATAGCACAGGAAAAAGGGAAAGACAGAGAAAGAGATGGGTCAGAGAAAGATGATCGAGAAGAAGGGGTTGAGTTGATCTGGAGAGTGGAGCTTTTGTGCTTTCCAAAGAATTTCTCTCTCTCTCATCGAAGTCCCTGAAACTCTTGGACCAAACTTTTCACTCGGTCGGTTTCTCTGAACTCTCTCTCTCTCTCTCTCTCTCTCTCTCTCTCTCTCTGTCTCTCTCTCTTCCTTTCTCTCTTCAACCATCCCTTCGCTGTATGTTAACAGACCGTGACTTCCGCCTTTTCATCCTCTACCGTTCGTTTTTACTCTTTTGAGAGTAGAACGTTTCCTCCATTTCTTACGCAATTCCATCGCCAACTATTCGAAACTCCCGCAATAACAAATTACCTCAATTTTCCTGACGCAGCATCGAAGCCAAAGACGTATGTATACAGAGTCGGCCCACACGAAGGGCTTTACACAGGGTAGAGCGCCCCTAAATAGCAAAAAGTAGAATAGTTCCATCATTGGGTATGAATCTTATCGATCCCCTTGTCTTTACTTTTAAAGTTTTGAATACCAGCGTCTGCCTGTCAATAGCAAAGATCGTTCACTGGTTACGTGTAATAGGCGTGTGAAAAACTAATCTAATGAGTTGACGAATATCAATCAGGACAACAGATTAGTACCTCGACAGTTACTCGTCATCTTGTATTCTTGTATTGCTATCGTGTTCAGATATGCATGATATATATATATATGAATATAGAGATGGTACCCATGTATACAGATAAATTCACGCATATATATGTACAATATATATGCAAACATATTGTATATAGTATAGCATACATAGTACACTGAACCAACAAAGGCGATGGACGGTCTCGCTGGCGTGATAGCGGCTCTATATATATACATATATATGTGTATGTAAGTCGAGGATGCCGACCACCCGGTGCGTCAGGGGCATCTGAATTAATTATTTGTTTTAATATAAAATCCGCGGGGTGTGATTTAGTTGGGCCGCCACGGGGGCAAGTGGGCAACCGAGCGCATAAACAAGTCGGTGTCGTGTTGTTTCCACCGTACACGAGAGCTGGGAAGAGATGTATGCGTGGCCAGGTAACAAGTTGGCGGTGCAACCAGCAGCAGCAGCAACAGCGGAGCACACCATTGGGAACAACGACGGTGGCGTTGGCGTTGGCTTCAGCTATATCTATATTCAATCGACGATCAACTCCGTAAACACGACCAACTAATTTTAGTTTCCTAAAATCTATCTCCATTCAATTGTTCGATGAGCATGTAATATTGTACGATAACTTCATTCAAAAATGTGATGAGCGATATATGTTTTTTTATCAAAATATTGTAAAAATCTGAACAGGACTCGAAACAGAACACAAAATACCAAAATACCTCACGAATAGACTCGAAAGAAAGTACAAATCCACCCCAAATTCGGTCTAAAAAGCAAACCCCAGCATATTCTAAGTTTAGTTCAATTGACTAAAATTACGAAAAAGTTGTTTTCAGGGACCTAAATTGAAATAAAAAAAAATATTCTTCATGACTTAGCCATTTAGGTAAAGTGGGTCGCTTGTGTGTGTCGTGTGGCAATTATGTTCCGCTGTGTGTTTTGTATATCTGCTGTGTATTCTGTATTTCTGTTGCATATGCTGTGAGTGTGCTATATTCTGCCCTCTATGTTCCACGATCTGCAATTTGGATATCTCTTGGACCTCCGTCGACGTTATAGTATCCTTATACGGTGTGCGGTTCTTTATGCCCATACCAAGAATTTTTAACTGACCCGTATTACCCCGAACGTCCCTCCCTCTCGATCGCTTTCCTTGGCGACGGCTGCAGCGGTGCAATCTTTCTACAATATATATACATATATCAAATAATATACGCCCGCCGCCTCTTTTTAACCGAGCAAAGAAAGGGAGACTTTCTGCTCGCGACTTAATAATATTCCAACACACTGATCTTTCATACATCATTTTTATTAAAAATGGCGACGAATGATTATGCACCTGCAGACTTGCATAATCTTGCTAAGGACCAGGACATACATCCATGTATAAAATGGTAGAAAAGTATCGGCCCAAGCGATATATACCGGTTACTCCCACATGATTTTCTTGTAGAAAATAACCTAAATACTTATTTATATATTTATTGCACAACTAACAATAAGCGGCATTTTTACGAACCGAAAGTTAAATCCATCGATCTATTATAATCCATATTTTTTTTATTTGCAGTAACATTAGAATATAAGAAATCTGTAAAATACAATTCATCATGCCTATAATCGCCATTAGAAAAGAAGAAGACGCGATAAAATGTTTGTCGTGAAAGTTTCTGGGATCGTAAACGCATGGAAGAAGATTTTTACTCTTTCCTATTTTATAAAATATCGACTTTGTGTTCGATCGTTTGCGACGTAAATTTAGTAAGGGCTTTCTATAATTTTGTCGCTACACAGGCTCTCTTCTCACTGTTCCCATGTTATCGGTGTCTCAAGATCCCATTCTTTCCCGGATACTTTCTTGCTCTCTCTCTCTCTCTCTCTCTTCCTCTCATCGTGCTACCTCGTATCGGGTCGGCAGAGACAGAGAGAAAGACTAGTTGGAGAGGAAAAAGTACATACAGCATGAAATCCGAGAGGCGACCTCAGGTTTTTTTTCTCGTTTCCCTTCATCTTTCTATTTTTCCTGCTCTTCTCTCCTCTTTCTACCTCTTCCTCACTCGCTCGCTCCTTCTGTCTGTCTGTCTGTCTCTCTCTCTCTCTCTCTCGCTCTCTCTCTCTCTCTCTCTCTCTCTCTCTCTCTCTCTTTCCCGCTCTCTCTCCCTCTCTCGCTTTCTCTCTCCCTCATTAATGGATGAAAGGTCGCGTGTGTGGAGGAGACGAGATCTATGCTACTCTATCTCTTTGCCTCTTTCTCTCTCTCTCTCTCTCTCTCTCTCTCAGAGCTATTGGCCAGGATCGGAGAGTCCGGCAGGCCACTAATCACCACTAATGTTAATATTATGCAGCGGCCACAATGCTCTCTACGTGGAGCCTCGATAAACCACCGGTGAATCTCGAACTCGTCCGTGTATAGATACGAGATGCATGCACGTCTTGCATGAGATCCTCGTTTGTCGTGGCAGGATAGTCTATTACATACATGTTAGCAAAAATTGGTGAAATCAATGAATTTTCCGGGTATCCCCTCGAATATTCTGCAAATTCGAGTTTGCCGCATAGTTTACAAAGACAATTTTTTAAGCTACTTTGGGCGCCTGCCAGACTTTTTTTCAGAATACGGCATGCTACATAATTTATTGTCGTAAGTTCAAAATGCTTTACTAAATAACGAGGAAGGAGACATTTTTGGCGGTCACGGCTCTGATGAGGATCGTGCAACCTGTAACAAAAATTGCATCATTGGCCGAATCCATTTTTTTCTGTATAATTGATCAAGAGCAAGGCTAATGCAAGGATTTTGCATACCTACTTGCAAGGATAGTTAAGCAAATCAAGAACAAGAGAAACTGACTGCTAAGAGGGCTATATGGCAGGTAGTTTTCCACCTACGTCAGCTGTACTCGCGAGACAAACTAAAGAATGCCATGTTACGTATCAATATACGTAAAGGCATTCGGTTTATCCTTGGAAAAACTCCGGGAGCTGTGCCAGAAGGTGAACGGCCAGAATTACATAAAACAACAAGGCGTGCACTTTATTCATACGCTAAAGACAGGAATAATGCGATGTCCTTCCTGTTTGCGCCAATGTGCGATGATCATCGCATTTATTTATGTAATGACTGCGCCGGACGTGATTTAAAGTTATAAGTAAATACGGAAATAAATTTTCTGTTCATTTGTTAAAATTATACAATTTGTTCTTCCCTTGAAAATCACCTCCACCAATGTGTCAAATAAATACATTTTTTTTAATATATTAAAAGACCAGTTTCTTTTTAATTCTAACACATCTTCAGAATATAAAAGTAAATTTGTAGCCAAAAGTATTAATTTTTTTTTTAATTAATGGTTTTTAATAAAATTTCGTTTCTTGTATCGATTTTTTGTCATGAATTTCGTTAAATACATACCTGACTCTACAAATACTCTTTATCTTTATAAATTAATTTTATAACGTTATAGAAAAGTCACAGATCAATTTAGCGTCAGACGAACCAAAACGGAGATACAGCTCCTTGAAATTTGAGACCTTTTTGAAAGTCCGTCCAAGGGGTGATATGGCATATTCGGGTAAATTTCAATAATTTCTAAAGCTCCAATAATAACAAGTATAATAACAAATATATAATCTCGTTTTTTATTTTCTAGAATGTATCGCCCTGAAAGGCGGGGGGCTATAATTTAAGGTATTTGTATTTTTCTCCTTATCTTTTTAGGTTTCCCGAAAGATAACCCAATATTCTTTTTTACTACGAAATTTCCACGAACTTTTACATTTCGATTAGACCAGAATGTAACGTTTACCCGTATGCAAATTGCACTTTTCCGTAAGTCCGAAATTAGGATCGCAAAATATTATTCTGGAAGAGATTTTCTCGGGAATTCTAAAGGGTATATTTCCATCGAACATTTCTCTCGAAACACAAATATCACAGTTATTTTTTAACACATCGCGATCTATAAATCGTTAAAATTCTAAAAAAACGTGATTTTTCACAGTTTTTCGGATTTGGGCCTAATTATTGCCAAGTATCGGAGGTATGAGTACGATTTTTGCGTTGTCCGTGAAATTCTCGATTAAACTATACCGAGAGGGACCGATAATCATAATTCATCACGTTCGAGATAATCATGTATAGTACGCGTTAGTTGTACAGGCATGGAATGACTGATATAAATATCGTACGTTATATAGATACACGTGACTGGTACCTACTTCGACATCGAGAATCTCTGGGAACGTTTTTGCCCGCTGTGAAAAATATTACAAGTAGAGGCAGGTGTATATGTGCAGAATCGTCGAGGAGGCGGAGTAGAGACGCGTTTTTCGATGAAGAAAAAGGCAGGCATTAGGAAAGAGTCGAGTTAGCCAGTCTCTCTACTATACAAGTTACAGGAAGTATCCCCGTTGAGAATTAAGGTCTTCTTCGATGGAAAAATACACGTCAGGGTGAAATTACCGTTTGTCCGGTAGAGTTCCCAGCAAGCAATAAGATATATTTCCATGTATATTTAGTATATACCGCGATATTATAGCTTCTGCTATATAAGTGTGCTGCTGGTTCATCATATAATATACACGCGAGTGAAATGTTAATACATGGTGGGGCACAGCACTGACGAGGAATTGAATAGTTGCAGTGATTCTTTTCTTCGTTCTTTATATATCTATATATATCTATATATATATATATATGTAAGGCTGTACGTATATAACCTTTTAATGAACGTTAGCCCTAATTTAATTCATCCTTCTAAGACGTCGTTCTACGAGAATGTATCGATGTCAGGAAAGGTGACGTTTACATTTTTTAATTGAGTACATTCAATCACTCGATAAGAAAGTTACGTATCTGTTACGATTTTGCGGGTGTCCGTTACTACACACGTGGAGGTTCACACGTATCTCTCCTGCGTCCGATACTCCATTAATTCCATTTCGGCCGACTATTACCAATATCGACTTTTCAAATATCCAATCTCTACGCAAAGGGATAGAGATTAATCCTACAGTTGCTGATTGATTACCGGTCCACTTATCACACTGAATATATATTGATATAGATACTTACGTCAACAGTACTTTTCACGAGTGGTATTTCTATCCCCTTATCTAATTTTGTCACCACACCTCCACCTAGAACAATATTTATAAAAACAATATAAAAAGGAATTAAGTAGGAATGTGACTTGTTACGATTCAATGAAACAGCGATAGTGAACCGGTGAACCGTTAACCTTACATGTTTTTGCAACTAATGGTGAAAAAAGTGATCGCTTACACCCCGTAAAACAGCGAGCGACATAGCTCTCCATCCTTCACGCAAGATTCCTTTTTCTCATAACCGGCCTGTTTAAAAATAAAACAAAAAGGCTGACTCTCATACCGCAGGGTCCTTTATCAAAATCGATCGAAATCGATATTCGAATGTTTCATCAATGTATGTACCGGCCGGTAACTAGATATCACTCGGGTAGAGTTTTGCCGCCGCTTATCGCGTTGTCAGCTACGTAGAAATGTCACTTCTGGTCGCTGCGACAATGACCGGTTTTTTTTCTATTGGTTTATTTTTTATCAGTGCATACATCGACGACAGAAGCAAGTATACGCACTCACGCGACGTCCGGGACGCCGTTTTTAAATTCCTTCTCTCAATTAGAGTGGACGGGAGAGTTCCGCGTGTCTCTCGTACGGACAATCGTTATCGTCGAGCAGCCAGTCCTCACTTATTTCCAACCAGCCGGTGGTTTCAGAACAAGCATATATATCTATACATATAAACACACGAATGTGCGTTCACCCGCGTATTGTGCCAAAGGAGTCGCATTATTAGGGTGCGAATTCCAGTTACGCGAGAGTCGAACGAGAGAGGTGTCCGTCGAGTCCCGCAACGTAGAAACGAGTGCGTGTATGCCCCTCTCGCGTCCAACGTCGTCTCTCGCCTTTCTTGCCGGTGTAATGATCTCTTTGTCCCCTGTGTGTTGGCTCTCGCGCGTGCGAGCGTCCGGTCGACGCTTAACGAAAAAAAGGCACGCGGACCCACGCACGCGCGTGAACACACGCACGCGCACACACGCGTGTACGCACCGGCTCCCGCGCACCTGAAATATATTACCGCGATTGGCAGACCCTGATAAAACGCTTTACTAAACTGCACTTGTAAAAGAGTCAGACAGAGAGAGATAGAGAGAGAGAGAGAGAGATGGAGGAAGACCTTTTGGGGACGTTCGTGTATATTAATTCATGCAAATATTCTTCTCATTAAAGATAAACAAAAGCCGAACGAAAAACGTGTGCAAGTCGTTCTTAAAATTCTTATAACGAGAGCGCTGTTACACGAGTACAACGTTCTTTAATTTCTCTCGACAACGTAAATTGTACGACGAGCAGAATTTACAGTCGTAATGTAAAGAATGAATATTTTGTGCGATATTATCTTTACTTAATCAGTGCTATCTACTTATCCGCCTTGTTAGACACGTATCGAAGTAATGGAAGATTTCTTATACCAATCGATTCGATGTATTTCGCGTGAAAAAATAAATAGGAAATTACGATACCTGTATGAAAGGCTTGTAACTCGTACGTTCCTGACACTGGGTTTTTCCATCGCTGGTTGAATTCAGCGATACCGTTAGCATTAATATTGGATAGAATACAGGATAGTAATGAAATCATGATATACGCAATACAGGACTATGTACCATTTTGCGTAAAGTAAGACTCTCACCCCCTCATCCCCTTGTCGCACAACCTTGCATTCTCCTATTCATCGATGCATTTCTACTCACAGTATTGGCCATGTAACATTGTAAAACGACTTTTCCCGCAATAACGTCTCGATATCAATCGATGGTTTGCCTGATTTGAATATCCTTCGTTCATCTCTCGGTGGAGATGATTTATACGGCAATTTCGATGAACATTGTAGCCTGTACATATCCGTGTGTGAAGGCATAAGTACCCGGCGGACTACGACAAACTTGTTCTTTTTTTATGCTTTCTCTTTCGCTCTTGAACGCACAGTGCGTCGTTAGACGACTCTTGGCTCCAGAGTGCGTAATAAACATCTCTCTTTCTCTTTCTCTCGTGCTCTTATCTCTACGCAACGAAGAGATAATCATCGTCTTTGAACCAGCACTATAAATATTGGCGAGTCCCTATCTTACGAGAGTCGTCTTCTACTGGCGTATTCTTTTTCAAGACCAGAATTGCTTTTTCCTGTTCTCATCCGCGAGCTTCTCGTCCCGTTGTACAGCAATTTTTTATACGAATGACTCAGACCACGATAGTGATATAAGTAACTAGATTCAGAGAGTTTCGGAACGAAGACAATGTATACGATCATTCCGAAGTCCGAAGCGAAGAAGCTCAAATCGCAGCGAGAGATACACAGGAGGAGAGTTTGTATATCTACGGAAGCCGATCTCGTCTCGTTTCGCGAACGATCACGGAGGAAGATTACGCGTGCTCGAGAACCCGCGCGTCGCAGAACTCAAGTGAAAATCAGCAATGCGCTGAGCGATGAGTACCTACGTACACTCGATGCAACAATCGCGAAAATGTCTTTATACATGGACCTCGGAAGGAGGTTCGAGCGCGAGGATACGAGCTTGAGTATTTGCCTTCAGCTTCTTTTCGCGAGAAAATTGAATTTAAGACCGATACCTACGATATTTACTGCAATTTTATCATGCATACAAAATCTAGCTTCGAACAATATTAGCTGAAAAATATTAAAATATAATATTGTTAAATAATTGTCCAAATATTACAATTTCTATGTAATATTTTTATATTGACATTTCATTATTTCACTTTTTCACGAAATAATATGAAGAAACGGATGTTTATCGTTGAAAAATATATGTTTTTGAAAAATTGACGATCGTTATCATTAAAATTTAAACCGATGAATTTGTATAAATGAGGATGTAAACATTGGTGGAATAAAGAGAGTAGGCACGCGTGTATAATTAATCGTCTCCTTCATCAGCCATTTTAAATAAATGCCTCTTCGGTGCACCTGGCAGGAAGACCAAGGTAGAAAGAAAGAACGAGAGGGAGGGAGAGAGAGAGAGAGAGACAGAGCGAGGGATACTGCGGCAAAGTTAGCCCGCATGATCAAAAGACGGCGCGCGAGAACCGGCCTCTTTCCCTTTAGCTTCGTTAATAAATTTCTCATCCTCCAGATTAATTCTCGAACGCTACCATGGCCTCTCTGTATGAGCCGCGGTGTGTGTAATGCCTAATCGAAAAGAGCTTCGAATTCTCCTTGCACTTTACCTATATACGTACGGCTATACTGCTAACTATATCCAGCACGTCCTTTGGTCCTGGATCTCGATGGAATTAACATTGCTGTGCCGGGCTGCATTCAACTATTATATCTATAAATAGATAGTGCGCAAAGCGAGCGATGCATACCAGAAGCGAGAAAACGCGTAAATGCTGGTGCGCTCTTTTCCATGGCACAGACGAGGAGAGACAGAATGAAAGAGAGAAACGTTTATTTCTTGCAAATAAACAGAAAGATAGAGAGAGAGAAATGGAGGACGAGAAGATCGTATATGCAAGTAAACGATACAATAATTGGCCACCTAGAGATA
Source organism: Netelia virgata (assembly GCA_951802705.1). Lineage (NCBI taxonomy): Eukaryota > Metazoa > Arthropoda > Insecta > Hymenoptera > Ichneumonidae > Netelia > Netelia virgata. The sequence goes on along the minus strand of OX637865.1, from coordinate 36,420,474 downwards.
GTCGAAATAAAATTCTCCATATATCTGCATCTCCTGTTATTCAAAGCAGCTCACTACTTTTAGTGCCAAATACTAGGGTGGAGCCAATGACTGCGCCGTTTTCTCGTAACGTTGAACCTACCGTCTTCACAAACGCGTATCTTCGTGCACGAGTGTTTGCAGTCGGTTGCATTGATGCACGTACTTCGGTAGTATATCGCTAAGATTACTCCTCGATCCTTGGTCGCGTATCCCAAGAGACGATATACGCACCAGGGAAACGCAAGACGCACGCGTAATACGCGCCCCTGCGATATGCGCGTATACGTGTGCCCGTGTTCAACGGCGACTCGCGATATCGTGGCCTCCTCCTTCTCCTTCTTCGCGCAGCTACTCTCGACGTTCTCTCGCGACCGCCGCGCATATATATTAACCCCCTCACGATAATTACAGAGGACAGAGATAGAGGGACTCGCGAAATAATGAAAATCTATTAATTAAAGGTGGTAGGATTAATACGAGCTGTACAGTCTCCGAGAGAGATTGAATTTTTTTCTTCTTTCTTTGTGTTCATATTTTACGCCAAGAGGGCGTGTGATCGATCACCCCTTAGGTGAACGTCTATAGAAAAATCACGACCTACAACGAAGAGCCATTCGCGTGTAAAATTAGATGCAATTTTTAAAAATGCATATTCAATTTAGAAAACTGCTTACGACTTTCTATTGGAATTTCTACGGTAAAGTCTTTTCGAATTCGCTGCCTGCACGGTTTCCCGTCTCTCTTGTATCGAATTTTATAAAAAGAACTTAATCTCGATGGATTTCTATTTTTTTTTTGCAGTTTACAAATTACTTAAGAATGATGGGTAAAAATAATGTAATATTGTGCTGAGAGGTCTGGAACATCGAGACGGTAATACGAAGAATACGTATTACGAGTACTTTTATTTTAAGAGAATTTGGAGAAACATGACGCTTCGATTAAAATGTAACGTCGAGAGTAAGAATCAAAAGAATCGAGTCCGATGCATCGTATCGTTTCTTCTTTTTCCCTCCGTATTAGCGTGTACTGGCCGATGCTGCTACTCTCGGCCTCCCGCCGATGATGGTTCTGCCGCTCTGTGTTGGTACTCGCGCGCGTCGAGATGCTGGCCGCCGGTCGCGCTTCTCTCTCGGGGTCGCTGACTCGAACGGTCGCCGATCCGTCAGTCGATTACTCCGGGGATCTTACGTGAACATGGAAACAGGTTCTTGGAATCCGGTTCTCGATTCTACATACGACTCTAATCAACGCGGCTAGATTGCTGCATCGTTGTGCTCTCACGACACCACAGCGGAGAACACGAGAAAGAGAATAAGAGAGAGAGAGAGATAGAGAGAGAGAGAGAGAGAGGGAGAGAACGACAGACAACCGGAGAAAGAGTTCGAAAGAGAGGGAGAGATCGACTACTCGTTCATCGAGCTCACCATAGACACTAGCTTGTGTTCAGGCTCGAATGCTCTCGCTCTTGACCGTTTCTACATTCATCTATTGGTGAGCTCGCGAGAGATCCTCGCTCCGTTTGTCGTTTGAGATCAGTGCAATGCATTATTTTTATATCCCTCGATATTCTCTGATAGTAGCTCCGATGTTCTGACGGCATAAACAAAATAACTTACATCGTAATGTACGAGATCGCTTTTCACCGCCTTATTACTGCCATGCGATCTCAACTTCCACTTGGATTATGTTTTTTTCAACAAGTCTAAGGTGACGAAAGTATATATATATATATATATATATATATATATATATATATATATATTATATATCATCTCTTCGTACTGTACAAGATGATATTTTCGCCACGTAAATGCACGTACATAGGTATATACTTATAAGTGCATTCCACGTACCGTCGGCTCCACTTTTCAACCTGCCAATGATCGCCTCTCAATGGGTGCACCAAAATTGTCGTCTCGCGGCGAAAAAAAAGGTAGACGTATAATCGTATATCTATACTCGGCATCAATATAGTAACAAGGCTCTTCCAATTCTCGATGCCACCGATGCGCCCATGCAATGGGCATCGTCCCACGTATATCTCATTATCACTTTTCGTGCCGCTGACTAACTTTTAATGCGGCTCAATAAATAATCGAGTTTACACGAACTCTCGCATCGACATTGTACATTTAACTTTAGTGTGTAAGGATAATTTAAATACGCGCGCACGTACACGCGCTCGACGTATAGGTATAGGTACACGCGCGGAATACTATCGTTCGTCGCGTCAGCGTCTTCTTTTTAATTGCATCGGATAAAAGGGACGTTTAAGATATTATATACGCGTGTGCGTGTATGTTTAGTATTATGCTTATGGTATAGAGATATGTATTATGTACAAATATATAGAGATACCGACTAAAAGCTGCCGCGTTTCGAAAAGAGAGAGACAGAGAGAGAGAGAGAGAGAGAGAGAGAGAGAGAGAAAGAGAGACAGAGAGAGAGAGAGAGAACATCGCAGAGTCTTTATACGTTCGTTGACGCCCGACAATAAAAGACCTTTAGGAATTCCAAGCGTGGAATCTTCGGTTCTCGTCCCCGTGGCTCACCGTCAGTGTCCGGTCCTCGCGCGCGTCTCCTGTGTGCGTACCTACGCGAGCACACGCGTGAACGCTCTCTTATATGCCCGCGGGGATCGGACCCCTTATAATTCGCCTTTGGGATCAAGATACCGCGCGGGGGAAAAACCAGAGCGATAAGGGGAATGAGGAACGCGCACTCGGCATGCGGAATGCACTTATGCATTGCGATAAAGAATAGTAGCTTCGAGTTAAATAGATTGGAACGTATCTCATTCGCACGGACGTGTAGTAATATACCCGCCAGTCACGCGTACGATCCTTCTATTATATTATAATAATAACTTGTCCGAGCTTCGTCAAAAGTCAGAGAGCGCGAAAACGTAACGTCTTTCGGAAAATTGTGGTTCGAATAGGAATTTAAAAATGTAAAAGAGAAACGTAAGTATAAAATAGAAAAAGCAATCGACTTTTAGTCGGCCGATTCGGGTGATAGAAATCAAATTTCGGATCAAGGTCGATGTAATTATTTTCAAACGCTTGTAAGAACATTTCGGTATTTTTATTCTCGCAGATAACGTTAAAGATAAAAGTAACACGATAACGCGTCAATACCTGTTTCAATCTGGTAATGTGATGATATTTAGAAGGTGACACATCCTCGATCATCGATGTCAATGAGATGCACGGTATCAGGGTTGTGCCGTTCAAGGTCGTCCACCTGTCGAGTTTGTTACTAATTTTATTCTACAAGAACTCAATGTCACCCCATCTCTATGATTCGTTCGACAGTTAATTTTTATTTTGTTTTATCCTAACGCATTATTTTCCATTTTCACATGATTTATTCCTAGACGCGTGTGCTGGTCGGTGTCTCGAAGTTTTACAAAAATTGATCATAGTAACGTACCTACGTAGGATTATCGCTCGATAATTTAGTTTTGTACATATGCATATTTCTTATTTTTCGGGAAATATTTTGTAAGTATTGAATTTCGAGTTTCCTATTATTTTTATAATATAGAAAAAAAATGTAATAATCTACTACTAGAGTTCAGTAATACGCCATATCGTCGACGTTTGACATCGATGGCTGTTGTCGGTCTCACGCGCCCGTCTTATTATTTGGTTAAGATGGCTACTGCTACGTCACGTGACGCGTCGCTCTTCGAAAACCTTGATTTTTCTCGACGTTATTCCTGAATCGATTTCTTATTATTCCGGTGAGTTTTCCAATTCAAGGTGCCTTATTGATCATAAAAATTCAACGAATGCAACCATCAGTTTTTTTTACGTGTGTCTTGGCTCCAAGTGCCATAAAAAAATCGATATACGAGAGGACAATCACATTTTTTCCTCTACATGTGTTAAATGCACTGTCTTTAATAATTAATGTCTCGAAAACTGTGCGGTAAATTTCGTGAAAACTCCGCTTATGCATGAACGAAGGGCTCGACAACGCTATACACAAAAAATTGGACTTTTATCTTGGAGTCGCTTTAATCACCGAATCTCCTTAAAATATGACAATTTCATCATTTACGTTTTAAAATATTGTTGTTAAAACCCGAATTTGGAATACAACTTCTCACCCTGGCGGTATAATTCACTGTCCCATCGGAGGAAGCGAGGTTGTTTGCACAATGCACACGTGTTTCAATGTAAAAGTCTCGCGCGGTGTGTTGCTTTCACTTCGCGCTTCGTACTCTCTTCTTCTCCGCAAGTTTCATCCGCTGCTCTTCCTCGTTCTTGGCTTTTTTTATTATTTTCTTTTTGTTTTATTTTGTTTTTTCTTTCCTTTTCTCTTTTTGTATTTTTCTTTTTTCAACCCAACTCTTTGGGCAGTGTGTGGATAAATAAGTGCGAGTGCGTCGCGCACACGGAAACCACCGCTTGTGTCACGCTAACGTACACAGTACCTACCCGTCCGTGTCCCTTTGTTTTCTGCGTCGTTAACTCGGAGACCTCGAAGTGCCAGAACGACGTATAGCCGGGTGGTAGAAAAGAAGAGAGAACGCCGCTGCCGTGTGTGCGTCGCTGAGCGAAGCGCTCGTGATTCGGATTCTCTTGTGTCGAATTCGCACGACCTTACCGCATGCGCGGTAAAGCTCGTTATTCTTCCGCCACTATATATATATATATATATATATATATATATATATATATAACTACGTATAGTTACGTATACGTGTGAATGCGTGCGCAATTGTATATCGGAGTGGTATATACACGAAGTAGAATGAGCGCGTGTCGGCACTCTCTGTATAACGAGAGAAGCGGAGAATCGCGAATGAGAAACGTTTCGCGTTGGTACGAGGAGAAAGAAACAAATCGCTCGTTTTTCAGGTCGTCTCTTGGTCACGGCTGATCGAGCGTTGTTTCGTTATGCATGTCGAAGATGGAACGTAAGAAACGTGTTTCTAGCGTATGTTTAAAGAATAATTGAAAATAAAAAGAAAAAACAACAAGGAATAAGGACGAGTGCGAAAAGGAGTTTTTTTTTCGCAATCAATTTCTAACGACGATAATATCGTAATGGTCGAGGCACGTGGTTACTTCGAAAAAGCTCGATGCCACCGTCATTGTCGTCGTAGATTTGAAACAAAACAAATATTCATATTACGGTTAAGAATCTTCGATAAATAACAATTCGTGGTCAAACCTTGAGGATATATTACGTATGCGGTACGCATACACGTATATAGACGTTATAAAAAATGACCTATCTTCTCTCGGTGAATCCATTTCGTTGTTAACAACGAAGAGTAATTTCGTAATTACCAAATCAGTCGTGTATCCACGGACCAAATTGGGACATTGAAACCACAAAAGAGAATAATTGAGCGAAGGGCAGGGAGAATCCGTGGTACGGATCTTCCGTGATGAGTCCCAGACAGCAGCAACGACAAGCACAGGCTGCGGCAGGCCCCAGATACTCTTATATAGGTACACACTAGTGGTAAATATATATATATGTGCATACGGAGAGAGAGAGAAAGAGAGAGAGAGAGAGAGAGGGATAGAGAGAGAAGGAGAGAAAGAGGTAGAGAAAGAGAGAGAGAGAAGGCGAGGGGTTGCGACGGTGAGAGGAACGAAGGGAAGTGTACCGGCCGGTGTGGTTGCAGCCTGCTGCCGCGTGTGGATCGGCGAGAGCGAGAAGCTCTCATCCTTGTCTTTTGCCCCGGGCGCTCGTCCGACGGCATTCCTTCTTCCCCGACCAACTCTCACAGCTCTCAGCTACTCGCCTCTTCATTCTTCTTATCGTGTCCTCTCGATCCCACTCGCTCTTTCGGGGCCCTGATGGGCGCTCCGGCTCTCGAACAAGTCTCTTCACTTGCTTTTCTTCCACTATATATATATTATATATGTATATATATGTAACTCCGAGAGTCTTCTGGCCTGCTTCTCTCGCTGGTCTACCAATTTTCGGCCCGTAGGATATCTAAACATCCGACTTTGTCACCTGTCCGAATGAAATCACGGAGGAGAGAGCACCAACGGCGAATGTCTCTCCTTTACATTCATAGTCGCTTCCTTCTTCTTTTTACTTTCATGAATATTCTTTTGTATAGGCTAGAGTGGGGAAAATGACTGTCACTAAAAGTTGAGAATCGTATATATCGGTAAGAATTATCGCAAAGATTCTCAGATGAACAAAAAAAAAACCTCACGAAACGACTCAATGTCCTTACTAAAAAATGTAGGAAGATCCTGAAGTGAAAGTGGGCATTTTTTTGTTTTACGACGTTCTTTATCATGCGGTAAAGAATCTTCACTTTCACTTCAAGATCTTCATTTAGTAATGAAATACATTTTTTCGCTGACCGTCATTTTACCCCTACCTTGGCAATAAGTACCGACAATCGTGCGGTACATTCGTTCAACATCAAATGCGAACTTAATACGTCTTTATACATAGAATAGATAAATCACATTCCAAACTGTCGTTACGAAGTAACCGTTCGTTACAACCAATCGACCGTAGAACGACTCCCACTTCGATTCCGCTTCTCGGTTTTTGTTTTTCTTTGTTTTTTTTTGTTTCGCGATAACGGTAACCATCATTACCCGCGTTGACTCCCGTTGCCTCGTTCTTCCCTAGGGCACGCATGTAGTCTCATTTTTTTCACCCTTCCTTCACCCAACCCTCTTCGCTCTTTTCTCGGTCCACGCACACGCGGTCTTCGGCCTGTCCGGACATACGAAGCGTGTGTTTTTTTTTCTTTTCCCTTTTGTAGAATCTACGCCGATCTCGCTCGCATCTCTCGTACGAAACCGGCGGCGAAGGAACGAGAGGAGGAGGAGGAGCGGAGACACGATCGCGGCGACCGGGCGCCTTGTCGCGATAATCGTTCCCGATCGGTCGGTCCAAGAGAGAGAGAGAGAGAGAGAGAGAAAGAGAGAGAGAGCGCGCGCGCAGCTCCTTCACCGTGCCTCGACCCCTTTTTGCCAATTGCTGCCGCGCGCGCAACTATGTCGCTCGAGGGTGAGAGACGGCCGAACGGTAATTGGCGATGAGCACGCGTGGGTCTCGTAGTCAGCGAGAGAAGGATGAAAGCGCGAGGGGTATATTAGCCGTGGTGGAGTGCGAGAATGACAGGACGAACGAAGAAGCCTCCGGACGAACAAGCAACAACAGCAACAACGTAAAATGAAAGACCAAAAAAAAACAAAGAAAACATACAAAACCCGGGAATTTTTGTCAACTCACGCTCGAGAAGAATCGTTTGCGTTGCGACAATAATGCGCTGTAATGCTTCTCTTCGCGCCCTGCAAATTAACGAGAAAAGGGGTGATGATTCGTCGCGCGCGCGTTTCTTTCGGCGAAGTCTCTCGTTGATCCGTCGAGTTTGACGTTTTAAGAGGGTGGATTGTCACTTTTTTTTCTACAATTATAATAAAAGAAGAGCGTTCGGATATTTAGCGTACGAAAAGAATGACGTTCACTTTTCGTTCGTAATATCTCAACCGTGTCGAAGAAGAAGAAACGTCGCACCCTCTCGTCTCAAATCTGAAATGATCGTCGGCGCGATTTCTTCGAGTGGTCCATCTTTGAGGTTCTTCCTCCTGACTTCGAAAAACCTGCGAGCGAAAAAGAAAAGCCCTCGTTTTATTTTTTCTCCAGGAAGGTAAGCACGTTCCGTCACTACATTCGAGTCTCCGGGAGCCAAGCGATTTTCCTCGTGATTTTAATCGTTGCAAAAATAATAAATTATCGTTGCCCAGGTAATTTTGTGCGAACACGTCGTATATAGATATGTAGGTAGATATATGTGTGTATATATATATATGTGTACACTTTCATGTCCATCGGTTATACGTAATGCGTTGTGCGAAGGGGATGGCGGTGGTGGGGTTTGGGAGGGAATATAATCTGTGCATGGACAACCGTATCACGCAGCGGTAGCTGCGAAGGCTCCCGCTTTAGCCTACAATCTGTCTTACATATTCATTATAGCTCGAGGGCGAGCGGGTATTATCCAGGATGGTCGGTTTGGAACAACGTATAGCTTGTAATTTTCAGTGGCCTCCCCACCACCCCTCGCTCCGTTCATTCTCCTTTTCTCTCTCATCAACCTTTCGTTCCCCCTTTCTTTACTCTTGTCCCTCTCAATCTCTTGTTCCATTCCCTTCTCGACTTCGATCCTTGCTTCACGCTTCTTACGCCCCTGGTGGATGGATCTTGTAACTCGCTTATAGAGACTCTTGCCCCCTTTATAGTTCTCTCTCTCTCTCACTGTCTCTCTCTCTCTATCTCTTTCTCTCTCGATCGAGAAACAGAGTTCGCTCGATCATATTCTCTCTTTCTCTCAACTTTTGCTTTCTCTCGGGAGAGTCTCTCGCCGGCTCGATCTCGCATCGTCGAACATAATGACAGTTTTCTTACACCCCGAGGGTATGTATGGCCCTTCTATGCTCGCCTCTCTGTACACAGCGCACCTGATAATATCACCGGCGGCCACCGCTGCGTTCTCGTAATCGCCATTCGTTTTACTCTTGTTCGTACAAAATATACGCACTTATGCCTCGACTACGTATACGGAACATATATATATATATATATATATGTACGTGTAAGCGGGACACTGCATAAAGTGGTTTTGTACGAAGGATCCTCCGATTCGCGAGAATTCCTGGTATTCTTGACGGCACCTTTGCCAGGTATAAGAACAATAACGGATCAATTATTATTCGCGATCACGGGGTCTGATCGGTACGCTCGGTTTCCCCTGGAGGGAGAAAAAAGCAATTTGTATAATTTACATAAGCGTAATCGGAATGAAGCCAAATTGATTTAAGTATAATCGATTTAATCAATACCCAGATCGAAAGAATCTGTCGTTGTATCCGCCTCTCGTAAGTATATGCAACTCAAATTCGATTAACTTGCACTCTGATAATTTTTTGCACATTTTTTGTATTCCGAATGAAAAAATATTTACGGAAATTTACCAACACGACTGTTCTCATCTTTGGAAAAAAGTCAATACTTTTGTATAATTTTTTCTGAGTGGGAACAAACACATCGATGCTTCGGACGGTCTGTAACATGTAGAAATATATTCGGATAAGCGGTACATTTTTTTTTGTACCGAATTGCCAGAAACCGTGTTTTGTGGGAATTTCTTTGTTCAGGAAACGATAAGAGAACACGATGTACCGGACATTGGATCGAGCTGTATTGGTAAAGGAAGCGCCAAGGGTAGACAGGAGCAACAATAATCAATGGAGTTGCTGCATTGGGGTGTGGCGCGCGCTTACGGCACAGATGTTCACTCTCTCTCTCTCTCTCCATTTCCCTCTCTCTCTCTCTCTCTCTTCTGACTGTATCCTCTTCTGTGGGAGACCTTCTCCATGCTGTCTGACTACATACTTCGATCGCATCTCTGTACCTTTATCTCTCTCCCTTCCACCCTTTCTCTCTCTCTCTCTCTCTCGCTCTTTCTCTCTTGCCTCGACATTCGTTCCGCGCGCGCACTTCTCCTCTTCACTTGCTAAGGAGTGACTCGCTATACTCGCTACTATGTATTATATACACTCCACTTTCAACCTCGCATACTCTCCTCCTCTGTGTTTTCACCCTTCACCCTTCACCCGTCCGCCCCGTACTACCTTTGGTCGCGTCTCTCGTCTCTTCGGTTCAACGGCGTCCAGTGGGAGTATCGACGAAACCACCTTTCCCCAGCACACCCAATTCTGCATGCTGACTTCCAATGGAAAAGAGCATCCCCGGACTTCTAACCTTCGTAGCATGGACTATACCTACCCTCTATTAATCATTACATATACCTAGTAAGAATTTCATATATATTTGTCCGAGTTTACTAATTTATATATGATTGGATATCAGCAAATATTCGCGAGAACCAACAGTCGAACATGCAAAAGACAGGTCGTTCGACGTCGTGTATACACGCGCTCGCTTTCTTCCATGCCAACAATATTTCCGTCCAGATATACGATGGCTTTTCGACGTTATCTTGTATACTTGTTCTTCATATTGCTAGAGATCCTGTCGACACTCGAGCGCGGATATCGCATCTTCCGCCATTCGGTGCGATCGGCGAATCTACGCACATCTTTCGAACGAGAGAAAGACATTCGCCATTCGTGCGTGCACGGTATCGAGATAATCTATCAACGTCTGGCGCGTTCATAGAATATACGAATGAAACGAGTAGTATATGGAACCGGTATAATGTAATATAATAATCTGATAAAAATAAATATGTTTCGCTACTGCCTGTGTACGAATTTCCTAGTGCAATTAATCGTCACTATGCCTATAAGCGATTGAATCGTACTTCATGGATATTAATAATAAGGCTATACTCGAGGAATATGTAGAAAACTATGCTGATACAAGTGTAAAATATCAAGATTCCAATACTGTGTAATACATTTATAATATAACTACATTTCCTAATTGAATGACAGCCTTTTTTTAAAACGAGGCGACAAATTCGCATCGATTTGCCATACGTCCATTGCGAAATACTAATTTTACTGTCGACCTATCCGTTCTCGGTCTATGTCGCTGAACGAATGTATATATACTTATGTATATGTATATTTAAGTGCATACCGATATAGTACGGTAATCGTGGTGGTAGGGCTTTGTGCAGTCGCCGTTGAAGAACTTGCGTTGCGCTGGTCAAGACACGCCCGGCTGCTCTCTCGCTGGCTTCCGGCGCGGCGCGCGCTCTTCGGGCTCTCTCTCTCTCTCTCTCTCTCTCTCTCTCTTCTCTCCCCGACACCTTCGTACGGTCTTTTACTACTCGTAAATTAGCTCGCTTCACGCTACCGTACTTTTTAGCTCGTCTCGTCTTGTAGAAGCCCTCTTTCTCTTCACCTCTGTCTCGCTCTCTCTCTCCCTTGCACTCTCTTCGGAGTCAACCACGCGGCCCGAGAGAATGACGCGAAACGAGCTAACGCGAACGTAAACGTTTCGTTCGCATTCACTTATCTTAATTGTTTCGGCGGCGCTGACAGCACCCTTTTTCTTCATTCAATTTTTATCACGGTTTATTGAATACCTTTTTACGTTAGAAAAAATGTTTACCGTTCGGGCACCGTGTATGAGAATTAAGAGGGGGTTGGTGCGTGACTAGCGCTCAATCCCCTTACTATATATATATATTATACCTATATGTATTTTATATACGTATGTGCGTATATATACGTATATATCGTTGATTTAGCACGTCCGTGTGTATATAAATACGGCCCATATGCGCGCCGATTAGTCACGCCTGAATGATTCGTTCATGATATTACGGTGAGAAAAAGCTGGTTGGCGCAGCCAAGGGGCAACGGGCTTCGTACGTTTCGGCGAGTCATCGTTTTCGTCCTCATCATTCACGATTTCAGGGGACTTCAGGTGGTCACGAGAGGCCACGCACCACGCGTCGATATTTAAAGCAGCACTGTCATCCCTACCGACGGAACGCCGCGGGTGTAGTCGATAGTTCATTCATAACGAGAACCGTGAGAGGCTTGACGCTCATTCAAGTCGTGTGGCTGACCGGCGAGTGTCCGATCACCGACTGCCGTTTCTACTACCGTTTTTGGTAGTTTTATTTTTTGTTTTGCTTCCCTCTCTCCGTTTAAACTCGGTGACGATCTGGCCCAAACTCACGAAATATCAGCGAGTGTATCGCACGATTTTCTGGGATTCGAGGTATGTTTCATTCCCACGTGGCGAAGGCTCGTGGCGTAAAATCCGAGGAACGTTTTTTTTTCTCCGATTCACGATGAATCGCTAGCCGGAATGTTCTCCGTTGGATACGAAGTGTTTCGAGATAGGCGCGGGAGCGAGAACGATTCTCGTTCGTTGCCATTGTTGAAACTCATTGTGTCGAGTGAATAAAGAACATTTTTAGACACCACTTAAGATCTGGCTGTGCCACGGGAGTCTACTCCCCGTCTCTCTGTCTTGTTTTCTCTCGTGGGGTGACACGGGACTGCGACTCATCCTCCCTGTATCGTTTCTTTTATCTCATTCCCTATTCTCAAACGAGACACACGTCGATCGACTCCCACACAGCTTTTATTCCTCTTGTATTCCGACCGAGATGCTTTTAGTTCCCGTGACATTACGTGCATTCTAACTAACCAAATATATATATATATATATTTACCATCGAGTAGCTTCGATATATATATATATATATATGTATTTGTACACATAAATAGAGGAGCACACAAATGTATCGAAATATCACCGAAACATATCGCGTATAATGATCGCGCATATATTATCGATGGCACAGACTTTCAAACGTTCGAGTTTAAAAAAATAATATAATAATAACAAACTATAAAATTAGATTCACAATGACATTTTAATCGCATCGTAACTGCAATGAATCGCGACGATAGGAGAACGGAAAATTTATCACACCAGTGTGATTATACGCGTTGGATTACCTGGATGAATGAGCTTTTGTTCGGCAAAATGTAGCATTTGCTAATGCATGTTAATGGAGCCTATCCTCTCGATTGCAAGATAAACGCACTGTGGCGCGGTATCGTCGAATCTTAGATGGGAACATCGCGATATGCAGTGATCGAAAACGAGAATCGTAGCTGTGCAATTAGCGATTTTTCCAATCGTTTTTACAAATGTCAACACGTTTGTTAATATATCGTAGGGCAAGGTAGAGCTGATATCATCGTTGAGTGAGCATTAAATTTCTTGCCTTCGCTCTTACCGTGGCCTTATCGGTGAACCTATGTCCGTATATATATGAATATATAGAGAAGTACGAGAGAGACTTTCGACTGGTAGCAGTCTCTGAAAAGCGACCATTTGTTTTATCGGCACGAGGATAAAGTAAAAAAGAGAAGCAAATAGTACGGAAAAGATTGTTGTTGCCGGCGGGGTTAAAAGCGGCAGCAGCGAAGATTGCATAGAGAATCTCTGGACGCGGTGTGCGACGGAAGGCGAGAGAGGAGAGCATAGGGAGAGACGCCGGCTAAAACTTCGTTTAGCATCGCGCAGGGTGAAACACAAACCGGTCGCGTGCGTGTTCACTGCGTGCGACGAACGGGGCAGAGGGTCAATCTCCTCGCGCACGGCAGTCTCGCTCTCTCTCTCTCTCTCTCACTCACTCTATGTATATATATATATATATATATATATATATATATATATATATTCCCTCTTTACTCTTTTTCTCGATCAAGCAGGACTTGCTCGTCCTCGTGCGTTTTTTTAAATCCTCTCTTTTCTTTGCTTTTCTTGTTTCGCATTTCTTCTTGTTCTTCTCTCGCTCTTCCACCGCGCTTTTTTTCATTCTCCGCCTATCCCCGTCTCATTCTCGACTCGAACCTTCATTTCTGAAATGGCCGCGACCGATTATCAAGCTCATTGCTAGCTGCGAATATTTTTTTCCCGAATCAATCGCAATTAATCCCGATTTCGGGTAATAAATATAAATTTTGTTTACACATCGTGAATGCGAATCTGGTTAGTTCCAAGTATATAATTTTTAAATAGAAACACTCGCTGTAATTCAGACTTTAATAAGCTTTTTCCAGCGTGTGGGTAAGCCGTTATGTCGTTAAAATAAGTGCCGTTCTCATGACGGTCGTCTCGAACCGCTCTCTTCGACAAGTACGAAATAACGAGAGCGCCGAAAGATTTATTTCAGAACGGGGATTCGGTACAACGGCGATCAACACCGCCAATCTTATATACCTACTTCTGTATATGTACATATGTACGGGTTTGATGCGCTTTGCTATACCGGCGATGAGATCGAGGCGAGAGGAAAGCAAAAGTACGCGTACTTGCAGCTAGAAAGAACCGAGGGATCGAGGGCCTTCGTTTTCTGTTCCTTTCTGGCGCTGTTGTGTGCGCCCTTTCGAACGAGAAACCAGTTCATCACTATTGAATGGTCGGCCTTGTCTAGATGCTTTATCTCTTTACGCATGGAACTTAGTAAGCCATTGTGATGCCATAGGAGAGCGGCGGTGATCTCGGCTTCTGTTCCTTGTGCGCGTTCTCCCTCTCTCTCTCTCTCACCCTTTTCCTTTTTACTCGCTCTCACCGCACGAAGCGTTCTCTCTCCATGCAGCGGACCGAGTGAAACGCTCTCGTCTCGAAATCGCATGCGATTACATTTTGCGCGAGCGTTTTATGCGCACAAGAGAATCGCTCTCGTTTCATTCTCTCGGCGCGAGACGGCGGACTATCGGGTTCGATTTTTTTTAACAATAATGCGCAAGTCGAAATACCCCGAGTAGGTAACGAAAAATACAGGCATTCCATTTACATCGAAAACAAACGTTTCTACTAAAATTGAATGAAATTATTTATCATTAAATTATATATATTTTCGATTTATATCACATTTTAACATCACGTTGAATTATTTTTCCAATTGATTACAGCCTATCCTTATCCGTGAAATTATCTCTATTTCTGTGCGAAAGCTCGTCACGAATTCATCAAGGTATCGGTGGCCTTGATAAAACTTCTTTCCTCCGGAATTAGCGCACGTTCACATATAGAACGCTTCGTGATCGCACGAATCTCGGTACGAGTAAAAACATGGAAGATTTTAATAACGCGTCACACGTTTTACAACAACTTGTGGGCATCACCCCCTACTACATACACACAAACATATACATATATACATATGTGTGTATGTGTATAAGTCAAGAAGTCGTAATTTAAATTGAGTTTCTCGCTTGTCGGGACATAATAGCTCCATTGCACGCTACTTGAGAGAGCTGTGCGAAGAGAGAACGCGTCGCGACTGCGAGAACGAGAGAGTACGAGTGGGTGTGAGAGATCTCTCGCCTGGCGTGTTAGCCGGTGGAGATCCGGACGGTTTGTAGGGTGAGCTGATCTAATTGATCCATGCTCTGCCGTTTCGATATATATATATGTGGATATGAGGGAGAGACTCTCTGTGCCGGAGAGACCCGCGGAACCCAGGATATGACGCGAAAGCATTGTGGCCCACATTATTATAATGTATTATATGTGTATCCTCCGACACTGATAGGGTGAGTATGAGGCTGAGCTAAGGTTTACATGTATATTATTTATACGTATATACGTATAAACATGCATACGTGTACTCGATAATACGAAGGAGAGGACCATGCTGCAGCTGTGACGAACGAGTCCGACACGTACGTGCTCTGATTTATGGTATATACGTACATATATATTGTGCATAAGTATATAAAATCGAGGGACATTGTTCGGTTCGAACGTTCGCAGCGGGGAGTCGCACGTTTCGTCAGTGAGAGTCCGACGGTTGTGCGAACTCGTGTAACTCTTTCGATAAGACAACATTGAGATTTTAAAGAAATTGTCTAGCGCGACTCCATTACGGATGTGAGGTAATAAAAAATGTCTTTACGCGCGGAAATGAAATGTGCGAGGTGAAAAAGAATTGTAATTTATACATCGGTGATCGGCAAGGATAAGTTTGTAGCCGAATTTTCGAGTACTTTCCGGGGATGGAAAATAGTCGTCAAGCTGTGACATTTGAATGATAAAATTTTCGAATTAATAATTAATTAAATATAATTGGGTTAGTAATTCAATTTTCACTGTTTTTTTTGTTTCGTGAATACGGACGTATTGAGTGAATGTGACAGTCTTACGGTAACGTGACATACGGATCGTCGATCGACTATGGAAAATCTGATATATCGGTAAGTACATCGATACTTGTTTCATTAGTATTATAAATAGGAATAAATCATATCCAACGAGCACTTCAATATTTAACTGTAAGTATATCACTAAAAAGCATTCGTGCGCTGAATGCGACGAATAATGCGATGAAAAAGTTGCACATGCACCTGTCGAAAGTGTATTTCGAGAGTGGGCGATTGAAAGTCGAAGGAGAATTTCGAGAACTGAGTGCGTAATGTGTGTTGTCCGCATTAAGATAAAGATAAAAAATATATTAAGGGAGATCGAGAGATAAAAAAGAGATTGCGAGGTGGTGAGTTTGCACGACGAAAAATATATATAAGTACGTAATCGATTGTCCGCATGCTGCGTAACGAGAATATATAATCCTTGAGACGCACTAAGGTAGATCCACGATATACGGAATTATTAAAACGAAGCGAGAGAGAGACAGAGAGAGAGAGAGAGACGGAGAGATGGTAAGAAGAGAGAATCGCCGACTCTGAGGCAAATGTACGTCGGATACTCGGGTTAAGATTCAAAGTGTTCGCATCAACTTCGTTTTCACGAGGAGTGCATCTCACACCGGTCTTTGACACATCATCATCCTCATCGTCGTCGTCGTCGTCGTCGTCATCGTTGAGTCCAGTAACGTCTAACGTTTAATTGCATCGGCTTTCGCGAACTCACCGGATATAAATTTAGAGCCCGGAAATTAACAGGCTTTGAATATTTGCATCGGGAGCTACTGTACGCCATGCCACGAGATATCATGCACGCAGCTGGGAATTGAAAAAAAAACGACATATTCCCCCGGAAGCCTTCACCCGCCCATGCAGATCGACGAGAGACCTGACGATTGAGAACGCCCACGCGGACATATAGAGAGACAGTGAGACACGCACACCTTGATTACTAAATCTCTCAAATAAATCGTTATATCGATAATTGTTTCCTATCTCGTGGGATTAATTGAATCACTCGCGAGTAACATGGGTAGTAGGCAATGAGTAAGTATAGACGTCTAATATACGAATATGTATGCGTGTATGTAATATATATTAGACTATCGGTGCTATCGTTATATATCGTATGCCATCAACAAACATCGAACCGCCTAACGAGCGAGCAATTTATATATATATATATACCTATATAAACACGTATAGAGTTAAATCAATGCAAATAGAAAAAGTATTTTCTCCTGTATTTCAGATCCTACGTACAGCATTCGCAAAATAGATGATTCTCAAAGATTCCTCCTCCTTCTAATGGTTCCACTTTGCGTAGAATATTTTATACGGTGCAAAATACGTGAGTATCGCGGCCAGATACATAGAGAGGCCGGTCTCAACGTTGGGTGTCCAAAGTGAAGGAGGATGGGCAAGAAAAAGGACGTGCGGATAAACGAAAGAGAAGGGTAGCAACCCACTCTTATCTTTCTCTCTCTCTCTCTCTCTCTCTCTTTCTCTCGCTTCTATACATATATACAGTGTGGTACGGTAGTAGAGCTCGCGATTGTGTGTGAGTGCACGCGCGAACGATCGCCGGGGCGGCTACTTGGTACGCGAGACGTACGCGCACGTAATTGCGTGCCCGTCCTGAAATTATTCATCTCCCCGGCCAACGCGCGGGCCCCTGATCCGACAGGCAAGCCGGCCTCTGTACGGAGTGGCCAGAAGCAACATCAGCAGCACCGAGAGAACGCGGTATGATAATGCATAGAAGTGCCAGTCATTATACCTACGTACCCGCTATCCCCGCGCGCGCACACACTGTCCAATCGTCGCTCTCTCTCTCTCTCTCTCTCTCTCTCTTTCTCTCTCGCTCGTTCTTTATAGCCCCCACCTTCTTCCTCTTTTTCATCTTTTTCTTTCTCTCCTTCGTTGCTGGCTACGTAGATTGCGCCACCCCGTATGCCCTCCCGCCTTTCTCACTCATTCTCGTTGTTTTTTTTTTTTTTTTTGTTTCTTCGCCTTCTCTCGAGCTCTCGTTCTTTCCGTTGGTTGGTATCCGCGATGTCTCTCACGGGGCGAGAAAGCTCGCGATACTTATATATAGTGCAGCTTCCATCTTCAAACCATCGACTCTATGTGCGAGTATGTGTGTTGCGATGCGCGATCTCAAAACTCTGTTCTCCGACCGGGAGATAGACATGCGTGTACCTTGACTTCCTCTCTCTTCATAGAGAGAACGAAGGATGGTGCATCCCCTTTTCTCGACATCCGTATACATCGAGGCTAAAGCGTATATTTATATATACCAGTGAGGAGAATATCGAGCTCGTCTCCACTCGAAAGGATGCCTGATACAGTCGATGTTATAGTGGATATTCACCCTGACGATGGTCATCCTGGACTGCCAATTATACGTCTACTACCGTACACGAAGAAAAACATTTCTTTCCTAAAATCTTGATTTTCGGAGATTCGTATGTTGCACCGTATAGGTAGGGTCAGAAAATTAAACGAGAGAAAAAAAAAGATCGCGTGAATTTTTCGTTGCGCTCGATATATCAAAGCCGAAGCCGAGAGTTTTGCGGTCGGGAGGGGCATGAAAAAAATTACTTAGCGTGGTATTTTATCGGGACGAAGAATCAGATCGTTGCTTCAGATATGAACGAGTAAATTGTTGTTCTTTTTTTCAGTGATTTACTTCGTTTCTTTTAACTTGATTTTTTTCGTACTCATCCTCTCTCTCTCTCTCTATCTCTGTGTGCGTGTCCCTCCCTCGAAAAGAGGCGAGGAGTGTGCCGGGATGATGCACGGTATAAGTATATAATGCATGATGTAAACAAAAAAACGAGAGGAGTGATGGTCGCTGTGATCAACTGGCGAATTTGAGGAGATGCAAGCAGGACGCTGATCCCGAGTATATTTTGCGGTTGTAGAGTGTATCAACCTCTCCCTCTCTCTCTCTCTCTCTCTCTCTTTCACGTTGGAGACCTTTTCGGCAGGTGGATATACATAATACGCGCGACGACCAAAGGGCCACACTATATATACGTATAAGTTCATCTTCAAGTCGTTAAAACTCACTTAGTTTAATATCCGGCTGAGTTTGACTCTCTCTCCTTGTCTATCACGTGACTTTCGGTGAGCTTTTCTCGTTCGGGGAGCAATTTATCTCCTATTTTCGCGAGTGAGTTCGACCGCCATTATACATATATGTTTGGGCGTGTGTATATAGATATATTTATATACAGACCCTTCACCCCACCTTCCTTCGCCTCTTTATCGCCCCCTCTTTCTCTCCCTCCCTCTCTCTCTCGCTCTGTCTCTCTCTGTTCCTTCGGAGGCTCGCGCACAGTTTCTCCTCGTCGTTTCGGAAGCGACTTTTAAAGTATATCCATTTTACGATCTCTTGTCGGGACCCCCGAGAGACGTGCGTGCGCCTTCGGCCAAACTTTTCTACCCACCGCAGAGAGTCTTGATCTCTGATGATCGGAATAATTATTTTACCCTGCAGTTAAAGTTTGACTCGAATTCGCATGGCTCGCTTCAAAGAGATATACATCTTCTCGCAGTCTCCCCGTCTTTTCCAACGTCTATACACATAGGTATATACTTATAAATATACGTTATAAAAAAATATTCGCGTGGTAACGAAAAATTCGAAATTATATAATACTTAATATTTAAACTTCGATGTCTAATGAATAACAAATAATTAAGAGTCTACTAATACGAGCGCATCGTATACACATACACACATACACACACACACACTCTCTCTCTCTCTCTCTCTCTCCATCTCTCTCTGTATGTTTTCTTTTACTCCGCTCATTTTTAGCTCCTCCGTAAGCCTTTGTTTTTGGCCCCCAGAAGATAATGAATGCAATTACGCTTTTTGTTGTTGAAATTACAGTGGTGTGCAGATGCGTGTCTGGGACTGATTGCCGGGGCTCCGGGTAGTACCGAGAGAGAGTCGTGCTCACTCTCTCCCTATCCCACTCTAGCTCAGCGCGAGCTGCTCGCAGGATTTCCTTGTATATACCATACGTTATGTGTGTATGTGTTTGTGTATGAGCGCAAGGCTGTAGTCACTGTCCGTCGTCTTCTTGACCGTCGAGCGAGCGAGAGATAAAGACGAAGGGAATGGGAAGGACATGGAATAAAAGAGGGAGCCCGAGAGAAAATGGAGACCGAGAGATCCTGCAAATGGTCCTGACGACTTTGCATGCGAGACCTTGTTTATACAGTATTATACACACCATTGTAGAATCTAGGATCACGATGGTATGGGTTAAGAGTGTGTACGAATATAATGCGTGTCGAGGTATATAACGTAATACATACGTTTCTATACACATATATGACGAACGTTGCGTGTTCATGGCTGTGTGCACAGTGGAGGAGGAGAAACACACCGTGGAGGAACGAGGACACTACGAGTTACCGTGTATGGTATCGGAGTGAGAGGAAGAGACGGAGAGAAGAGGGAGGACGAGAGAAGCAAAAGGCAAAGGAGAGAAGGTAGAAAAGGTAAAAGGGACACGGAGTGAGCTCTAATTGCATTCAATAAAGCAAATAATAGCAAGCTCATTAGAGCCGGAGAGTAGCTGGCGAGTTGACCGCGGCTCTGCTGCCGCTGCTGCTGCTGTTGCTGCTGCTGCTCCTGCTCCTGCTCGTATATGCCAACCTGCCTACGCGAGCGATCACGAATACTCGAGAACCAAGCGAAGAAGGCAAACCGGCAGCAGCGCAGGCCGAGAGGGGATACGAGGAAGAGGGAGAGACTTGCTTGGAGATGGGGAGTGAAGAAGAGACAGCGATAAAGGAGTGAAGGAAAGACGAGATGGACGAGGAGAAAGGGAGAGAGGAAGAGAGTGAGAGGGAGAATGGAGCGAACAAACCAAACAAAGAAGAAGAAGAAGAAGAAGAAGAGAGAGAGAGAGAGAGAGGGAGGGAGAGCGAAGGAAAGATGGAGAAGGAGCAAAGCATCAGAAGTGGGAAAATACAGCAGGGAGATGGTGATTAACCACGAGGGGGCGCTCTTGACGCCGAGAAACGGAGTCACGGTCTCGCGCGAGCGCGCCCTATTGCTCATCTTCTGTACTACGTGAACGGCGAGCTCTGGCTTCTCAATGGAAAAAAATCCTGTCTTGCGGTAAAATTTACAAAAAATTGCCGAGGTAAGGGCATCCTTCGTGTTTCGTTCGTCATCCCTGGAATATTTTTTGTCCATCGGCACCAATTCCCGCAGGGACCGCATATGGAAACAAACATGAACGTAGATGCGGTTACTCCGAACCGTTATGGAAGCTGGTAAGCGTGCAATAATCTAACGAATTTAAAGATTGGAACAAGTAGAACAGCCACTAACGGGGTTGATTCCGTACGGCGCATATCAAATCGTCGTCGTTTATGACCAATTTGGGGTAGACATTTTCTATCCACGATCAATGGACACGTATACTTGCACACAGATACGTATATATCCATATGTATGGATATAGTATAATTCTATATGCAAGTATATCTTCTCAGTTAGTTAGCCGGTTTATGTATATCGCTACGCATCGCTCGCTATTGTCTCGTGTTTAACGGGCATATTTTATTAAACTGACAAGCGATTGTAACTCTAATATGGTAAGTCGATTTGTCACTGACAAACGAGCCGCTTCCGGGTCGTGGGTATACCAATTACCAGTTCTGTTATACTACCGCGGTAACACACATAGTGGAAGCGAAACGCGACGCGCCGAGAGGAGAAGACCGGAGGAGGAGAGAGAGAGAGCGAGAGAGATTCGCACACGAGTGGCATTGTCTGTCGAGAACGTTAATATCGCGGCAGATTTTATGTTATAAGCGAATGTACCTACCGACTATTTATACATGTATGATACGCGCACAAGTACACTTATTATCATCGTGAACCGCAAATGTTGGAGAACTCGTACCACATATATTTGGATCACGGACCAATTATTACGAGAGCGTCTCGCGTTCTCGAATTATTGCGATACGAAAAACTAATCTTTTCGTCGGAACGTTATACGTCGAATATTGGCCACAAGTTTGCTCGAGACGACCCCATATACGGAGGGTTAAGAAACCCGCTGTTTTTAATTCGAACAACTCGGTGAAAGAAAACGCATTCATCGACAGCTCACGGCAATTCGGGTTGAGCATCCCTCTCTCGCATACCTATATTGTCGTATATACGTGAACGACGAGGAGAGAATTCCTTCGGTGTCGAATAATTATGGACGGCGTCCCGGGACCCGGGTGCTTACAATAATAATCGCGAGTACGGGAGTCCCGCGAGACGCGAGGCAATAATAAGGGAATAAAACGTTTTGTGCACGTAACGAATGTCGAGATTGCGTGGCGCTGGGCCATTCGTAATCCCGCGCCAAGCTACCAGACTCTTCGAGCCCTATATCAATCGCGCGAGTAATGGCATACGAAGAACCGCGAGCGTACGAGAGAATAAATGAAAAAAAAATGAAAAAATGAAGAAAAAAAAAACAGAAAAAACAGAATGGAAAAAAAACGAAACATGTCCAGAGAGCGCGCAACGCCTCGCTGTTCGTAGGACATCGAGGAGATATCGTCGGCGTGTGGCGTGCTCGAGCTTGCTGATATCCACCTAACTCTCTTGCACGCGGGGTAATCGCTGAATTCTCAATCTCGATGTCAATCCTATCGCCGACTTCCAGACAAGGAAATCTCGTTCTTCTCAATAAATGAGATAAGCTCATGCTACATCGGTATAGAGACCATCTATATATGGATATATCGACGAGACCAGATGCGTCTCGAGACTGTGAGTAAGTCTAACATATATGAATATACTTATCGCCTTGGACTTAGAGAACATTGTAATCAACACGAGGAACGTAGCTTATTCAAGACAGGCCTAGGTATTCGGTGTTAAAATAATAATTGGCGACAGTAATAACGAAGATCCATTCTCGATTTCCCTCACGCTTTCGAATCCGGACGAGCTATAGGGTGGTTCAGCGAGGAGGCATTCGTAAACTCTTTTTGCGATACTCGGGATATCCATTTGGTGAGAGCAACAGTCAGATTCCTATATGTAGGTAACTACGTGTATGTACGTGCAATTGCCTCCGACAAAAAAATGACTCGTGCCTTGCCCAATAGCTAGTTAACCGCAGAAGCGGGAGTGAAAGTGAGGAGCCACTGTTGATTCGAACAAATCGATTCGAAGATTATGGGAACCGGATAAATATGTATGTAAAATAATGTTCAATTGGGGGGATTGCCCATTGTTCAATTATATATTCGATACATTTCGCGAGATTGAAATAAAATTGATTCCAATCAATCGATGTCTATGTATTTCCCTATGTGCATCATATTTACGTTCGTAAAACGTTGATAATATTTATACATCGTATTCGTGTCATATACACAGTAACTAAGTGTAAAAAATACTATTTCAACATAACTGGGTGAATTTATTTATAATTCACGTTGTCGATTTTCTAATTAAGGATATTTTTGAATGGTGATATTCACCTTGAATAAAGAATCGGGGTTTACATCAATCGTGAAGAAAATGAAGGTTCTCGATCGATAGAAAATAACGGAAAAAAATCAGTCTATCGCGATAAAGAAGTGAACGAAATCGCGTGAACACGAAGCCAGAGATATTGGAAGGAAACGTGCGAGAGTACGAGGATATAGAAAGGTAGGGAAAAGAGCCCGGTGTATAAGAATCACTCGATTTCACGGGCTAATGTATTCCACGGATGTATGCTCATTATTCAGCGATAATTAATTGACCGCTATAAATAACCAGTGGTCCGTAGCATAAATAAATGGTTCGCGTGAAACGAAATGGTAATGGTGACTTTGACGGACCGTTTAAACTGGAATAAAGCGAGAGAGCTACAGTCTCGTTCCCCAGGGTTCTCTGGGCTGGGCTCTCCTCTCTCTCTCTCTCTCTCTCTCTCTCTCTCTCTCTCTCTCTCTCTCTCTTTTCTTCTCTCCCATGGCAAAGCCGATAAACGTATATAACTCACCTGCACCAGCAGTTGCGAAGCTGCACGACGGGACCAGCGCCACGGTCAGAGCTGTCAGGGGCGAGCGCGAACTGTGCCTATGGTTTTCCTCTGGCGCTTTGCTGATTTCGAACCCAGGTATGCCTCGGCACGGATATTCGTTAGGCTCGTCGTCTACGAGCTGAAACATAAATGTTATTACGTTGTTAATTATTATTAACATGCGGAAATATCACCCTTCGTCATATCGAACCGATATTCGTCTCTCTCTTCTTCTCTCTTTCACTCATTCGATAATGGTTAAACGTCACGTTATATAGTAGGTACGGTAAGTGCTTGGGATTAAATTGAAGAAGAAACATCGATCGGGTTGAATACGTATTAAAATCTCTCCGGCGCTACGAGCATTCTCCGAGTGAATAGTTCCGTATAAATGGAAGACTCGAGGACTATCGCAAGTGTGCGAAGAACTCTCGACTTCTATCCTCCGCGCCGAGTATTCCGATCGTGCGACATCGCGAGAGAGAGAGAGAGAGAGACAGACAGAGTAAGAACGAGGGAGAGAGAGAGAGAGAAAGAGAGAGGTTTTATTTCTCTCTTTATCCCGTTAATGTACCGTATATGCATAGTGTGGCGCTTATACGATTCGTTCGATAGAATGCCAAGATAATTCTACTACTAACGCATCCGATAATTCCATGGTACATGTACGGTGGATATGCCACGATGCATAGCTCTCGCGATCGAGAAAGAGAGAGAGAGAGGGAGAGAGAGAGAGAGAGAGAGAGAGAGAGAGAGAGAGAGAGAGAGAGAGAGAGAGAGAGAGAGAGAGAGAGAGCACGGCTTATCATACACGTCCGCTTCGTATAACACGCACACGCTACCGCACAATCTCACACCGTTCGCATTGGCTCGCGCATCTAATAGGTGGATTTCGCGGATCGACGATGGTACAGCCATCGCCTCTTTGAATTTAAATAATTCTGACATAATCGTTTCTGGATAATTAACAAAAAAAAAACAAAAACTCAGGCAAAGTTATTATGCTTTTCATATGATACAGAACGTGAATAGATAGGATAGTTAGGTGGATGATTGTACGAACGATTGTGCGAGTAGCTGCGTGAGGTCCGAGAATACACACACGCCTACTTCATTACTTTGAGAATCTTTCGCTATTATTCATCATTAATTGCGTATTTTTTAAATCTCTTCCCATTTCTCTACGTCCAACTCGATTCGCGGATCGCGCGCCATCGTAAGAATGGAGAATCCGTGTGCTGCGAACTGGAATCGTCTTTCTCGGCGTTTTCTTTGGGTCTGTCGATTGTCAGATCCGCGTGTCCGAGTGTAGGGGAGAACGAGAGAAAGAGAATTCTATATATCTGCGTACATATAGAGAGAATAAAAGGTGAGAAGATCCTGGCTACAAGTGAGATAGTATATATACCCTTGGCCGTGTATCACGTCATCTCGGCCGCGTGAGCGATAGCGAACATGAATGGCGACTCTCTCGTCGGCGCGTCCGCGAAAGGATCATTCTCTCCCCTCGGCCACCCCGGCCAATAGCACGCCCCGCAACATATTTCACTCGCACATACGTGCATATCTGTACGTATATAGCTCTCTCTCTCTATATATATATATATATATATATATATATATATATATATATATATATATAGGTGTGATACGTGAACAACACGCGAGACTGCGTTGCCGCTATGCAAAAGAGTAGGTACAGATAACGATTTCTTGCCAACAGAAACAATCAGACGAATACGAAAGGCGATATTATCGCGTGTACGGTACGCACCAGTGTTAAATCCATGAAAGATAATTATACTCTAGCAGTACGCCAGAATGCACCGATAAAAAGGACTTGAATAGATTTCGTCCAGTGGTTATATCGTACGTTATAATTCATTCGACGATGCAACGAACCAGCCATATCTCGTGGAACAAGCTTCGAATGTAAAACAAAAAATGAATTTATTATATTCAAATCGGTTCTATATAAATGATACGGATTATATGTCAATGAAAGCACGTTCATTGAACATAAATGAATGTTTTTCATTAAAAAAGCGATTATATAGGATAAATTTTGTTTGTATCGAGATTTATCTGGGCGAATGAAAATGACGTTGATGATAATAGGAAAATTCATAAAGCGATCATCGAAGTGAAACATGTCGCGGGGGAAAAGGGCTGGGAGGAAATAAACCTGGATCGAGAAAAAGAAAAAATCATTATATTTGTCCCTTAATCGATCAACATTGTTATGGAAGTCATTAAAAGCGGCGATCTGCCCAAAAGCCGTGTTGATTGTCGCGAGCGAGTCGCACGAACAACACACGCATTCTCGTTGGTGTTTAACGGCCCTGAGAGAACCGTTTCTCTCTCTCTCTCTCTCGCTCTCTCTCTCTCGTTCTCTCTCTCTCTTTACCTCTTTCTCTCTCACTCTCGAGAGAGCTCCATCGTAACACTCATTCTCATCTCTCTGCCTCTCTCTCTCTCTCTCTCTCTCTCTTTATGTCTCCGTATCATCGTCGTATACTCCCTCGCGCTTCATCGCACTCACGGCCCCCTTTTTCTTTTCGTTTCTCCTCTCCGGTAGACTTGAAAATCCGGTCGCATTAAGATATCTATCAGAACAACGGATGTGCGCCATTAAACTTTTACTTTATTTAACGCTCCTGCGAGGACTCGGCAGCCTGGAGAGAGCGAAGAAATTTTCTGACTACAGCGGAGCGCAACGACTTGAGAAGCGCAATGTGTTATATTCCCGGACTACGCCATCGGTGTACTCGACACTGACACACCCGAGAGAAGCGCAAGACACGAGTCTTTTAAGAGTGCGCATGTAAATATATATATATATCTATATAAAATCTCGCATAATATCACCTAGCATAAACATATAGATGACACTGCAAAGAGAACCGAAGCGAAATATTTTATACGAACAGGCTCGCGATTGTTCGCCGACGTGTAATTATTATTTACGTTTGTGCTTAATGACCAACTGTTACATGCAACCGTTTAGAATTGCTAATGACCAGGTTAGCTTATATACATATATATATATATATATATATATATATATATATATATATAGATAGGTAGTTGAGTTCACCCCGGCACAGCCAGAATCTCGACGCAATGTCAATTGGTATATAACTGAAACTCATTACCCCGAAGGGACCAACTAATTAGACAAAGAAGAGAGAGATTACCTCGAAGAAATTCACCGGGGATCGTGGCAGCCTCGATACGTTACGCAATTGGACTTTTTTAGGTGGTGTAAATTATTTGTTGGTTGATTTTTATTATTGTAATAACCGCCTGGAAAAAAATAATCCCGATGCGTCGTGGCGGTGATAAAAATGGTTACAACGGTTCAACGGCCGGTTGAATAAATGGCTATATATCCAATCGCAACTTCAATTATCGATACGCGAGTGTTAGCAGGCGGTTTCGCCGTTGCCGATGAAGAAACGAGCTTCTTCACTCATCGACGGGACACGCCTCCCTCTCGTTGCGAACGTAACTGGCTGTCCCGTGTGCACGCACTCGTGAAAGTTACGACGTTCGAGCTTCGTTACGCATGCATAGATGTGCTGAGCGTAATATACATATATATATATATATATATATATATATATATATATTATATACAAAGACTATATATATATATATACACCGTTCTCTCTTTGTCTTCGGCAATGATCTTTTCAGTGTTTGCCATGCACAAAGAAGATACATCGACCTGACGATAGACACGGGAAAGTTATTAATTTTCTGCATTTACCATTGCGAACGATTATAAGATTAAACGTCTCTGATCTAGGGTTAACGAGGGTCATCGTGACGGTGCTAGCGCCTGAATTGAGATATTTTCATCCGGCGTATCGTTCAAAGCAGAGAACCCACTTTTTCAGCGAGTTCCGAGCAAAACAATTGATGTATCGCTTTTGAAATTCCACGATCGAACCTCGTGCGCGGCGTGTGTTATTTCTCACGGAGAAGCAAAAGAACACGGGCGATCGAGTTTTTACGCCCTCGGACGACGATCGGGAATATCCCTTCGCCCGCGCCGTTTGGTCCCGTGAGAGACGCACGCGCGCGCCCGAAGAGCCAGAGAAAAGAGGCCTCTTTCTCGTTAGCCGCCGACATTATATTACCCATCGACGTGCATACATCATATACCCATACCCTCGGCCACTTACAAGTAGAATATCTATAACAGGCATGAGAAACATTTGCAGCTCGCATTTATTTTGCGTACATACGTATATATATATATATATATGAGAAGAGCTATATCGCTATAGATATATATATATATATATGCATATATATTTATCGTGCGAGAAGACCAAGACCAGAGAGGACCGCAACGCGCCGAAGCACGGGGAGTGAGAGAGGAAGAGAGTGAACGCGCAGCGCGATCGGCGTGGGCAGCACCCCAAGAGCTCTCGGCATCTCACGCGAGAAGAATTGATGTAGTGCATCTGGCGAACAATGAACGCTCGCCTATATGCATATACAGCTTTTGTATTATATATCATATATACATACACACAAACATATATATATGTATATTATATATTATACGTTGTCGTTGTCGTATTATACTTCGCTTCAAATGCATCATGGCCAGTTGCATTTTTGCATGCCCACACGTTGATGCACACGTGTGTCCCGATATGAGCAAAAAGATCGGATGGAAAATCGTGGGTCGACCGGAAACTCGGCGGGAAAATGATTTTACGATTATTCGAGAACGGTGAAATTGCGGTTGGTTTTATCGCGACGAAGCTCGAGGTGAAATGAAAGTAGTCGTTGGTCTGGTTTTTTTCATAAATATCGGCAGTAAATTATCGAGGCTTATCGCCATTTATTTATAGAGTTTAAATAGGAGCAGGCTTTTTTTAAATGTTTCCTTCAGAAACGATTTGTTTATTTGGGACGCGATTGCTATCACACGTTCCTTTCGGTGTAAATCATAATCATTGGCAAATGGAGTCATGCGTGATTATTATCGTTAAAATGCATGGACGACGACGATGGTTGAACAGCCGATACATTTTAAATGCACGTTCGACTTGTTCGTTGAATAATTAGTTGATAACGCTAATATAGACTCGTGATTAGTATTATTAACGCTAAAATATTAAATATAGTATACATTATTCGTAAATATTTGTTTCCTTCGCAATTCAAAAATATACGTAGTTTAAATGTAACGTATGTAGATTAGATATAAAATCAACAATTTTATTTTCACTGAAAATGTGGAAAGACCCATTTTGACTTTATCGATACAAAAAATTACAACTAATCGGTGATCGCTATTACCCCCATTTTTACCCGGAACCCTTGAAATAACGTCGATTTGTTATTATGTGGCAATCGTTTCTCTTAAGATCGATTAATCATCTGGACTTTGTTGTCTCGAGGTAAAAAGATGATACCGAGATTTGTTGTTTGGCACATAATACGCCCGAAGGGATGAAACATTTACCGCGCTGTCAGGGGACATGAGAGAGAGAAAGAGAGGGAGAGAGAGAGAGAAAGAGAGAGACGGAGACCGGTGAAGAGAAGCGGCAAGCTCGCGCGATATAACCTGCCCGGGCGAGAGATGCATCGGTCCAGGCAGTCTCGCATTGTTGTACGGCTCTCGATCCTATCTCACTCTGGACGTTGTCGTGAATCGTAAGACACGCATGGCTCCGGTCTGGGTTACGGGGCGCGAGAGCAGGGATAGAGGTGGACACGGAGGTAAAGAGGGATGGAGAATAACGAGGGGAAAAGAGGACAAGCAGGAGAAAGACAGGGTTAAAAGGAATTGCCATGGAAATTCTCGACACCGTCAATTTATTCAGACAAAAATCTTCTCGACCGATTCTTCTAGCTTTCGACGCGATGATTCTCGATTCTACCAGATTAAATTGTTACCAATTTCACCAAATTGTAAACAAAAAAATGATAATGATAAAAAAGTAGGCAAAATTCTGTTCTCGCGAAATACAAATTGTTCTCGCGCGAATGGCACATGAAAAACGAATATCCTTGTATATATTTTATCACAGATCCTCGGACTCGCGCGAAGTCTCTCTCCATTCCTTTATTCTCGAATCTCCCGGACGAAAATAGCTCAACTGATTTCCCTAAAAGCCAATTAAACAATCTCCTTTCCCCGTCTCTCGTTCGACCGACTCTTTCGAATCTTTTCGCAGTCCTTTTTCCCCCCTTTCCATGTCTTTAAAGGAACGACAGAAGAGAGAGAGAGAGAGAGAGAGAGAGAGAGAGAGAATACAAAGCACAAACACTCACACACGCAACAAATGGTCCACGTGTTGAATCGACGACCCTTAAAGGACACGATCGTATGGGATCGGGTGAGTTCCCATTTGGTGGAATCTTGGAGCGTGGAGCTCGTCGTCGTTGTCGTAGTCGCCGTCCTGTGAAAGGATGTTTGGATCCTCGGTAGTGCCGGACAAGGCGAGAGGGAGAACGAGAAACGAGCATGCACGCACCACGATCGCGCGAGAGGGTCGGGCCCGAGGACAACCAAGTGAAACGAGCCCGAGAGAGAAAAAGGTCCGGGTAGCAAGTGAGAAGGAGTGACTGCGATGGAACGTAACACACAATGTATAAACGTGAGAGCGAAAGAAGGACAACGGGAATGAGAGAAAAAAAGCAGTAGTGGGATAAAAAGAAACGAGAGGGATGGAAGAAATGGTAAAAAAAAAAACCAGAAAGACAACGACGGAAAGAAGTGGGTAAAAAAATCAAGCGAGTGACAGAGAACCAGTGGGTAAAAAGGAGATGGAGGAAGGGGATGAGAAAGATGGAGGGACGAGAGAGAAGTTACGAGAGATTCCCGATTCGCTTGACAGTGAGGTGTCGGGTGGTCGGAGCACGGCTTGCTGTCAGCTTGTCAGGCTGTCAGCCCACGCACGTTGGCACTGCGCTCCTTTTCTCTCCGCCTGACTCGACCACTCTTCGTCCTCTCTCTTCATGCACCGGTCCACCAGATTCACGAACGCGGTACTCTCGACTCCCATGCACACGGTCAAACAAACTTGAGGTTCTCACACTTGTTTGCTTGCTTATATGTATATCCTGACATATATAACATGATACTCGGTAAACGAAAAAACGCAAACTCGTAGAGAATCTCTTACATTGTTTCGTTCACGTGGGAATTACGGACTTGCTACAGCTGACAATGAATACAGTTCTGTACACGCTCAGTGCCTGTACCTGATAATAAGGGTAGGAAAATAGGGATTTTAGGCTTATTTTTTTCCAATTCAGGTCTCGCAGGGTAATTTTCTTAATAGCTCTCCGTCATGAGGCAAAAAACAAGCCGCGGTCAGCCCGCGGTTCTTCTGTAGTAGTACGATGCGTTGTGCTACCTATCGTGGTGTCCGTTGTAGCGTTCGTGGGCTTCTTACCTCACGGGGAGTCGAACCGATTAAATCGCTCGGTTGCCCCTCCTCCTCATTCGTTCCGGTGAAGAGCTAGAGGGAGAGCCACAGATCCTGGCCGGATCCGAGCCGGGAACGGGTATATGATAATTTAGTGGGTAACCAAAGCCGAGCAGCGTAAGAGAGAGAGAGAGAGAGAGAGAGAGAGAGAGAGAGGGAGAGAGAAAGGCCGGTCAATGGTCGCGCACCTGTTTCTCTAAACCTCGCTCTCGGGTCAAGGCACGTCTAGGTTGTTGGGAGGCCATTACCCCGATATTCTCGGCTACCACCGAACGCTTCTACCCATCCTCTTTTCCTTGGCCTCTCGACGCGTATGGGCCGTATACACAACTAGCTGTTACAGATGGAACTGGTCTGGTTGCCACCTTTACGAATTTTCCTTCGATTATTATAATCTTTGTTTGATTCGAATATAACACTCGTTCGAACTCGACCTTCTCGTGTCGTTGCCAATTAATTAACAGGTGTCGAAAGTGACATATACCGGAACGATCAATGGTTACGCGATATACATTTTGAGAATGATTCGTCTACTCGTTCCAAGCTCAAAATATTATTTCACTATTTTTACATCGCTGACTCGCGTTCGATTCAACGCGATTAAACGTTGGATCACCTTCTCGTTGCCGTACGGTTTTTTGTTTCTGTTTTAATTATCGCCGTTATCGTCAACCTGAAGAATCGTGTTCTGGTCCACGCACGAAAACCGGTGACGCCAATAATGAATAGCCCCCCGCTCTAGTCATTAGCGCGTACACGAAGTTGCATTATGCTCGTTAATATTCATGAGACCATGTATTACGTCGCCGAAGGAAGATTGCAATAACGATTCGCTCGTGTGGCGCGAGATCGTCTCCATAATTTCGATCATAAAATCGAGATTTAAAAAAGAAGAGAAAAAAGATATATTATTTGCTTCGTTCTCGTCCTGATTATAGAAAGGAGAGAGAGAGAGAGAGAGAGAGAGAGAGAGAGACGAAGCGTAACCTTTCCAAAGAATCGGGATGATGTTAATCGGATTCGTCGAATGGAATTCGAGAGGAGCAATGAGGCGAGCGCGCAGTCTCGCCTCTCGGTGGAGAGCTTCGGCGCGCGGAGAAGAGTTGTCACCGACGAAGCTGTGACGCGACGATCACACACTGGGAGAGCACTCTTTGAGGTGCTTACGGGCCGATGTTTGACGCGATCTCATCATATTACGTATCCACATGGTTCTATCTAAAACGCATATTTAACACGTTCCCAAACCTGGTCGCCTTAAGAATCATTGGATTATAACACACTTTCGCATAAACCTCCCTCCCTTGGCACGTTTTGTAACGGTGTGTATTTTATTTATGACTCACGCGTCGAAGGGGTCGTATTTTCTATAATATACAATCATTCCTAATCGTACTTTTGTCCAGAAACCTGAGAATCGTGTGAATCGAACTTGGTGAAATTGAGAAGATTTCCGGCGATCGTCACGCATTTTCTACGAATTCGAGTATATTGTAGAGTTTGGGATGGATTGTTAAAGCAAGTTTGAGACTCCGCCAATTTTTTCCAAACCGAGAATAAGAGCTTCGTGTTGTACGGGGGAGATTTCGATTTCGCAATCTCCCTCTAAAATGTTTTTGGACGAAACAAAATTTCGACCCCTTTAAGGTGTAGAAAATTGTCCAAGCTGTTAATCTACTTCCGGAACTTAGAGTAAGTTGAAGAGATGAAATTTGTTTGTAAAAAATATACTTTGTAGGGAGATTACGAAATCGGACATTTCCCCGTATAATACGGCTGTCATAAGCTTATTATTAGATTGTTATTATTGTTAGAAAGGTGGAGAATCGCGAAAATTGTACTTTTTCCAGCTTTCCACTTTTTCAATATTCATTCTTACAATTGCGGTAAGAGCAAAGGAAATTAAAAAATCCACCCGTCGATAATCAATAAACGTTCAATGTTCAATAATATTTCTTTCCGATTTTTGGAAAAGTTTTAGAAATGTTTGAGCTCTTCGTTTTTTCAATTCCGGCGACAACGTACATTACTAAATTTGTCGTTCTCAAAGTGTAAAAGATGCTCAAATTAGAAGGAGGCTCGAGATCATCGCCAGAAAAATCTTTATTTTCACCGGTTTTTCCTTATATACATTATTGTCCTATTTCTATGTGAAGCTTTCAATATAACCTGAACGAAAGTTGATAGAACGATATGCATTAATACCATCATACACTCATTAAAATAATATATTGTATGGTTGTCAGTAACATTTATTTATCTAGGATACACAAGGTTAAAAGCAAATTTAAGCAGAGGAAATCGGACCTACACCATACATATTTATATCTTTGTACCGATGATTTTATTATTCCATCGATCAGGAATTTTTTTTTCAAACTAGCAACAGGCACGTGTGTTGTTATACGTCATGGGTTAACGCTATTAGAAACGATAATGGAGCTATCGACCCCGTGACACAGTTCGACACCCACGGATCGAGCTTTCGAAAGGAAGGACGAGAACGTATCGTGAGACTAGACCGAGAATAACAAGAGAGCCCACGTGCGCGCAGCCTCTCACTCATGCGATCGAGGATCGTTAATTAATAATAGAAAATTGACAAGCGATTGATTAAGGACGTCAGTCGTGCTTAATCCAGACACACACGAAGATACATCGAAGGACGATATTATTTACACGAAGGTATATAAAAAACAAGCTATCCATGCGATTCGATTGCTAATACAGTCAGCCCATAACTCGAGCACGTATCGACCATACGTGTATACAAAACCTGTATTAGAGGGGAGCTCGAGCGACAAGTGATTGAAAAAAGTAGTGTATCGTCTCTCGAAGCAAAAATCACACGAGCAATAATTAACCGGGGTGATTATTACGATCGATAAATAACCGAATCGACGTATCGCGAGTGCGCGACTGCATGAAATACTCTCGCCACAATGTACAATATATATATATATATATATACATAGATATAAAGCAAACCTGGCATGTAAGAGTCGAATAAGGCCAAAGGGTTGAAAAAAGTGCGATCTTTTTCAGTCTCTTTATTCGGTAGCCCCTCGCATGCATGCACGACGATGCCTCGAGTGCCCGGTACATGCGATCGAAACCGATCGAGCATACGCGTGTACATATCTATATCGATACGTGTATGCACGTATAAGCCATATATACAAATATACCGCAGGTAGAGCACGCACGAATATATTCGCGCGCGTGTGTACAAGGGAAGCCCCAATTTGTACGTGCGTGCCGAGGGTATCGAGTGCACACACAACATAGAGTTCATACGCTATATACATCGTACGTACCTTATACTACGAAAAGTTAAACACGCGTGCATGCTCGTATACAGGCATGCATGCTGAAACGGCGGGGTCTTCGGTTGAGATGTGTGGCCGAAGAGCCGATGGAACGGAGGTGGCCAAAGGGATGAGACGAGAGAGGAAAGAGGAAGAATAAGGAACGGGCCCTCTCGTTGTACTCGAGGAGCTACAGAAACCCGCGTGCGTTATAATCTCGATATCCCATATATCCATGTACAAGACGCGGCTCTCCCTGCCCCTCCATTTTAAATATAGCATCGTGTAATTCATAATAAATGACTTATAAATGCAATGTAACATCGCTTTTTTGTCGTTTTTTTTTTATTTTTGTGTTTTTTTTTTTTTTTGCTAAAGAACCTTCTCTTCCACGAGCGCGGGTATGCATGTCTCGTTCGCGATATGTATTCGAATTGTAAGTCTTGTGTGTAAGCACACGTGCGTGTGCAAATGCGTGTGAGAACATCCTCGCCGTTGTTGGCTCTCTATTACGTGTGCGTGTGCGCGCTATTTTGAAACCCTCCACGGCTATTGCGTGTGTGCATTACTCGCAATTTCCGACGTGTATGCCGTACTTATGGCGCATACAAGGTTGAAAGCCGATAGCTTATTTTTTTGGAGAAAAATAGTCGGTTGCAATTTTTACGCAAATAATAATTTGCTTTGTTTGCTTCTCGATGAATCTGCCGCGATACAAATTTATTCTCAGTTTTGTTCGTTACTGACTTGGTTTTTTTTAAATACTGCCGACTACAAATTAGGGTGAAATGTTAAAAAAAAACAACAACAAAAAAAACATCGCGTAAATACAAGTGGGATGTAAGGACTTTGCGAAGGACGAAAGGATATTGAACTTTTTACTTTGTATTTTCTTCCATCTTTTTTACGCCTCTTTTTCTCTCTTTCTGGTCGCATCCTATCAACCTTCCACCGCAATACTTTTTCTCCCTCTGGGACCGTATGTTACATAGCAGTTTTATGAACACGACTACTCCGTGTGCAACTTTCCGGTTGAATTCTGAATATATGCCGCCGACACCATATCACGCGCCAGGCGGACTCTCGCACTTGGCGGCCCCGTTTGTTTGTTGCTTTATTATTATGTATAACACACGGTATTACAATTTCCTTTTTGCACGCCGTTTCTTCTTATCCCTCTCGCTTCCCTCTCCGTCTCACCTTTCTCTCTTGAAATGGCTCTGATGATTTAGATAAATTGACGATACCCGCGTGCGCGCGCAGAGTGCATTGATCGCTCTCTCTCTCTCTCTCTCTCTCTCTCTCTTCTTTATCTCTCTCTCTCTCTCTCTCTCTCTCTCTCTCTCTCTCTCTGTGTTGAAGCAGAGAAATCTCTCCAGACCGTTGTGCGAGAATACCGCACGGTTCACGGTTCATGGCGATATGCGTGATGCGTGTTATAACTCTGCAAGCCTTATTCTCGAAGTGTCAGTTCGTAAATTCTCGGAATTGCCGTGCTGCAATATATCGTTTCCTCGCCAACTTTACAGTTCTCTATCGATATTGTGTGTATGCATTAGGGTTCTTAAATAAAAGAAAAAATAACAATTTTTTTTTTTTTAGTTTCTCTCATTCATCGAAAATCTTGCTTCGAATCGTTGCTTCGAAATAAAGAGCACTTAAAACGACCACCACTTATCCAACGTACAACCGATTTTTTTACAAGCAATTTTGATAATTTCGGACAGATTTTCATGCTTTCGAATAAAATTTTGTGTAAATGAGACGAATCCATTTTTCCCTCGTATATTCGCGACCGCGTGCTATTCACGAGAATGCGAAAGATAGGGGAAGGAATGAGTGAATACTGTACGCTCGCACGTATATATATATACATAAGCCCGAGGACTCGGGAGTTATAAGTTTGAACTTCGGAATGATACAAGCTTGGCCCGCACGTCGGTGCAATACGCACACCGCCGAGCGAGCTTCGTATACGCCGCGCACGTTGTATTATACTTGGGAAAGAGATTCCACATCTTTCGCAGCGGGGTGCCTCGCTAAATAATGCAATAACAGAAGAATTATGGCAACTTAATGATACTTTATGTATAATTATATGAGCGGAGCCCCGAGTTTTTGCGCATCGGGCTTCGCTGGCGCGCATACGCGAACTCGCTTCGGCCCTTTTAACGTGCCTGGCAAT
Organism: Netelia virgata; assembly: GCA_951802705.1. NCBI lineage: Eukaryota > Metazoa > Arthropoda > Insecta > Hymenoptera > Ichneumonidae > Netelia > Netelia virgata. The sequence goes on along the minus strand of OX637865.1, from coordinate 36,383,793 downwards.
GAGCAGTCCACCTCGGATTTCGTATGTACGTTTGTAAGATATACCAATACGCCTGTGTATTTAACTATACCTACTCGAATCTCGAGTTGAATAAGTGTGATACAATTCGTATTCGGTATCTCCGAGGGGGAGTGCAACACGACGAACCCTCGGTGGAAATTGTAATCGGCTTCGCGCGCATTTAGGTACACGAGCGAGTGATAATTCATCGCGTCCATTGTCTTCGAGACGCACGCGATCTTATTAATGAATAAAGAAAGAAGCAGATGTGTGAAGGTATATGCACTGTGTGCAAGAATTTCAAGGAAGTAACAGCGGAACGTCGGTTTTCAATCGCAAAGAAACATCTTCGTCGATTTCTTCTCACGTTTTTTTTTTTTTTTCTACTCGGGGCTTCGTATAGACACATAGGTGCGTATGTTGGATAAACGCTGCATTGTGTACATAGATCCGCAACGATATGCCGACAAATTACAGATTTATGTGATTTAATTGAAATTTATTTCGATTGGAAAAAAGATAACTATGTTTCCCGAATCAAATTTAGTCGCTCGTAAACACTCGATCTTCGTTGGTCGGAGATACATTTTATCCTGTGTATTCTTAAGTAATTTTTATCGACGCGAATAGTATTATTTTTAATCGTACTAAATTTATTTTAATTTACTGAATTATTATATACGATATCTTATTTTTTTTTTTGTTAATTTAAAATGCCTCGAGGCTCATGTGAATTCTTACACGTATGAAAATAATTATCAATATATATATGTATGGATCGATGATTATTCTCGAATATACGTCGAACCGATATCGAATAAAATGACAAAAATGAAAGTTGGTAAAGTCGTAATACAGGTACAAGGAGCCTTACTTGGCTCGAGTATATCGTATGTATATACGAGAGAAGAGTAGATAATTTATAAGCGTAATATGTAAAGTGGTAATGGAGAGCGTTGGTGTTGCGATCTCAAGTCGTTGGCTCTCACTCTCTCTCTCTCTCTCTCTCTCTCTGCCTCTCGCAAGTTTGCACACGCGGAGAATCCTGCATGAAGGAACGAAAAATCAGAAGCGGGGCGACACCGCAAGTGCAAAAGAAGCGATAGATCGCCCCGGACACACTCGTGTGAGAGACGAGAGAGAGAAAGACGATACCGCGGGCTCCCGCCGACTTTTGCTCTCGCTTATATAGTCCCGGTGCATGTGAGCAACGCTGGGCGAGAGCGGCGTGCAGAATCAGAGAGCGAAAGAGAAAAAGAGTGATGGATTGAAAAAGTACGGAGACCTCGCCTCTCGAATTGCAATTCGAAGGTGGAGACGTTTCAAGTTGCTGCGGGTCTGGTGGAAACTTGGGTTCGATGACTCCATCTATAATTATGAAAAAAAAATATATATATATATATATATATATATGCTATATAAAAAAAAATTATATTAAAATTATTTCGAGGTTATTGTCATAAACGATTAATGACTCGGGGTTAAAGTAAGAAAGATATTCGAGAGATCGGCAACTTATGCTGTATACGTTGTTCAAGAGTTGGGGCGGAAGATGAGATTCAGAGAGAGAGAGAGAGAGAGAGAGAGAGAGGAGTGAGGGAAGAGGTCCAAGTACGAAGGGGGATGCGTTCCTGATGTTGCAGTTTCGCTGTGGTGGATTCGATGCCGCGCCACACCGTACCACTCTTCATGCTGCTGCTGCTGCTGCTGCTGCTGCTGCTGTGCTGGGTGCTTGCGTGTCGAGTCTTAATGAATGCAAGCCACGATCCGGAGGCAGAACCCGGGACCGTCTACCTGTTGTTTTCCAGACCAGATAGCCTATAATTTTTATTGTCACGGGAGGAATAGCGAGAGGGCTTCATGATTGAGGCACACCGGAGCTTATCTCGGCGAGATTCTTCGTTTTGTTATTTGGTCCTCTCCTCGCGCACATCGCCATTAGCGAAAGAGCGGTATAAGGGGATGCGAAAAATCGAACAGTATAAAAGCGGATGGAAGTGAAGAGTCTCCGATGGCGGTATAGTTGTTTCGTCCGCCTTGTTTCGATCTCCGGCATTTTTAATCCTCGTTCCTCTCGGCCTCTCTACTCCTTCGTCGAAATTTTGCCTTTTGTCCTTTTTCATTCTCGGTTTTTTTCTTTCTTCCTCTCCCTTTATCATCCTCCTCGAACATATTTGTCCTTCGTTAATCGCGATCGTCCTCTCTCATTCGCGTATTTATTCCCCGATCTTCTTTCGTCGCTCTCAGCCTTTCTCCGTTAAAATTGTAGCCATTTTACATCGTTGACCAATTTTCCTTCGATAACCCTCAATTTAGGGATCCGATGGACGCTGGATACATAAGACTCTTCGAACCTTAATCGATGAAAGTACACCGCAATTTATTCAACCTTCTGTTCAGGCTCGATCTTGAATAACCGAATGCAACGATCGTTGCAAATAATAACTAACAAAGAATGATACTCGCGCGACGACAAGAAGTTAAAACTTGCGAAACGAGGGATCGTAATATCTTCCAAATACATATTTTCGCAGCGTAAAATAGACGGATTGTTTACAATCTCGTGCGAACCTTCTTAAGTAGTGACGAGTTAGTTTGTGAGATCTTCGACTGTAACCTACCTAGTCATTTTATCCACTCCACTTGTGGTATCTGTACGCAACGTGTATACGACATATCAAACGCGAAACGAGGCATTTTATAGTGTCGTCTCATTCGCTCCCATCTCGTTTGCCATTTTTCTGTTTCCTCTGCTCCGCAAGAGCCAACAGCGGCATATCGCGAGTCTGTGTACGGAAGGTATCCTTAGAGAAGTGACACTATCTCGCAATATCCGACACTCCGGGTGTACGATCGAGCGTATAACCAGCTCAGCGCTCGAGTATGCGCCTGTCTTTTCTCCTACATATATATACGTTGACCATGCTACCGTGTATAGGGATGCCAGCTATTTTTCGCTATCCCGGTAAAATGGATTCTTCTATCTTCTCGCATGCATATACGGGTACACATATCCATCGTAATATACGCATGCGTGTTAAGAGATGGAATGTGGTAAAGGAGATTCAGAACTCCATCCACGTGGGACCGAGATAGAGTAAGAGAGAGAGAGAGAGAGAGAGAGAGAAAATTCCAACGGTAAACGGTTGCGAGCGAAGAGACCGCAGGGCAATCACGAGAGTTAACAATGTTTTATTGTTGCATTAGGATTCTCTACCGACGTTTCGTACACCCCCTGTGAGTCGACCACTACTGCATCTCCGAGCCATTATGCCGACGGGCAAAACGAATATATGCATTAAGCTTATCATAACGGTATTCATATGTATATATATATATAGTCAGAGAGATGCTCCGAGTCCGAGGAGTTTAACGCGAGAAGTATCGACTGTCAGATCTCACGGATTGGAACCTGAGAGTAGTTGCACACGTATACATATATGGTGACTAACAATGAGCTCAACCTGGTGCGAAGTTGCGCAGAGCCCCGTCAGAAGAGCTGGAAGAGTAGTTGTTCCTGTTCATTTGCCCCCCTCTCCTTCCCCTCGACGAGCACCATCGTCTTTTTCTCTCGTTTTCTACTTCTTCGCCCTGTCGTCGACCTCTTAATTTTTATGCAGCTTCCCTTTCTTCCTTATACCTTTTCTCGTGTAGTTGGATTATACATAATATACTATACGCGTGATTAGGTGAAAGGTTAGAAGAAAAAGTTAAAAGAGACACGTGGATGGAAAGAGAATGGAAGAGAAAGAGAGAAAGAGAGAGAGAGACAGAGTCAAAGACAGAGAATACACACGTACGCGCAGGATTGGGGTGCACGTAACGGGAACCCCGCTGATCTACGTATTCATCACGCAGGACCTTAAACGATGAACGTATATGAATAAAAGTGAGAGAGGGTAAAACAAAAAGTGAAAAAAAATTGTGAACATAAAGGTACGGGATACGAAGTCGAGAAAGAGAGGAGAAAAACGTGACAACCAATTTATAACCGGGATAATTACAATATCAAGCGATGGGGCGGTATTTAATATTTATACGGTCGATAACGATAAAGTGCGCCGCGAGAAAATGCGATAGGCCGCCGAGACCACCGTATATCCCCATATACTCTCGATAATAATTCCAATAATAATCATCGAGGCGAGATAATTGTTCCAGTAAAAATATACTCTTTTTGCACATTTATTTATCGTTTGCCAAACGAACAACCGTACATATACGCGTGTATATCGTACATTATCGAGGTATACTTTCTTCGATACGTGTACGTATACGCGTTTCTTTTAAGGAGTATGTATTATGTATATGCAGGCGCATAAACCTACCCACCTTCTGTATCCCGTTTAATTATACGTATTATATACAATGCAATTTAACCGACGTCGTTCAACAGCACGTCGAAAACTGGGATGGGCGATGTGGAAAATAAATACATTCAACATTATGGTATCTCAAAGTGGTCATACAAAATTATCAGCATTTTATATTTTCTTTTTTTTTCAATCCTTAACAACTATTTGGCGTTGTATGATTTTTAATGTAAAATAAATTTATGAAATATTTACATAAACTGTCGTTTATCAGTTATTCAGCTATTATTATTATTTTCAATTCGGCATGTTTCAGAATTTCGTGGATTTTCGAGTGAGAAATTTTTTATAAGGGTCGAATATTTTTACAAAAGATTTAGTTCAATCAAGCTTATCGTTTAACACATTGTGATCTTCGGAATAGTCGATTTAGCGGCATAGATTGATTTGAATCAGCGATCAACAATACATCGGACATCGGGTTTCGTCGTACTGGACAAATCAGCAGAGAAGTGACTTGCACTTTGTGTTCTCGAAACGAAGAGAGTTAGAGAGAGAGAGGGAGATCGAGCTAATCGGCAAACATTGACGAATCGTGAGTAGTAAGCATACCGCTGTGGTCAAGTGCCAAGCGAAATGGGCTTTGTTTACCCGAGCGGACCTTCGCGTCGCACCTCGACAGAACGGGCTTAGGGTTTCTCTCGCGAGACCCCACTCGACGAGCCTTCCGGTCCATTTCTCCTCTTGGCCCTACGCTCTGTTCAGCATCCCCTTGTCACCTTTTCGTGTGATCTACAGGTAGCAGGTTAATCGTTACCGAAGATACATTAACAAGCCTCGTCTCGCACCGACTTTGTTTACATCGTAACTGCCACGAATCGTGGCAAATGATATATAAGAATTTGTAAAATCGGTGGAAAAATTCCAAGTACCCCGATTTATTACTCGCGAATTGAAAAATTCAATTTAATTTCCAATGAAACTCGTTTCGTTCTTCGTAATCGAGATATTCGTGGAAGAGTAACGGGGAGGCTTTAAAATCGGGCGACATTAGTAAACGAACAAAAATCTCGTCGGCAAGAGCAAATAACTTTTATCTCGAGCCACGGGTTACAACGAGCGACGAGAAACCGGGTATAGCGTATACACGAGCGACGGAGAATCGTTGATAAAACACGGGGTTAACTCGCGTCTCTCGTTTTAGATCTCATCGATGGAGGAACGACGAAAAGATAGAACGAGACGTGCTTCCCCGGCGATGAGGGCTCAATGGGCGCGTCGGCGTACGTTGAAAAAGTATTTATTCCCATCGTGTCAAAGAAACGACCTCTCTCGCTCTCATCTCGGGGCGCGTTTCGCCTCGCATGTTTTCGCCCGGGCAAAGGATTCCCCGGGTAATCTCATGCAAATTGTTAAAGTTCTGCAACGGGCGGTGGATGGAGAGAAAACTAATGTGATTTGTTTTCGGCGCGTTCGTCGACGGCTGAATATAATATTGATGGGTTTGACATGGGCTTATACACGCATATACATATATATACATATATATATATATATGACGAGAGTATACAAATCCCTCGTGCGTTAACGCGAGATGTTGACGATCGAGGGTGCGGTATAGAAAAAAACATCGAATCCTTCATTCGATTTACGTACCAGTTGGATTTAAGAGAAACTGTGACCCCAACGATTGCGATAAAGAGACAGTAGCAAATTTTTCAGCCGATTGTTTTCTCGACAAATATTTTCGAACAAACTTTTATCAAGAATATATTATTTTCTTGATGTCATCACGCGTAACTACGGAACGCGAGATCTCGATGTACATTTATTTTTTATTTAAAATGGGTCAGTGATTTAAAACCGAACATCCGGTAGTGAATTTCTTTCGAAGTATGCGACTTTCGTTGAACGCTCGAGTATCGTATATCTCACTTCGACCATGGAAGACGATGCGTGACCCAAACCTATCGCGCGCCTCGGCCACGTGATTAATCACTCGTTTTAATTGCCGGACAAATGGAGGTATTAAGCGGGCGCCTGGGCGTATATTCCGGCGTATATCTAGCGAGAGATGGAGAAGATATAAATAGTCGTCGTCGTACGTGTACCTGTTCTCCTCTGGCTCGGCCGGCGCTTAGTATTCTATTAGCTCGAGACATGGACCCGCTCGCGTCAGTTCTGTCATGGCGCGGCAAGGGAAAGGGGGGATGAGTTAGTCCGCGTGTGGCTTTCTCGTCTTGTCTCGTCAGGCCGAAACTCAGGTTCTTCTCTCGAGACGTCAGTCTTGCGCAATCGGGTATCGGATTGTAAAGAATCCAGGAGAATACAATACACTCGGACTGTGAAATTTTCGGCTTTTTTCTCTTCTTTGCCGACAAAGCAACAGAAACTTCTCGAATTTTGGATTTGTCTTTGACATAAAAGAAATAAACGATCTACCGTCGAGTATCTACACCAGGCTAAAGTTATACGTAACAGTGAACGCACGAGCGACGTTCGAGTTGTGTTCCACGGGCGCCGAATGGCATTCACAATTATGCAGTTACGACACAATGGACGGCAAAACGGGCTTTATTTGTTCCGTATATTGTAATGAGATATGTATGGAGAGTTCGCAAGACGTATGTGTATTGTGGTCGAACGAAGCGTCGCTGTCGACGTATCGACGGCGACGATAAGGCAAGAGAGACGAAGAGATATATTATGGTAAGAATAAAGTATAAGAATGTAAATTATTGCTTATTAACCGAAGCGTAGACTGACCCTCGTGAAATAATTCAATGACATATACGTTGAACTGTTCACGAGCTGGGTGTATCGACGATCCTCGTCGTTCCCCTTTCCGCTTGTATCTCATAGTCGTCGGTGTATATCGTAAACGAGAAGGATCATTAATGTACGTTGATCAAGAATTTTTTCGTATAAACTAGCCACAGAACTATAAAATTAAATTTCAGAGACTCTCCGATAATATACGAGAAATCCGCGAATGATTTAGGACATTATTTATTTCATTTCCGTAATTCTTCGCGCGCTACCTATTGCCTAAAGATCAATGATTAGTCATCGTGAATTCGTGACGTGTTACGTTATCGGAAATCGTTGAGGTATTGCCGAAACCTCGATGTTCATTTTCGATCGAACGTTTCCTCAGAAATGCGGACTGTAATAGTTCGTTTAATTAAGAACGTTAAATGAGCGATAACGAAAAATTTCAGATTTGGAAAATGAAACGATCGATTTTTCGACGAATAATGCGGGTTCGTCGACCGGTGAGCCCAGTTTTTCGATTATTCTCGAAGACGGAAGAGAGACTAAGATTTAGCGACACAATAGCTATAGTTTAGTCGTCGAGTATGGATCTGTGGCAGGAAAAAAAAGGGAATAGAAAAATGAGAAGAACAGAAAACACGGGTGTTTTTGTCGCCCCATTGTGGCAGTACGCTGCCTTTTCTCCTATTGTGCGCATTCATCAGCGTATTCATTCATTCAATCCGGCCTGCATTGTCTCTCATACAGACGTCCTCTCTCGCCTAAGATCGCCTCTTCGTTTCGCGAGCCCGACTCTGTTTTGCAAACATAGATATACGACATATTATTGTGAGCCATTTTTTTAAGAGTAAAGTCGAAATTAAATTAAAAAAAAATCTTTCGTTTGAAAATTCTTTTGAAAACGATCATTTTTGTTTCGTCAATTAATTTCCGATAATGGCGTTATATCAGAATTTTATCCAGGATAGCGAACGAAAACGTTCCATTATATTTTGTAAACGATTTATAACTTTCGAGTTATATGCCATTTGAATTCTCTCGCAAATTTTCTTCACGTGTGGAGGCGAGACCAGAGCCACAATAGCCCACCCCCGTCCCTCTTAAATGTATATACATTATACAAAGTGCTATATATAATACCAATGCATCACCTTTTCCATTTCCTCTCTCTCTCTCTTTCTCTTTTGCCGCGCGCGAAAGCGCATTATATTCCGCATTAGTAGCGCCCCATAAATAAATATACCTATGCGTGAGTGTACATAGTTATTTTAATATTTTTATCTCGTAGTCTCTCGTTGACCATAAATTCGCCTTCTCTCCTTCTTCCACACATATATGTATATATGTATATATACATGCACATACACGTACATATGTACCTCTTCCCGTCTCCCCCTCTCTCTTTCATCGTGTCGCCTCTTATCGTCCTTTCTTCTCCATATTGCTCGAACGTTCGTTCATCGTATCATTGTGTGCCTCATCAACATCCTGTCTATTTTTACATAATAGTTATTCACTTTTGACATATTTTTTATTGTAATTTTTATGTGAGAGCGAGTTTAATTTGTTCAGCAGGAACGAGTCGATCCCTTGTTTGGCGGGCATTAAGTTTCATTTCGGAGCATAAATGATAGTTCGCCGATCTTCCGTCCGACATATTTATGAGTATCGATCAATCCTGAATTCCGGTTACCCGAGGTATGTGTCTTTTTAGTAGATATAATTCTAGACGCAAATATCAGACGACTCGTTCGATCATAGTTTAGCAGCTACCACGTACGGGTGGCAATAAAGGAGCGATACACGCTTTTTGCTATACCGGTCTTGTTTAGTATAGCCGACGTGCCCGAGAGGATTCCAAGTTTCTGATTCCGCCATCAGCAAAACCCGATCATCGGGCATACACCAGTCTATATCTATATATATATCGAAGAATTATCGATAGGCCTTGTGGCATCTCGATTTTATAACGGCGATCGTAGCGATCGCCTCACGATCAGGTGCTACTTATTTTTTTTCTTTTTTATTGTTATTTTTATTTGTATTCGAGATGATGTTTTTATATCTTGAATAAGCGGGTTAAAAGGCTTGGAGACGATTGACACGCGCGTTTTTTTTTTAAGAAAACTGTTGCCAGAACAAACTGGAGTCCTCCCAGCCGGTTTTATATTAACTCAATTTCAATACTTATTCCATGTCTTATAAACACTTCGTTTTCTGGAATTCGCATCGCGGTTCACCAAGCATTCAGGAGCATTAAACTCGTTATTATAGCCGTGAAATATGTCCACGCGACAAATAGTCCTGCCTCACGGAATGGCCATTTCGCCATGCGAGACTCGAGGACGTATCTTATTTCTGACAGATATATACGTACTCTTAACTGTGTGAAAACTATCGTTACCATAATCAAAAATTAACATACAACCCGGAAATCATATTGCAAATTTTAATTACTATTCGCGAAATTAAAAATAACACGTATATAGTTGCGTACTATCGATTACTGGTTTTTTGTTATCGTTATCAACAATTTTCATCCCGCGAACTGCCTTTAGTTCAGCTTCCTCAAGAGAGATAAAACGTTACGCGAAGGCAAGCGTAAATCTGATTTGCCGATTTAATATTGTTTATTTAACCAAATATCCTGTCGCCAGTTTATACAATCAAGCGTCATTACGTCGACATCTCTGTCCCTCCCCCTCTCTCTCTCTCTCTCTCTCTTGCTCTCTTTCCACCCCTTTTCACTCCTCTCTTCTCACGCCGTGTTCCTTTTCGTTCCATCCCCGTTTCTCTCGCGTACAAACGTTATTCCGTCGTTGTGGCTGTAATTGTATTTCCATGCTTGGTAAAACGCGTCACTGGTGAGGGGTTGAACGCGAGAACAACCCTCGCGTCCGCTACAACACCGTAGAAACCTTCCCTCGACTTGGCCTAGGATGATATACACCTCTGGAAGCGCGCCAGAGAATTCTGACGGAACGAGAATGCTCTGCGATAGACCGACGACTGACTCCTCCACAATAATTCTCGATTTGTCTTTTAGCGTTGCATGCGCTAGCTGCGGTACGAAATAGTTCGCTCGAAACGACAATAATCCCCTCGAATCCGATTCTCCCTCGTTCTATCGTGCAGCACCCCGGCGTTCTCCATCCCCTGAACAAAGCTCAACGGAGCAACGGCATTGGCAGTCATACGTCGCGGCATGTAGCAGAACTAGAATAGCTCGGTAACACAATTCTGTTTAGAGAATTTACGTCTTTGTATATTCACGTCCTGCATACATATACCTACGTATATGTGTTTATAGGGACGTATATACACGTTGCGAGACGCGTATACACTACTTTGGGGTGACTTCAACCCCCGAACCGGAACTCGATGTTTCGCAAAACAATATCCGTGCCGATATTGAATGGGTTCCCGGCAGTAATTCGTTCGGGAAATACGATTGTTTCCCGCGCACCCTGACAAATGCGTAACGCACGGATTTATCAGTGTGCTCTCTCTCTCTCTCTCTCTTCAATTTGTACCGAAATAGTAAGGCTGCTCTCGCACAATTCTTCGTCTCGCTCGAAGATTGGGACCCTTGTGAAACTAACTTATCCCTCATCGTCAAGGAAGCCACCGGAAACTTTGCTCTCTCCCTCTCCCTCTCTCTCTCTCTCTCTGATATACCTCTTTCCATCGGTATTCGGTATTTCATCGTTCGATCGCGAGAGTGTGTATTTTTTCGTCTACTGTCGCGTGCCCGAAGGCTTTCGGCTATGGAGTTTGATTTTGATGCTATGAAAATGTTTCGACTGACTATTCTGTGAAAATAAAAAGAGAATTTAAAACGAGTTTAAAAAATGCGATATTAATTCACGATGAAGGTTGGAAATGGAATTCGGATAAAATGAATGCATTTATTCCCTGTATTAAAAGCCAAGTTCAAGCCAAGGAACTAGTGACGCTGCAGCCGTGTGTATATTTATACGAACCATTTGGAGCCATTTTTTACCCCTTAATAACTCAAAATCTATTTAACATAAATACATGAAATTTGGTTTATTTATTAAAACCCCTTAGATTAACTAGAACTCCAAATTTCATAAACACAGCTCAAACGGTTATTGATATATTAACGTATATCTATACTGTATATTTTCTTGTTGTGACATTGTATTTTCAACGTATTTTAGAATGTTGTATCTTCTTATAAATAAATTTCAGGATAATCTACAGAGCTTGGCATCCATTTAGAACTCAATTCTTTTATCGGCGAAGTCAACAACCACGTATTTTCTTAATATTGAACTATTTTCACATTTATTTGTTTGATAGGATCGCTTTCACGGATGCAAGAAGAATGGGAACTGTGTATCGAGTTATGCAAAATCAACGAGAATGTAGCGATCAAATTTTTGCCAAAACTCGGGCTAATTACCTCGTTAATCCATCGATAGTTCAATGACTATATAAATTCTTATAAATCGCGATACGTATTACCGGCGTGGCGTACGAGATCAAGTTCCTATTTGCATATCGTGCGTACAATTTTGTACGTAGTGTGCAACGAACCAACGTGCGCGAGAGATAATTACCCGCATAGCATTCGCGTATACGCAAACATTTGTGCGAACAGTCTCTCCCAAGTTAATTCAAACGTGTTCGCGAAATATTTGCACACACACACACACACACATACACACGTGAGACAATCCGCGAGCTTAGCGAGGATCGTTCGACAAGTTTACGGGATTAAATGTCGAAAGCATTTGACGGTGATTGAGTTAGAAAGGGCGCCAATCCGTTCGGCAGTTAAGATAAGATGTTCGATCGTTCACATGCGAAATATATCGACGGATGGAGTGAAATGTGTATGTGTTTGTAGATGAGAGAGAGAGAGAGAGAGAGAGAGAGAGAGAGAGAGAAACGCTTATTTACGCCTATCAACGGGAAATCAGCCGAGGATCTTACGAGATACGGGGTGGTAAGGACACGTATGTAATACTCGTGAATATTGGTGAAACACACGCAATCCGGTGTCCAACGAGAGATACACGTACATACCGGCAATCCGCGCGATCGACAGTTATTTATCGAGTGGCTCGTTACTCTCGTCGCGTCATTGCGAATGCGCGCCGGTGTTTGCGCGAGTACGTACACCGACGACGTAGACACTTATATAGCCCGCCAACTTTTCTCCACCTCTCGATAAGCACGAGAGACACAGAGACTGCGAAAATGAGACAGTTAGATGAAATTTGCGTAGGACGGCGCGTGTCGTTCCTCCTCTCGAGCTCGCTCTGTATCTCTCTCTCTCTCGTCGCTAGGTAGGCCTATATAAGCATTTTGCGAGAATCAACGACGCGATAATACCTCTTCAACGACCCTCTCGTTTCTCGCAGTCATTAGTCGCGACGAGAGGCTCTCTCACGAGCGCGACACCGGAAAAATATATATAGCCTCGACATGCGAGCGTGAAAAATTAAAAAATCCGCTAATGACAATGTTCCGGTTGACTTTCTCGATAGCGCGCATGGAAAATACGCGTGTTGAAATGTATTTATATATTTATAGAAAGAGATAAAGCGAGAGAGGAAAGAGGCTAGCGAGTTATTTTTCTCGTCGCTTCCCTCCTTCAACGTCCGACCATCGGGATGCAGAAGAGAAGGAAGAAAACGTCGACTCGTCTCTATGCTCGCTGTTGTAGCGCCGGCGATGCCGAGAGAGAGAAGCATCGCGAAAAATCGAAGGCAATCTTAGTTTCCAAAGTAAAGATATTACGTCTGCCATTGCGCCCTGTCGCGAATCGTCCACGCGAGACCGATTGAATGGCAGAACTCGATTTTACTTCCTGCACACACCAGACATGCGAAGTCTCGCGATCATACCCCCTCCCTCCGTCCCGCTTCCTCACCCTCGCCAAATATATCCTTCGTGATCGGCATATGCTTATATATTGTAAATATATAATATAGGTTATACGCCGCGTGGCATGTCGCATGATAAAAAGTTGCCTCTCTTTTTACTAGTTAGATTGGCATGTGCGCGCGCGCAGAGAAAACTAATAACCACCGGTTAAAGCGAGGGACCATTTCCATCCTATATCCTGGAACGTCACAGTCAGCCTCCGTACGAGGCACAGTCGTCTCGCGTTCCTTCTCGAGAGTTTTTCAGGAAAGATTTATCATTATTATCGCAATATTAGCCCCCTCGACCCCATCTTTGCCAACCGCGCGTCCCGAAATCGCGAAGGACTTTTCTCGATCGGACCGAGAGAATGAGAAAAATTGGCTCGATGAATCGTTGAGAGTTTGCTCACTATCTTTCTCTCTCTCTAATCGCGACGGATCGTACGACAACCACAAATTTATTCGCGAAAAAAGATAGGTACGCGTTTACGAGGAGTATTTCTCGGGTGGTTGGCCCCTTGAGATGGGACATTATATCGGAGAGAGGCGAAACCGAGGGCAAAGAAAATTCGCGATCAAATTATATTTTGCATCGAGGATGCCCGTGAGGGACGCGGTTCATGTCGCTGCTCTGTATTATGCTCCTGGTTGTTGATGCTCTCGGTCCGCAGAAACTCGGCCGGTTCCGATCAATCGCCATCTCTCCCGTTGCTCGTACGTTCCCGTAGGTATATATACATACTCGAAAGAGTCTCATAATTCGCGGATGCCCACACGGAGTATATTATTTTCGCGTGGACCCCGCGAGGACCTTGTGATTACGAAACCATACGAAAAAAGAAACGAGGAAGAAACAAGAAAAGAGAATGAAACGAGATGAACGAAAAATGAACGAAATAACACGTGGAATGGGAGACGAGGACGAGGACGATGACGACGAGGAAGAGGAAGGCTTCGGGAGAGAAACGAGAACGAGGGAGAGAACCGAGAGATAACCCATCATTTACTCGTTCCCGCTCTCCTCGTAAGTGGATATATAGGTACCTACCACCAGGCTTTTTGGTAACGGTCCTCTTCTCCTGCTCGCCTTCTTGCCTGCATCACAATAAGATTCGAAGAGTTTTTCGACCGAATGAAACATCTACGTTTCATGAGGGACCTAGCTGGGGGTTTGTAAAAATTCGAAAGTGTACATGTTACAACAGAATCAATCTAAAATTAAATATACAACTAAAATGTGGCTGTATAGATTGGAGAAATAGAAATAAGATTACAGTCTCTGTGATAAATTCTTCCACCTTCCGCATAATTATCCACACAATATTTCCATAATTATCGACATAATTATTAGTCCGCTCGCGTAAGAGCAAGGTTCGGTTTCAATGTGAATTCGCTCATCTCACCCTCTCTTTCTCTATCCCTCTTGTTTCCATGTCTGTCGTAGTTGCAGCATGGAAATTTCGATGTAAATGTTGGGGGACGTTGGACTCTGGGGGTCCTTCTTCCTGCATACATCAGGGTGGTTTCTAGTTCTCTCGATGTGTAGTCAGCGCTATGTGACAAAGTGTACGTATTACAGTCTAGAATGAATATATATACTCGTATATATGTGAGTACATAGCAAGGCACGGGTTATGAAGCAAACTGGAAGGAGCTCGAAGCTTCCAGAGAGAGACTTGCCGAGAGGTTGCCAATTGGTAGCTATGTAGACGGTCTCGCATTATGTCTCCGTCCGCCTTGCATCAGCAGCTCTCGCTGCTGTGACGTGACGTGAGTGTTCCAGACAACCTAATTATATCACAACATAGCACGTCGGCCTAGCTACCCCTTACAACGAGGAGACCGGGTGCCTCTTGCTTCTGATGCAATGCTTTCACTCCTTCGTTCCTCCTTCCTTTGGCCTCTCGCTACCACCACCTCTCCTCGGTGTCCTTTGGCAACCCATTTCACCAAGCGCCGGCTTTACACATCCATACAACCGAATACTTCACGACGTAGACGATCTTCCGTGCTGCAGCGAAACACACCAACGCCCAATTCCAATAAGAGCTTCGTTGCAGAGACGAGATGCTATAACTAGGCGCGATCTATACACAATTTCATGGTAAAGTCGAACCTATGTCGATCCAATGGTAAGTGGATTTTTTCCCCATTTCTCTAGATCGAAGATATATTATATAATTAACGATATAAAGCGATATGAGTTTTAAAAATCATCGTTAGTTGCCAGATGGAGAGGAAGAATTGAAAATTGTGGAACGTGTTCCAAAGCGTAGGATTATGAGATTTTGGTCGAGTTCGCGTCGAATGCTCCATATATAATTTCACTGATATTTATGAACTCGTTAGGGGTTACGTCAGTGACATGATGTAGCCAGGATTATATATTGCCAATGATTACTCATCGATGCTCGATGCCGGAGAGCATCGGGGAATTACAAAGGTTAACGATTATAAGTAAGAGACACCGCGGGCGGGAGCAGTGCACGTATCAATCACACGCCCAGCACGGGGTCGAGAATTTATGTACGATATTAATGTACGACGCATCTATGTCTAAACATTAGGGCGATCTCACGAGAGAATTCGTCCGCTTTCTACGAGTTACCTTGTTAGAGCTGTTCGACGTGTTTCTAGTTCCGTCTTCATTTCCTCATCGACTGTAAAAATATTCAGGCTCGACCATGAGAAGTGAATAATTAGCTTTTGAAACAATAGAAATAAGAAAAACGTCTATAAATCTATCTTCCCTCTCAGGCGTCAGTTTGACGGTCAAATGTAAACACGATGTTCACCATTTGTATTGATTCGATAATTGAATTCAATGCCTCGGGATATTAATCATTTGAAATGTCACTAGCTTGGCAGATGATGATTTTTTTAAATCAACGTTGTTTTGCAAAAGTCAAGTGTCATAAAATATTTATGAATTCCAAGTCTAAAACGAGCGTATTGATGAGAATATATTTGGAAAAATATCTTAACAATTCGTTATAAAAGGATAATCGTTTCGAAGGAATATTCATTTGATATTGAATAAAAATGATATTGATCATTCATCGATTATTTCATCGTGGAATCATCTTAAATAGTCCAAACTTTTGACAATAACAATAAATAAAAATGGATATACACGAGACAGGTACGTATGTAAGAATGACCCTTTCGCTTCCCAGGCTTTTACCCCGATCTTCTCCTGCATATAAGAGATCTCATAGTCTCCGTGCGTATTCCTTTTGCTCGTGGACTCTTGTCATGTCGAGAACGAACGATCGTTCGATTCCGCCGGTCAACGCATAAGAATTCAAGTTTGCAGTTAGATTTTCCCAACTATAGCTCGGTCACAATTACGGTCTCTCCTCTCGACTTACGCATTTTTCGCCTGCTAGTCCGCCAATCGAACGAGCCGAGTGAACGAACGCTCGAGAGATCCCACGGGGAAACGCGCTCGCCGAGTCTCTCCTCTCTCTCTCTCTCTCTCTCTCTCTCTTTTCTCTCTCTTTCTCTCTTTTCTCTCTCTCTCTCTCTCGCTCTCTGCATGATAAAACTGCCCTCTCTCGTCTCGTTCGCCTTTTAATTCCCGTGGCCGACTCTGCACACGAGTCGCCTCTCTGGCTCAATGCAGCTGCAATACACACACGTTTGATGCTCGATGCGGCGCACAACTAGTATTATAAACCTAGAAAGTAAATTCGCGATAAATTTCGTACTGGCCTAACCACGAGCGATACTTGGATACGTAATATTATCTTGAAGTTCTCTCGAGATGGTACTTTAGGTATGGTCTCCCGCTATCTCGACCTCGCTGAGTTCTTCGAGATTTCCAGAAGAAACGAAATTTATGGTTTTTAGCACATTGGCGCATACAGAGACGACGTCTCAACGGGCAGAGAGGCGAACGGTTGCTTATCCTTTGAGGATTATTATTATTATTATTTTCATTACGAAAAGAATTTTTTTCCCCCTCGCACAAAAATACGAATAAGTAAAGAACGAATAAGTTGAAACGACAAACACATTGTAGCTTATAGTTTCGAACAGTAAGATATATATATGTTTGTTTGTGATTATTACGAATTTACTTTTTTAATTGCAAAATAATTATCGTTTCGTTAGGATGAATTTTATAAATCGAGGAATTTTTCCAAATTCCGGAAGGAAAGCTCGCGCTCGATTATGCTCGAGGTTGCTCGCGAATCAGCATAACTATTCGATTCGATTCCGCTAGAAATTTCAATCGGTATAACACCGAGCGCTTGTTCTCCCGTAGAAATTCCGAGTTCGTGAAGTTTCCTTATGCAACGACGATAAATATCGGAACTTTATGACACGAGGAGTTGGATAAAATATCAACGGGCAAGGATTATGACGACGAGTTCCTGCTCATAAGGAGGCCGCGCGCTGAAGTCTCTCCACGATCTTTGATATCGTAGAGGAGCTACTCTCTCGCCGCACGATCGAGTCGAACGGTCCGAGCGCGAACCCGCAGGAGATATCCTTTTAACACCGGCGATTCTCGATGCCACGAATGCACAAACGTACAATCGTTGCACATCGCATTCGCAATAATTCGAAATCAAAATTTAATACCGATTTTGCGCGAAGGGGGTTTTACGCGTTATCGGAACTTCGTCTCGTTTCTTGAGCGCGCGAGCTACCGGATTGCCTTCGAGAATTTCAACATCATAGGCGTCAATGAAATTATAGAAAGAGCTTGATGTAGAAAGAATCGGGGATTATCCTGATTCACGTACAAAAAATGGTTCGAAACTTCCATTTTTTTTGAACGAGGAATAATTTAATTGTACGTAATTTAATAGCTAAACAATAATCACATACTTATTATTTTTAAGCCGTTTATAATAAAAGCCATTACATGTTTAGGTATAATTATTGCTCGAATCGATTAGGATCGATTAATTATTACTGGATTAGGAATTATTTGCATAAAATTCTTATCAACTATTTAAATGTTAATTCTAACTCGATGTGTCAAAAATATTTATTTTTATCAGAACGATGATAATAAATACCGAATATAAAATATTACGAGAAATTTCTATTCGAATTCCTCGTTCGTTACAAACGTCCGAGTAGGTCGAAAAGATGAAGTGCCTCGAGAAATTACGAAAACACGCGCGGTTCTTTTTGTTGGTCCGTAATTGCGAGTTCCAGTTTTACGGAGATATTTCGTATGTCTGGCAGCTTCCGGCGGCAAGCGAGAAATATAACCGGGCGTCGAACTCGCTGTTATACGCGGGACACGCGCAAACGCGAGAGGCTATGGGTCGTTAATAAAGAAGTTATGCGCCGAGGCAAGTGCTCGCGTCCGAATAAGTCGCTTAATTTGCAGAGAGTAAATCCGCGTTATATCGAGACGACTATTATCGCTAAGACCGTTCTGTGGACCAAAATTCAATACGGGGCGACGCGCTGCGTGCCGCGGCTTTAATCGATGTGTTTTGATGCTTGTGCGTTCCGGAGATTCGCCAAAGTTGCGAGAGCGAGAGAGAGAGAGAGAGAGAGAGAGAGAGAGAAAGGCCATGATCGATCGACTCGAATGAATGGATCGAGCGTATTTCCAAAGTACACTAATCTTTCTCTCTCTCTCTCGTTCTGTCATTCTCTCCTCCTCCTCGCTCGTTCTCTCTGATCTGGTAATGGATTGAGAGAAATCTCGCGACCATAGCCGGTCAGGTGCGCGCAAACGTTCGCCATCGATCGATACATCATTAATTCCACGATGCCAGAAAATATTTCAAAATAATCACGGAATCCTTTATCTCGCTCTATCCCTCGTTCGTTCCCGCCTGTCTCCATATTCGCGGCTGTTATGTTTGTTTTTCTCTTCTTCTACCTTAACGTCGATGAAATAAGGCTGCACTTTGAATGCATATTAAATATCCCGTAAAAACTATTCCACGTCTCTCTCTCTCTCTCTCTCACTCTCTCTTTCCCGCTCTCCACTTTACCTCGGCGCGTACACCACCCTTCGAGAATTCCGCAACTCCATAATCTTCACCCGTCGCCGTCGTCGTCGTCGTCGTCGCCGGCTTCGTCGTTGCTCGAGAACTAAACACAATTTTCCAGTTCTCTGTGCTCGAGGCAACATCGGCTATGCCCCGAGACCAAGAGAGCCGGGAGGTAGGATGACGAAAAGAAAACAAAAAAACAAAAAACAGCAGCAAGGGGAAGAAAAAAACGAAACGGTCGAGAGAAAAAATTCTGTAATCAGGTAAAAGTGTATGAGTGGTGAGCCGGATCCTAATAAGGCGATGCACGAGCCCGTTGCCCTCGGGCCTTTTCCCGATTGGGCATATCTTCGTACACGTCACATACCTCTCAACCGTATATGCACACTTTGTTACATTTCGCGATGTACAGCGTACGATACGTACCCTTTGCCATTGTAGATCACGTTCGTGAGAGAGCTTCGCTTTACACGCGCATTATATATTTTCTATCTCCCTCTTACTTCCTTCCTTCGTCGTATAAGTGAATGTGTTTGTTACGAGGCATTTTATAACACGTGTAACTGCAACATCTGTCTTTGTCTCTCTCTCTCTCCATCTCTCTCTCTCAGTCTACTAGTCCGCAAAACGCACACGCAAGGGATCGTCAATTGGCTCTGTGATGTCGGCCGGTGTAAGAAATCGTCGTTCTCCTCTGTCGCTCTCTTTCTCTCTTACTCCCACTGTCTCTCGTGATACCATTTGCTGAATCGGAGAGTCAGCTCTATAGAGGCAGAGAGAAACAGCGAGAGAAGGACCTGTGCGGGGACCAGCGGCACACACGGGAGCCGCATCCTCGACAACTTGATTAATAGCCTTAATTAAGATATTTAATTGCTCTTATTTTTATTTTTATCCCGCGGCTCGGTTATAATGGCGAGACATATACGAGTCTCGTCGTCCAAGACCAATCGTACATACTTATATATATACTTATATGTACTCGAGATGCTTTTGCCATCTCTCTCCCCCGCGATAATATAGCAAGATCGAAAGAGCGAGAGCGACGGACAGAAGGGACGATACGGCGATGGCGGCAAGAGTGGAACAGTGTCTCATTCTATATATATATATACATCCCTTTCAAGCACTGACATATTCTGCGTGCATTCGCGAGGCGCCCGAGGTAAGCGCACTTAAGAACACGTCATAATCTACCTCTCGTCTAAGTACTAGTACATCTTGCTATATATATATATATATGTGTGTGTGTGTGTATAGTCACATGTATATAAATTGGTCCGAATCTCCGTTTCGCACACTGGATATACAACATGTATCTATGTACCTTGTATATGCAGCTATGATCCAAGAATTATACACGTATTTATATGGCAAGTGTGGTATATACGTCCGTACGACGCCAGGTACGATTAACGACGCTCCCCGATGCGACCAGTGTTTATGACCCATCGGCTTTTCAACCTTCTTTTCGACGTTCAATCGCGCACCCTTTTAATCAGCCTACATTATTCATGAACGCTTCCACACACGATACACTCTATTCACCGCGCACGATACGTAATACAAGTACGCGTGCACGATTGAATGAAAAAAAAATCGTGAATTATTACGGAAAAAAAAGAGTAAAAGGTATATTAAAAAAAAGAATATATTTCGCATTATATATTCTTAATGTTTATATATACGCGAATGTACCGAACATGCCGATGTAACAACCCTCTCGTGCACGAGAACTGTCAACGTCCAGTCTACACCGACTGTGACGACGTGGTCACTGCTTCGAGTTGACAAATAACGAAGAAGAGGTACGTGCCGTCGAGCATTATTTTTTCGCCAGAGGGTGAACACGACTCAATTTATATTTCGCAAATTTAATCTCTTTGCGAAGTATCGAGCGTTACGTTTAAATGTTTTAAATGTTAATGCTCGTATATACATATATCTATATATCTATATATATATATATATATATACGCACATCGTTGCGATCGCATGCAGCGTTTAAGAGCGTAGCGACTGGAGATACGTGCTTTCGTACACGGCTCTCGTGTCTCAAATGCTCCTGCGGAGTAATTACTGTATGAACGGCCGAGAGAATAACGTACAAATGCATATATATATATTATAGCCATACTTTGTTTTCTATATACAAGGGTCTTTATCTCCGGGCGCTCGATCGCATGTACCTAATATACCCGGTTGCGTTTGCCGTCGCCGTTGATCGTGTTCTGACACGTTGCCTGCATTTATTTTTTTCGCGGCTCTTCGCGTACACCTCCCTTCTTTCACCGTCGTATTATTCACGAATACGAGAGAATCTCGATCCCTCGTAGAGTTTGTACATTGTGTCGATGGCTCGCGCCCAAAATCGCTCTTCTTGTGTGCCGCCATTGAACGATCGTGCGTATAACATGTTGAAAAAAAGATGAAAAATACGGCAAATCATTCTCCCGATTGTCGAACGGCGTCGAAGTTTATTCAGCATTGAATGCTGCTGAGATGCGGCGTATGGCACAAAGAACGCAGCTTCAAGGAGAGAAAAAGAGAGCAACGCTGTTCGCTTCACCAAGAATGGTTTCAAAACGATTGACGGTTTATGAAATTCTCAACGGCCCTTTTCGCCATCCCCGGGGCTGTCGGGAACGGGTACGACCCGTTGCATGGTTCTAGCTACTTCGGCGCTTCTTAACCCGTCAATCATGTAATTTCAACTTCCTTATACAAGCTACACACTTTGTAACACAAAATTCTATACAAAATGAACGAGTATTTTGCATATTCACGGAGAAGGCCTGTCGCGGGGCGTTTCTTTCACAATGTTGCCAACTTGTGTTTACCGCTTTTAAGACCTAATTATATATGGGGCCTCGTATTCAGTGACTCGTTGAGAACTGTAGCATATAGGAAATCCAAACATATCGAAGTTAAGACGCGATGAAATTTTATTAATCGTCCGGTGAGAACGAGAGGGAAATATATTTTGGGCCGGGAGGAGGAAAAATAACCAATCCGAGCGTAGCATCGACCACCGGCGCATCGTGGTTCATGGGATGGCAGCGCGCAACATCTTGAAAGGGCTTCCGGGTGAACCGAGTGTGTGAAACCCTGCGAGGTTGTGGAATGGGATAGAGGAGAAAGAGGAGGAGGGTGAGATAAACTGCTCGCGTACCATTGTCTGACGAGTCGCGGCAGACAATACGGGCAATCACACACGAGAGTGATGGGGGAGCTGAGCAGAGCTCGCGTTGATTGTTTCGTTTTTATCCAACACCCTGGACACGTATTCATCAAAGGTTTTATCAAGAGACGCGCCTCGCGTCTCTAGACAAGTGCGTTTACGAGTCTCACCGACCGATATCTGACACAACGATCTGACAACGCGATGAAAAATACTTCTACGATCTTGGCGGGGAGGGGGGGGGGGGAGAGGATGGTTTTGACCAAAGAAAGTTAAGACGAGACATAATTCTAACAAGTTTTGAAAAATTCGCCTAATTATCAGTTTAAACAATTGTGATTAGTTCGATTAAGTGACCTTTTACCTTAAATATAAATTTATCATCGAAAAACCACTTGGTTTTTCAAAATTTGTAACAACGTGTAAAAACAGCCCTACGTCTAATCAAATACGTTTATTGTGGTTATTTCATTAGACTTTTCAATTTCCCGATTTTCAAGCCTCTTGACGTTCCAAAGAAACCAACGAGCTTACACGACAGCAATCAACGCGAAACATCATGGCGTGCTAATGTCGACGAGAACGGATGGCTATAAAAGCGAGAAGATCCATTGTCCAGCGGCTAACTCTCTGTCGTTCCCGTTGATCCGCGATCCAAACAATACGGCCAATCATGCACCCAAGGAATCGTCGATTGTTTCCGTTTCTCAGCTTCTCGCTGTCGTCCAAAATCGGGGTCTTTCGCGCAAAAGGATCCAGAGTTATATACGAATAGAAAGGAGAAAGCGAGAGAGAGAGAGAGAGGGAGAGCCAGAGAGCGGTTTTTCTGTCTCTCTCATCCATTTTCCCATTCCACTCTCGTGTTCCACACCGGGTCTTCGGAATTCCGGACGTGCTGTGGACACTGTGGTCATTCCAGAGATTCTGTGACCATGAAGGCACGACAGGAATGAGAGGTCCATGGAGTTACCGTATAACGTAGCACGCAACGGACGAGAGAAAGGGCGTTGAGGTGCTGCTAGGTGGTAAATGTTTGCAAGGGTCCATCTCGACCCACCCGTCTCTCACGGACGAGTGTGTATAGGTGGCTTTTGCTTGTTCGCGCGGTGGAGTTACTACATTTGAAGATAAGTTGAGACAGTGGGGAGGACGAAGAGGGTAGTAACGGGTCGAGGTGAGAATGTGTGAAAGCAAAGAGAGAGAGAGAGAGAGAGAGAGAGAGCGAGTGAGAAGAGTGGAGCAGAGAGGGGGGGATAGACCCGTGTGGGTAACCAAGGCAGCTAGAGGGTATATAAAGGAAGGGGAATGTTGCGGAGCAGCGGCAACTACGGCAGCTCTCAGAATGGAACAATCAGTCGAGAATCAAGCGACCACTTGTTCCATATGCGCGGGGACATAGAAGGCCGGCGACGGACGCTATGTCCGTTGATACTTCTCCTCAAAGTACCGTACCGTACACGGTATCTCGTAACTCCTCCAACCACCCTGGCTTTCCTTCCTCCCTTTTCCGTTCAGCCATCGCGGGGCTGTGAACAATCGTCTCGTCGACAATTATTGCAATTATTGGCCCTCGGCAAGGACATTGTGAATTTTCTCTCGTACGTGTCCTTCCCATGCAAATATGTTTTTCAAACCCCTTTCTGTTCGTGCGTACGCACGAAGACAGGTGTATGCGTGTCAACAGATTCGAAAGGACGATGTGTATATACACGCAGTTTTTAATCCTTTGAAGAACGGTTGAACGATGGACCGAAAGAATATAAATTATTGTTGAATATTACGCGGTCGGTATATTAAATTCAGCAAAAGTATGGAACGAAAAATCTTATTTCATTCGAAAATAAAATTCATTCAATGTCGAACGTATCGATTATTCTTTAGGTGTATACCGATGGAGAATTAAAACAAATGTTAGGTACGAAATACGTCGGAGGAATGAAAATGAAGAGTCGAAACGAGAACACGTGGAAGTGGTGGTGAAACAATGAGGCGAGGGACGGGACGGTCGGGTGCGACAAAAAAACGAATTTCTAAAGAACTCGAGACAAAAACAGACCGGGAATGAGAAATGGAGGGTGAGAAGAGACAGGCTATAGGTGGAAGAACGCTCGTATAATATTATGCAATACGTCCTCGTCGTTGTGGTCGTCGTCAACGACGTCGTCGTCGTCGTCGTCGTCGTCGTCGTCGCCGTCGTCGTCGTCGTCGCCGTCGTCATCCGTAGGTACACTGCGAGATTCTTCATACCGTATATACCGGCGTTCGTAACACTCCACACCAGGGCTAACGATGGATGGGGTAGAAAGCGCGGGAGCGTGTATCGCAGGACAAATGACAATGCACAGACTCCCGGTTGAGCTGATGAAGTGTCGTCTCTGTTTCTCTGCCCCCGCTCTATTCGTGTCCTCATCACCACTACCGGTGACTCTCTTCATCGTTCTACTGTTTCTCATTCTCGGTTCTTCTCCAGCATCGCCCGATGTCTCCATAAGAGAGACAAAGACGCTTGAAGTGGGAAGGGAAAATGGGGCGATGGAAGGAGAGGGTAAATAACCACAATGACAGAGAGAGACGCAAGTCGCAACTCAGTCTACAATCCTTTATATATATATATATAAAGAGGGTAACAAGGCAACATCCCCCAGTTTGCGGATATCAACGTCAAATATATATATATATATAGACCTTCGTTGGCGTCTCGACCTCACACTTTTTTCGCGATTATTTCCATCCCGTTACTCGAGTTATTACATTAACGCCTACCTACCATAAATATTGTTTATTTTTCAACAATCTTTCAAAAATACAAATAATGAAAATAAAAATATTGTCGATTAGTACCTAATTATTGGAATTACGTATGCAGCTGCGACTTTTGGTTCTGAGATTGTGTCTTTTTGTTGTTCTCTTTTTTTTCGTGTTTTTCGAAAGACCAGAAAAGTTCGATTTAATTTGCATGTCCAATTCCAAGTGACAAACGATCAATACGACGTTATAGGGTCGTCGTGTCGTTTCTCCCTCATTGATTTTGGCATAATTGCCTTTACGCGTTCTCGCGCCCTCTCCCAGAGACCCAGTGACACCGCGGTGGTCCGTTCGACCGTGACTATCCCATTCTGCTCAACTAACCCCTTCGATTATTTACCTCGTAACCCCGTGGTTCACACGTATCAATTTCGTTACCGAGATACAATATACAATTCAGTCGCACTTTCGATCTATTAATGTAGAAATAAGTATTTTCCGGAATGAAAAATAAAATTGATTTCTCAAAAACTAAAAAGTGTCGAGTAAGAGCCGAAAAAATTCTGCTACGTTTCTATGATTGATTCTTGTGTAACGATCGTGGAAAATACGTAGTTAACAATTGCGAATATGACGAACAGTTTTCACGTTCTTCACCTCCACCGACACGATGAGTCGACTATTAATTTTGTTTTTGCGACGATAACAGTGTAAATTATCGTATCTGAAATGTAATAAATCATCGGTTAAATGTTTTTGTTTTTCGAGTGCACGCGCATACGATCTTTCGTACCCGTGATTGACGTGTTATTATGTCGCTGTGAATTCTCACTCCTACCGAATATACGCGCGTATACATTTGTATATTCGCAGCCAGTGGTTATGTGCGCGGAAAGATTACACAATATTAATGTCGCGAGATGCTGGACATGCCACACCGTCTATGCGTAGCTCGAAACGGTAATTGATGATCAAAACACGTCTCACGCGTGATAATGAGTCCAAAATATTAATCTCGTTATATCCACGATTCAAACGGTACAAGCTGAGAAACCGTACAAAAGCGTATCGACGAAAGATTCTAAATTTTGTGATACTGATGATATCGTTCCTTTTTCCGGACCTATTTTCGAGTGGGTATCTTTATCCAACGATGATCTGAGACATAGATGAAAATACCGTGCGAGAGCTCCCCTCGGACTTTATAACAGTAGTACAGATAACTCTTTTCTTGTTTCCTTTCTCTCTCTCTCTCTCTCTCTCTCTCTCTCTCTCTCTTTCTGTCTCTCACACACACACTTTTTCTCTATAGACACACATCGAGCCGCGTTTGCTGCTCAACGACACGGTAATTGATTAGAGACGCCCGGCGTTGTGCACTGGTCTCTCTACGTAATATATGAAACTTTCTAAATCCTTTCTAAACCGTACAGTTGTACCGGTGTATAAATACATATATAAGAACGATACAAAGCAGTGGTAGAATAGCTATAACACAGTTGTTCTGCCATAGTATGGTACACATAACTAAGAATACAAGAGACCAAAGACTTTTACGTATCTCGCGTTAATTGTGTTCTAGTGGAAAAAAATCTCGTCAAAGCTCGCTATATCGCGTGCGTATATTCTTGAGTCCACGCGCATATATAAATGTATGTATGTAAAACGTTTAGCACGAATAATCCGAGATTAAAGTTACCGAAGGAAAAATATGATTGTGGAACGAGCGAGAAAAGGTTTACTATAGTAAGTTGCAAACGGAGCTTCTCTTCCGGAAGGAACAGAGAATAATCGTCGGCATCCAGAACACGTGAACGAGACTCTTCTCTCGAACGAGGAAGCTTATGTTTTGTACTCGTGTGTGTCTAATGACTGTATATCTATAAATACTTACGCGTATGTTCCATTCTTCGCTTCTGGCTCGGAATATACTCGCCGCTCTTGAATATTGAAAAGACGCTGACGCAACCATTCTTTCTTTGTTCAATCCATTCGTGAAGTGTCGATAAGTACTTTTTTGCACGGGCGCACGTATGAACGCTCGTGTGTAATTTACGTATCTATATATGTGTATATATATATATATATATACATATATATAGAGAGAGAGAGATATATGTGTGTATATGCGAATACCATTGTCAACGGTTCGCGTTTATTCAATTAGGAAACGGAAAGCATTGATAGAGGCACAGTGAGAAAAAAGAGAAAGAGAACGAAGAAGGAAGTTCGATCCTCATAGTTCTCGGTATTTATTATCAGCAGCTTGAAGGTCTTCGAGTCACGAAATATTTGACGCGACCTCGTTTAATGCGAGAGCGAGTTTTCGTAAGACCATTCGGATCCTCCAAGAGTCCACGCGTTCCTCCGAATACCAAACGGGTATTTTCTATATGTTGTACGTTACGTATATTCTCTTATAAGAGAATGACATTCTCGAGGGAAGATTGGTGGACAAATTACTCCCCTAATGTATATAAAATAATTGAATTATTATGTGTATTTTTCTCTCTCGCGTTTCTCGTTCGCAATATTTTTCTGTTGCCACGACCGCGTTGTCGAGCAGGAAGCAATCTCGCCGCGAGGAAATTGGGTCGATAATTTCATTCAACGAATAATAATATAAATAAAAAAAAACGACACAGCGCCAGCTTGTTTCTTGAATCGGTGACAAATATTGCGCTTATCCCTCCTCGACGATTATCGTAATTCTTGATTCAACTTTTGCAACACGATGAAAATCCTGGAAATTAAACAGAAAAGTATTAATACGGAAAGACGTCTTTGATCATGATTTTGTCGAATTGTTGTTAAGAACGTTGAGCGATCTGATCGGAGAAGAAGAGAGAATGATGCGAACGCGAACACAGAGGGAAGTCGTGGAAACGAGAAGCTTAAACGGAGAAACGGGAAGAGAGACACGTATCTCTGGTGCGCGTCCCAGCGGGCAGCATCGAGCAAACAGCTCGTTAGTCGCGAAATACTCGCGCGGAGTATGTATTGGATGTACAGTAGGCGACGCGAACGAGACTCGCGGAGGATCACGAATCGTGGACGACTGTATGCTACGGTGAAACGTGAGGAACACGAGAGAAAATCGAAAGATATACGGAGAAAGGAGAAGAATTAAATTAAATACGTTGCACGTAGCGAGCGTACGAATTAACTAATGGGTATCGTCCCATAGGTATTGGGTTGGCCAAAAAGTCACTCCGTTTCCAATACATGGAAGCTTATATCTATTTTTTATATATATTCGAATATTTCGCACGAAAAGTTATTACGATTATAGAACGATATTATTATCAGTTCAATTTTTCATACAATTTTCAGACAATCGAAGCTTCGGAATATGGAAAAGCTCCCGAGATGAAATGTTTACTGCTCCTCTCAATCTTCTAGAGACTATTTGCTTTGTAGCACTCAAGCTGCCACACTTAGATCAATGCAAATGCGTCCTTCGAGTCGAATCTGGTGTCATCGAGAACCCTCCCCAACCTGCTTTCGATTCTAAGTTTGAAAAATACGGACTTCCTAACCCACCTTTGATCCAAATGTTACTTCGAGGCGATCTAGCCGTTCTTTAGTCCTTATCGGAAGCGAGAATGTTTGCGTTATAAAAAGATTATAAGAGGATCGTGTTTAAATTTTGTTAACGTTTCTGTCTAACAGCAATTCCCCATCGACTATATGTGCTGTACTCAAATTTTCCAATTCAACAACTCTCCCGTATAGTCTTTTCGGATGATAAAAATGTCGAGCCTCTAAATTATCAATGGTCTAAAACCGTGAACCGTTTTTTTCGTTCAAAAACACTTCACAAAGAAGTTTCGGAATCTAAAATTTCTCCGACAATACCAATGTTATATTTTTATTCCCGATTGGTCACAATTTGTCGATCGAAAGGTGGTGAAAATTTCAGATTTTTTAGATTCTACCAAAAAAAGATTGCAACATACCGAGAATAAGAATATGTGAAATGAAACGACCCACGAAT
This sequence comes from Netelia virgata, assembly GCA_951802705.1. Classification (NCBI taxonomy): domain Eukaryota; kingdom Metazoa; phylum Arthropoda; class Insecta; order Hymenoptera; family Ichneumonidae; genus Netelia; species Netelia virgata. The sequence goes on along the minus strand of OX637865.1, from coordinate 36,354,910 downwards.
CAAACGTGAAATCTGAAAATGGGGCGACGAAGAATGCGTCGAGGCGCACAAATACCTATATACGTCCTGTATTATGCACATATGGATTTAAATACGTATACATGTGCCCTTAAGACACTCGAGTACAAGGAAAGAAGTACATGCAGGGGTATGTGTATACACCCGCGCTCTCGCCTTCATCCTCCAAGCCCTCTGACTTGGCGCATTGTTCTCCGGGTGCCCCGCTAATTGCGCGCATTGTATAGCATTGTTGGCCCCGGCAGGGAGAGACAGCAGGAGCAGCAGCATGCCGCCCGCCGGTTAAACTGCTCCTATCGACCTGCTATCTTTATATAAAGTAACAAAACAACGTAATTAATTACCAGTCTTCCACGCATTGTTAGACGATAAATAACGCGAGCAGCGGAGGTACCATCAGGTTTTCTACCATCCAATTAAAATATTCACCAAGACAAACAACAATGGACGATGGGAGGGGAGAATACGCGCGCGCGCGCGCGCACGTCTCCTGTTTCAACCATCTTATTTCTCGCTCTCTCGGTCCCTCTCATCTTTCCCTTATACATTTATACCTCGTTCTCTTTTACCTGTTTTCCTTTCTACCGTTCTCTCTCTTTCTCTCTCCCTCTCTCTCTCTCCCATATCGTCCGTGTCTTCTTCCCATTCCCCGAGTATTCCTTCTTCTGCTTCTTTTTCCCTTTTTCAATGGTGTGCAGAGATACAAGGCCACAGGAGAGTGTCCCTATTCTGCAGCGGGCATTGCGCACACGCGGGGACCCCTCCGATGCCCATTTTCAGGGTCACACGCGCACAGGTGGAACCAGGTGCGCGCACATGGTCCGCCTCGGCCACCTTATAATACCATACGTATGGTTTACCTGGAATAATGGACCGCTGGCTTCATATGGGGACGAGACAATCGAGACCATTTTACTGCTACGGCAATACGTTCGACTCGCAATCGTTGACCTCGTCCTTTCCAACTTACCCGTAATCGTAAAACGGTACATATTACCTCTTATCGATATTATAGTCGTGATGGAATATTAAAGTATCATAAACGTGCGTGTATAGTGCGATGCTTCCGTGCTTGTCCAAATAACAAGAAAATAGCTGGACGTTGGATATTCCCACAAACCCTCGCTCGAATAAGAGTACCCATTTTTTATTCCCATACAACCAGAAGTGTCTAGCGCGTACACTCAAAAAAGAAAAAAAGAAAAGAAACAACGAAACAATCATTCGCTATCGTCCTTTTCGTTCGATCTCCCACGTTGCCTCGCGCATCATTGTTCTCTTCTCCGTACATAGCGTGAGACCCCGAGGCGTACACGCGGCAGTAAGAGAGAATCGATCGAGATATTTGTTTTAGAAATTGACAGGTGAACGTGCCACCGCTGGAGACCATCGGTGTCTCGGGTTTAGTCGCAGCTGTGTTATAAGCCGTATGTACGTGTACACATACGTGTATATACACGTTTTACAATTCTGTATTATATCCACGATAGTATACTTCGAGTTTCTATATACATTAACGCCCGCAGAGTTAAAAGAAAGAAAGGAAGAAAGAAAGAAAGAAAGAAAGAAAGAAAAAAGAACCAAAGTACTCGGTACGAACCGTCGTGAGCGCGTTGCGCAATATCTCCCCGCGGTCCATAACGGTGCGTGTATACTCGCGCGCGCACACCGATCCCGCCTCGCTCTCGTGCGTATGTACACGCGCGCGCGCGCGCGCGAGCGAGCGTACCCCGTGCTGACCGCTGTCTTCTTATCGCCTCGAGTTTCACGCTGACCTGAAAGACACCGTATATATATATATATATATATATATATATATATATATATATATTGACGAAATGAAAAGAAGCGCGCGGTATATAAAATAAGAACCGTGAAACAACGTTAAAAATGACAACGGTGAAGGTATTATCCGACGAGGAAGAGGATCAGTGGATTTTGCGATGATGAAATCCTCCTCGATGCTGCATTAGAAAGTGGGCAGTGCGCGCTGTGAAGACTTTTGCGCTGTGTGCGAACGGACAGCCGGTAATTAAGACGTCGAGTCTACCGTGAGTGAGCGAGAGAGAAGCGCGGGCTCTCTCGAGCGAGCCTCTACTCGCTGAGATCGCGTATTTACTACAATGCGAAAAACCAAGGGGAAGAGAACGAGGAGAGATCGTGCCACGCAAAAAGTTCGTACGCTCGACGTCCAGCGTGTGGATGTGTCTTACGTCTGTCTCCGCTACGTTTCCGCAATTTCGAGCGAAGTTCTTCTTACTTTTGCGAACCCGTTGAGTCTTTCACTCGTGTCAGTCGCTCGCAAGATTAAAAAAAAGGAAACATCGTTTATTTAGATTCGAGACTGTTTCTAAATTAATCGAAAAATTAGCCATTCTTCAGTTTTTCATAATTTTATGCAAATTAATTTTTCAAATAATAATATATATTGTTGTATAGTTTTGTTTTTCCTCGAACCATGCTCATCCACGATATATTCTTCCTTCACACGATGTTCAATCTTTTTCTTTCATTCTCCACCTCATCTCGTTCTCCCGTATCTAGTTTCACGTCTAGTCACACCAGTACACGCGTCAAGAGAGGTAGGTATCGCCCCTCGCGATTTCGAGGGATCAAGAGAAACGGAGAAAGAGAGTGAGAGTGAGAGTGAGAGAGAGAGAGAGAGAGAGAGAGAGAGAGAGAGAGAGAGAGAGAGAGAGAGAGAGAGAGAGAGAGAGAGAGAGAGAGAGAGAGAGAGAGAGAGAGAGAGAGAGAGAAAGAGAGGTTGATGGTCATAGTCGAGGATAATGTAAATCATCCTGTGCTCTGCACACTCTTTCTGAGCATTGTAACACGTCTTGTGTGTGCTCGCCGCGCAAAAGCGCACGCCGCAAACGCGACTCTCGCGCATGCACACAATCAGACGCGTGTTTTGTATGCATATCCTCGCATACTCCCGCAAACACGCACTTTTGTCCAGCAAACTCCATATGCGGATGTATATTGTGCAGTGATTTCAACATTTTGTATGGAGTGTACGTCTTCTGTGTTATTACGCGCTTACGGGCATACATGTGTATGTGTGACTGTGGTTGTGTATGTGTGGGGTGTAGTTTAGTGTAGATATGTGAGAGAAGTATGTAAGTGTACAGAATATACATAGTAAGGTAGTTTACACGCGCATGTGGCACGTCTCGAATCATGGTGTACGAGCACGGTATATAACCCCTTCTACGTCCTTGTTCGTATCTTCTCCTTCTCTCCTCTCTCTCTTGCTCTCTCTCTCTTCCATCTTTTCTGGCATCCTCATTCTTCTGCCGCTTCTATCGTCCATCGCTGGCTCTCATCATCATCATCATCTTCTTCTTCTTCTTCTTTTTCTTCATCATCGTCATCTTCTTGTTCTTGTTCTCCTTCTTCTCCTTCTTCTTCTTCTTCTTCTTCTTCTTCTTCTTCTTCTTCTTCTTCTTCTTCTTCTTCTTCTTCCTCTTTTTCACTCTTTTTCACCTTTTACCTGCGCCTCAACTCCTTCCTCGCGCCTCGTTCTATTCCCCGTTCGTCTTATCCCTTCCCCGGCCCCCGTGCTCCTCGCTCATTCTTCTTCTATTTCTTTTTTCTTATTCCACCGGTGTACTCGCAGAATATCTTCTCCTCGTCTGTCCACCTCGTTCTTCGTCTTCTCCGATCATCCTTTCTCACTCCTCTAATATATTTCTCTCTGGTCTAGCTCCGGCGTTCTTCTCACTCACCTCTTAGCGAGCGCGCGCGCGGCTCGTTCATCGTCCATTCCCTTATTTCTCGGGCGACCGCGTTATTTATCGCTAGCGCACAGCGCACCACAACCCGACGGTGTGCTGCAAAACTCGAGAGCTCATATGTACGTTTCTCTCCCTCCAGCGACATCCTCGTCGTCGTTCTCCTCCTCGTCGTCGTCGTCGTCGTCGTCGGCGGCGGCGGCGGCGGCGGCGGCGGCGGCGGCAGTGCCCTAAGGCTTTTCTCCACCGAGACGATGCGCTGTGCGTCTTGTTTTTACACACAACCAGGCATTACAATGCTCGCGGCATGTTAGACTTACACGAGAGACTTCGCGTGAGTATTCTCGCTCTCTTATACACGATATACACATATACGATATTGTACGTAAGGGAGCGAGAATAGCTATATATAACAATTATTATTATTATTGTTATATATACTATATAGTCGAGAGTATGAGATGAATCATCGCTGACCAGCACCCCTCCGCTCACTTCTCCAGCCTTCTCGTTTCCGCGAGAAAATACGAGAATCCCCATAATTGCGCAAGACATATGAGAACCTTTCATGAGTGCCAATGACTATGCATATTTTTCGAAAATTATATCACCATCGATTTAGACAGTCCGCAAAGCAGATATTGTTTTCGCTTACTACAATAAATAATCGTTATCGATCGCGATTTCTCCATAGATCGCGTCGTCACACGAGGTTGGAGACAAGAGAACTTTTGGACTCGATGTTCGCGTATCACGGACAAAAATATTTATGCGTCTCGTGCCAAATCGGCGATATACCTAACGGCCGGTAGGACAGGACCCGAGGAAAATGAAGTTGCATTAACGAAACACTATGGAGCACAAGGGGTATCATTTGTCACCTATCTCTCCCGGGTCTCTCGCGAACTTATCGGACCGGCTCATCTCTTCGAGACCGAGCTCGTGCTCGCTCGTTCGCAATCCTGCAAACACCGCTAGAGAGACTCGCCCCAAGAGTTGTAAATCATGCGACACCCGACAACAGATCGAATATCTAATTCCCTTTCACTGACTCGTTACTGCCGTGGTACGCCCCCGCACGTCCCCGAGCTTAACCGAGATAGAGAGAGGGAGAGAGAGCGAGAGAGAGAGAGAGAAGGTGAAACAGAACGGGCGCCGTAGTGGGGAGAGATGGAACCGGCACAGGAAATCCTCTCCCTCTCGTTTCGCGAACCTGTGCGTAACTCCTCCGCTTCGTAATTTCTTTCTTTTTTTTTTCGCGTACGGCACTCGAGAAAGAGAGAAGGGTATCGTCGGATTTCTTCGTCGATAAAGCGTTACACGCGGTTATTGTTATTATTATGAATCGAGTCTCCATTCGGTATATCACGAATACCGTGGACGAGTCTCTTCACCACCGGATGGACAATCGTCAACCAATTAACGACCATTAAAATCCCTCGTTAATCATCGCGGAACAAGCCTGTCCGAGAGGCCCGGAGTCTCCGCAAGTCCATTCAGGCCCACGGTGAGAAATGTATAATGCTGGCCCCGACGATGTTTGATATATCGGCGAAGCATCGTACGTTATATATTCCGTATACTTTTATAAACGTTGCCTCGTCGTAGCGTACCCTGTATACTGCCGGAAAAGAAGCTTTGCCTATATCAACGATTATTCTGGTTCACGCATTCTGCACAGCGGGGAGTTTCGAGTTTCACAATTGCATGTGTGTACTACACACCGACTCGCATACATATTTATATATAGGTACGCATGTAGATAGATATATGTATATGTTGTATATATATATATATATATATATATATATATATATATATATATATATATAGATATAGGTAAAGATATACATGTATTTATAACCATCGTTTCGTCACATGTTACTTCGACAATAAACCGCCATAGCCGGTAACTTTCCCCAGTGGAGCGAGCGCGAGCCCGAGCTCGTTTCACCCGACGATCCTGCTGGGTAAGGAAAATGATGGGCGAATCGTTTACGGTTCGTTTCATTACAGGCTGGAGATTCGATCGAGCACCTGTCCAGCCCGTAGAATCTTGTTCTACCATAATACCACTCTAGTCTCTCTGGTCTCTTGATAGGACATAGGGACAAAGCCAAAGGTGGAGTTCCCATCGTTTAATCCACACGCGGTCGAACTAAGAAAAAATCTCGGAATGTACCGGTGTCCGTAAGCTTCTTTCGTTTCACCATCTTTCGTTCTCATCGTTGCGATCAACGGGCGCGGGCTACATAAAAAAAAAACGAAAAATCATCGAATAATTTCGAACCACGGGTCGTTGACCAACGTCACCTCGTGACCCGCTCGAATAAAACCGGTGTTTGCCGTGAATCGGGATTGCATTTACATATATCTAGCTGCAACTATCGACAAATTCCCAACAAATCTCACCAGTTTTTGAAAACCTCTTCGGATTCCTCGTACCACTTAAGATAAGAAACTAGCTGGTGGTGAAATCGTTTCATCTCACAAGAAAAATAACAATAATAAACTATCTTGATAATTACAAATCCGATCATTTCCTCTCGTTTCATCGTCGCCTCGTGGACAAGTCGTCACAATCGGCTAATGTTTGTCAGGTCATCATCAGGACTTCATCGTACCACTCGAACACCGCGAACCAGTCCCGGTTTTACGGGTATTTGCGCGATCGATGCAAATATGCCGATATCCACCATTACTACATTTACATGTACGCGTATATATATAACGAGCCTAACTGCAAACAAGCGCTTGGTGCGTGTGCCAGACAGCATATCCCAAGTCACCGAGCGGGAACGTGATAATTAGATACTTATACTATGTTACAATTTCCGCGGTCATTCCCTTTCATCTGGGATGGGCGCGTATGGCCAGTTGCTGTTCTCGGTTCCAAGCACCGTGCCTTCTCTTCGTACGATATCCAGCTTGCTCTCGATTTCTCCCACTGTCTCTGCCGTCTCTGCATGCTCTCTTATATTTTCATGCGTAGATCGCTCGGCAGACCTGGCATGTGAGCGATCTAGCCCCCACCCTCGATTCCCTGGTCCCCTAAGGCCGACTCCTACCTCACGATGGTGCGCACATGCTGCAAGGTATGTATTTAGCTTATATACAGGCTATGTACCAAGATATACGCGCACTGCACCAGACACTGGTTAAGTACTGGAGTCTCCGATCTCGTCTAGGCTCGGCTAGGCCAGAGTCCAGTCTGGCCTACGGGCCATCGGCATTGCAGTCAGGTGCCGCTAGTTACACAACCGGTAGATTCCTTCGAGCTCCACGAGAATGTTCTCTGTGTCTGTGTCTGTCTACTACTTCTCTATCTCTCTCTCTCTCTCTCACTCGCTCCTTCTCTTCGGTAGAGCTATCAGGGTATTACCACGTCTGTTCCGTGCGTGCTACGTGAAGCTGAACGGTTCGTAACGATTTTGCGGAAGAGCACCGCGTCAGAAACTGTAGCAGATCGATCAGTTTCACCCAACCGTGTAGAGATCGCAGTACCGGAGAGAAAGAGACTGAGAGAAGGAGAGAGAGAGAGAGAGAGAGAGAGAGAGAGAGAAAGAGTGAGAAGAGGAACAGCCAGAAGGCTCGTACATACAGAAGTAACGTCGGATGAAACGTGGTACACGCGCATTCTGAGCGAACCGTAAACGAAAACAGAACGTCTTCAAGAAGGGAGAGAGAGAGAGAGAGAGAGAGAGGGAGGAGATGCCCCGACGGCTGAGAAACCATCACCACACCGGACATGGCAACCGTAGCTTTCAGTATGCATAGCCATCAAGAAGCTCCATCAGAAACGCGTGCGCTTAACGCTCGTTTTCTATTTTCTATCATCTTTCCGCGATGCACAACGCAACTAGTATATACACCGATACTTCGTATCAGCCGTAACGCTTGTAGCGTGTAGGTGCGTGAAACGGGCCGGATTTCATCCGACCGGCCGCTCAGAAAACAGCCAAGACAGGTCTACGCGCGGCTTCTATGCGAATGTCGATTTATAGTATCGTGCGCCATTAGAGATAATTGTTAGGGCAAGAATCCCCCTTCGTCGCAGGCCATATGCCTATGCCGTATGTACGCACGCTGCCGTAGCATGATGTAAAGTTGTTTTTCCGCGGTCACGCACACGCGTATAGTCCCGCACGCACACGGGTTCCACCCTGTCCGCGGTTCTCTCACGCGTGTGCGTATAAGAGAGAACACAAGTCGCGGCCCCGAAGTAGCTTCGGATTTATTCGCTCGCTCTCGAATGGGAAAACCACGAGAGATCGAGAAGGAAGAAACGTACGTGATACTCTCGAGGATGTATCGGTGTACCGGTGATAGGATCGTGAGGAGAACGAAGCCATCCCAACGGTGTGCAAAGTGTAGGTACGTGTAATACTCACGCACGTGCACACTTGCCGCGGCATACATCGGGGAGAGGACGACGGGCTCTGCCCCGCGTTTGTTTTATTATGTGCGAAATTTTTCTCTTTCTCGTTATATCGGATATATAATTCGCTGTCTCGCTCGCTCGTTTCTCTTCTCGATTTTCTCGACTCTCCCTTATATACGCGACTCGCCGCTCTCTCGCTCTTTCTCTCTTTCGTTGTCTCAGTCGTCGTCGTCGTCGTCGTCGCCCATTTGAACAAGCTAGTTTTATAGCGCGCAATAAACATGCCTTTCGCTTATAGCAGCGGCTCCGTGATGCTCGTCGCGCGATGACGGTAGTGGTGATGGCGATGGTGATGGTCGTCGCTGTGCCGTACACGCGCGCCGGTAGACCCACATGGCGGGTTAATTGGAATGTTGCTCCGTTCGATTAAACTATTAAATGAGAAGGCCTCTTAACTCGGTGCGGCACGCCGCTTTCGTACCTCCCGTCTGCACTCTCCTCGTTCCCTCCTGCCCCTCCGATCGAGCAGCAAACCGTACCTACCGCTTCTCCCTACCACGATATCGCTCTCTTTCTATTCCGTTCGAACCGATCTTGCTTCTTTCTCTCTACTTGTTTCGTGTGTGTGTGTGTCGTGCGACTAGTTTCTGATTCCAGTATGAACACACGATCGCAGGTTTTCCTCGATGTCGTCGATGGTGCCTGAGCACGGGTACTGCATGCTTCTTGTTCAACCGCGACGGTCTCATCGATGCGACGACGATAGGCGATACGAGAAACTGAGATCTTGTGATTTCGTATTCGGCAACTTGATCGTGTCGCGGTAGGTACGTGTAAGTTATGTACACTCGTGGAATTGAACAATCGTGAAAACACTCGGGCAAGAAATGACGTCTGTTCTGACTTACTTGGTCGATCTAAGAAGATACCAGTGTATACTTTTGCATCGAATTATTTACGACAGATTTTTATTTTTACGAAAATTGAAGGGAGTTTTCCTTCTTCGGAAATTTGCCGGCGTTTTGTAGTAGGTACAGCTCGATTTACGAAAGATCGAAGTATTACGAATTTTCCCAGGATTCGGGCGCTTTCTTTGAAGTGTCTCGAGTTCTGGAACCAAGGCTAAAAAAACGTTTGCGTGCTGGCGCGATCCGTAAAATCCGCAAAAATGACGCGAATGCGTGGATCTTACCAAGGCATCGACGGTTAAGCTCGATTTACCGCGAAAGCGCACGAGGGAGTCGAGTTTGACGTGGGAAAGAGATAGAGAGAGAGCGCGCCACGTGGTAATTTTAGCTTAACAATTCTCGCTGGAGAGGGAGAGGGATGGGAGAGGAGGCGAAGTGGCGCTCGCGGTACACCACACGCTCTCGCGGTGAGCCTCCGCCGAGCTCGTAAAGGAGCGCCGATTGATTGATATCCATGCAGCGGTGTCGGTGCAACGTATATCTATCGACGGGCCAAGAGAGACAGAGAGAGAGAGAGAGAGGGGGAACGTTGAGACAAGAAGAGGAAAAAAACCGAAAGACGCCAGGCGCTTGGCAATCTTTCTCCACTTAAAGATTGTCTTCATTCGAATAAAAACTCCCCTGTATCGTATTTTTCTCGTCGCCGCTTATACGCGACACGTGATTACAAAATTATTTACGTTTTTTTGTTGCCGCTCCTAGCGAATCGTGTTTTCCGTGCAAAAGAATTCGATTTAGCGATAACGACAAGACTCGTTCCGGAATTCCTCGGTCCGTTCCCGATCAATCGATCGACGATCGGTCACCATTCGGGGAATCGATCAAGTGACTCATTAAAGATACGGGCAATGTGTCGTCGTTGCAGCGTGCGTCGGCATCGAAACCCGGTCATAGAGAGAACGCGATTCGATAAGGAAATCGACGTATTTGATGGCGAATAAGGAGAATCGTGTAACGATCGGTACAACGCTCGAAGCTATCACGGCTAAATTCCGGCCAGTTTGTCGGTATCGATCACTCCTCGATTTTTCTGTCCCTATTCTCCTTTATTCAGCATACACGGGCTTACGCTCGCTTCGGTAATCTCGGGGTCCGAACGAATCGCCGCGACGAGATGCTACGCCGTTGCGAAGAACGACGCATAGACAGAGCAACTTCTTCGGAGTGAGTTATACGCGATGGCGGAAAGAGTCGTAAGAGCGCGCGAAGGATATCTGGCACGCACGTTTCCACACGGCCCAGCATCCATCCAACGGCGGCAGTTAAACCGACCAACAGTGGCGCACCAAAGTAAATGTTATAACAAACATCGTCACGGGGGCCTTACGAGCAGAGTTCTCTCGCGCGACGCCCCGCTATTTAACATTATTTAGTTTGCTTTGTGAACGTTTAAACAGTGCCCACCTCCTTTTTCTTTTCCTTCTTCTTCTTCTTCTTCTTCTTCTTCTTCTTCTTCTCTTTCTTCGTCTTCTTCTTAGACTCTCGTTTCCATCTCCCCCTTCTTTTCTTACAACCTCTCGCTCTTCGTCAACATACAAGGTTTCAGCATGGATATTTGATGTGCCATCGCTACTACCTAGGAACTCTACCATAGACCGAAAAATCTCCGGTATGTTTGTTTTCTAGGTGCTACGCGCGTGGTGTTGCTCGATGGTATCGACCAACGTTTCTTGACGTACGCACGTAAATTCAACTACGTAGGTATCGGCGACTCGTGACGTATCACACGCGTCAGTAAAAACGTAATATCTTATCTTGTTTCATTATCAATAGTAGACAGATGAACATTTCAACTAGTGTACGATACTGAATAATTAAAAAAACGTTTGAAAATCAATAGATCTATCATTATTCAATTTGAATAAATACCGAAGAGTCTTCGGGAATATTTTCCACTAGTGATCTTTCGTACGATCCGATGACAATATTGTACGACCTCACCACTCGATCGTTCATAATCTTCCCACCGTGTCAAGTCGGAAACATAATAAGACACTATTTACGTTAATGACGCGCCTCAACGATTATCCCGTCGAATATGGCCGTTCCGCGGGTTAACGTCACGCGGTTGGAATACGGCTGAAGACAGTTTGAGCATAAAAAGAGAGGTGACAAGAAGGCGAGGGGGAGGGAGGAGAAGGAGAGGGACCTACTTTCTATCGTAGTTAGCCTACTGTCGAACGGTTGCCGGACCGTTCGAGCATCCGGCATCGCTCCGGGCGTCCACTCTCACTGTCTCTGTGCACACTTCGTCGTGTACGTGATGCTGTTGATCCGGCTGTGTCTAACCCGAGTAGATACTCCGATCTATCTAGCTGCCATCCTACCCCTTCGATTCGAATTCGATGCTACACCGTTCTCTCCATCTCTCTCTCTCTCTCTCAATAGTCGATTTACTTTTAGCTCTCGTTTCAAACATTCCGATAAGTGGAGGTTCTATCTAAGTGCGCCTGCACGAGGAGTCTCCTTTGCCCGTGATTCAAGAATGAATGATATCAGGTGAGATTAGACCGCGAGATAATTCGCGAGATAGCGTGTACAGGGTGGGTCGTTCTCGATGCGAAACAAACCATTGTCATGGTAGCTTGAAAGAAATCATCGTGCATGAGAAAATAAAAATTATCTTCGACCTATCGTGCGTTAATTTTTTTATCGGTCGCCCGGAGACGTTCTCAACATCGTCGCTTCAACGCGTTCAGTCTACGATCGTTGGATTTTGAATCGTTGGATATTTTCACCCCGTATAAGCCGAGCGAAGGCAAGCATGCGCGAGAATCCCAGAACGTATCGAGGCATTCCCGTGCTGGTAGGATTCCCGATTTACGCCGTCGCTTCTAGGGACAAGAGCTAGAACAACACGAGTTTAACATCGAGGCAATCCGTTGTTTGCGGTCTCTCGGTGCTTTGTGTGACACTGCCGCTGCCTGCGTCGTTGTAGTATTTTCTATCGGTTAGTGCACCTATGATCCCCCGTTTCTTCGTCTCTCTCTTTCCCGATCTCTCTTACTCTCTCTCTCTCTCTCTGTCTCTCTCGACGTGTGTGTATCGTCGTTACGTGTAGGAGATCAGGTCAGAACGACGCGTACTCACGAGAGAGTACCAGAGGTACGAACGTAAATCGAGACGTCGCGAGGAAACTCTCGAGGCAGCATCCCAACTCGTGTAACCGGCGCGACCCGAAGAGCACTGAATCGTACACGTGGATGTACGCGCGTTCTTCTATCTGGTAATACGAGCGGTAACACTCGCGGAAATTCCTCGAATAAACGAGCCGACTCTTACAGGTCTGCTGGAAATCTCTAGCCGGTTAAGGGTGTTCGATCCATACGGAGTATCGATTATTGAATCGATAGAAGATTTTTCTTATCATTGCATGAACGATGAAAAAAAACATCGATCGTCGACTTTTATCGTTAGAATTACAAAGCCCGAGAACTTTCTAACACATTTTCGAAACTCTCTAACTCCTAAAGCCTTGCTAATTGTAAGATCGTTACGTTGTCGTGTAATGTTACAAAGTCGGCTGCGTGCGTTATGTACCAGATACATCGCGAAGATATCCTACTTATAGTAACAGGAGATGGTGCGAGGCGCACGAGTTTATCCGTCTACTTTTAACAGCGGGTTTATCAGGCATCGAGGCAGTCTCATCAATCGAGCCAGAGTACATCATCCATTTATATTTCTCGAGCGGCATAAACCCAGCGCTGTCGAACGTGTGCGAAAAACATTATTCTCTCGAAGTGCCCTCGCGTATACACGGTTGCGCGACATGGGTTCAGCCCCTTCAACCTGCGTTTACCCCTTGTTTTGCGTCGAATCGTCGAAAGTACGAACAGTCCGCGAGAAACGTCGATGTTAAGTGTAGTCGAGATGGACTTTCAATGTGGACGTGTGCTACCTATATATGCGAGTACGAAACGAATAAACGCATCTTATGCCATTTTTCATGTTCGTTAATCTCACTACTTCTGATGGATATGCCAGTCCGTGAAACCGGCCACAAAGCCCATTCCCGCAACCGCAGTGCTCGTTGAAAAATGCATCAGGCATGCATACACGTATATAACGGATCGGGTATGGTGAATATGATCACTTTAATACAAGTTACAATGGCACAGCCTAAGGAACATTCCAATGCAGCGCTCTTCTTCGTGTTCACACAAAGTGAAGGATGTATGAATTCTGCAGGGTTATATCAATGTATTTCCCATATAGTGTCATCATACGAGAACTGTGACACGAGAAAAGAAGGGAAGAAGTTCGGGGCCTCGTACAATATCGCGTGTACCACGAAATCGCCAAGCAGGTACGCGTCTTACGCTTCGAGGGAAAGTTTCCTCGCGACCGCACTTATTAAGACGTCATGTCATTGCCACGAGGGAATTTGAAGTATGGGAAAACGAGCAAGATTTCTACTCGAACGAGAGACGTTCTACGATGTATCGTCATCCTCGTGAGTCGCAATGACACGTATGCAGAGGTAAAATAATGTAAGAGCCGTTGCTGCTAGTGTTTTTGCAGTATCGGACATCAACCGTTGCGTCAAGAGCGAATACCGCGGGTATATGGACTATAACGACAGGCTGCACAGTCGAAAGACGAATTTGATCACATCACGAAGATTGAGGAGAGAGACATATTGCGAAGTTACAGCTCACGGGGCTCGGTACGTTTCTTCAGCTTCGTTTTACATAATCGTGTTACATACGTCGATCCATCGCGATCGTCGTCCAAGCTTCATCGATGAGTTTCCATCAAGACGTCGATGATTCGCGTAACTCGTGTATTCGATCGACTCTGGATAACGATTTCTGTGTTTTTTCTGAGGGAGATACGATCTACACTCATCGTCGAGCACAAACGTCGCAAGAGACTCGATTTATCATTGTCCTCCGATATTTATTGTATGTCTCGGGCGTTTTTACAAAAATTTATAAAGTTCCGGTCTTTTCGAAGATGTTGTTAGAAATATCGAGACGCGCGATAGGCATATAGGTATGCAGCTTCGCATTTCACGGGAACCAATTGAGAAAAGGTGCGATGCCAAAACATCGTTTCCTCCTCGAGGCTTGAATCACGTTATTCGTCTTCCGTTCGTCGGTCGACATAAAAATCACGTGAATTGGACGAGACGTAAGGAACTACGACTTGAGAATATAACGTGTTTTGATCTTAACGTTTCGGCTAAACTGTTATAGAGACGCGGGCTAAAATATAATTTCAATATGTGAAATTTAGTCGTTTGCATTATTTTCCAATGAATCGTTCAGTCAATCGCGAAACGGCACGTTCGAGAAATAAAATAAAGACGAGGTGGAAAGAAAAATGATTGAAACCTGTAAAGTTGATTTCCTGCAGCACACACCAGAAATTCCCCGGGCGTGTTGCCGGAGAGTGCGGCGTTTCCGTATTACCGGAAACAAACAGTGAAGTAGCACAAGGAGGAAAAGAGACAGCGGGACGAGAGAGAGAGAGAGAGAGAGAGAGAGAGAGAGAGAGAGAGAGAGAGAGAGAGAGGGAGAGAGTAAGCAGGGTGGCTGGAAGTTGAAGGGGGTGCAGCGCTACTTCGAGATGCGGCATACGAAGACATAAAATGGAACAGCAGCGGAGAGTCGGGGAAATACGGAGGATAGTAAAAGAGGGTAGGTGGAAAGGGTGCACACCCTCCAAAGCCTGCTTTCGTGTGCGAATGCACAGTGAGCCTGTCTCGGGTCTTCGTATGGTTTATCTTTCTTTATCCTTCCCAAGTTTCCGTCAATGTTCTATCTCTTCGTCTAGCTCACTTTGTCTATCTCTTCCTCTTTCATTATATATGTATACAACGATACCCCGCGTAACTAGGTATAGAACACGGGAATGAGAACTGAAAAGGTGGCAGTAAGAGGAAGGGGTGTAGTACGCTGGTAGAAGTTGTCGGAGGTGGAAAGCGGGAGAAGCACGAGCGCAGTCAACAGGGATGGGCGGAAGGAAGGAAGGAAGGAAGAGAGCATTTGGGAGTATGACGAGAGGGAACGGTGGTTGGGTCGGAGAAACGAGGCACGCTGGGGTACGGGCAAAGCGTTTCTCGGCAGCTCACATCAAAGAGTTGGGTTAATAGAAAGCCTTAGAGGCATTTGTTCGAATCTCCTCATCTGACTAAATATTCCTGGCTGATGTACCTGTAAGGCGGAATAAGACAGATCTAGAGGGAGGAAGGAAGCTGCGATAGGGGACAGGGAGGAGAAAAGAAGGGTTTTGAGAAACGGGGCTTGGTACTGAACATCGTTGAAGGTGTACAATGACATGGAAAGTGCCGGTGAAGATGGAAGAGGGAAACTCGAAGCTCAACGACGATATCGACGAACCAAGATACACCAGAGGACAAAGGGTGCAAAGTTAAGGGTCGTGTACTATTTCATTTGTTTCCTGCTACCGCTATTGCAGAATGCTGCAACTATCGCAATTTAGGGAATAGCTATGTAGCTTACGACGGAAGGGGGAAAATGAAATGGACCATGGGAGAATCGCAAGATGTGGAATTACAGCTATATCATTGCATAGCTGTATGCAGGGGGTGTATTCTAACGTTTTCGATATACCGGTGTGTAGCGTGATGTATAAAGGAGATGATGAACGCCGTACCACTCGTGCCTCCTCGGCTCAGCTATAGTTCAATGTCTTACGATTCCCTCGTGGTAATGCCAAGTTGCATCGGAGCGCGCGATTGCCGAGAGAGGGAGAGATAGTTCTAATCTCCCCATGTCTGTCCTCTCTAATCGTGGCTTCCTGTATATACACCGGACTATACCTTAGCTTTGAGATGACAGAATCTATATGTACGTATGCCCGAAGGATAATTACGACGGCGAGTTTGGTGGTCGATCTCGTCAGCATCGGTTCCAGCTTCTCTCTTTCTCTACGTCTCTATCTCCATCTCTCTCTACCTCGACACATCCTTACTCGTACCACCGAAGGTATCATCTCGTCTTCTATTAGTAGATATGCTATCGATTTCGAGCGAGGTGGTTGGATCTCGAACATCTATCACTTTCCGAAGGGACCACCAGCGAAACTACGGTCCAACCTACCTTAACGGTAGTAACTTATCTCCCAAGAGTTTATTGCGGAAACGGTGTGTGTACGATAGACATAACGTAGTTGCATGTAAACGCCCAGTATCGAAGGTTTATACCTCCCACCACGTGAGTACGCCTGCAGCTTTGCCGTTCGACAGACACACGAAGAAGAATCCCGGGGCGCTTCGAGCTTAAGCTCATCGCGTCTGTATGTTTAACTATGACACATACATACATAGATATGAGTATGTACGTCTGTGTGTATGTATGTATGTGTGCGTGTGCGTGTCTGTATATATAAGTAAACTATGTACTCTATTACCGGTACGACGGTGGGGCCCCAGGGGTGACTAGGCTTTGCTTCGGAAACTCCGACAAATTCGACTAATTAATATCTCTGTTGACGCTACGAAATGTCGGCCCCTAGATTTCCTTCGGTAGCTCACTCGTGGAAACTTGAAACGAGCGCCAACTTCGAGGCATTTCTGCTCATTCCAGTCAGTCGTCGGCGATCCCCTACGGTTCGTCGTCTCGATAATCAAATCGGCTTCGACGTTTCATCGCTATATTTATACCGCCGACGTTATTTTTATCCCGTTATATTCCATTTCATCTTGTCTCTCGTTCGATCATAGCGATAAATCAATATCCTTTGCATTATACGGGGAAATATACGAATTTCGGGATATATGTATCGTCCTCACGGATATGGATTTTCATTTTCGTCCGTTCGTCTGTCGTGTATCGGCGGACATGCGGGGGATCGTTAGCGCTGTAACGCCGTCGCTGTTGTGGTGATCGTTGTACAGTATGGTGTTTACCAAAGCCGCGATTAATACCCGCGAATCTGCCTACGAGGCCGGACGCTTTTGATTGATTTTGAGCAGTGCCAACACACCCCTTATACCTACCGTACGACAGATACAAATGAATCGAATGCGCGGCCCCGGAAGCTTTCGCTCTCTCTTTCCCTCCCTCCCTCTCCCCCTCAATCTCTCTCTCTCTCTACCCCGATCCCTCTATATCTGTCCGTCTATCTGTCTTTTTATCTCTCTGTCTCTGTTTCTCTGTAATAGACGACGGGCTCACCAGAATCGTCGCTGCCGCGGTCGGTGAGCTCTCTATAGACGTAATCCTTTAAAGGGATATTTTGCCTGTGTTTCGCTCCGGTTAAGCTATATAAATAGACTTGGGACGTTCGCAATCAGTGTTGGTAGGTCTCGCACATCGGTATGGATAATTGGGGGAGGGGGAAGAGGGGGAATCCCGGTTGGCCGTCATTTAGAAATGAGTCGAACTACCCCGCCAGTTGGCGGTTCGACGTTCTCTGTGCGCCCTGGAGGATATACAGAGACGAGTGGTGTGTGCCGCTCCTCCTCTTCTCTCTTTCTCCCTCTCTCTCTCTCTCTCTCTCTATATATATATATATATATATATATATATATATATATTGCTCCTTCTCCCTCTGCCTCTCGCGGGATCCACCCCTACGCCGACGTATCACGATCTCTCCTCGCGTCGACATACTGCCATTGTAATGGTGCAAGCACAGACCTCTCTCGCGATTGCGCTCATTGCCATTCGAGTTAACGAGGGAGGGATATAATAGCTCCGACCCTCACTCATCCATCGCGATATATATTCGACAAACCGAAACCAACGATCCCCTCTGGAAAGATACAGATACTTTGTCGATGCTTTAAAAAAAAATGCTATTCGAATTGTATTCATAGAGCCGATGTTGCATTGCGAAACTTGGCATACGGGAAGAAAGGTTCGGGAATATATTTGTTTAAAAGTACAATATAAACTTGTAATGCCATCCATCTTCGGTTACAGTTTCGACTGCGAAGCCTCGTGGGAAGTACAACAATCCTGTAATTTCCGAATTTTTACATACGCTGGACTTGGTCGTTTTCTCGCTGGTTAGCCGGATACATTTTCTTCTTATACTTTTAGCTCGCTAATTACTTTTTTATTCTCTCTTACGCGTAGAGCCAAAGCTTTTAATTTAAATACATTCCGGAATCCCCCGGACCATTGGAGGAGAAAGATTATGCCCAACAATTATTCGAGCAAACGGAGGCAAGGCGGTTGGGTAGAAACAGATGATATTCGCAAAGAACAGAACGTTGGAGGGATTGAGAAAGAAGGGGTGGGATGCGGACGGTGAGTTTAGCTCGTGAATTAACAAGATCTATCAGACCTGGTTCTGGCCAGTAAAGACAGAGAGAAGCAGGCAGAGAGAGAGAGAGAGAGAGAGAGGGAGAGAGAGATGGTCCACGGGCCAACTCTGTATCCGCGGAATATCATTTCGACCGGTCTCGGTAAAGACGCAGTCTTCGTTTGTTTGTGGAGCTGCTTACTCGACTCTCACTCTTCTTTCCTACACGCCCCCTTCATCATTCGTTTTCGTCAATACACACTTTATATACGTATATCTCCACGCTCTTTCTCTCCCTCGCTCACTTTCTCGCGGCTTACGATCTTTCTCCATTGTTTAAATACAATTTTGTCGTTTACTAATTAATGCGCTACCGACATCAAAGAAGTTGTTTATTGGTTCATGTGATACTAAAGAGACGGTAACGAAGAGGTAACTCGCTAAGGGAGCGGTTGAAGTAGGAACGACGAAGCGAAGCGGGGGAGGACGCGTCGAGGGGGGTGAAGGAGTCGAGAGAAATGGTGGACGAGTTGAGAGAAGGAGGGTCGATGCGCGCGGGCCACTGCTCTCCGGTGAGGGGTGGCGAACAACCACCCCATCCTGAAATATCTACGTAGAAGCGAAACGGGAGATACTCCTCGCACTTTCTATTTAGCGTGCGCTTTCTCTCGCTATGTTCTCTCTTGTGCTTCCATCATCCATTTGTATATATATATATATAGGTATAGGACCCTCTACCTTTCTCATCGTCGACGTGGAGGAACCGGCTGAGAAAGGAAGACAGCGAGAAATCCCCTTGAAATATCCTTCCTGCCTGCGTTGTACAGAGTTTCTCTTTCCCACCCTCGCTCTTTCTCTCACTCCGAACTATACCAACCCTACCTTATATATGTCCTCTCGGTATACACCCCTTCGTGAGCTCAACGGATAGAGTATTGCGACGGAGGATTTAGGGGAGGGAGATACGAGGGAATAGATATCAGAGACAGAGCAGACGACAACCTCCCACAGACTCAT
This sequence comes from Netelia virgata, assembly GCA_951802705.1. Taxonomy (NCBI): domain Eukaryota; kingdom Metazoa; phylum Arthropoda; class Insecta; order Hymenoptera; family Ichneumonidae; genus Netelia; species Netelia virgata. The sequence continues at coordinate 36,335,570 of OX637865.1, read as the reverse complement.
CAACTAACTTTGTTCCCCGGTAGCGGATTTCGCAGGACTCTTGGCTATACTGAGTATCACGCCGCCAAATCAGTCACAGTTAGCTACGTAGTTTCGCCATCAAACGGTAAACGGGAGATACAAACATCGTCACAGAAGCAGGTTGGCGCAAACGGCGTGACGACGCCTGTCTGGCTAGCTCTCGTGCTGGAAGGCGAGGACGACGACGACGACGACGACGATGTGTATCATAGTCGTTATAAGCGATATGTTTCCATGTATGTATAAGAAGAATGTTCGCGCGTTACCAACGTACAAGTAAACAGTGGTTGCCGAAACACGGAGGGATAAAGTTAACACGAAGCAAAGGGTGGAACGTGTCGCGAGGGTGAGGAACTGAGTCGTAGGAAGATTTTCAAAGAAGTCGGTTGACACCGAGTCCTCCGAGTCGAGGAGTGACTCGAGTCACTTTATTCTTCGAAACTGACTTCGAGGACAGCACCGACTAATGCAGATCGGGCTTGCGCATGCGGGGAATACGAAAAGAGCGGTTCGACAAAACACAATCTTCGCTAATGGCCCCCTTTTCGTATGCATAATCGCCGAGAGTACGAAATAAGGGGACGAAAAGATGGAAATCATTAGCTATATATATGCATACACTTGTCAATAACGAATGAGCGAGATCGAAGAGGCCCAACGTGTCTTCGGCGCGAGGATAGAACGGAACAGGGGAGCACGTTCGAGATGCGAACGCGTGTGCTACGGGGTTTCGAACAAAAGCGTTAACTTACTCACGCCATGATTCTCCATATACCACGGGGTGAAACTTGGGTGATTGATCGTTGGGACTCTCCTAGATGGAGCCTGTTGATACTGCTTACCGAGTCCCGGTTCAACGTATCCCTTTTACCCAACTGCTGTCTATTTCCTGAAACGTACCGTAGGACAAGGGTGTGTGGGGCCCGGGACCCGAATGATCCGGGATACTACCATGGTGGCGAGGAACAGAAGAAGAAGAAAAAAAACGAAAAACCAGGGGTTTCAGATGATAGAGCAGAGAGTCAAAGGAAAAGGGACATCGAAACGGTATGGACAAAGTCCAGTTCGTCTTACCGTCTCTTTCGTCTATATTATTCATGCTCGTGCGTCTAGGCAGGCCTGTGCCTTTCGTAAGCATTCGAATCAGTCGGACAATCGTGTTCGCTAGACCATACAGGAAACTACTTCGGTACGATCGAGCTCGTGCTGTACTCAGCGCCCTTCGCATTATGCTCGGAGGGTCGTAGCAGCGGTGATCGACGCAACGGGGTGGTCGACGTAGAAGTGGATGTTAGAGAGAGTCTTTTCGAGATGGAGAAAGTGGGATAGATAGATACTGTTCTCTATTACAAATCCCAGCTGAACAGAGAACGAGAGAGCTAACGTCGATGTCCCAAAACCCACCCCCGTACGCCCTTCCTGTGTCAATAGGCTCGATTTCCCTTTCAAGTTGTCAACTCTTTTTGTGTGCCCGGCAAATTGTCGGGTGAGACGGAGATACTGCTAGACAGGTTCGGGGAGGGGGAATAGCAGGGAGAAGTTAAATTAACATTATTGTTGTGACAAAGATAGGGAGGAGGAGGGTTTGCCTCGGGACCACCGGAGTCACGAAATATATATATAGAGAGAGAGAGAGCGATGTTATATCGTTGTCAAGGCAGAAAACTAAATCCGCGAACCCTCGGGAGTGGAAAGGAAGGCGGAGAAACGTTGGGTAAACAATTCCTCTTGATGATGGTGGGCTTTCTCGTTTGATGTCGCCTGATTACCCATCGTAAACAATCGTTGATTCACTGCACGGTACATTTTTCTCGTACCTCGATGCCTCTCGTATACCTACGCGGCCAGAAACATACGCGTCGTTTACACACATACACGAAACTCGTACACACCGGTAATATCGCGTACTATTGATTGGTGAAATTGTTTGACGCTTATTAGGTCTGGTCGGGACGAGAGAGAGAGAGAGAGAGAGAGAGAGAGAGAGAAAGAGAGAGAGGGTGTCTCGATTATTCCTGCTGAATACTTATTTTCTTCGTAGCTTATAAACGCATACCGTACTTATGCCTTGCCGTTGCTCCCATAATCTTATCCACTGACGTGTAATCATTGATTGATTATCCGGCGTGTAGTCGGATCGCGAGTCTGTTACGTGAAACGTCTTTTATCCATCGGTCTCGGACAGTTGAGAAACCGTTGAGAGAAAAATTTGCGACAAGCGTATAGTCTTGTTAATCCGGTATACGCTGACCACTGCCCCCCTCCCCTTCTTCGCCCTCCCCAACCCTTCTCCTGGTTCGTGTACTGCTATATCGTTTAATTTTTGTTCCTTGTCGTATTTTTCTCATCGTGTTGTGTTATCCGACTGCATCGAGCGTAAGCACGTTTCACCGTCGCTCGGTTATTACTAGGCTCGGGGGATAAAGCGATCGGTACCGGTATACGCAGTTGCGACAGAAGAAATATCTGGTCGAGGATATCGCGAAGGCAGGACGCGAGCTTGCGTGCATGTTGTGTTAGCTTCGGCGGTATTCGCGGATGTAGGGGGCTGTTTCTTTTGAAAAATAAAAGCTTTCATCGCGAAGCAACCCGTCCCGGAGAGAGAACCTGTTTCCCTATGTCAGTCGGTTGATCAATCTTGTTAATTAACACTCGCGAACCTCGATCGTTCTCGTCGTCGCGTGTTTATACATATATATATATAGATATATGTATATATATATATATATTTATATACATATATACATATATATATATATATATATATATATATATATATATTTATATATTTATATACATATATATATATGAGAATGAAAGAGCACCATGGAATTTTCATTGCCTCCCATCATTCATCCGCGAGCAGACGCGTTTCAACCTGGTAACGCGCGTGTCCGTGGATCTGTGTGTATATGTGCGTGTGTGTTTCTGTGTATGTCGACGTTCATCGATGCAATGTTCCTTCGACAAACAAACGACGAACGGTGATCAATTCATTCTTCTGCGGGCAGCACACAACTTTGAGTGTTCGACGGTATGGGAGGAGGGCGCTTAAATGCATGACAGCAAGAAAATCATCGCGAACAAAAAACCTGAAATAACTGCAGGAGCACGAAGCGTACGAGGATAATTTAAAAGGATCAAAAAGTATTAATCAATAATGTCATAAAATTTTTATCGATAATTATGATGTTACGTTGATGTTAATTGCAATTTCAATTAAAATGGAAACGATCGATCTTGATTTAAAAAAACGTAAAGTAAAGTACCTACGAAAGCCTAATTGCACAAAACCCTCGACGAAATTGGCGATCGGCCTTCTTAGAGTTATTGACGCAAGCGAATGGGCGGGGGGGGAGTCCTTCGAGGGAGAAGACGCGATAAATTCCCCATACTTTCTCCCTCTTTCGTCTCCCTGGCACATTCTCGTACGGTCGTGTACGGGACAAGGCCTCATCTCGCGCCTCGACAATAGGCGGCGATGCCCAATCATAAAGAGATTCGCAGTTCGCGGGTACCGCGTAATCTGAATAAAATATACGATCGAATCGATAGATAAAGGACAATGCTCTTTTCACATCGCCAAGAGTGAAGAGAGCCGCTCTCGAGCCGCCTCTTTACTTCTCTCCCTTCTCTTCTTCTCTTTTCTCTTCTCCTTCTCTCTCTTTTTTCTTTCTCTCTCTCTCTCTCTCTCTCTCTTTCCCTCGTCTCTGTTTCGCTTGCGTGCTCCGTCGCCCACCATTTCTCTCTTTCTCTCTCTCTCTCTCTCTTTTCTCCTCTTTCCACGTCTCTCGACAAAGAGGCTCCTTCTATGCAAATTAAATGCTGTTTCCATAACCATTCGTCCGTTCCATTGAGTGAGGTTCGCCCGCTCGCCCGTTCGCTCTTGGTTCTTTGTCATCAAGGTAAAGGGAACTTTCACAAGGGGCCCGAGCGTTCTCCCTCCCACTCTTTCCCTCTCGCTCTCTCCTTCTCTATCTCGTTCACTTTTTCCCTCGTTCGCTTCCGTCCACCACCAACGACCTCCGCCACCCTCGTTCTATACTTCACTGCGTAAAAGCTCTCTCGCTCACTCGTGGTGTATATCGCTATCATATACCTTTCTCTTCTTTCTCTTTCATCCCTCATTCGTTTCAATGCCAATATTTCAATCATCCGAAGCAACGAGGAAAAGACAACGACTTATATTTTCCATCACATTTTCTCGTTTACTATTTTATTTTTATTGAACGTAATAATGAATTTATTAAATTTGTCTATGTTTATTTATGAATAAACAAGGGAAATTTTTGGGTTGAATAGGGCCTTAAGCGGGAGAACAATAAGCGAAATACTTTTTTCACTTTTTCGTTGATTCCGCTAAAACGTTCAAATATTGAAATATCAAATCCCCTTTTCTTTGCTCGTATCAGACCGATTCGAATTCGTTTATAAATGTTATGAAAGCTTGCGGAGAAATCTAGAGAATGGCGCTGAATTTATTCCAATATCTATATTTTTAGGATTGCGACGATGAGTTGAAAGTTGCGGAAATTTGATCCCAAGTGTAAATTTATAAGAATCGATGTTATAACTTAAAAAATTTCTCATAAATCTAAAAATGATCGCAGCCATTTTGAAGCTTAGCCGATTGCCTATTATCACGAAAAACAAAGTTTCATATTTTGCGAGAATAAAAATTGCAGCTGCTCGACTAAAACAATGATGCCTCGATTATCAGCGAAATTGATCCATTTTTTTCTCCAACTAAAATTCACAAGATGCTTAGGAAAACACAAACTTTTCATAGAATACACATCAAATATCTTCATTCCTGATTTTAATAAATTCGTCGCTCGAAAATTAAAAAAATGTTAATTTCATTAACTCTCGACCGGCAAATTAACTTCAAACGTGATCAAGAATAGTTTGTAGGTACGTCTAGCTAATTACATACAGCTAATAATGATCGTAAAATAATACAGCTCTGCAATGAAACCTTACGTTTAATTCGACGATCGCTCGCACCACGCTCGCCTCAAATATTTCTCCCTCGTGATTTGCCGCGCGGCAATAAAAATAAAATTTGCGTACATCGATTCATTGCTGCAATGTTTTCCGACGTTCTACTGCCCATACCATGTTTTTTCAGTCGTATATTACGATTTTTTTTTAAACATTCCAGCGCAAATATGCACTCAATATTATATCGCACGTAGGCATTACACGGCAGTATTGCCAGCATTGTCAATACCAGTATCGGAAGCTTATTGGCCCAGGAGACGAGGATCGGTAGCCCTATTTAAGCACCCGACGGCGCGTAATATACATACATAGCTCGGAAATACGTGAAACGCGTTCTCCGATAGCGAAGAAATTACGTGCAGGGTACAAAGAGTGCCGCGGGGTCTCGTGCGTCCGGTAATGATGCGCAGCCTCGCAAGAGAGCTCGCTCTTGCCCGTTTACGCTCTCTCAAAGAGAGAGAGAGAGAAAGAGAGATAGATATATATATATATATATATAGAGAGAGAGAGAGAGAGAGATAGAGCGAGCCCGCGGAGTAACCGAGCCCCGTATACGTGCGTTCTTTGCTCTCTAGCGGGCTCATTCTTTGCGCTCTGTGCTACTCACACAAACGCTCGCTTCTGTATTGCTCGTGACTGCCTCTGAACAGAAGCAAGAGAGAAGAGATAGACCGCTCCTAGTGTATGGTACTCATATATATATATATATATACGTACACGTAGACAAGGAAACCCCCTTTTCACCTCGATATATTCCTCTCGCGTAGTACCATCAGCATCGCAGATATCTCTCGACGGGCGTACGACTATTCTATCCTCTATTTCTCTCCCGCCTCTCTCGCATTATATTATGGCCCGTTCGTATTGGCTCACAGCGATAGAGGTAGACGCAAGGTAGTTCGCGCGTGGAAGAGGAGGCAGGGTCGGTAGGCAGGTCCACGGTCGTAAAGAAAACCGCGATGCTGTGCCAACGGTGACATTAATAATACGTATGCCGCTGCTGCTGTTGCCGTTGCCGCAGCTATTGCCGCTACTTCGATTCTCGTTCTATGCGTGTCTTAAAAATTCTTGGCACCCGGACGTACGATACAGTAGAGCCTTTCGTAAAATCCAAATTCACGAAATTTTATCATCGCGGAGAGAATGATTCGCGATATTGAGCAATTAAATTTCATATAATTCTCAAAAAATCGAATAGAAATATGGAAATTTTGGCAATTACGAATTATCGAGTCTAAGCTAATTGCACAGGTGGGTAATGTGTTTTTGTTGTTTCCGAAGATCGAATGGTCGAGATGCGAGCGAGTTAAAATAACGAGGCCGAATCGTACAAATTTTAATTCGATCGAAACTGTTCGGTCGTGATCGACGTGGTCGACTTATGAAAGAATCTACTGTATATAATAGCGCTTCCAATTATTATTTTCCTCTCCCATCTTATTCTCCTTCTTGGTCCTCTCTCGCGATCACTTCGTTTCTTTTCTCATCTCTTCCTTTATACTCTTCTTTTCCTTTTCTCTCTTCCCTTTTTTTTCTCTCTTTCCTTCATCTTCCTCTGCCTCTCGCTCATCCCTCTCATCCTCTCCACGAGAGCCTCGCGTACTCGTCTCTTCTTGGAGTATTCCGGCTATTCGCCGACTCGGCCCTGCGTTGTAACGTCGTTGATCTCCTCTTCCTCCCCCACTTTCGGCTACGACCAGGTATCGGCGTCGATGATCAACCGGTTGACGACCCACCTGCTCGGTGATGATTAACCGCTAATTGGTAATTAAGAAACAATGCCGATTTTCAATCGTCGTTCATCAACGAGATAGAGAGCGTAAGGCTTGATTGCCGCGCAACGTTCCTGCCCTTGACGCGTAGGTACCTATATACGCTCAAAGATATACACCCAGCGAGAACGAAAGAGCGAGAGAGAGAGACTTCGCTATCGCAAATCTGCACGAAGGAATTCTCATTGGATTGTATATCGTCTGTTACGATAAAGCAAAAAATCAAATTGATGAAGCCAAGTGTACGATGGGTTTTTGCTCGTTCAACGGCCCGACCGAAGGTAACGATGAAGATATTTTTATTTAACGACATATGTCACACGAGCGCAAGAAAATGTGAGGAGTGCATTGAAACGTTTTTTCTCAGATCCGAGGCTTACCCTTTCTGTCGATAATCGTACTCGACCTTATGGCTGTCTTCCATGTAATTACTAACAATAAAAAAAATAAATTCTTTTTCTTGAATATTTTCGTAATTTCAAGTACGAAGGACTAACTAGAATTAAGATGATTCCACTATTTTTCCATTCCAATGGTTATTTCTAATGTCTGATAATTCACAGACTTACCGATCTATGAATATTGCTGCTTGTTAGACGTCACTTCGATCGTGACCCGAAAATATTATTAGTAATTAACATATAAGTATATATATATATTTACACACACCCGTGCACATAAAAACATACGTATCCCGTAGTAAACGATGGTATATGCTCGTCAAGCCACGCGAGCGGCCTGGACGCGCCTATCCCAATGCCATAACTTAGGGTCGTAACATCGTGACGACTCGTCGAATAGAATACGTTGGTTACCGTCATGGTCCGTATGCACCTCGGTATAATAACTCTCACGATTCCTCTCGCGCCATTTTGCACATACGATTCGATCCCGACCTAGCCAAGAATGGAGATTGCACTCCAACGTGTACGCGTATATAAATACGTATAATCGATATTTCCACCTAATACACATACTTTTCCATACACAATTATCGTTGAATTCGAGCAGTCGATACACTTTGAAAGACTAACTTTGAAAAATAGTTGGCGTCTCGATTTTCCTTCTCTCGCGTGTCGAATAAAATATCAACTCGCGTGGTGACACTTCGACATAATGTTGAACGTTTTTTTTTTGGCGGTGTACATTTGCGAGATACCTGAACTATTCTCTCGTACGAAGATACCTACAGGGTGATACAACTCGGTGGGAAATTGTTCGATAGAAAGTTTCATGCTAATGAGCGTTATTATTGAAATAAATATATCGCCGCAACGAGTTTGTCGAGGTTCTCAATAGAAATTTAATCACTCTGTCTTTCTCGTGAACCCATATACATATAAATATCACGCTCGTGGTTACGGATCCACTATAATATATATATATATATATATAAAATCTCTTCTCGGATCGAAGTTTCTCACGTTCGTGCGTGTGTACCTGTGCGCGTGCCTACGTGAAACGAACACGATGGCGCTGTGGCAAAAGCACCCGGGATAAAAATGCCAATCGGCACAGCGAGCGATCCCTCGATTTAGTCGACGACGTGGAGGATCGACGAAAATAAAAAGTAAGAAAATGAAAGAAAATAAAAAGAAAGAAAATGAAAAAATAAAATAAAATGAAAAAAAAAAACAAAAATTCTATCGAATACACGCATATGGCAACGCGCGACGCTGCTCGCTCGCATCGGGAACGTAAAGCGTAGGTATGGGTTTTTCTGGCTCGACTCGTCTCGTTCGTTCATTCGCCAGGTCGTTTTCCCCTCGGGTGTGCGCTATATAACGATACTACGTATAAAGCGCAAAACTGCCCCGAGGTTCATCTTTTTACAGTATTCGTGAGCGCACACTTCGATCGCAACGACGTCCGAGGTGTACACGACGACGGGTTTTCGTTCGTGTCCGTTTTAAACGTCGCTCAACGATTCTCTCTCTCTCTCTCTCTCTCTCTCTCGCTCTCTCGCTCTATCTTCTTCCCCTCTAGCTCCGGCTCTTTCGTCATGGAAATTCGAGCGCTACTGATGCTTCCAAGTGAAATGCCATTTGCAAAAAGAGCCATAACAATATCTGCATAAGGCATAATATGCGTGAGCTCGACGTGACGAGACCGAGCCGAGGTAGCTAGTTAGCGAGGCGTTTCATTAGGCAGGTAAGGCAATCAAGCAGCGAGCTCTCTCCAGCCATCGAGGAACACCGAATGGTGTACGAACGACGTCCGTGTGCGTTTATGTATATATATGCCGCGTACATAATACCGTCGCATACCTATTCGTGTGCGCATTTAGTACGTACTTGGGACTACTGCGTTACATTAGCTTATTCCAGCGCGAGATTGCTTTCAGCACCAAGTGTATTCTAATAAGTTCTCTCTCTCTCTCTCTCTCTATCGCACAGAGACTGCGGTATGCGCGGTAGCGATGCTGCGTAGAATATTATGGAATCCAAAGAATCTGAATCTGCGAAAGAAATATCAAACAAAAAAGGATTCACCAACTATTTACGATGAGATTCTACAATATTGATACCCAATCAATATATATATATAGAGAGAGAATCTTTTGCAATAAATTTCAATATATTTCCGACCGGAGTCGAATTGTCGAGATTGCTTCATGATTTAATCGCTTTTCAGGCAACGTAGTTTACCACAAGGAATTTTTCTTATTTTGGAGATACATCGGATGCTCGAAGTGCGCGGTATCAAAGTTATAATCATTTTTTTTCCAATCGACAGTTTGAAATTCAATAAAAATCTATGAAAATTCGCGATAACTCGAAGGACGTTGAATTATTTCGAAAATCTATCCAACCTTCTCAAAATAATACCGAAAATTTAACAAACTCGAAAAACATCTACGTCGAGTTAACCCGAGTACAACAAAATTCGATTTTAAACAACCAGTTTACCATTTTTTTATCAACGTCGTTTTTATAAAATCGCTGCAATTATAAATCCCTTACGAGATGCTTGAATACGATACATTGATTTACCCCCTTTGCGTCCGTATCATACGTGTATCTCGCACGAATCATTTATATTTATATCCAAAGAATTGACGAGAACTAGATAACAGTACGAAGATTCATCACGAATGCCGAGTACCTGCGTTATATCGCGAGTACGCGCGTATAATTCAAGCGAGGACTCGTCGAATGCTAGTAAGATCATGATGAAGGAATCGCGAATAAAGGAAAAAGAAAAGAAAAAGAACAAAAGAAAAAACCGCGAATAACACGCTACGAGGACCGCGTGCTGTTTTCCGTGTATCGGCGTGCGTGCTCAGTGGATTCCGCACGATCGGCTCGGCACGAAATTATCGATAGTAGGTATGTATCGGGCCGCCGACGCTGTGCTGCCGTTGTACCGTGTGTGCATTCTGCCCACGTGAACGGGTCGCCCTGTCAAACGACTCGTGGACTCCGCGTCAACGAGCGTATTACCTCGCTGTATTCGTACGAATAAGAGAGGTCTAATATCCGAGAGCGCGGGCGATCTCGTTACGGCCTTCGCTTACTCGCACGTAGGTATATAAAACGAATGGATCGCTACGTTGGAACGTGAGAAAGAGAGCGGGAGAGAGCGGGGGGGGGGGAGAGTCGTGCGTATCAAAGAGGATTAATACGCGCACGCGCATTATAAACGCATAACCAAGCTCGTGACTCCCCTGACCGAAAAATGCGATCACGAAAAGGGAACGCCTTTTGATCGTGAGAGCAAGAGAGAGAGAGAGAGAGAGAGAGAGAGAGTGAGCAAGGCAACGGCGTGTGCAAAAGCTTACGGATCGTGTCGGCGAAATAAATCTTTTGATCGACTGCCACCTGCCGCCTCGAACACGTACCTTTAGCATTATACTGCACGCAGATCTTAAGAATATACGATATATAAATATGTATATATCGCGCTATATATAATAATAATAATTGCGTCGATTAATAATCGATGAGAATAAATATGGAAAGTACGTTCGTTTTACGTTACGAAAAAGAATTTTTCGAAAAAAGGCGATATTTGTAAAAATATGAATGAATGGACGTCGGTTTAAGACGTCAGCGTGGGTGTAATTAAAGCAGCTAGGAATCTTCACGCCTCGATATTTACGAAAATTAATATATATATATTCGCATCGTACTTCTTTCGAGTCTATATACCCGATTTAATAAAGGATACGTATGTAAAAAAAAATAAGTGCACGGGATAATGAGCGAGCGTTACTTTTAGAAGACCGCTAACGAGCGAGAATATATCATATCGCGTATACCTATAATGCCAGCATGTTGGTCATAAGCGGGAGTACTTAGTTACGTGCCGAAGTGAATGCTCGCCTCTCCTGATTTTTCCGGTGCCGGTGCTCACAGCGAGTTTACCAACGGCTGCGTCTCTAAGCGCGCGCGCGCGCGACGCAAAGTCCCCATACCTAAAGGGCGAGAAGACCGATTGCCCGATTCGCGGGAATATCTTTAAAATACCTTAAACCATAATTAAGCGTGAAATGGCCCGCCGATCTTGGTCGGCGCGGTACGTTTATACCGAAGGAATCCCTATTAATGCTCGAGCGGAGAGAGACACGGTCGCTTTGCACGAGACGCCAATGGGGTAGGTACAAGACGCCGCCGCTCGTAGAGCCACCGCTGTCGCACTATGCGCCATACGGTCGCGCGAATATTCTCGCAATGAACACACACGCATTTATTCATAGATATAAATCTATGAAAAATTCTATAGCTCGAATCAACGTGCATACTCTGTGAATTAAAAAATAAAAATAAACAAAGAAACTAAATGAAAAAGAAAATATATTCGTAAGTAAGCGCCGCGTGAACTTTCTCGTGACGGACACCCCTCGACTCCGTCTTCTTCCCGGTGCGTCGGACTCTCGTCTCTCTTTTCTACCATCTAGACGGTATATGCTTTAAGTTGATAAAGCAATTTGCCCCTTTCGAGAAAGAGGATATTTTCATTTTTCACGGGTGCCCCGAACGATCTTCGTCGACGACCCCCGCTCGTACCGACCACTTGATAAAACGTTTATCGTTCGCGCTAATATGTATATTCCCTCAACCCCTCTTGATACGATGAACGGTGAGACCTCGTGGCCGAGAGCTTTTTTTCTGCTATCTACTTGTGTGGATGTTACGAAGTTCGCTATAGCCCGGAAAGTATACCTATATAGCCTATACGAGACTTCATTCGTGTGGCAGAGAGAAGTAATCGCTCGGCGCTTTACCGCAATCAACGGGCCCTGCGTGTAATTGGGGTTAGACACAGGTACACAGGACGGTAATTTTTCTTTTCTTACGACGCAAAGTACACGCGTATCCGTGTGTCTTGCCAAACGTATATGCATATATATATATATATATATATATATATATATATATATATATATATATATATTTATATATACAGGGTGTACCGAAAAGCAAAATTGTACTTCGATCGGACAATTTCGAATTGCGATAAAAAAATAAGTCATTCCCACTCGCGAATCCTTCGTCAAAGTATAAATCTATAAATCAATTAATTAAAATACGGATTTAAACTTGAATTTTGTTAAGATTTTTATTAACGGGTGAACGATTGAAAAATTCCCGTAGCAAGATTATTCTCTCACCCTCATACACGAATTCGCTTCAACGAATAATTGTAACACGAGTGGCTCGATGGATCGAAACTATGTCGAGGATGCAGGTTGGAAAATGAGGTACGTCCGAGACACCGTGTATACCGCCAGCAAAGAACAATTTAATTCTCGAGGGTGCGAGCAAAACAGCGTATACGCAAGCGTGACGCTCAGGAAGAACGTGTCTGCCTTATTCCACGTACGGGGAAAGGATGAAGGGAAGAGTTAATAAAGCAATTTGATAGATCGACGGGGATTATTTTAGATGCACATCCCGTCGAGTTTGTATACTATATGGTATGCACACCTGTATCTAGATACACACATGTACATAGGTATACGAATTTCACGAGGTGAAATGTTTAGCCAGTAGTTAATACACTACGGCGTACGATAGATCTATACACCGTAAAAGACTATCGATCACACGCAGCGCCGGAGAAATTAGTTATATTGCCCGTGGAAGGAAATTATGCGATTGCGTAAAATTACTACTCAACGTGAACGAGTGAGTTCCACAACAGCAGGTGGTGGCTGAAGGCGCATATGCGCGTCGACGCGAGAAAGAGAGGAACACATCAACGGGATTTAAAGTTACGATGAAATTCTATCGAGCGGAGATCCGCGTGTAAGAAAATGTCTGTATATCGTATTTATTCTACGCAGCTGTAAAACGCGCTGCCCTGTGTCAATCAGCGAAACGATTATCCGCTTTTCCGGGACAACATGCTGCAACGGGTATGCCGCTCGGCTCGTTGCAAAATACTCGTTGCTTTAATATTTTTTATTGTGACCCGATGTATAAACCATTGCACCTGTGACAGAAAAGTCTTCTCGGGCACACTTTTGCCGAGGTATAGGAATCACGCGCGCGGCTAAGTCGTGGTTGCAGCTTAATTCAATAGAGCTCGATCTCTGCTCGTACTTCGTAAGCTATGTATGTATATATATGGGACACGCAGGTTCGAAAGTCTACGGACTGGTTCAATTAACATTTTTTTTTTTCCTACTCTCCCGTTTCTACTATATTCGTGTACGCGTATTTTATACTCTCTGTAAACAACTCTGGTAAAGCGCGAGCGTATCGAGCTAGCGCGTCGCACACTCGCGAAAAATATTAATTTCCACCTGTCTCGAGATACGGTGATACGGATTCGTGGCACGAAGGAGAGAGGGGTGCGCCCAGAGTATATTACTCCTTACTTCGCTCGAGCTTATTTTCTCTATTATATCTTATATTACGTATATGTATAATATATTATATATATATATATATATATAATATATATATAGCGTGCAACAAGATAATGCTTGCAAATTGACAGACTAATATCCGTAGCGAACAAATGCTCGGAGCAAGAAGTCTTGCTCATTATCACGCAAGTTATACTTCGTGACATTTATCCGAACCGACGGACCGGGCCCCCTTCGGGACTCTACCTCTGTATAATGCTTTTATCGAATACCGATCTACCGGATCATACGTTTCTTGGCGAGAAAGTGCACTTGTAACGCGCGTATCGCATGCTCGCGATCGAAGACAAAAAGTGTCGGGACTATGCGGGGGGAAAAACTGAAAAATACGTATATCGTTTCTCGATAAAATAATGCACTTGGGATCTTAACGGCGCTGCTGGTAAAAGCGTGTCTACGTTATTATGGTTATATCGTCTTTCTCGTTTATAAAAATATTACAATGGGACGACGTTCGAGCTCTAGTTTCCAATTTCATTCGCTCTGTATCGTTTACGCAGAATTACGCAATAAGTAACTTACTTATCTACCTACTTATTATTTTCAAACGGGAAATATCGCGACGACGACGTGGGCGCACGTTGCCTCAATTACACAATTATTTACCCTCGCGCAACGCGTACGCGCTCTCGTACAGCCACGATTCGCATCTTTCGAATTCTCGGTTAGTCAATCAATCTGTTTGCGTATAACTTCGTGTTTTCTTTTTTCTTTCTTTTTTTTTGTTTCTTTTTTCACACCGAACTCACGAGCGTCCGACCGTAACAAATGTACGCGGTGAAAATCGATGCATCGGTAAATCACGGACATTCCTACGAGCGCGAGACAGTGTGCACGTGGGCAATTTAGACACTCGACACGTACGATTAAGTATCCTTACGGTGTGGCGAGATATTAACAGATGCGTCATACAGCCATCGCGTTACGTGTATATGAAGTCGTCGCTCGATACTCGTAGGGTTTCCTGTGCGCAAGCACGGGGAAACTTATTGCTCGCGTGTGGGACATGTCTTCGAGCTATTTATATTGAGACATTGAGTCTTAAGAGAATTCAAATTCTAAATGCAGTGACGTAGACGCGAAATACGACCTTATCATCGAGCTTCTGTCAAATTTGTTTTTTTTTTAAATACCGATCAAAATTTATTCACAATTCTATCTAAAAATCCATCAATACATTTTTCATTAAATCTGTAAAATAAATTTCAAGTTTTTAATGAATCGTTTGAATTCCATCGTTAAGGAATGTCGTAAGGATATTCTACTAAAAAAAAAGAGGAATCGACGAGGACACTATGGCCGATAATCCGAGAGAACGTTCTCATTGCAACGAGTTCGTTCGAACATCGGCGAGTCTCTCGGTTCTCGCGGCAGAGTACAAAGTAAAAGTAGGTGGCTATGTCGCGGGATCTTCGAACGCTTCGCCTATTGCGGGGACATCGTATAAATGGACCTTTTCTTTTTTGTTGCAAAAGCAAAGCTCTCCGCGCGTTGTCATTGAGCTGTGCTCTTTGGCGAGAGGCGCAACATCAGGGTACATATATTTTCTCCTGATCTGGAAAACAATAAGCCCGAGAAGAGAGAAGCGAGGAGGCGAATGGTGGAGTGCGTGGCAGTACCGCGAACGCGGGGGGATTTATATTCAGCGCGTTGGCACGAGGCAATAACTTACGGGAACTTGCGAGTTCTCTACCACTTCGGTTCTAGCATTCGCGCCGAGCCGGAGAGAAAGAGAGACGAAGAGATAGATTCAACTATCTTGGCTCCGTCCTGTCCCAACGCTCCCTCACTATACGAGGTCCTCCGGTATCTAAATAAGGACGAGACGGAAATGCCGTCCCATTTCTTCTTTCCGTTGTACGTCGGGCACGCGAGGATAAGGCCACGGAGAGAAAAGCCGAGACGCTCGCGGGTTTCACCAACCACCACGTCTCGATAGACTCGAGTTACGAAAAAAAGAAAAAAAACAACAACAACAACAAACAGGACCGTTTATTCACTCGAAGTAACGCCAATCGTTCTCGTTCACAATTAATTCTGAAGAATTTCTCAATCTCATAGCTCTGAATTTATTGATTGGATTTAAGTAATCAAAAAATTATGCACTTAATTAACAAAAATTATTTCGATCATTTATAATGATACGAAATTTATCCAATTCCCAGTGATTGATAAATTGATATGAACGATCGATTAGCTAGACGATTAATTATAATAAGATATACCAGTCGATAACAACTGGAGTCGTAACGCAACGACTATCAATAGTAATAAAAAAAAGAAAACGGAAAATCCGCAATCGATCTATACGAATAAGTATACGTGTATGGACCAGTGTGTCGCGACTTTACAACACATAGATTTCGATAATGTGACGGTTATTTATGTCCGGAACACTCGAGTGAATAGACCGAACGATAAATCCGGTCGATCGTGTGTATGTGTGTATTCCGGTCCTGAGAATGGAGAGAGTTTCCCGGCGACAACCGTCGATTTGTCAAGAAGGGCTTTGCGAATGCCTCTCTCAATGGCAACAAGCGGAAGGCTCACCCTCGCGCGCGGGCCATTCCGCACCCGCACAATACCCATGAATGGTTCGCCCCTACCCTCGTAACGCGTCTTATATACACCGCGGGCACAGCATGGACGAGAGAGGAGAGCAACCTTGCTACGACGTATTGAAAGAAGCCTGAAAAATTTACTTACACCCTAGGAAGGACACCCCCACGAGAAATAGCCGGACCTCCGACCGAAAAAAAGGTACGCGTACCAGGGATAACTGTATTAGATACCATTATGCTTGTTCCTCGAACGTGTATACGTGATCCCCCCTCGGTGTACTCTCGGATCGACGGATAAAAACATCAAATCTGCATGAATCGGCCCGTCGAGCTCGATACGAAATACGTGTGTCCGGCGTATCAAAAGTTAACATATACCTGTTATACACAGAACCGTTCTATAAAACATTCTATGGATATTCTCGTGAAAAATTGTACACCAGGGAAAGGCGAAAATCGAAAAGACGTTAATATTTTATCGACAGTTCTTATACCTGTATTAATTCTATGAAATATCGCTTTTTAATCGCGTAATAAAACTCGTTATAACGATCGAGGTTCGACGGTTGTGCCGAGTTCCTCGAGTTACGAATCTTTACGATCGTACGAAATCAATCATTTCGCGACGATTCACGATTGTTTCTTCTTCGGCGTTTCTAATATCGCGACGAACGGCGAGTTTAATGAGACTTTCGTACGTTTTCATCGGGTTCGTACACGCACGGGCTTTTTGTCGCTCTCACCGTCTCATTATACATCTGATGTACCTAGGTATTTTATATTCGATATTTACGAAGTGTTTAATTGCGCGTCAAATTATCAGTCGCGCAATTTGCGTCTCTCGTCGCTCGAAAAAAAACGTTCGATCGATACGATCGTCGCACGAATAGAACGAGAATTTCTCGTCTGGCGTATGTACCTGTGGTATCAAGGGGCATCTGTCAGTCGTGCAACATTGTTTTCCGCAGCATGCAACGCTTCGGGCCGTTAACACCATCTCTCCGCTTGTCGCGTTGGCTGCGGATAACGATCCATCGCCATCGCAAGATCGATATTTATGTGCGCACATAAATTTTCCCAACGATTTATCGGCAAACTCACCACGTGTTCTCTCTCTTTCTCTCTCTCTCTCTCGCTCTCTTGCATATTAAACATTCCTACAATCATTGCCATAGACGAGGCTTCACTTCTTTGCTTTTCATCCGCAGTTAATTTCGTAGTTAATTTTGTACATAACACATCAGATATTAAATACCAACTTTGGAAAAGAATATGATGGCTATAATGTTAGACCTTAAACGAACGATGATCCGTAAAACAAAAATTTGTATGAAAAATAGTGATACTAATATTTTTCATATACCTATTTTTATTAATGATTTATTAATAAATATTAAGAATAGATGAGTAGCAAAACAGATCTTTGTTCTCACCTTCATAAAAAATTCAAGAGATTTTCATAAAAAATTCCTTTTCACGATCGAAACAAAAGAGCTATCTGTTCCTCGATACGAGAATTCGCTGATTATAACAAGCCCTGACAAGTTAATGGTCTAACGCACTTACGAACCTCTGTATCCCTCGCTCTCTCTCCACGGCGTATAAGGGCGCGAGGCGTCGGCCGTGATAGAGATATAATGAGACTCCGAGGGCAATTATTAATTAATAACCCAGATCGAAATTAAATCGGTTTAAGGGTCGTACTCACGAGAGAGAGAGAGGGGTGCGCGGCTGATGTCGCTTCGTCCGAGTACAACACGCCGTCGAAGGAAAGCGATATGAATGGCGCAATGCGCGAGCGGTGTAACGGAAATGGCATTTTGGGGTTGCCGGAGAGTTGGTGCGGCGAAAGAAAGAGAGCGATGCTCGAGGACGGATGCAAGCCAGAGAGGGTGCGGGAATGAGCGAGAGTCGGGCACGAACGCGCGGAGAGGGTGAGCGATGCGACGGGGCAATGTGTTTGTAGGGTGGTTGGTGCGTCCCGAACTCAGAACGAGCCACCCCGATGCCACGAGGGGAGGGTTGTCGCTGCATTATTTATGACCGCCATCGATCATCGTCCGGCGTTCCGTACACCGTTCTATGTATAACGGGGACGACCCCACTAATCGCCATATGACAACCGTATATTTATTTTAAAGTCCCTCCCGTGTGACGTACGCGTCAACATGGGTTACATTAATTTTAATTGTTCGGGTGCCCCGACATGCCGACAAACCAAACTTTATTACACATCGGTAACAGCCTGTCGTCACCGAGTGCCCGGTTATCGGTATGCGCGTATTAAATACAACCTGGAGAGCAAGATACAACCGTAATTAAACAATTATCGTTTTTTTCCACCCCTAACGATATTACACACCCTCTCATTTCTAGTTTCCATTCGCTCTGTCTCCATCTCTCTCTATCTCTGTCCCTCTCTCAATTTAAACCTCAACAGCATATCGATCCCGGCTGTCGCAAGACGAGAATACGGGGTATACAGTACCCCGAACTAGACGAAGAAACGTTCGGTCAAAGTGCACCTCGTTCCAGGGTGTACGGTCTGTCGGAGCTAGCTTCGTAGAGTGCAAGAGACGTGGACGAGCGCGAGAAAGAGACGGAGGAATCAACGTAGGTTCGCAGAGATAGAGGAACAGAGCAAGAAACGAGACCTTCCTAATATATATATATATATATACGCATACATATAGCCAAGAAGAGAAAAAAGGGAGGGAAAGCTTCATAGGTGTGCACAGGGAAATGGGAATGAGCGAGTGGAGAGCGCGGGCAAGAGGAATGGAGGTTGTGTAGGGGACGCGAGTGTTGCGCGATGAAATATGCATGGATGAAGGGTGCACGGGATAGAGACAGAGAAAGAAAAATCTAGAGAAAGAGAGAGAGAGAGAGAGAGTTCAGCTGAAGAGAGATAGCGTGTACACATAGTTGTGACGCATTTGAATCCGAGGATGGTTCAGAGACAAGGAACATGACGTGGGGTGAGGAATAGCGAGCGAATGCTTCGTAGCGTCAACGACTGTGTATACGTGTTGAACGTATATCTGTATATATACAAATACGACGAGAGCGTAGCCGCGGCGAAGAGACAGTAGTGTAAAACTGATGTAAGGGGGTGGAGCAAGGTGGTGTCGGTGGTGATGGTGCGCAAGAGAGGGTTGCCTAGGAAGCTTTCGCGAAGCGACCGACGCTCGGCTATTGCCCGGATGTTGTCGCAGCGCGGAGATCCCGTGAAAAAGGTCGGTCGTGAGAGCGCCGTACGTCGTGAATGTGGAATGGGTCGACAAAGTCGGGCACGACCAACCCCCGGAGTTGCCTTTTCGCTCGCTCTGGCCAAGCGTCGCAGGGTTGGTACGCGATGACGACGTCGCGACCGCCACCTCGACCGTCCGTTGACCCCGTGGTCAAACCTCGACCGTTGCTTAATCCAACCCACCCCCCTCCCCCCTCCCCCCTCTGAAGCCCAGGCGCGCGTGCGAGCAACACCATTATCTCGCTGGTGCAACAACGTGTGCATTGGGCCGGTATGCGAACGCGTGCGCTCACGAGCGCAAAGCACAACGAGCGTTGCGGTGTGGCGATTATGATTTATGACGCTCATATACGCGGTATATGCTTAAGAAAGGAAGGGAGGAAGTCCTTCGGGAATATACGTCTTCGCGAGGATCTTATACCTGCTCGTGTATCTCGTACGTATATGTGTATATATATATATATATATATATATATATATGATTATGTATGTGTGTATAGGTAAATACGTCAAGAGACCGTAAATTAGATTTAACTTAAACATAGGGAAATTTTCAACGTTGGCGTGCGCTGGATGAACTTTCATAAATAACCCACTTGCGTGCATGAATGTGTGTGCAACATGTATATATGTATATATATATGTACTGTACGTATGTAAGCATATCTATATATGAGTACCGATCGCGAGTGGCACACACCGCCATCTTCGTCGGGATTTATTGCGAATACGCGGCGCGAGAGAGGGACACACGGTGCACACGCCGCGGGATCTGCGAATCGGCGGGAGTCGTCCTCGATTACGTCTCACCGATGGTCATGGTCCCACATGAGCGAGCACGAGAGTGAGTGAGTGAGAAAGAGAGAGAAAGAGAGAGAGAGAGTCGAGGATATCTACGTGGTTATTGAACCGGCAGGAAGAAACGCAAGGATCGCAGACGTGGATTATACCGACGAAGGCCTTACCGTTTTCCTCGTACGAGCGTTCCCGGCTAGGCTCGTACGTATTCAATGTACGCGGTTACAAGGTCGAGGTAATTGACGAACGGTAAAATGTTTCAGAGAGTGTCAAAGTGTGATATCGTCGCTGCGCGCGGAGTTCGCGGTTTCTACCGCGATATAGGGGTCAGATTTCCTGCTAATTTTCTAGACGGCCGTAACGAACAGCGACCACCTACGGGACAATTTATCGATGTTACCAGGGAAAGATTTTTCACCGAAGAAAAGTTATAATCGAGTTTTGTTACGAGTTTTGTTCTGGTGAATCGATTATCGTAAACACGTAGCAGACACCTATATATCAGTGGCGAAGCTATACCTGTTCGCCAGACTCGAACGGAATCCATTTCCGCCGACACTTCTGCAAGCTTCCAAGCCCAATGAACCGTCACCCATATGACCAGTCTCAATGCGGTACAACGGACTCGGGCACTCGGCATTATCCAGCATTACCAACCGCGACTTCCGGATACTCGAGAAATTCTTCGTTCTTATCGCGCCGGGCAATTCTGACGTATAAATAAATTGCCCGATAGTTTGGATCGTAATCGTATGAACTGACGTCGCCTCTAATAACACCCTTGCGATCTCTGCATCTCGATAATAAATTGATAAATATTCATAATTATAGCGATAATTATATTGCGTCGAGCTCGCAAGAAAGTAATTGCCTTTCTAATGGATCAACGTGTATTACAAATTTAATCTTTTTTTCTAGAAACTAATAGAAAATTAATTATGGGAACAATATCGTCAGGAAAAAAACAACGCGATTACTTTCTTGCCAGCTTGATAATTCCCTTCCAACAACTACCTCCCAACACGCCGTCCTTGAATCGATCGATCGTACTTTTTTACCCCTATACTTCTATCGACGTACGAATAAATAAAATAATCTTGTTCCATCGTCGATCGTTCTTACAATCTTCGACTGAACTTTAGTATACGAATTCACTCGGTGCGCGATGAACGCTTCGCGCGAGATCGACAGGGGTGGATTATCGGAGAGCTGAATGAAATCAATTTCCTGCAAGTAGCCTTACCACGCTCGATCGAGTCCGCGCGCCGGCGATTTGACGAATCGGGTTTTGCGCGTGCGCGTCAGTCCGCACTTTCGAGGCGCACGAGTGATATACATGCATATATATATATATATATATATATATATATATATATGCGTATACCACACAGTCAGTGGCGGTATCGTTATCGCGAATAAGCCCCCTCGCGATCTCGTGCGGTCGAGATCCGGAGAACTTGGCAGATCTGTGCGTTAACGTGGAACGGGCATTCTATACATTGCAACATTGCTCGTACACTATAGAGGCATCAATGCTTTATGTTCGTGATGTACCTGACCGGCTGCTGCATCGAGGCGGCCATTTCTCTCATACAGACAGATATATATATATATATATATATATATGTATGCATATATTGGCAAGTTACACCGTAAGTTGTTCAACGTGTTTCTAGCGCGCGCGAGAGGCTCGACCACGAGGTCACCGCGTGCACCAGCCGTCGGGGTCATCACGGAGAATTGCTGCTATATACGCCGCTGACCGCAACCTAAGCCTCCATCTCTCTCACTCACCGATCGGGTCAACATCCTGCCAAGATTCGGTTGCACGAAGCTTACCTGCAATCGAACGTAGCTACAATGTTGTCAGAACGAGATTGATGAATATATATAGATAATATAATATCGGGTTCATACGATACGAATCGGATACCCGTGAATTGAGATGCTTCCACGCTCGATCAAACACCGCGAGTTATACACCCGAGGTACGATCGGCCGATCGACCGATAATCGCGTATGTCACCGGCGATGACTTTACGATTTAATTCTGCGTCTATCGTTGTATACAAAACGCGAGGGGAAAAAAAACACAACGATCTTAATGATACGAAAAGCAAACGTCGTCTATTACTTTCGAAAATGTGTTTGACGCGAATATTTGTTACCAGCCTCGAGTTATCTACGCGATACCACCGACCACCTCTGCTTCGCATTTTCTTTTTTCCTTTGACACCGAGACCTTTGAAAAATATTATTGCAAGCTCACGATATATTTTATATAAATATACATTCGTACGTATAAGAACGTATTCGTGTAATGCGAGGGAAGCGAGGCCTTTATTACAGAGGGATTGGCGCCAGTTGTCTCGTAAAATCAAAGAGACTTTTGTGCAAAGTACACGGAGCTCTTTTCTGGAATAAAAAGAAAAACACAAGATGGATGGATACAGAAGCGAGAGACGAAGAGGTAGAAGAGATGAGTAAGAAGGAAGCGGTACAGTCGAGAGAAAACGGGAAAGAAAAAGGAGGTGCGTCTCGCGACCAGAGGTGGAGATGTTGACAGCACGGGGATATAATAGAGTTTCCTTTAGTCGCGACTAAGGGTGATTCTTTCTAATTTGTCGCTCGCATTGCTCTTTCTCAACCCTCGATGTTTTTGCCCTCTTTTTTGTCGCGTATATATATATATATATATATAATACACAGAGTTGGCGCGATGTTGATGCCGATTCCTTCGAGGATAATATAAGAGTGGAGGCCGCGGGAAAATCAACTAGACGGGCGCCCTCCATTACTTTTCTAATGATAGCGAGACATCGCGAGAGAGAGAGAGAGAGAGTGAGAGGGAAACCCCGCGCCCAACGACAAAGCAGGGTAATGAGAGCAGAAGTAAATCATCGACCATTGTGGGGTAATCTCAGGGGCTATTGTCTGGTCGTGAGCGCGTGATGTATTATGTTATTGGGGCGCGCGCGTCTTGAGCACTGCGGACTCTACATCCGTCGAGACGCCCGGGGCTTTTCGACCTCGACGAGAAATCCGTTGCTCGCTTACACCGAATTGCTAAAGTGAATGTGTCTCGATCGTTGGCGCATCTAGGGTGCAAGATAATTCGATACTTTTCATAATATTTCAATACACTATTTTAACTCTCAATGTCATATAGGGTTGAAATATCAGAAAAATTCGTATTGTCTTTTTGTTTTTAAATCAAACTTAGAGGAGTTATACGAAACAATATTATTTCTCGAGACTGGAAAATTGTATAATTATGATTGTTAGCGAAGGAGATCGTTCGTGATCCAGAACGTTTGATCGTGACGTTGCTCGTGATGAGAAAGTGTAGTGAAATCTCTCGTAGAGAGGTCACCGTACAAGAGTATCGTCGGTTGAAAGATTCGACGAGACGATTTTATATTCGATCGAGATCGAGAGCCGACTTCATCCGTCCGACAATCGAATCGTTGTAAGATCGTATATACGTGGCCCTGTCACAGAGCCTCTTTTCGTTCTCGTACAGTTTCTGACTTTTACCGGCACACGATTCTTACATATATCCATCGCATGATTTCTAACGATCGGTGGATAACGACGCGTCATATAACGATCTCCCGGATCCGCTGCGGGCACTTTACCGTGTAGGTTCGGGTGATGAGGACGTTGGCGAATGCCGACACGAACGTCGAGGGACGAAGTGTACCGTTACTGTCCCGAAGAAGAAAACATTCTCAATCTCTTTTTGTACGGGATTGAGAAAAAGGCCGATAGGGACAGAGCGAGAGAGAGAGAGAGAATAAAATATAATTTCCCGATTATTTTCCACTATAGTAAATAGGTGCGATAAAATTAAAAAAAAAATCTATATAAAATAAATGTTTTCAAAGTGAGATCGAAACTCGATATAGTTACAGCGATGTAGCATTACATAGGCGCTTACGTACTGAATATATACCGCGAATCCGTGATATTGCACGGCATGCAGCTCGGCGTTGCCGGCTGTCGACGCGGTGTATAAAGTGGAGGATTGCGAGTGAGAAAAAAGGGAAGCGAGAGGAAGAGGGATAGGTTACAGGTTATACACCGGCGGTGGTAGTGCACGCGGGAGCCTGCAGGAAGAGTTTACTATAACGTAAGAGAGGAGGTGATGGCGCGGAGGACTCGAGGATGAGAAGGTTGGAAGCAATCTCGACTCTCATCTCGCGCTTCGCTCCCGTTCCAATCACGCCTCATCTCTTTCAGTAACCACTTCTTTTTCCCCACGATAAAATCCTTCGTGGGCCAACGCTTCACAATCTCTCTCGTCTCTCGATCCGAGAGTCCTGCTCTCGATTCTGTGACAGGGCATAAGCGTAATATAGACTTAAAAAAAAATTTACAAAAGAGCATTACAACGCATTATTCCTCGAGCTGCGAAACGAGAAGACATTTTGCGAAAAGATTGGAACGGCAATTTACTCGTTTCCTTACCAACGGTTTGCTATTGTCGAATCTATATTTTACGCACCATTTCTTGTAGAATCTAAAATTGAAAGATTAAACGATCCACTAGCCACTATCAGAAATTAGAGGGAAGATCAGCAACGCTCGACAAAAGTTGGAACCGTGAGAATTTGTTTTGCGACAGTTTTTGTACCCACGTTAAGTTGGCCGCAAGTTGGTCGGGTGTTTCCGGGAATGGGACAGACTGTGCAATGATGACGTATGTCACCATTGCACAGCCTGTCTCATTGACCACAAGTTGACTCGCGGTCAGCTTAACGTGGGTACAAAAACTCTCGCAGAACCAACTCTCAAGGATTCAACTTTCGTCGAACATAGCTGATCTCCCCTCTAATCCTTGCCACTATTTTTCTGCCAAACTTCACTTCGACGGAAGAAATTGTCTTCTCATCTTCTGCGCCCCCATCGGTCCACAACGACAAAGATAATCAAGAAACCTTTCGCATTATGCTTATCGACCATTCTCGCTGGAGTGTCTTGGTGCATATATGAAAATAATGCGAAAAAGCCGGAGACTAGCTTTCGCAAACTAGTTTGCCGCTTTTGCCTGTTTCCTTCACATAAACGTTGATTCTACTATTATATTAAGTCTCACGGATACTCGGCAAACTGGCTTCCTTGTGAGAAGAGCGCATAATAAAGGGAATACGTATTCATGTGTTAAATATATACATATATACATATCTATAGAAGGTGACCTCGTAAAGAACGGTCGTTGGTTGGAATCTGTAGGAGTTCATGGCAATCGGTTCGTCTTCTTTATGTAACGAGGGAAGCCACAAGCTCCGGAGTAACCGAAGTGTGCGGCAATTCGCGAATGCCTCAACGGGAGTCTCTCTCGCTCTCCCCCCGATTTCGAAACTTGAACAGAGGCCCGCAATTGACTCTCGACTAGAGAGACACCACAGGATCGGTGTAGGTACCTGAGATTCGTATCCCGTACGGTATAAAACCGTTTTCCATATATACCCGTAGCCCTTGCTGGTTTGCAATATTCCTTCGTTGTCTTTCGAGCCTCCCACGAGAAACTCGCGTATCAACGTTTATATCCTATACGCACATTCTCTCACGAAGATGCGGGACCGTATCAAGATTTCTGTCTTGGCGAGATTAAAAAAAAGGTAACCCAATCGTACGCAACATCTCCATCGAGATCGATTAAGATTGGGCACGACTCGACTATATTGCACACTGTCTCGACGAGGGAAACGAGACGACGAGCGAAATTATTTTGTTCGCGATGTTGATTTGGCGCGTTAACGAAACAAAAAAATAGTAATAATAATAATACGCGTGTACGCCTGACCTCGTAAACAGTAGTCGTTCGTGTTTACGTATATGGGGGTGTATCCAAGCGCACGTCTGTGTGCGTGAGTGTGCAAGTACGTGAACAATATTTATTCTGCATATGTCCGTGGATAACTGGTCGCGTCGATAACTATTTTCTACAGGACACGAGGCAATCGACTCGTCTTCTTTACGGGTCGATTCAAATTCTCGAGAATCTCGAAACTCTCGAGGAATGTATAGGTGTATATAGTTGTATTTTGCTGTACGAAGCGGCGTTTCAGTACGGTAACACACCAGTGCGAAGCATCGGCAGCACGTCACCGCGTCTCGACGGTCATGCACCCAGAGGCCGTAATGGTAGCGGGAGAACCCCGATGTGGTGGCTAACTCGTGAAAGGAGGATAATACAGACGCCTCACCATTCTTATTATCTGGTATCCACGTTTGAACGAGACTCGCCACCAGAGAAATTCTCGTCTTCGATCCGCGTAGGTACAGTTATATCCCCTTGTCGAAGCGGACCCGTTGGAAAACTCGAGAGAATATCTATATAGTAAGGGAATCCGTGGGAGTGTACGTGTCTCGTTGTCCGAGAAGGACGGTTGACGGCACAGCGAGAATTGTCCAGCAGGACGTCGAGACGATCCTACTGGGATATACACCTTGTGCGAAACTCGTCATATTCTCCGAAAAGATGGTCTCTTTTTTTTAAGAACTCTCGGAGTATATCTTGATTATTTGTCGAGGAAAGTTCGAGCTCTCGCGAGCAATATATACCTTACATTTCTCACGTTGATTCTTGGAAGATTTTTGGACGAGATGAAGAAAGTCGAATAACGAGATAATATTCAACAAAGACAACCGGAACGACGATTGAGATTTCAACATGGAAGAATTCTCATTCCCGGACGCGGCAGAGCCCTCTTTTCTCATTAACGTCACTGCGTATCTCGTGGTCCTTTCCTTGTGTAATCGTCCAAACGAGTTACCTCGCGGTCTCCTTCGAAACTCTACCGAACGTATTCTCTTTCCATAATGACAAAGTCTCGGCGAAACGAGCAAAAGCCACGAGCCCTTAATCCCTGAAACATCAGCGCGACGCCGACGACGACGATGGCCATGCTCCATGTTCGTTCCCAGTGGCTCGCGTGCATATTTTCTACACACAAAGAATTTGTATTACAAAGATATACCTATACGTAGCCAACGTACGAAAGAAAGTGTCACCATAAAAAAAAGTACAAAAAATTCAGCCCAGTCTCATAATCGACTCTGGATGCAACCGGTAAACACGAAATAGGATGAAAAAACGATCGACTCGACGCATTATTTTTCACCGAAAGAAAGCTAGATAAAGTAACCACCCCTTCCTGCTTTTTCATCGAGGGTGAATTACATGGTCAAAAAGATGTCTTGCGCGGAATAGAAGCGGAAAGGGAAATAGAAACGAGACAGGAGAGCGTACGAGGACGCGAAAAGATATAGAGAACGTTTCAACGGAGATAAGCCGAGCCGAAATAGCGAGTCCAAGGGAAACATATGGGAACGGACAGACGGGCAAACGGCCAGGATACTCGTGCGGTATCAGCGTCAGGAAAGGCGAGGGAGAGCGAGAGGAAAGCACAGAGAGAGCAACGCGAACTGGTACTCCGTTGGGTTCACGGTAAAGGGAGAAGGTGGAGTTGAAGGGGGAGGGCGAGAGAGGTGAGGCTGGGTGGGGGGTGAAGAGCACAGGGTGAAGCCGGTAACGTGGGCTAAACTACACAGCCTCGGTGGGTATAAGTCGGGCTATTATCGGGCTATGCGCTGAGAGCCCTCCGCTTTCATCCGCTAATGGGCAGCTCTCCGCCCGTCTGCTCCTTTACTGCGTCATTAATACAAGTTGCACACGTCGAGAGCCAGTGCGCTACAATAATTTACATGAATGGAATTGAAAATTTTCTACTCTCCGAAGGAGAAAAAAAAGACACGCGCGAAAGATGGGAGAGAGGGAGAGAATGAAAAAAAAGAACGAGAATGAGCGAGAGAGAGAGAGTCGGAGAAAGAGGGCAAAGGTGGGGGCGGGAGGAAGGGAGGGTTGGGGGGAGGAGAGATTCAAAGAGAGAAAGAGAGAAAATCTTCATGGCATTTTATGTCAGTAATTACATGAAAGATGGTATAAACCATCCGACCGACCGACCAACCGACCAACCAAGCAACGTCCATCCGCTCTCGTACTCGTCCTCTCTCTCTCTCTCTCTCTCTCTCTCTCGACTTTTTTTGCCTCATCACTTTTTCCTTTCTCTCCATTTCTCTCTCGCTCTCGTTTTCTTTTATATATTAAACTCGGAACGCTCGTGGGTTTCACCACCCATCTCGGCTCCCTTCAACGCGGCCGGCTACCATCGAACGACCAACCAACACGCGTCCTCGTCTCTTTTGGTCCAAGAGCACGAAAACCTCCACGAGTCGTCCAACCCCGCGGTCCGGTATGGTTACCTTTGGTGGCGAATGTATAGATATACCTGGACGTAAAAGCCGGACGATCACCCACCCCTAGCCCGAACACGGTACTACCATCACCGAACCTTCCATGGCTAAATTCATCCTCCCTCGACTCACTCATCGTTCACATCCAGAGTCCGCGTATCGCGGGAGAAGGGATATCTTTTTATGTTTTAATTTGTGTATGAAGTGTGTCCGGTTGACTGGAGGATTTACCGACGAGCTTTCGACGAAAAAAAAATTACTCGCCTCCCCTTCTGTCCCTCGCTACTCACCACCGTTACGACGAGGATGGCTTGGCTATCACTGGACAATTTTTGCCAACGAGACAAACACACGAATCCTTTCGGACGAAGGTCGTTCATAGGTACGGCGTTTTGGTACTTTTTTCACATTTTAATAGGTTAATCTTCTTTGCGTTACGGAAAAAGGGAGACGACAAGTTTCACGTGTGCAACGCGCATACCACCCGAATAAACCGAGTATGACCACTTAATGGGTAAGACTGATCAAACTCAGTTTCTCATATTACAATCGAGTAGTCAACGATTTTCGATCATTATATTTTTAATTGCGGTAAAAAGAATGTGTGTGTTTTTTTTCGAAAATAATACAGAGTCTCGTGTATTGCAGCCATTTTTCGGGAAATAATGATAATTACTTTAATTCGATGAAAAAACGGGGTATATAAATGTAATATTAGATTTAAAAATTTTTAGATAAATTTGAGTACCAACGTTCCGTCGTATGGAAATAAAATTTTTGAAAAAATATTTTTAAAATTGCAAGTCGGTGAACTTTCGCTCGATTGTCCGTGCCAATGTGACATTTCACCCCGATGATATATACATATGTTTATGATCATATTCTTCCATCAACGGATATCCCATGAAAAAAAAAACATTCTCGACATAGACGACCATATACTGGTTGAAAAGACGAAGATCCTACTCTCAACCGTGCACACGGCGAGACTCATCCTGGTCTTTGGGATTCAACGACGCGAAACCAGAATGAGAAAGAGGAGACTAGAGAGGGATAGAAAGGCTTTGCCTATCGTTGACCCTTTGCACTTTATTATGCACGGTGTTGTGAGTTAGCGCAAATAATGTCGTCGTAAACCAATCACCCTCCGTTCCACGCCTACGCTACTCGTGTGGCTTCTTTCCCGTGTGTGGATCTTTCTCTCTCCTTCTCTCTCTTTCTCTCTCTCTCCCTTTCTCCCTCTCTCTCTTTGTCGTTTTGCTCCGTTCTAGTACCAATGGCTTTATGCTCCGAGCCTAGAAGTTGCAGACTCGTCGTTCGGCGTAGCACTCGTGCATATAACACACAGTGCTACAGGAGGATCAGGATTTTACATGGAACACTACGGTTAAGCCGAGAGCCAGCTCGTTGGCCACGAGAACGAACGATTAATGACGACGGACAATCTTCGAGATAAATTCGATTTAAACGCTCGATCGTGACCTCAACCTCGCACCCTTCTAGCTAGAAATGACTTGACGCTTGCTCTCGCAGTGAAATAAGAAATTCGAGCGACGCGCTATCGGTACCCCCTCGTGATATCTTAGGCACCTTACTCAGCAGCGATGTAATACTGCCAAGTAGTGTAGCGTTACGTCCAGACATTGCCAGCCTCGTTTCGACGGGGTGGTTTATACATGGGGATTATACCTACGACTTCCTGAAGTCAACGTGAGAATAACAACCGAAGAGGAGGGGAAATAAACCGGAAACATAATTTGAGGATTATCCTTATTGTATTCTCGACTATGCAGCGATGCAAATTATAAATAAACATAATTCAATGTCGCAAAGGGTCGATTAATTCGACGACGAACATTGCATTTTTTTCACGTGTACTTACTGCAAGATCGTAAATATTTTGCATCCAATGCGGATAACTTTTTTTACCCACTCGTTTTTCCGTGTACTATTATAGTAGTAGATATCCTGCGTAAATCCGACGATGATGGGAGATCTACAGGATCTTGCGATGATATTCTTCTGTCGATTCTTACCGCGTAATCGTTTCTTTCACTCGCAGAACGTGAATAAGATGAGTACGTGAAAATATATCGTGAGGCAACGCAAGACAAGAAATGTTGGCACGAACATTAGAAGGGTTTAGAACACCCAATCGTTATCGTACTAATTGAACTTTTATCAGCGACTCGTATTGTATTACGCTTCGCGCATGGTTACCACGGCAACCATGCGCAAAGAACCGGATACTTTTTAAGGTGTTAGAGGGGTTTGGGAATTTCAGAAAAAATTTGTTTTTTCTTATTTTATTGTTTTTCTTATAGTACAATATGTCTAGAATATTCTCCCAAATTGTTTAATCAATCTGAATGAAACTAGAAGATAGAGTCTTTAGAAATTCCTCGGGTAGGAAAAACCGACTGGGCGTAACGCGGTTTTAATCGTGTTTTTCTCGACACACTATTTTTCAAATCGGTGGACACGATTTCTCACAAATTAATGCATCGATCTTATTAAAATTTTGCACACTTCTTCGAAATAGCATTGACTGGTGATTGAACGAAGGATTTTTTTAAAACTAATTTTACAAGGCTATACGTAGTGTAAATTGTACCAAAAAATGTATTATTTTGTAAACGACTCTGCTAAAAGTCTTTGATGTACTTAACATTTTTAATCAAATAATTAATATATAATATGAAGAAAAAAGCGAGAAAATATGTTTTTTTTTCTTCGAAACCCACCTAACCCCTTAAGTGAAGAAACGCTCCACCCGTGCGGTCGGTACATGTGCAAAGTTCAATTACAATAATTTGTATTAAAGGATGAAAAAATATTGATAGGTTATACATTATGAATATACGATTTTACATATACTGCATACCTATATATACGTACCTTGCATGCGGCTAATTTTTCTAACTCGTTTTTCCGAGCACTTTACACGACGTGCAAATATAATACGACGTGAAACGCTCGAGTTAAAAACGGTATTCTCTTTAAGACTCTATGGTCCACTGACCTAGTTTTAATCACCGAACGTAAACAAGAGGCGCGTCAAGACACCACGGGGCCAGACGCATCGAGGCCCTTCCCAGATATATGTATACGCGATATAGGTATAATCGGGAACGTGCGAATCGAACTCTTTCCACGAAAGCATTTCCGAGAGTCACGACGATGTATAATGCATCAAGATTCATAAACAAACGACGACCTTTTGTTTTCACACCGCACGGATTACCATCTATAACGTGGCGATCGACAATCCCCCTTTTCACGCTTGGACATTTCTTCGCCTATATCAACACCCATGCAATTTTACACAGTGTACTAAGAAAATAAAATTCTTTGGTAATACGAGGCGATAGTACAATAGCCGTTGGTACAACATTAATGAACAATCATTTAGCGACTCACCGCCGAGCGTTCATACATGACCTAACTTCCTTCGGCCGCGGTCGTAGCTGTCTTAAATTACGGAAAGATGGATGGATTAACTTCGGTATTTTTCGGCAATTGCGTGAGAGCGCGGGCCGATCAGACGCCGTATTCAAGCGTGGGCAGAAGGAATTAATTGGACCGTTACGACCGACTGGATGACCGAAACCACCCTTATATCGATATAAAATTCAATTATATATTAGTTATAACTATTAAATATTTTATGCTATTGTAAATTATATAAAAATTATATAGATATTGTATTATTATAAAATTATATTACCTATTGTAAACAAAAACAAATAAAATAAGAAAAATATTGTATTAATTATATAAATGATTAGAGCGACCCCTACATTTTACCTTCATGATATTGGACGTACGATGCCGTGTGATAAAGTACACGATGCATTCGTACGTAGCACAAAATTTCCGCGTTTAATTGTAAGTATAAATAGGATAAGCAAAAGTCCACAGATTTGTGACAACCTTGAGCTTTCATGATTATTCGAAACTCGTTTCAACTCATTATCGCGTGTCACCCCGTCGTATTTTGTCTCTCTCCTCCAGCGTCCTCGCATATCAGTGAGGCACGAGAGGTATTCAGCGCATCGGTATACGCCGCATTCTCGTGGCGCATAACGAGAAACATCGTGTGTAAAATATACGCCTGGTTGCGTGCGATATTCCAGGGTAAAGTCGGCGCAAGTTCGTAATGCGTGCGACAGAAACAACATTTTTAGCCATCACCGTGCGCAACGGACGAGCCAACGAAGAGAGATATAAAAGCGCACGCTCTTCAATTTTGTGGATAAACACACCATTTTTTTTAAATGTTACGTAACATATGGAAAAAAGATACATAGTGATAGCAACTTTGCGTGTCCTTTCGTACAACCGTTGAGATATTTTTTTCCAGCATTCATCCTCTATCCCCCTGTGTGTAGCATCGCCGAGAGTCATTAAGCTCGGAGCTCCGAGCCGACGCCGAAGTCAAAACGACGACGAAAAATCCACGAAGCTTCGGGGCCTCTTCTGCCGTACGCTTTATTCGTCGTCAACGCGCGCATTCCATATTTACAGCGCGCATGCATAGGTAGTCCGTGTATACATTGGTACGCGTAATACTCTCGTCGAGAGAGAGAGTGAGAGAGAGAGAGAGAGAGAGAGAGAGTTCGCTTAAATTTATCAGTGGACGACGTAAAATTAACTGCAAAGGCCTCAAAGCGTTTTATTGTGCCAGAGAAGACGACGTATAGCTCGGGTAGAAATACAGCGTGTAGAAGCGAGAGGGCATAACTTATTATACTTACTAAATATATGTACCGTGGCAACTTATATAGGTACATACAGAGTCGTCGAGTGGACGGAAGCAATTTCTCATCGTGAAACTGTGCGCCCAACGATTTCACAGAGTGCTATAAGTTTCCGCGTTACTCCTTCCTCTTTTTCTCTCTCTCTCTCTCTCTCTTCCTCCGTCTCTCTTTCTTCCCGTCCATACCAAGAGATCTCTCGTTAGACGCCGTGCTCTCTTTATCGCTAATATTTGCGTATTTATCGAGATTATAATACGTATCACGCTCTCTCTCTTTTACTGATAAGTTTAAGTACGTAAGTATAGAAAAACGTTACGATCGGCAATCGGGATAGCAAGAAGGGGGTTTCATTAGGAAATGGATGAAACAGTGGTTATATACAAGGATCGGAAATGTGAGAGAAGTGTAAGTATACGAACTATGCTATACAAATTGCGGAATGAAGAGCACGAAGAAGTTGGAGGACGTGGCCGGAAGGTGGGGGTGGTAGCTGGGGCGGCGCTGGACTGGTAAAGAAGAGGGGGGGAGGGGCGATTGAGAGAGAAAGAGACACATTGAGGAGATAGAAAGCTTTGAAGCTCTCAGTGCTTCGACCGCCTCTCTTGCCTTGCCGGCGATGACTCGGACTGATAATCCATTAGGATCCGTCTACTTACAGTATAACATCTATTTGAATGCAAATCAATAGGGAATGAGGAAAGGACGCCGGCCAGTAATTGGTCCGGCTTTATTGAACTTCTCAGTGTCTCAAAGAGCATCTCGTTCGGTCATCTCTCCTCTTGGCTTTTCTCCCGGTGGCTTCTCCTCTGGAACGTTCTCTCGTGCTTCGACCTCTTTCTCCCCACAAAATCCTACCCTCGCCATCCACTCTTCCTCATCTTCCAGCCAACGGCAGCTGTCCTCTGGTGCATGGCACACTGCCTTTGCCGGTTCGTCTCGTGTCTTCTTCCCTTGCGCTATTCGCGTTTCTATCATCGACGACCCACCCCCCCCTCCCTGCCAGGTTATCTCTTGGAAAATTGTCGCCGGTCGATGGCCGGAACGACAGCGAGTGGCATATGCAAGATGTTGAGAAGAAAAAACGTGAAGCAGCGTCATCGACTAAACATTGATCGTTATTCAACGGGCTAATCACTATCAACTTCAACCCTGTATATCCAGCATTGCAGAAGTTCTAGGGACCTACTTCTCTCTTCGTCTCTCTCTCTCTCTCTCTCTCTCTCTCCTTCTGTATATATGCTTATGATACTGAAAGCTCCTACCCACGGTACGATATGCCTCTTGATTTCTCTTTCGTTTTCTTCGTCTCTTCCATCACGTGATTCACCCTCTCTACCGACCAGCAGCTGGATGAGCAAGGGTTGAGGACGCGAAGTATGGAGAAATAGAGAGAGAGAGAGAGGGAGTCTAACAATAAGTATCGATCGGATTTAAACTAAGTTTATAAATTCAAACAATGTCATCGAGCCTCCCGCGGTTGAGTGATACAAAATTATTATATTGTCTTGACTTATCGACTCGTCGCTCGTTTGTTAATAGTTATTTGTTCAAGATCTAGAACAAAAGCGAAAACAATCAAAAGCAATTTGGGGAAAAAGGTCGTGAGCTTTCAAATTTTGCAAATTAATATCTCAGCCAAATTTCATTGAAAGACAATTTTTAAAAATCGTTTTTGCTTGTACCGACGCCAATTACCTAGATATTTTCGGTCTCCAGACGAATAGGAAAGAAGACTCTTGATTCATTTTTTCCGTTTTTATACTCGTAGCTTGTACACAAAAAGGGCTATTTAGGTCAATAGAAACAATCAATATCCAAAAAGTAAAACGAATTCCATAGAAAACGATATAAGAAAAAATCAATAGCAGACAGGGGAATAGAATGAATAGAACAATAAAAAAGGATGACAGGTTCAGGGTTCGCACGAGATCATCGAAATTCTCCGATACTTTTATCGAAGTTACGAAGAATGAAAGTTATCGATGCTTACTTTTTTCCATCGCGAAATTCATCACAGTGAAATATCGACAATGGTTTTGACACGATATCCACTTGGAAATGGGATACAAAAAGACGAAAATAGAATTTTTCATATATCTCTCTGTGTGTATATATATATATATATATATAGCTTCGAGAGTTGTATAGATGCACGTGTAACATTGGCGCGAGCTGGCTTTCGAATGGGAGTGTTTCTTTCCAGCGACGGCTGCATGATTAACGATTGAACGCACTTGACTTCCGATCCAAATCGCTTCAACATTCGCCGCGGTAACGCGCACTCGCGTTGACCGAGAGGAGCGAGAACGTATAACATTCTCAGCTTGGTCTCGCTCGCGTTCGCGCCGATACATTCGCGATTTATTTATTTCTTTTCCTTCACTTCTCTTCGCTGTGACGCTCTTTCTCTCTCCCCCCCTCTCTCTCTCTTCCCTCTCGCTCCTTCCTTTCGTACTTTTCTCTCCTCTCAACACTGTTGCCGGGTAGTTGTGTGTGCTACATTATGGTTCGTCCCTCAAAAAGTTTCACATATATATCGCTCTCGCTCACTTCATTGATTTATGAAGCCGCTTCGATTCGTCGCTTTTGGCACGCTCTGGGCACGTTCCCCATTGCGAACCCTCGAGCTATTCGTCTTGCCTTACGATCGCTTCGAAGACGGAAAATAATCGGAAAAAAAAGATAATAACAAAAATTCCATCCGCCTTTAATTAGCATTTTTTTAAATTAAAATCTCCAGATGTTCATAAATAATTGCTAATCTTCGAAAACGTTCAATTTCGTCGTTGTTTTCATAGCTCGCTACTAGCTCGCTCGTAAACAGGGAGCTCGGTTCAATTACTTTGTAACGTTTCCTTAATTAGCGAGACTCGATATTTCTTGCTAATTGTAAAAAAAAAAGACCCCCGTCGCTAATGAAAATCATGATGTTTATTACAACGCACGGTGGCGGGGATCAACATTGTAAACATTATGAAGCGGAGCATTTTACGTTTCCTTAATGCGATACGAAGACTACGAGTTGCGTTAAAACGGTTGCTATATAAATAGCGCTTCCTAATACACGAAGAAAGATGATAAATAATATCTCCCATTTCCTTTATCTTTTGCGAAGAGTTTCTCGTGCAGCGTGCAGCGTTCTTGAAAGTTCCGCTACACGAATGACCATCGATTGGTCGATGAACCTTCGAGAATCTTGTCGATGCAATTAGCCGACGGATAATTCATAAAATATTTTCAACGATTTTGATAAAACGGGATCGAACGATTTTCTTCGTTCATCGAGCCGCAATAGCACCGGTCAAGGCCTCGTTCGCCTCGTCTATTCGATATCGACGCACATATTCACACGGTTTTTGTACGTACATAGGTTGCGCGTGTGTAGGTCATCCGTTATATTCCGCAATTCACGTGGCGACGAGAACGCGGGCAACCGTAAAACTAGTCGCTCGTAAGAACACCCACACGCGCGTGCAAATATAAGATCGCGGGAGAATAAGAGGCAAGAAGGAGGGCAAAATTCTCGTCGGATCAGCGAGACACGAGAAGAAACGAGGAGCCTCGGGAGGATCTGTGCCGGCGTGCGAGTTTCTGCATACTGCATCGTCCGTTACTACGATGTCCAGGATACTTGACCCAGCGGGCGTTCACTGTAACACACACGAACGCTAATAAACACACGGACACATGCATCTTGGCGTTCGACTCGTGAAAATACACACGTATGCGCAGAAACATAGACGAAGCCAACCGAGATTTTACCCGACTCGTTGTACGGTTCGCGTTTATCTCATCCTCGAGTTGCCACGGGGTTAAGCGTTACGTATGGCGATCGGAGACAAGGTGCTATCCACGCTTGTTACACCACAGTGCCAGTACGTATCTATACGGAAAACGTTGAATTGACCAGGCCTCGGAAATTCGCTTCACGGACAGAACTACGAACCTACGGCAAGAGAGAGAGAAAGAGAGAGAGAGAGAGAGAGAGAGAGAGAGAGATGGAAAGAAAAAGAGATACGTTCGCGAACGATAAGGCGTATGGCGAACTCTCCCGTGTGCTGTTGTGCCAATGTTTGTGTATGGGAGAGAGGAGACGCGAAAGATCTTATCGAATTTTCTCCTTTTATCTCAGCGGGACCGGAGTCATCTTGTTCGGGGCAATTCCTATATTATCCGAGAGACCGAGGCAAGAGTAGAGATGTATACGCAAATACGTGCGATACGCGCGAATTAGGAAAAAAATCTGTACAGTGATTGGTCATGCAAAAATAGTCACGTACGTTTCTATTTACTTTTAGTTTTATTGTAAACAATATTTTAATCACGAGTGCATTTATTCAGAAAATATGTAAGTACCGAATGTTAAAGAGATATGTGGCATACGTAGGTGTGGAGTTTTAGTGGTGGGTTTTTACGGAATTTGTTATTTTATTATTTTTATCCTATTGGCAAATGACTGTGCTTTCAGAATTCTCAACGATTCCATTATCTAAATACAAAATATTCGGGACGAACATTCTCTCATTGCTGTCACGCTGATCGCACACTCGACTCGGACGGACGAAACGGGAATAACAACTAC
The DNA here is from genome assembly GCA_951802705.1 of Netelia virgata. Lineage (NCBI taxonomy): Eukaryota > Metazoa > Arthropoda > Insecta > Hymenoptera > Ichneumonidae > Netelia > Netelia virgata. Next base: position 36,297,683 of record OX637865.1, on the reverse strand, counting down.
CCTGTGACTATTACATACTTTTGCCTACACTGTAGCTTTGCTCATGATTATTATAACTGAATTTGTTTTCATAATGTTTTTCAACTGATTATTCCGATAAGTTTCTTGGAATGTTGTGATTTCTCTATGTGAGTTGAGTAATCACGAGAAAACTTCAGGGAGCAATACGTAGGTATATGGGGAAAACCGGGTGAAGTTGAATAATTAGGTCTTGATTTGATTAACGATTGAATACGTTGTGCAGATTATGAGAACAACTGTTAAGCGTATTTGGGGCCCTACCAAATTTTTTTTAAATATGACGGGAGGTTCAAAATTGTATCCAAAACAATATTTTCTCAACTGTGCTCAGGAGTGGTGGTAATGAATAACATTTATTTATTTTTTATTTTTAAAAATTTGAGTTTTTTTCTCAATTTAATTTTCATATTTAATACAAGGGTAATTTTGAAAATTAGTATTCGAAACTAACAAACATAAATATACAGTTTGGTTCATCTCCTACGATATGGACCTTATTTTTTCGGTATAGATAGATAATAGATTCCGCGACATACCGAGGCCGACGCAAAAACTTGTTGGACCAAAAACTTTGACCTCTCGCCATATTAAAAAAAAAAATCTAGCGAGGGCCCAATAAGGCTTAAAAAATTGGTCATCACATACTCTATAATATACTCGAATTTGAATAAAATCCAAAATGGTCGTCAAAAAACTTTTCAATTTGACCCGTTTTTACTCCTACGTAGATATATGCGCTATGCAACAATATTATACCGGTCCTCTTACTTAGTTTCCCTTCGGTGGCCAGCATAAAATTACAGTCAATAGGATTATGCTAATTCGCATTATCACCACCGTTCCTAATTTATGATATCATGCCTGTCAATGCAGTTACCGTATTACTCATTTGATGTAACCTATATCGGCAACGCCACGAATGAAACTATTGATAAAGTGGAATATTAATTTATGTTATTCCACTTGGCTTCTCGATAGAAAGAATTTTCGATTACAAAAAAATGCGCGTACGTATTGCCGTCTCTGATTTTCAGTTATACTAAAATAGATGAGATTTTTATAAAATTTTCAATCGTTTTCAAACTACCACTCGTCGCAACAGAACAATTTCGTAATCACGTCATACAGTCGCAACGATTAGCGAATTTTAACCCGCCAATTTTATTTTATGTCTATTTTTCTCCTCTAGCTCGGTATTTGCATCGCGTAATATATGCGTTGGTCAGTTGATGCGAGTTATAAATTGCGTGATCGCTGAACGAGAACTGAGGTCAGGAAGTTGCGAAGCGATCAATATATCCCGGGGGTATCTATAAGGTGTCTCGAGCGTGCCAATAATTATCCCTACTCTCCCTACGCGCAGTTATATCATAAATAACATTGTAGGCAAATATCATGTCCCGCAGGGTGAGCAATCCCACAGCTTTTCCAACCTGACTGACCGATGACCGACCGTCCACTTCTCGCACACCATGGCCCTTTTACGAGCTAGCCCAGGGGAGCAAAATCCACCCATCGACCAAACATTCTACAAAATTACATCAGCGATCTCGATTTCGTAATTATTCATAAGTATACAAAATATTAAATGTTTTGAAAAATCATTCGTGCAATTTTTTCAAATCGATCGATACTCGTATCGATGTTTATGGTTATGCATATAGACGGAGAGTAAAAAAATATGATATAATAATATTAACGGTAGTCCATCGACCGGTTCCCTAGATCTTCGCTCTGGGACGTTAGAAGGAGGATAGAGCTTGGCTATGGAGCATGGAGGTAGAAAGAGAAGGATAGCGGTTCTCATAGAGATGAGATAGAGCAACTGCGCTCCGATACATAGGAAACCCCATAAACATTGGGATGTTATTATATTCAAAAGAGGCTGTCCGTTCGTCCGCACTTTACCGTATTTTACCACCAGAGGAGCGGTGGTATCTCGACGCGCGTATATTTCCTATCGTAAGCTCTGGCGCGAGCGTGTATGCACCCGCGCGGTAACTGCCGAGATCGCTACCTGTCCCCGATAGAGAGAGAGAGAGAGACAGGGAGAGAGACTCTCGTGCATAATCTTGGGAATATCGCGAGAGAGAAAGTTGAAGGCGCGCTACGCGAGTGCGAGAGCTCTTCGAGTTTGCGATGCTTCTTTTTTCACTTTCTCACCGCGTGTGGGACTACCGCATCACTGTTCCATCAAAATCAATGTTTGAAATATTGAAACGCGAATAACGATAATGTCCCATAAATTCCTAATCAATTTCGTTCGATTAATTTTCTTTACTCGTAAATATTACATTGGTTCGTGATATTTTCCACTCGAGTATACGTGATGTTTTTTTACGACTATTTCAAATATCTTTCAAATATTCAAATTCTCATACGATAACTTTTCAATGAATTTTTTAATTGATTTTAATTAATTAATTTATTGTTCGTAAGTATAAAATTTAAGCCCCCTACTTTTCGTATGATTTCACTGTCTTTAGCCACTAGAATGGAATGATAAATCCGGGGAATTAAGGACAGCGGCAATTTGCCACCGATGCGGGTCACGCGCAGGATCTCGATCGCTAGCTCGTGCGAGACACATTCTCACGCTGTTTCTGATACTTATATAGTACACACATATACGGGAGCATGTGTATGCAGAAACGTATAGTCGTACTCAGCAGCAGAGAGCTACGGTGGAGAAGCCAAGGATATCTCGCTCTTCGGGGTTAATAACGAGCGATACGAAGGCGTAGATTAAACGCTCGGCGCCTGCAACTTATCCGGTACGCACACTTTTCTGCCTATAGGTATACATACCGATATATATTCTACGCTAAAGGATATACACACACGAGCTTATGTATATACGTATAAGTATCACGGTGCACTATCCTTTAGCGAAGTACTATCGAGACTCCCGGGCGAACTCGAGCGAGGGCGATTCTTTTTTGCCCGCGTACGCTGCACGAGCCAAGAGAGCTTCGCCATTCGTCCGGGTGGACTGTACCAGAGACCTCAGCTTGGATCTTATACACACTTTCACGCGATGATCTACAGCTCCGCCGGTCGCAGCGAACGCCTCTGATATCCCGTAGCTCAGTGTTTCTCTCTCTCTCTCTCTCTCTCTCTCTCTTTTTCTCTCGCACGAGCAGCTCCCCCTTTTGAAGCTTATATTTTGCGCCCCACGGGTAATTATCGCGAAATTATTCCGGCACTGGGTAGAACGAGCATATTGAACGGTCTCTCTCTCTCTCTCTCGCGAGTGCGGAGGATTAAGCATTTATCTCGCGTGAAATTATTGAATGTTGCGGAGAGGGAAGTGAAACGACTATAATCATCAATGATTATCCCGTTATTCGAACGTGAGTGATAACGCATCGGGAGAAACAAATTTAAAAGAAAAACAGACTTTATATAGCGCGAAAGAATTTTTAAGTGAATAAGTTTGTATATTAAATTACGTAAAACATTGATTAAATCTAATTCGCCGAATGAAATAAATATTTGATTCGACGTAAAATTGCGGAAAGATCTATGTTTTTGTTGTTTTCTTCATAGATTCGATAAAAAGATTCGTTAGAGTAGGGAAGGAATCGCCATCGACCGCGACTCCTAAAATCTTCACGCGAGAAGAAACGAGTGATCGCGAGAGAGCGCGAGAAGATAGCGTCGCAACGAACAAACACGACGAACTTGGGAGCTGGTGAGTTTGCAGAAGGAACTGAACGAGCGTCTTGGCGCCAAGTAGATGTCTCTCGTACCTGCTCGGACGTTCTCAGACGGTCGCACGTGTAAGCAAACACAAACACTGTCGCAAGTTTCGCGCGCACGCAGAGTAACACGCACACGGTCAAGGATGATCATCCTCGCTCTATAGTACCCCCTCTTCCTTCCTTCTTCGATCCGAACGACGGCCTTAGATTCCATCCCGCTAATTAACTCAATGTTATGCTAAGTCCCCCTCTAAATTTAACCGGTGCATCGGAGACAAGCTGAGTGCACTGGCGAAGGTACGAGAGATCCTACGAAGGAGTAAACGCCGAGACTATATACCTATACATGTAAACATATATAAATGTAGTGTAGAGGAGGTGGCCTGTCCCTTTAATTGCCGTTTTGCTTCGGCGAATGGGAGAGAATCGAACGGTAGCGAGAAAAAATCGTCGCGAGAGAGCTGAAGGAGGTTCGCGAGAACGTCAAAGAGCGATGCCGCCATCGCTGATCTTCGCGTTTGCGTATATATATATATATATATATATATATAAGCACGTACGTAAGTATGTGTAGATATATCTTGATCTGCTATGGTGGTGAATATACTTCATCAGGCTAACATACATATATGTATATATGTATATATATTTATTTATTGGTATATATATAAACGGACATATATGGATTGGTAAATAAATAAGTATATGGAGTATATCTAATTGCTCCGCGCTCGTAATGTCTTACTCGATGGCGATCTGAATTACTAATTACCTCAGGCGCCTCGAGGCTAAAGTACTCCGTCTCTTTCGCATTTGCACTATGTGCACATGGTAAGACTATATATATATATATATGTATGTGTTGTGTGTGTTTGTATATGTTTGTTTGCCATATACGAAACACGCATTCGAGATATCGATATTCCGCGGAGGGAAAACGTCGTTGGAGGATAAGCGATTATCACGTGTCAATTTTGCCATATACAGGATGACGGATATCTCTTATTCATCGATCTCTGACATGAAAATTGTACGGAGATACATTGGATCGGAATTTTTTTTTAAATGTATATATATATATATATTGAATCGTTGAATGTATAAAGCGATACGGACAAATGTGCCCGTGGCTAATCAGGCACGAGCAATTTTTCGTCAATTATATATCGACGAAGAGACGTCTCGAGCATGTTGTGACTTCTAATACGCAAATACTTATATAGCAACCAGATATCGTACATCGATACGTTTCATCTATGCCGAGCGATTAAGGTATCAGCGCGATAAGATGCAACGAATATAGCGCTGATGGGTCATGGACATGATTATCGCTCTCTGTTTCTCGTGTGAATAGACGTTCGAATCTTTGATAATCGCCCTATGGACTTCGAGTAACGAAGTCTAAACACTCCTAATCGATCGGTAGACACCCTTTTCGTAAAGTACGATTGTTCGAATTGGAACTTCTGTCCTCTCTCTCTCTCTCTCTCTCTCTCTCTCTCGTTCTCCCTCCTTCTACATATCCATTCCGCTATACATACCATAAGTCGTATATTTTTTTTTGCGCATGGTGGGACCGCTTTGCGTGCAAGATACACGCTAAGATAAGGTCTCGGCACTACTACACACCTGCCCCGCGGAGGGCCGTGAGCTCGCGCACAGCGATAATATGCGATTCTGATCCGACGACTCTCTGCGGTCAGTATCCTTTCTCTCTCTCTCTTTCTCTTCGTAAGCGAACACGCACAAACACACAGAAATATACAAAAACACACACACACATATATATATATATATATACGAGTCCAAACCATCGACGATACGGTTTTGCGCCGCGCTGCGGGCCCTCGGAGCATTATAGAAGTTCCTTAGGACCGCGAGAGCGCGCCCGCCGCGCTGGAACATAATGCCGTGTAGAGCAGGTACTCATAACGCCCGGCGAACCTGTTGAGATATAGCCCGGGTAGTGTTTCAATCGCGGGGCTCAACCTTCGCCAATGATACGTGTGTCTGGCTCGCGTGTACGTATCTTCCACATTCACCTATGCATATATGTACGAATGTGTATGTATATATAAATTTATATATATATATATACATATGTACACGCGCATGTGCATATCACGTATATATATATAGATATACGTTGGAAGATCGCGTGTATGTATGCAAAGCCCTATTACAATATTCGTTACCGGGGCTATAGATCACGATAGTCCAAATAAATCTTCGACGAACAAGCGGCACTCTAGTCGTATACGGCGAGTATATAGTAATACGCTAATACCATGGTGTATATGCAGACACACACACACCCATATATATATATTTATGTATGTATATATATAAATATATATATATATGTACGTGGATGCGCGACCACCAGGCGCAAAGGACGCGGTAAAAAGCGAGCCAGAGCGCGCGCGCGTGGAGGCGAAATAATTTAGGTACCGCACACACACACACACACGTATACATATACCATCATCAATTTTTATTTTCCGTTAATTCCACGGCCTTGAGGTCACTCGGCGTGTTCGATGCTTACACGCTCGTAGGCATACACACGTAGACGTAGACGTATATCGCGTACGGTTTAAGATCCTTTCGAATTGCACCTTTAAGGGCGAGACTCTAAGTATATCTCGCCGGGTTGCACTACGGTGAATATCCTGGAAAATAAAGTGTCTAAGACTCGAATATATTGCGTGTATCACCTTATATGAATATTCCGCGTGAATAACTATCGGACCTGGACCCTCTATGGGGTAAAAATCGTATCATCGGAACGTAGCGTCTCGCTCGATTCTTCTATATACAGGTATTATTACAAGCCGTTATATATATATATATACACAGATACGTACAATAATACAGAACGAACGATGCATCGTTCTAGCGAGAGAGAGGGAGAGAGAGAGAGAGAGAGAGAGCCAACAAGAAGATATATAACACCGCGCGAACGAGAGAGATTCGTGCGTAATAAAGAGGGCAAAAACACTTTTGGAGAGTACCGACATAGAGGGTGTTTAACAATGGTGCACACCTGAACCCACCGGTCGGTGCTTTTGAGACGGCATCCCGCCGTCCCGTTCAAGGCTATATCTATACATATATGCATGTAGATATGCGCGCGCGCGCGTGTGCGCGTGTGTATGAATGTACACATCGGAGGCTGCTCGGCTGAGATCTGGTGGAAGCAACCGGCTTCGAGGACGAGGGCAGCACACACCGCGGTCTCCTCTCCGCATGCATACATGCATGCACACGCGTGGTACATCGGGCGAAAGAGCCCTCCTCTCTCTGCGGTATGAAATGTGGAAAGAGAGAAGACGATGGAAGAAGAAACGAAAAGCCGGCGGTCTCGCTGCAGGGGCTGATTCTCGCTGCTACGGGCGGATTGGCACGCACGTATGTACGTACGTTTGTGTATATATATATATATATATATATATATATATATATAAGTAGAGAGAAATGTAAGAGGGGGAGGAGACAGAACAATGCTCCCAGCGGAGTTCCCGTGGCAGCGTGCTTTTCTCTCTCTCTCTTTCTCGCTCTGTTGGACTACCTCGACTATCCTTCGGAGGTAGAGAAAGACAGTCGGTGAGAAAGAGAGAGAACCGATCGCGGTGCCGCTCGTGATGCTCACCCATTTGTTCGCGAAACACCGAGAGAGAGAAGGAGTCGGAGAAGAGCTTGTCGTACACGCATACGCGGCATGTCCAGCACTCTCGCTCTCTCGATGCATCGTGGATTCGTAAAGTATTGCGAATATGAAATATAGATATACCGTCTGTACTTGGAGATAAGATACCTGTCCACTATATATATATAGGTATATTGAATATTGAAGGTACGTTCGTATATGGAAAGAATTGGAATTGTCTGATTTGGCGCGAGTTAGTTAACGACGTAAAAACCGTATCTGTGATAATTTCTCGTACAAATTTCTGTGTCTAAAATCAATTGATAGAGAATTAAATCAATTTAACCGCTTTTATCGAAATAAATACCGTTATTGTTTCATCAGTCAGGTTCGAAGTCTAACGGTAACCATCGTCATTAGCGGAAAATAATTTATTTAACGCAATCTCTCTCTCTCTTTCTCTCTCTCTCGCGTGAACGACGGGACATTGAGGAGTGGACGAGAGATTATATGTACATTCTTTTGATGTGTCCGGTTCGAGAGATAATAAAACGTATATATATAACAGTGTAAATACCGCTACGCGGTTTCTCAGCGAGGAGACGAGAGATTACGATTATCGGAGGACACAAAACGCGTCTCTTCCGGATTCGTTTGGCTCGCCACGACACCAAGTAGCAAGATTATGTATCCTTAACTCCTTCGCGAGATACGCCTCGATGTACTCGATGGTACGAAGGCGTATTACTTTGTTTGTGCATTGGCTATGAGAAGAATAAACGAGCAAAAGACGATGTGGATGAGCCTGTCGTACGCACACCGGACTCCCTTCTTCTATGTCGCTGGCGCGCGCGATCCACCTCCTACTCGTCTTTGCGATCACTTATCGACGGCTTCATTTACAAATTGGAATTCCTGCGGGCAAACTAGTCGTCGTCGTCGTCGTCGTTGGTCGTTGAAGTTACCAACAAGACCTCGTTCCCTGTATGGCAGAGGAGGGGCAAAGGGAGGAGGGAGAAATAGAGCAAGAGGGAAGAATCGCGAGAGAGCTCGAACGTGAAATTAATGAGGACGCCGACGGTTATAGTATTCGCTCAGAGTGGATATACCGGGTGAGGGATATCAGAGATAAGACTTATCTTTCGCTCGGACCCGCGCGCCGGTTGTCAAACGTCGACGATGTTTCCCCGCGGCGCTCGACGACGAGAAGCTCTCACAGTTCGATCCTTTTTCACCTATATATATATATATATGTATATATATATAAATGTAGGTATATGTATATGTGTATATACGTATGTCCTTCTGGGATCACATACAAACACTTATATACGAGAAGATGAAGAGTAAAACTTGGCGATATCCCCAGCCTCGTTTCTCAACTCTCGTTTGGACTTCCCAGTCTCTTCTTCTCTCTCTCTCTATCTCCGTCCCACCGTTCATGATATACACGAGCCAACCACTCTGTACTTCTATGGATTCTTCGGACGCGAAGAAACGAGAAAATATTGCCTGGATATTTTCGTTCCGTTGAACACTCGCACCTGCACGCACGAACGGCGAGAGGCGCATTTGGCTTTTCGAATTAATCTCGATGCTGTCTCTCATTTCTCGTGCATCGCCTCTTTTCATTCTTCTCACTCGCCCGAGTGAGTTTCTTTCTTGTCGTTTTGTTTTTCCCCCCGGAGATTCAAGGTGACAGGATGGATTAATAATTTATGGGCGACATTTATAGAGCCGTGAATCGAAAAATTGCAAAACTTGGCATAAGACGCGAGCGTCGTTCTTTCCTGAGTTTCTCGGAAAAAATTGATGGTCGTTCATTCGTAACGGGTGATTTCGTCTCGTTTAGAAAGGTAGTATTATTCTAACGCGAGGTATCGATGTCCATTATCATCTTCGAAGAGAGATGGTCATGGTCGTGACGAACTGGTCTTCGGGCTCGACATAAAACAGGTGATGATGCCGAGGGCGCCCGTTACGTTGCTCTATGAGTTTTACAACCTCGACGATACGACTTAGGTTCTAAAACCGTAGCTTCAACGTTCCACGGATGAGTGGTATTCGTGAGTTGTACCTACATAGTTGAATGAATGAACGAACGAATGAATGGAGAACGCCTCGAGGATGAAGTCGATCGTGGTAAGGGCGCAGGGTCTACGAGTCACCGTAGCTTCCTTCTCGCTCGATCGAGTCCATTCGATACGGCCAGTTTTATTAGTTGTAAGTAGTTCTTACTTCTTACACGCCTCCTCGATACCACTCATACAATGACTCGTCGTTATGTTGGGTTTGACAATGACCGACTAGAAAAAACGCCCAAAAGAGATCAATTTACCAATATTGATCGATTCGACCGACCGCAGAAAATCAATTTTGATAATTCGGGTCCATCAACGTCTCAACTTGAAACGATCGAAACTAGAGATCGTGTTTTGGTACGCATGGACGACGTCGCAAGGAACACGAGCACATTCCACGTGTCGCATTCTCGGAAATAGCGAGAATTGCGTGACTGAAATTATTCTCGGTAATTATATGGTGTCCCGCTGATTCTATCTATCGAGTTTTTATTTTATTTTTTATTCTTCGTATTTTCACCTGGAATAAGACAGCGTGGAGCGAAGCAGGATGTCGTCGTTTCTCCCTTCAGAAAGGTCTCAGCGCGTATATTTTCATGGGGGGTATAGGCGTTAAAGCAACGGTGGAATAAAGATGGAGACGATGGAAAGCGAAATTATCGAGACAGATTTATCGATGTCAAAGCGATAAATTAATGCGAGACATACGCACGCTCGATTACTACGTTTCGTGCGATGGGGAGGAGAGAAGAAGGGGGGATTGATAAATGGCGATTTATGAGAAATAATAATGTTCATAAATCTGAGTGGTGGTTTTCACTACAAGCCAATAATCTTTGATGATTTCGCGGTGCGTCGAGTCGTCTCGATTGTTGCGTCGAGAAAAATGATTTATTTTATCGAAATCGAGGCTGTTTGTTTATCCTCGAAATTGAGCAATCTGCTCAATTTCTTTTTTTATTTATTTAAGCAACGTGTATTTTTTTTTCATCAATAATAATACATATTGATGAGGTTTAGTCGTCTTTTTTTCTTCAATGCGATAATAAAAATGGAGGAACCTGATGCGAGGGTCCAAGGTCAATGGGATCAAAAGTTCTGAACAAGAGGGTGTATTTACACGAACGAATAATGGAGGACCGACGTTCCATACAACAATCGAATCGAGGGAAGCGCACTTCGAGACCTTCCTCTCGCGTTTTATATCGAAAGAATATTGGGGTTTGTCGACTGTGCCGCACATAACCAGACACCGACGCAGGTACGTCGCGATACGCGCGTTTACCGTTATGTATGGACGATGTAAAATGTGTTGAAGGCATACATACCACCAACGAGACGACGCGTTCTCTCACACCGGCCTACCGACAATAGGAAGCCCCGCGGGTGCGTTAATCCCGCGCGCCGTACTGTGGGAATATTGCCAAGGGGGAGGGGGATTCTCGAGGGTGAAAAAATATAGCATAAAAATCTTACGACCTGGCTTCGAAACCAAGAATGGAGCAGCTTCTTATCGAAGCGCGAATTGGTACAGAGAAATCACTTCGATCAAATATTTGAAATTATTCAATAGAATTATCAATTTAAAAGCAAATTTTAACTTCGACTCGTCAATTTTTAATAACACGATTAATTAAAGATTTGTATCGTCGACTGTGTTTCTTATGTTTTAAATTGCGTTTATAACACGGACGATATAAATGATTCGTGACGTTTAAAAATGATTCGATCGATAAATGCCGATTGATATTTATATTATTATTGGTTTATTTTTCAAATTTTTGTGTGAAATTTGGATAACTCGTACAACTATACAAACGATATAATATAGCGAGAGGAGTTCTCTTCGGTATGTTTAGAATTCCATAGGATTTGAGCACGTCGCACGAGGAATGCTGTTGCCGTTGGGTAAAAACTGTGACTGGGCACACATAGACAAGCGACAACAAACGCTTAGTCTCACTCGTGAGAGTTTGCAGCTCGTCCTGCTCTCGAGAACGAGACGCAGGCACCGGGGGATAGGAAAATATGAGAATGAGAGAAAACGAAGAGACGCGAGATCCGAGGGTGTTCGATGTGAGAAAGAGAGAAAACGGCAGGGAAGGTAGGTCCGGTCGAGGGCGAGGAGGGTAACCCACGGACCGGACGTGACGGTGGACCGTAGCGTCGGGGCATAAGACACTCGCGTACTCTTGGATATATACGAAGAGGAATAACAAGAAGAGGAGAATAAAACACGCGAAGAGAAAGAGAGAAAGAGTGAGAGAGAGGAAGAAAGACGACCTTCTCGCGGACTCTCCCGCCACTGCTTTACCGCAGCAGCCCCGACGCCACGCCACACGAGAGCCTATAAATAGACGCGCGGATAATCACTCAGGATTTATGGTAACCACGGATTATCAAGTTGTACAAGGGGGTATATTTCATATCGCGGACGTTGCCTTATTTTGCAACAAGTGAGGGGGAGGGGGGTGAATATGGAGAATACCTGCTGATCCTGTTGTCTATCTTCCATTCTCTCGCTCTTTCTCTCTCTCTCTCTCGCTCTCTCTCTCTTTCTCTCCTCCATTTGACGCACCATGTTGTAAAGATGGCCCGGAGTACGAAATAAGTATACACGACTATGTTGTTCTCGAGCTTGAAAACAAAACAGTGTTGCACTATGTTGCAAGTGAAGTTTGCATATCTACAAATTCGAACCAGGAGGTCGATTCGATGAACGAATTGAAGGCGTCCTGGCATAATAATGTATACCTACTCGTACGCATAGACTCGTTCCCACGTTTTTGTTTCTTCCACTCGATTCAACTCGTAGTTACAAAGTATGCCCCGGAGTTTTTAAAGAAACAAGCCTCTCTCTCTCGTTCGACTCGCCAGATCGATGCAAAGCTTTTCTCGAGACTGCCGATGACCGATCGTTCGCGTCGATATCAATCGATCGACGGATTAGCTCGGACGAGCGAAAGAAAATACCCGACGATGGTCCGTCGTGACGCGTACTTCTTCTTCTTCTTCTTCTTCTTTCTTATTTTTGGTATTCTCTCTCTCACTCTTGCTCTCGCCAGAGACAGCTACAAATCTGAGAGGCGTTAATAAGCTCTCTATACCGTATTTCATACGTTGATGAATCGATTGGTGAACACAGAAGATGGTGAAAGACAAGACCTTGTACGATGTCGTTGACGTTGGACGGTTAAATTATGAAGTCCACACAGGAGACGCCAATTACGAACAACAGTTACTGCTGTCGCAATAGGAACATCTTCCATCGGGCGTTACTTTCTCCCTGTCACCAGGATCGAACAATTTCAACATTAAGAAAAGCAGCCAAAGAAGAAAAAATCTAATGTTAAATTTTCCGTTCCTTCTCGCCTCGATCCCTCTTTTTCCCCCTCAAAAATGACAAAATCGAGGTATCTCGTGAAAAAACGAGGGAAAACTTACGAGATTTTCCTTGAGCGAAAAAATAAAACGTCACATGGTCGTCACCGCCTTACCCTCTGACTTGCCGCGAGTCGGCGCACGAGCTATTAAATATACCGAGTTATGAATGAGAGCCGAGGTCTTCTGAAATAGAATGGCAAACGCGTGGAGTTGTTGCCCCGCCCACGGCTCGCTCGCACGCATTTTCACGCCACGGTGTGTGTGTATGTGGGTGTTCGAAACCTGTACACATGTGCAAAGTCGTACCGCAGGTAGAATCGTATACGGAAGAGGTACGGACCGAGGGACGACCAGCAGCGAAACGACGATTCGATGATGGCCCGCGGACGTGTTTCAGCACGGTGTAGCAGTGCGTATATGGCCACTGGACGCGAACCGTATATATATATATATATATATTTCTCGTCCTTCCTGAAGCGAGGTACGCGCGAAAGCCAGAAGAATCGACCGAGTGAAGACACGAAGAGGTTGCGGGTTACCCTGACCTACCGAGTCGAGGGATATATACACCTTCTTCTTACCACGGTCGTTTTCGCATGACGCGCGGCGGTCAGGACTACGACGCCGATGTCCCGTCGCACATTCTCGCTGTCAAGCTCCGAGTATTCGCGTCTCTTCAGGGCCTGCAGGGAGAAACGATTCAATTAGGATGGGTGCTACGGTGGATGCGGAGGACGAGAACGACGAACGAAGCTGCCCGAGAGAGTGGTCCGTTGCGAGAGAACGAACGGATCGCACGGGTAGGATCGAGGGTAGGGGTTCGATATAATTGATCTTCGATTCGGGGAACGACGGTCCCTCTTTCGTGCCACCGTTGCGTGTATAAAATCGTTCATGCGGGATCTTTTTATTATTTCTTTTTGTTTTTCATCGTTCGACGCGTACACGGTGAAACGAGCTTACGGTTATTTCGGTTGTTTTCCTGGAATACTGTTAAATCATATCGGCAAATTGCGCGATATAATTATTTTTTGCAATTAACAGGATCTTGCAGAGTGTGGGAGAGGGTTTGTAATTAATGATTTATCAGATTGGAAATCGTTCGCGCCCCGAGTAGTCCCGAAGGAACAAATGCATTTTTGCGTGAACCGGAATGTTTCGTTCGGGATGGGCCTCTGGCTTTTTTGCGAACTTGTTTTTTTTCTTCTTTTTCTTCTTTTTGAGCTACATCAAGAAACGAGATGCATGGGCTATGCGGGTTAACGACGAAGCAGGGCAACGATTCAATTAGGGATGCAGGAGTCGAGAAGCAGGGGAGTCGCGATGCTGATGTTTGTGGGTCTCCCTCTCCCTCTCTCTCTCTCCCTCCCTGTTCCTTGCCACACGGACCGGGTCAGGTATATAATCGATCACCGATTTGAAAGAGGGATACCGCAGTCCTGCCGAACGTTCGCGTGGCCGCTCACACAAGCCACAGTGATAGATGAAGATCCAAAGAGTCCTGGGCTCGTCGTCACCATCGCTTATCTATATATATATATATACAAAGCCCTAAAATATATTGTACACATATATAGAACCTAAGGTTGTATGTATACATAGATCTATCCTTAGGGTCCGTCGTCTACCTTCAAGGATGTGCGAGAAGTCACGAGGATCGAAAGCGAGTCGGCACACGGGAGTCGGAAAGATTGACTGCCCCGAAGGCGTCGCGGTAGAAACCATGGCCCTGTACCAAGCGACGAACGATCGGTGATTTAGATCACGAATTTAATTGGCTCAGTGAGGATAGAACGTCTATCTCTCTCTTTCTCTCTCTCTCTTTCTCTCTCTCTCTCTCTCTCTATTTCTCTCTATCTGTATGTCTGTAAAGAAACTTTGAGTCGGTGCCGAGGTTACGAGCCCAATGGGGAATACTCCAAACGGTTTGCTTGTTCTTCGAGGGTTGTATACACCGTAGAAACATCGTTTCGTTGGTATATACCTAGCTAGAAACTTCTCGAGTGTTCTATAATCTTGGCAAACGTGTCGAACATGAATATGGAAGGAAAGAGAGGGAGGGAGAAAGAGAGAGAGCCGGGAGGTGTGGGAGTGGAAGGTGGAAGGATGAAATCGATGACGAAGGGTTGACTAGGAAATTACACAAGTTGTATGTTATAACAAGAAAGTCCTATCTCGCCGTCCGAGCTCTAACTCCAAAGCTGTTCGTCGCTCTTCTCACGTGTACCCCCGGGTACACGTATAGTCAGGGAATGAATCAGTATTGGGATCGTCGATATCTACAGCCGATAGATGCAGTGTGTATACCCAGGGGGAGGAGAGGGCGGGATGGATCAGAGCTTGGCGATGAGAACAGCGAGCTAGAAGGGTATGGACGACCCGAGGCTCGAAAGGGTTGAGATGTCTCTCTTACTCTTCGCGCGGTAAGGTCCCGGAGGGACGAACCTTCACGGTGAAAACGGGACAATGGAGCAATCAATAGGCTAATGTGAGGACACTTTATCGAATTATCGACACTACGTGGACCCCGACGCCATGTAGCGAGGTCTCTTGGACACTTTGTCGCTCATCTATAACGTCTTTGGGACTTCGTGTAGTGGACCCCCATCCCGCCTTCCCGCCGCCTCGTTCAACCCGCTGTACGAAGCTTCATACGGAAAATGGACCACCTATCAACCCCTTCTAGCGGGCACTCACCCTTCAGCCTGCGATGCTCTTTGCGACAGTCTGCCTGTCTTCGATGCTTTTGCCACTAACTCGCCCCTCCCTAAAGAGTGCGATATCATCGTGGTCGGAGTATCTTGTCCACGGGTCAGTCGCCCTTGACACCTTCGCGACAACGCGCCTCGCCAAGTGAACTTTAGTTTTCAAATAAAGACGTTCGTGAAAATCAGAATGCTCGAATATCAAATTCAACCGTCAGCTACTAACGTTATTTTAGTAATGAAAAATATATCTTAATAGAATTTTCACCACCGATTGTAGACAAAAAATAACGCGGTAGAATTTTTTGCACATCCAGCTTGACAGGAGAAATTAGAAACATTCGAATACATCATGACGCAACGTATGAATCGTGGTTAATATATTTTGAAAAATCTCATTGTTCTTCATCCACGACAATTGTCCTAAATGTATCGTTCGCGATCAACAATTTCGAAAATTAAGAGTAATCATCATCGAGGAATTTCTCGTATCCGTTTTTTCGATTATCCCTCAACGTTTCTCTCGTTGTTTCCATCGGCAGTGCGTTAAAGTAAGAATCTCGCACGAGTCTCGAGTGGGTTTCCTGCCGGTGGTTGTTGGCTGCTGGTGTTCCTGTTCCTCGCAGCGACTTTAATGGGTACGCCGGTGGGCAGGTACGTTCGCGCGTAAGCGCTCGCATATTTCATGTCACATCGAGTCGTTGTACCCTTTTTCTTTTTTTTTTCTTTTCTTCTTCAACTTCTGTCTCACGCATCGAATCTTTACCCTGCTCATGCAGAACTCGCTTATAAATATCAGTATGTGCGAGGAAGGAGGAGCGCCCATACGAGACGCCGGTCTGACTATCGCCGGGGTCTTTTTCTTCATCGTTCATGTCGACGTCGGCAGTGAAATGACGTCCCGTTGTAATTGCAACGACTCGTTCTCTTCGCCTCTGTGCAACGATCTTCTCTTCGTTCGCTATACGGGCATTCTTATCTTCTCACTTGGCTCGAACGCAAGATCCTAGGCTCTCTTTCTCCCCGGTACACGAGTATCCATACATCCGCATTGCTCCCGTGAAGCATGTCCGATTGACCATACCGTCGTCACGTTCACGATATCGCACAGCGAATGACTTATGACGCTGGCTAAATCTAATTTACATACCCACTCGTTATATCTGTATACAACTTATACTTATACGCGGATAGATATATTGTATACAATCCTGTGTGCAAAAACTTTGGAGTACTCGGGGTGAAATCGAAGATAGTCGATGGGAGAAAATCGCTCGTAGTCGATGAACGGAAAAAACTGATCTAATTTAATCAAATTAATGATCGAGGTCTATAAGGCAACTTTCGAGCTAGCACGAAATACTTTTTGTTTACCGTAAATACGATATTCGTTGACTGTAAATATTTAGTTGAGTTAATGACAAGTTTCTTGCGATGAATTTTTTTCTTACGTAAAACAATATATGTAATTGTCGATGGAAATTCATAATTCCGGTATTCAACCGGGACATTGTGATTCGACCGCATACCGGTTAATCCTCGTACCTCGAAAAGATCGTTGACGCAGCAGAGAACGTGTCACTTAACTTAATTTGTCAAACTAGAGGGACAGGTCGATAAGTCGCTGGAGGCCGATTATCCTGAGGTACACAAGGTAAAAGAGACACAAAAGCAGAGGGAGCAGGGAGGATCGAGAGATATGCTTCTTGTAAAAGGATTAGAGACGAAGAGAGAAAAGAAGAGAGAGAGAGAGAGAGAGAGAGTGGGAGCGAAGAAGCGAGAATATCGTGAAGGGGAAGAAGGACGAGAAGAAAAAAATAAGAACAAGATGTAGAATAAAGAGAAAACATGGGACGGAGAAGGGAAGAAGCAGCCGCGTAGCCTCCGTCTCGAAGTCCAGAACCAGCCACAGTGAGATGGATGGACGGATTGTACGCGATAAGAGGAGATGACAGGTGAGCCGGGCGAGGCAGCCTGGCAAGGATCCTCGCCACAAACGGATAAAGTGATCCTACGGGGCCCTTACAGCTGCATTTTGCTCATCGACGATCCACCTTCGTTCCTTTGGTCCTACGCGTTTCTCTGGCGATCTCAAAAAATCATTGAACATCGACTTATTTAAATATTCCAACGAGCAACCACAAAATTGGCTTTGAAATCTACGTTGATAAATAAAATGCACATTAAACGACAAATCAAAAACTAATTAACAAAACCTACATCTGCGATCTGCCAATAATCAGATTTTTATCGATCGTCGATATCGATTCTAATAATAAAAACAAACTCAAAATATGGTCATCTAACGAATGTCAGTCAATGGACAACAATTTTCTAAAACGCACTTTCCCAATAATATTTAATCTCATCCCATGTATCTGACCCAATCGTAAAAAAAAAAAAATTTAAAGAAGAGAATACAAAGGTTAATGACGAAATGGATGCTGCGACACCTGCCACTTATCGTCTCTGGACCGAATGGATTGAGCTTGGCTGGATGAATGAAAGCGCCACGTCGAATGAATGGTGGAAACGTAGAAGAGTGAACGAATACCAATAGTGGTGTTAGTGTGTATGTGTACGATATAGCCCTTCTCATGCCCATCGCTAGACCACCGGGTCACGTTGCGGTAAACCCAGAACGTTGGTCGACGGGCGCAAGCGGAGCATCGCTCATATATACAGTTTCGCCACTGTATGCGCCGATATAAACCATGCCTCGAAGTGTGCAAAATGCCCATCGTGACTTCGGCATTCTTCAATCCGGTAGCCCCGGTAGCTCGGGGCGATCCAGTGATGATGAGACGAGGGCACGGTGTTTTCTCTCTTCCTCGAATTACTCTCGCTCTCTCAATAATGACGCTAGAGAGAGAGAGAGAGAGAGAGCGAGAGAGAGAGAGAGAGAGAGAGAGAGAGAGAGAGAGAGAGAGAGAGAGAGTGGATGTGCTACGAATGTGCCAGCGTTACTACCTACGATCCAGAGGACGAGCAAACGATCCTGAAGACGAGCCCAACGCTCTTCCTTCTTCTCGGTTCGAACGACGCCTGGCGGGTATGCCTCGTCGCTGGTACGTTCGCGAGAGATCCTCGGACCGTCATCGAGAATACGATCTCTTCGTACTAGACACGCGTGGATGAGAAATAACCACGGCCTATCCATGAAACTCTCGCGCAGTTTTAACACACACATATAAAACACTCTCTCTCTCCCACTATATATACATATATATATATACATCTATATATCTCACTAGATATATACATATATATATATCTCGAAAGTCGGTAGTAGGCGAGAAACGCAGCGAGTCTCGGGGCTGTATCAAGAATGTAACAAACAGCAGCAGTAGGAAGGATCGTGTCCGAGCGTGCAATACAGAAGATTCTCCGAGACACCCTGGAACAGCGGGAGTAAGATCCAAAAGCATCATGGGTACATCAGTTACAGAAAAGTAAGAAGAAGAAACAGGCAACGGACACCCCGTTCTCTCGATCTGTACCACTTGCTTCGTATCAGAAAAGAGAAAAGAGTTCTTCTCTTCTTTCGTTTCGTCCCTCTTCGCCATTCCCCCGGTAGTACGCGCACCGTCGTATCATCGGTGGTGGTTAAATCCCCGTTTTACCTCCCTCCCCCCCGAAACCCCCACCTCGCGCCCACCACCATCTATCAAACCATCTTTCTCTCTCCTCCCATCCTCACCCACCCTACTCGTTCTCTATCTGTTTCTCTCTCTCTCTCTCTCTCTCTCTCTTTCTTACTCTTTGATCGGTCAGCCTCCTTAGTTCTGTGCGCTACCTGCCTGCCTCGTGCCTACATCCCGCGTCCTCTTCTCGTATCTCGCGTATATTCGTAATGTAAGTGGGGCCCGGTGAAGCGGGGTACGAAGAACGATGGACAAGGTGAGTCCGGGGTATGTGTCGTGTCCACTCCGTTCCACCGATGTGACTGTGGCGTCTCTCTCTCTCTCTCTCTCACTCACTCACTCATGTGTGTTTTATGTATGTGTGTATGGCGTTGTCTCCTCTCTTCAAGGTATATATAAACCTATTACAGGTAGTGCTATATACAAGAATCCCACTTCGGCTCTCACACACACGTATGGGCTTGTATTATACTATAGCGTGCATACCTGCCATGCTAGCTCTTTATGTATACCTTTCCCTCATTCTCTCTCACCCCACCTCGTTCTCCGCTTCATCGTGTTCTTCTTCTTCTTCTTCACTCGTCTCTTCATCTTTCTCACCGGTTTTCTTCCTTTATCTCTCGCGCTCTTTCTCTCGCCACCGTAGCGTCGATTCAAAAGCGTATAGAGAAAGAGAGAGAGAGGGAAAGAGGGACAGAAAGAGAAAGAGAGAGAGAGAGAGAGAGAGAGAGAGAGAACGAGTGTGTCTCTCGTCCGCCTCTCTTATCCCACTCCGCGGCGTGGCTGGCAGCGACTGTACACGCGGGGCTGCCCCATGTGTTACCTGTTACCCGTGTGCTTCGATCTGCTTTGTATATAAACGTATATCTATATACACGGGCTATATCTCGCTCTCACGTGGTGTTGCCCGCACGGCTGTACATACGAGGCTCCGTGTGTTCCTTCGGGTAACACACGCGAGATTATCCCTCTCTGTCTTCGTATTCTACTTCTTCGAGCCTTCTTCTCCTTCTTCTCTTTCTCTCTCGAACGATCGTCTTCCTCACTCTCCTCTCTCTCTCCCTCTCTTTTATATATCGTTCTCTATCTCTGCCATTCTCCGCTTTACTAGCTCTTTCTCTCTTTTTCTTTCTCTCCGTCGCGCTCTCTCTCTCTCTTTCTCTCTCTCTGTCTTTTTTTCTCTCTTTCTCTACGGCTGCTGGTACCGATGTTGCCTGCTATTGCCCTGCCGCTTCGAGACTTGTCTCCCTACTCCGCAGCAGGTTCGGCTCTCCGACACTCCACCTCCTACTTCCACCGGGGCCCACTACTGCCTTCTTCCCTCTACCTGGCCAGCTTCTCCCGCCGGTCCCCCCGGCTCGCTCGCCCGCCCGGCGAGAGAGAGGTACGCAACGCTCTCTCGACACACACGTGTGTGTGAAACTTGCCGGGGTTTCTTCAGTGTAAGATCTGAACCAGCGGAGAACGCACGCGGCTATTGTTATATCATTATCATTGTCATCCCGGGACCGTAAACGCGTTTCGTGCGCTGTGAGATTGAAATTCCCGCGAGGTTACTCTACCAAATTCTCTCTCTCTCTCTCTCTCTCTATCTTTTTCTTTCTATCTCTCTCTTCTCTCTCTTTCTCTCTCTCTCTCTCTCTCTATCTATCCATCACCCTTTTTCTTCCCCGTGACATTTTTCTTCTGCCCGATCGATTTTTGTTCGTGTCATTTCATCGATTCGATTCGACGGTGACGATCCGTTAACCAGCTGACGGAGAAAAAAAACGATGCGCGAATCGGACGCCGCGCGTCGTCACGCTCGGTAACGAACAACACGACGGGGCGGCCTTGCCGGTGTTTGACACGTGGGAAACACCGAGAGTGCAGTTTTCCTCCAAGCTTTTTTTCTATCTCGCGATGTGTATGTGAAAAATTGTATCCGACGCCGAGTATCGAGTGAGGAGAAAACAGGTGTTGTTTAATTTTTACGAATAAGGAACCAAGTTCGTTTTGAGGATATTCGTGGTGAACGATCGATCGGATCTTCGGTGCCGATTGATCCGAAGTGTTGAGGTGCACGACGCTTGTTTTATCAACCAAAACTACACGGAAACGTGATTTTTTTCCCTTCCGAGTGCCAGATGAGGATTTAGCCATATTTGTTACGAATCGCCCAACGTCCGTGAAGTGTAGTGACCGATACCGGGGGTGTGTGAAACAAATTAATGAAATTTCAATCAATCGTGAACAATCGTCGCTGCTGACGCGAAGAAAACTTCGTCGCCAGGGCTGCTGCTCTATCGTTTTTAAGCCGCGTGAGAATAGAACGAAATCGTGCGCCGCCGGCGGATACGAAGAGGCGAACTTATCGAAAGGAGTTCACGGTTGACGTCTGATTAAACAGATTAGACTTTGGGGTTAATTGTTCTGGAACGTCAGGCTCGGGCCATAAAACACGTAGACGCGGCAAACGCCTCTATACTGTGGAACCCGGGGGTACGACTATACATGTCGAGCACTAAGAAACGATAAAGGGTTGCTATCCGGTCCAAATGACATCAAGGAGAATGTACAAACGAGGGCGGTCACTATAAAAGTGTGATAAAGGCTGATCGTTATATAACCTAATCATCGAGCGGAAGATCCGACAAACGAGGGCACGGGTTACAATTTTCTGAGACTGAACAAGTGCATTTTTCTATAATCGAAACTTTATGCCTCGAATAATTTGAAAATAGTGCCATTAACACATTTTCTCAGCGACGCTCATACTTTATTCCCAATAAATTCGTTGATTTTCAATTTGTCATTAAACGCGATAAAATCATCCCTCGTATAACTTCGGATATTTAAACACTAACGTACCCTGCTGTAAAATTTGTTTGCGGATATAAAATATCGTAGCTCTGTGAATTGAAAGTGAACGCGGCCGAACCGTGAAAAGAAGTGTTCGTTAGCCCTGGCACAGCGCTAGAGAAAAATGCAACAGAGCACCGCGTGGATTTGCAGCTCGACGTGCCACAACCTTCGGAAATTACACGGGCCTATGATAATTCTGATCGGATGCTGAATTTCCGACGCGCTCTCACACGTCTGCGCCATATATCGATACTCGAATACGCGTAACGATCGATAAATTGCTCAATTAGTCATTTTACATAATTAAATATCTTTCGATGCACGAGATTCCGTTGCGCGGTGGCTAAAAACGAGAATACGTAAATACGTACACGCTGACACTGTTTTTGGTATAAAACGAGATACCTATATATATATCGAATATGACATTGAATTTTCATCGTGGTTGAAACAGGCAATAACGGCTAGTAACGCGGTGCCAGTCACGGTGGGCCCCCAGATACGGAAAACTCTCTCGAAGTCCGGTACGATAAGTACACGATAGGAAAAACGGCTCGTCGTTTGGTAAACGGACTCGCGAGTTTTAAATTCTCGTGGACAGTTTCGTGCGTGATAAATTCGCATTATAAAATAGAAAAGTGTATATAATTATAGGTGAATTATCAGTGTGATAAATCCAACGATAAAAAACGAAAGACGCAGAGGATCGAGACTGACTATTTATCTCGATTTACTTCGAGAGATTCTCGAGTGAAATTTGTACAAGTTCGGATCGAACAGGTGCATCGGATTTCTACGATACGATATACGCGCGACGTTCGTAAAACCTTTCGTTATACGGCGAGGAGGGTTTTGTTTTGTTACGCGATTTTTGTACCCGAAGCTCGGCGATTGTGCGACGAGAAGTGATCAGTGCCTACGTACGGTTTACTTGTATGGAAGCTGTCGCTACTGCTACGCGGAATTGACGGTGAGTTTCTTCCCGCGATTTTCTCGCCGGGAATTTAAGACGGATAAGCGCGCGAGAGAGGAAAGCCGGTATACAATATCGTCCTGAGATGGTGCGTTTGCTTTGTGGTATGCACCGTTGAGAATTGCGGAGGAACTTACATGAGACCCTGGTTTTGTGGGGCTATCGTTAATAGGTGTATAGGAATAAAAGCGCTGGCCTGTCCGCATACCGTTGTTGTCTAGCTACGAGTTGAATGCGCTTGTTGCATATATATATATATACCGATCGAGCCAGCATAACGGCACGATTCCTAGTCCATTATAACGCGTATACGTCTTTGTCCTCGTGTGCTCTCTGTGCGTATGCGTTTATCGTATCTCATTAAGAAGGTCGGTCATTGGACGGATCGCAGAATTTCTTTTTCGATCTTTCGACTAATTCGTTAAAGCGATATCTACGAAGGAGTGTATTTTTTTTTAAATCAACGAGATTGAACTTCTCGTTTCGCTCAAAGAAATCGACGAAAACACAATCTATCTGTAAAAAAATTGAAATAAATTAAGGCTGGCTCAAACGATGGAAAAATCGTGGGAATACAACGATCGAAATCTCACAGAGGAGTTCGCGTAACGTTGGGAAAAGAGAGAGAGAGAGATGAAGGACCAATGATTATTTCAATCTTTATAACTTCTTTACTCTCGGGTGTCTGTTGCTAAATTAGAATGTCATCGGGGCTCTCGGGTGCGCGTGTCGACGATTATCGGTATATTCGAAGAAAATGAACATACACGAATCCATGCAGCGCCTATAAACGTGCAACGTGTTCGTTACGTTCCCTACGTCGAGTCAACGTACAACTATATATATATGAGAGATTAGGTACATATATGTAAAGTGTGCCAGAACTTTTTTCTTTACTTCTCGATTCGTCGCTGTAAATCAAGTTCGATTAGGTAGAGAGACTCTCGTTTCTCCCTCCAGCGAGATGCAATAAATCTCGCGATTGTTTCCACTCGATAATTCGTTTGTAACACCTATGCGAAACGATAGAGCGATAAGTGACGTAGGAAAATAAACATTGCTATATGCACATGGCGTTATCTGTCACGAATGATCGAGACATCGAATATCTGTCCGTGGCCAAATGCGGAACCGTGTCGACACACATACCGACGCGAAGTCGTATGACAATAAACTTCGCTAAAAAGTTCATTCGCTGTTCGATCACTTTTTTCAGCTGGTATTGGACGTGTACACAAATTATTTATTCCCACCGAACGTCGTTACACGAAATATATATATACATATATATAGTATACGTTATTCCAACAGGCAATTGTCATTATTAAACAATCGATGCCCGATGCTATTTATTTTTTATTTTTAAAGCTCCTCTCTCGTGTACCCGTATACGCCTTGCACAACGCATCCAGACCGTGTACCTACCGGAGCTCTTAAATGAAATTGCGGTTACGCTTGCGGTTATGCTCTTGGTAAACAACCCGTCATTATTTTTACGACGCAGAAGTAACAACGGAGAACAATTGCTAACAATAAGTGGTTTTTTTATATTATATTCTCTTTGGCACCGTCCGTGCACGAGGGACGAGCGAAAAGTCTAAAGGCGAGATATGTATATTCGTTATATGGATCGTCGAATGATTATGAAATGTATGAAGACGACAAGAATTATTCATCGACAATTTTGTTTCACGTAATTTCCGTGATAATCGTTGCGCGGCTTTATACCTCGTCAACTTTACACCTGTGTATCTTTCTATCTATCTCTCTTTCTAACTACCTTTCCCCTCGGCCCCTCTTCCTCACCTCTCTTTCTCTTTCTCTCTCTCTCTCTCTCTCTGTCTCTTTTTAAGTGGCGTATGGTCGGATTCCTTGCCGGTTAGAGCAAAGAAAAATGTTACTTCGCTCGGTTTAGAAACGGAAGCCGGAGCAGATGTGAGAGTACAGACTACCTATTGCCTTTGCAGACATCTATACGCGTTTCTAATGTAAATGGAAAATTCCTGGATGTTTTCTATCGATCTATCTCTCTTTCTCGCTTTTTGTCTTTATTTGCGTTGTTTCCTGTTGATCGCTCGATCGAACGACTCTCGAGTATCTTCGCGATGGAATTGCTTTTGATATATTTTTTAAACCGGTACCTGCTTTGACTAAGGCGGCTCATTCAAATTGCTCGAGTACAAAAATTCAACGCTGTTAAGACATGTTTAATCACACGTTAAGACTGGGACATTTCCAGTCGGGTAACCTTCTGTAATGAGCTTTTATAATCGTACTTTATCGAATCAACTCGTTGATCGAAACAATGGTATAATTGGGACTTTATTTGCGCTAGTAGCCGATGAAAGAATATACGATTAACAAAATATATCACGCGCCGTTTAATTCAATCAATGAATCGCTTGTTACACATCTATCGCAAATGGATCTTATCAATAATTCTACTGCTATCACTTGTATAGCCAGAAATAGCCGAGTGGGTTTCTGAATGACGTCTGTATAAGTACAGTATTTTTAACGAGATCAAATACAGAGTAGTATAGAGTGAAGCTAGTTGAGCATCAGGGCAAGTTGGGCTATTGAAATATCTCAAAAGCTAAGCATCGCGCGACAAAACTTCAAATGGCTCAAAGAAGGTATCGAGGGATTGAAACATTGCTTTGTTTCTTTTCTTTCCAAAAAGTATACAAAATAACAGTCATCTGCGATCAAGTAAGTATTGAAGTTTTATGGATTTATTGAGCTTTCGATTGAATATAATTGTGTAGCCCAAAGGTTTGCCATTTTTATATAACTTGACTTTTATTTCAACAATTCGGGTCGAGGCTAGTTCGGCAGGCGTTGCCCAACTTGTTCCACTGTTCACGATAAAAAGTAAAATCTTTGTTACAAACTCCATTTTAGGACGCGGCCAAACAAAAGAAAGACTTCAAGGGGTTCAACTTCAAGTGAGCAATTAAAAGGCAAGAGCGCGAACACCGCTGCCAAAGAATTTAAGGGGAGATATACACCTAGAAGGCCAAAAAAAGGTTATTTTTTAGATGTTTTTGTAGGAAAACTATTTAAAATTTCGGATCGTAGTTTAAACCAAATGAAAGTATACACATTCAAGAATATGTTTAATTTTTATTATTAAAAAATATCGAAAATATTTCGAGATATCGCATTTCTTTGAAGCTCCGTAAAAAAAATTTTATACGCGGTACCCACTGGCGTTTCTTCAAAAATCATCTGAAAAAAAACCAAAAAGATTATTAAACTAGATACTATAATCTAGTACTTGTCATAGCCGATTTTGAAAATATCGATTTATGACAAAATGGCGAACGTTTGAACATAAATAATGATTTTTGGGTAAAAAATTAGTTATTATTGTGTTTATAAAAAAAACTAAGGAACGAAAAAAAAAATCCTATGACACGTACTAGAAAATCGTGTATAGCATAATCACAACAAATTTCAAGGCAATCGGTTCATTGGTTTTCGAGAAATTTTGGGTACCAATTTGAAAAACATGGTTTCGAGAAAAACGTGTTTGAAAATTTGGGAATAAATAAATGATAAAATTTGTCAACTTACATGGAATCATCGATACCAGGCCCATAGTGTAGGTCGTCTACGGTCGATGGAATGCTCATGGCTTCTAAATTTTGTTGTCGGCGCCGTATTCGACTTTCTTTTCTGTTTCTGTGCTTGCAGCTCGGCTTTCGCTATGCGAGTTTCATCTTCTTGCGTAGCGAATAAGTGCGCTCCTGACCCAACCGATATTCCCAACACATTCATAATTTCGAGTAGTGGGTCACACCATTATTGAACGTGCATGCTGCCAGAAAAACAGCAATGTTAACAATTTTGGACCCGCTGTTCATTGTTTTTGGATCTATCTTCCAAATTAATTGATTGGAGCTCTCATTGCAGTTTTGCGTATATCCGCCAACACAGCGTTCTAACAATTTGTCATTGCTGAGGTCTTCGTAAATTGGTTTGATGGCATCTAATACCATTTGTGGCAATGCAGCATAATCGTGAAAGAAATTTTTCAGTTGGTTTTTGGCTTTCACTTGTTGCCACTTGCACCACGATTCGGGACCTTCGGGACAGAAATGATGTTGAAGATCGCTGTTTGTTGAGCGGTAATGGTAGAATGTTGCCCATATCGCTTTTTTCATCTCATCCTTGGAGTCACAGTTTCTGCGAATAGCTAAACCATAGTAAATACTCAGTTTATCTATAAGCTTTGCCGTCAATTTGTTTTTGCCGCCGATTCCATAGTTGTTTTTCTTGCATCCGCGAAGACGGGTTTCCATTCGCTGTTGAACGTGTCCCACGCATTCTTTTTTCACGATTTCAATTTCATCACCATACGGTTTCGCATTTATTATTCCCGTGTACGTCTTAGAATCGCCATCCCCCACGTAATTAGTGTACATAACTCCATGCTTTTCGACAGATCTTGAAAATAATTCAATCATGGCGTCTACTTCCATTTTGCCTGACGATCCTTTATGGTTGGCCTGACAATTTGCATCGTGACGAGATTTCCATTTCTCATATTGCTCGGTATTTTTGTGATTATTCCAATACTGACATTGAGCACAATAAGAAGATTTTACAAGAAAATTAACGACTTTCCTGTCAACTGACCAATGAGAACAGCAGCTCCATATAATGAGGTAAACCACGTTTTTCGCCATGTCCGTAAGAAAATTCAGAATGTGATATCCGATGGTTGGATCTTCTGGTGCGGATGTCTCACGATCGATCTTCAGTTTTTTGGTACCGGAACTAATATTCGCGTCGCAAAGTTTTTCGGCAGAATATCAATGTTTTGGCGGTACTTTTTTGTTGCTGCGATCTTTGCGAAAAAATCCGGATCGATGAGATTCTCGAGAACTTTTATTTCTGGTATTCATTTTTTTTTCAATATCTATTCGACAACGAAAATTCTGTGTAGCGCACAGTTGCACTAACGGCAGAATACTGACAAAACGTGTCTATTTCTGGCAATGAATAAGAGCCATCTGGAATGTTCTTTATACCTGCATACCCTAAAAACACACTACAATAGAATGACGAAACAAGTTAATACGCTTTGTCCGAAGGGCCGCTTGCCGCTACCTGACTATCGGGTCAGCACCGACCCGTTCACGTTTTCGGCTGTAACTCACTTATTAATCAAAATATTGCCTTGCCGTTTTCACCAGATATTCTTAAGACCTCAAACTTAAAGAAAATGCAAAAAAAAAGATTTTTTTCAAACGTCTAGGTGTATATCTCCCGTTAACATAAAGACAATGACTATAACGAGATACATATCAAAATTAAAATTGTTAAAACAAAAGGAAAAGCGCCTCTAAAAAGATTCTGCAGTTAATTTTAGAAGAAGACTTGCCTGATTTGTTACGAAACATATTCTGAGATGTCAATTGCAATAGTGATAGTGATGACTGACAATTAGTGGTGATTAAGCCTTCATCCATATTTCCAATCTCATAATTAGTGACTAACCTCATATAATATGAGCCAGTAACTTGATAATTACCATAAAAAATATAATCCTAGGTAAAAAGAGTGCCCAAAAATTTAGAATAAATTATTTCCTTTGCTTCTGATTTTATTTAATTGAAGAAGTAATACTTTTTGCTTCACTATACAATTAGTTCTGGGACTTTCCATATGACTATTGAACTTATTCCTTCCTGTGCTCAACTTCCTCCAGCCATGGGGCAAGTTGAGCCACTCGGAACTCTCTCGTATTTATGACAATAACTTATAAACCAGATTTGAAGTTGTTTGTTTTTCTGAATACGTTTCGAGCAGGATAAATTAGGAATCCAACAGTGCAAGAATCAAGGAAATCCGATGCATATTTTAAGAGTTATGATAGATTAACGAAAACGTGCTCAACTAGCGCCGCTCTACTCTGCGAAATGTTTCGAGAAAAAGTATCATAATAACATATGTCTCAAAGAAATAATTCGATCATTTGAAAGAATCGTAGTAAATTACGAGAACCGCAGATACAATTTAGTATATAGAAACATGTCTGTAGTTTTCCGAGTAGACAAGAGAGTCTTGACCGCGAGACGCTGTAAGTGGAAACTGGACGATCTGACTTTCATGTATTATCGAGCGTTCTTTCCTGCCATGTTTTTGCGTTTCTCCGTCTCTTTCTTTGGCTCACTCGTTGATGATCATTTGTGAATCACTATGCCCAGTTACTTCCGTGCTACCGAGAAACGCGTGATTCAAGAGAAAGTCTCTTTTGTCCGAACGGGAAAGATCTCTCCACGGAGCATTTCATTCAAGAAGATGCTTGCCCGTACCACGTATATATATATACATCCTAGAATTTAATCGAGACGGACCAGAATTTTATTAACCCGTGCAAATAACCTTTTTAAAATTCCACGAATATTGCAATTTTTTAAAAGTACATAATATTTATAGACGTTGATCCAAATCGACGAGATCAGTTGTCAACGACCCTTCAAGATATTCAATATTCTAAATAATAACTTCGAAATCGAAATGGAATTTATAATTTCAATCCCACTAGTAATATCACGGGTCGTTGGAAATTACATTTAATTATTGGTGATCGACTAAACAAAATCTATAATATACATTAATAATGTTTATTATGTATAACTCAACCGTTGATTACATGCTCTGGAAAATTCCGAGTTTCGCTCGCGATATTGCGATGACGATTTTTTCCAACAGCAAAATATGTTCTCGCTCCGACTAATAATACCGTTCCTAACAACGTCAATCGGAAGACTGACGATTATTGCTTCAGCACCGTTATAACGCTACTCGCATATGCATTTATTATTCTCCCTCTCTCTAGCATACTGCCATACCTTTCTCCCCCCCCCCCCCCCTCGCCGCCCGCCTCCTCGTCACTATTACTTCGTTTCTCTCTTTCTCACTACTCTCGCGCAATTACGAAATCGGAAGTTTAATTACAAGTGACTGCGGGTCGTTACCGTATCGTACGCGTCCTGCGCGCGGGAATAAACTTCTCGGGTTTTTCTAGACGGCGTTCGCCACTGGCGACAGCGTTCTAGTTTTCGCTCTGCGTCTCGTATGCAAAAGCATTACGAGAGAAGCGAGAGATGCGGTCAGCAACCATCGGAAGTACACCGGCGATACACGCTTGTTGTCAGAGACGTGCATCATTGATCTAAATAGCGATGATACAAAAAAAAAGATAGACACTCAAATCCAACTTACTTCTTTCTAATTTTTAACTTTTTAAAATTATTCTCTAAGAATTCTTACCTAAATTTAAGCATTTTATACCACTGCCGACTTCCCTTGAAATACTTTATTTTTCGAGTAAAAGATTTATGAAAATATAAAAATTGTTGCGTATTTTGCTAATTATGTTAAAAAACTGTAATATTCTGAAAAATTGTTTCGAACAAAAGTTTGTTTTTTTAAATGTAGAAGACGAATTTAAACAAAAATATACTAGTTCCTATTAAAAAAAAAAAGAAGTTGACCTTGACATGACTTTGAAAAACTCCACCGCAGATCAACCAAGGAATGCAATTTTATAACCCCCTTTTAACCCTAAAACTTGTATACGAAAAATTAACAAAAAATCCTATTATTCAAAGATATTTGACTGGGGGGGGGGGGGGGGGGGGTTAATGGAGGACCCTGTATATCGATGACAAGAAATGATATCGCTGTAGATCTTCGTTTCTGCCGATCATGACAAAAATAGTAGATTGATTTCAAATATCGAACTAATTCATTCGTCGATAAAAAAAAAAGATATTGAAATAGAAATCAGCGATGCCTCGTGTTATAAAGCATAAATATCGATGCGACATAAAGATCCGAAACGATCGTTTGCCGGAAGCGAAAAAGCAAACGCGGAAGTACACGCTGCGCATACATACCATTATGTATATATCTATATATAATATATGACTATGTATCGTAGACAGGTTTCCTGCGTGATGCTTGTACTCACAACCCCGGCGCACCGAAGCGAACGATTCTGCTGCTGGAACCCTTTACGCGCTGCGTCACAAAGGAGAGCACGAGTTTACAGGGCCTCGGTGTACCCGCGAAATCTCTCTTGGAACACACAGCGGTACGAGCATCAGGAAGCAGTTCAACCCCGTTCCAACCAACCCCTCTTTCGAGCACACCGCAATAACCCTCCACCACTGTGTATTCCCTCGTCTTCTTGTCTCTCCGTTCCTCATCATTCTCGTATATATATGAATATATATATAATCTCTCATTTCTTTGAAGGAATGTTACGTTGGATACGACGAAACTCTTCTACCCCATGCCAGCCTTTCACGCTTCTCTCCCTCACTCGTAAATATTCTTTGCTCTTCTTGTCAGCGAGCAAAGTCGTATGTATCGTTCTCTCTTTCTGTTCCTCTCTTACATTTCCTTTCTTTCTTTATTTCTCTCTCGCTCTCTCCCTCACCTCGACAGTGTCTAGTTCCACGTGCATCCAATTAGGCCCTGTTCTCTTTGTGCTTTTCTTAAAACGAATTTCGAAAAGTCACTGGGCGACCCCGTTTCTCCACTCCTCCACGCGTCCCTGACTCGAACATATATTAATCCGAAAGATTGAGAGAACACTCGTGTATCTTTTTGTGCGCATGCACTGTAAAGTATGATACATATATATCAAATAAATATACACGGATATTAAACTCGGAGATCTCACGAGGTGACCTTATCCTTACTTTTTATTTCTTACTTCTTACTAGACTTTCCGATAGTATAATGGTTCATGGCCAATGAAAAAATACAATAAGTAATGGGACCTGAAACAATTTTTCAGAAATTGATATTCCTACTGCCCAAAAATATTGAAAATATCCGAGCCCGAGATAAACCGATAGGAGTTATTGAGAAGGTATGGAGCAATATTTTTTCAAAAACTTCTCGTACAGCTTAAAGTACATTTTTCCTTATACCTAAGATCATAAAACTTTCGTGGCTTACATTTTTCATTCGAACAGAAAAGAAAACGTGCGTTTATACCGTATTTTCATGCGATGACTCGCATTCGACGTTCTACCTCGAAAAATTCTCAAAGAGCTGGTGGTCG
This sequence comes from Netelia virgata, assembly GCA_951802705.1. NCBI lineage: Eukaryota > Metazoa > Arthropoda > Insecta > Hymenoptera > Ichneumonidae > Netelia > Netelia virgata. Next base: position 36,265,584 of record OX637865.1, on the reverse strand, counting down.
GGGACACAAGAGACGGAATATATATTTGCATTGGATGTTGGCGCAGGGGGTTAGAGAGAGATGGGGGTGACACGAAATGAGATTCAACGCGTATTATGTTCGAAAAGACAATTGACATTGTGACTGAAAGATTTCGATATTGTTAGGCAATGAATGGAACGAGAACTATGAAATTGTATGGGCATAGAGAAGTACGGTCCGTGCATTAGCTTCCTACGTATATGATAGCAAATGCCTGGTCTCGGGTCTGTGTATTTGTGTGTCTTGTCTTCATACCGTGCAAGAAGGAGAAAAAAGACAGATGGAGAGAGAGAGAGAGAGAGAGAACGATTGTGTGTACGGTCGGATATGGAATTTGTCTTTTGCGAAACAGGTGGTTTACCGATCTAGGCTATATAGGTGGCCGTTAACGATGGAAAGAGTAAGATAGATAGATAGGAGGAGAGATAGAGAAAGAGTGAGAGGTCCACGCAGGCTGACTGCTGTACGCAGCTCTGCACAATGGGACGTGTCCTATTGTGGACCATAATCTGTCTTCCGAGCTGGAGAGCCTCTCGCGAGAGAGTCCAGCGGTTCGCCTTGGCATGGAAAATGCGTGCTAAACCTAATAGAGTTCTTTGTCCATGCTCTCTGGTTTGCTCTTTATAGTTATTGCGAGATATAGGTACACGTATACACGAGAAGAATAGATGATTGCCGCAATATTCGTCTAATATCTATCTTCAGACGTCAACCGTAATATTTGTCTTTGTTTCTGTTTTTTTCGTATTTTTTTCCTGAGCGCATACCTAATATTCCTTCTAATTAAAATATAAGAAAAAGAATATTTATTTTAACGTAACGCTATTCAACCGAATTCTATAGCGTAAAAATATCTCGAAAAATGTTAACAAAAAGATGTATGTATGATACCCGATGAAATTTTTACCTGGCTAGCTGTTTCCTCGATCGAAACTTTGTCTTTTATTTGTTTTCTCCATGAGACACTGAAACACTCATTTATTTTCGACGAATCGCGTTAAGTGATATTCTTCCGGGAAGAGAATGTGTACCGTGCGAGGAAGAAAAGGAAACGGAGGAGGAAAAATAATGAACGGAAAAGAGACAGACGCGGGAAGGACCGTAAGCAATGATGCTGACAGTTTATGAGTCAACGTTATCGAACGGACAGACTCGTTCGCCCACTTAAAACTCGTCAAATTCCCTCTAAACTCTCTTGAGAATAAATATAAAAAAGAATAAAATGAAGAAAACGAAAAGATCCCGCGGTGAGCGTAACTCTCGCGCTTCCTCGATTTCGGAAATCTCGTTTGTCGTGTATCTCACGTGTTGGTGAGATGACATTTTTTTAGTACGAAAGCAAACATCTACGAACCGCGTAGATACAACATTTTACGTTCTCCTTGCGTGCATTTGAGAAGTGTACGATGCACTTTTGCGAATTACAGATCGCGATTAATTTTATAATTTGCATATTCAATCGATAATAATAAATATTCATTAAATAGGACCGATTTGTTGTCCTATACACAAATGTAACGAGTAATTAGTCATTATTACGCCTTTTTCAGGCACCAAGCATTTTCGAACGCCCAAGTCCAAGTTGTAGAGCGCAAAAGACATAACTATATCTTGCCATATCCACGGATTGACAAGAGCTTTCTCTTCCATCTACATAATATACCGGTCGCAAACTTTTGATTTGATTTATTTCCTTTGATCTGTAATATATATCTGACTGCATAGGCTGCATTTTCAATATAATGTACGGTATACAATGTGCACTCCATTCACCGCATTATCTGTACAGAGTCTTGGAAGCATAGATCTGGCATACGACGATCGAGGATTAGTGAATGACTCGACAGAATATATTTTCCATCTCGTCATAAACCTATAGTACTATCGTGTCTATATATATAGAGAGAGAGAGATACGTTTATAGATATGTATATGTATATATCTATTTCCGCCGATCGTTAACTAGCTACCGAACAGCACCGGTGACTGAACGATCGAGTGAACGTTTTATACCTGACACACAGAGGAGAAATAGAACGGTGAGTGCTATACGCGCTACTACATTAGACACCACGCAGCCTCTAGCCGGTAGTGGACCGTGAACCGTTAACGATCGGCGATCGATTAGATCGTCCCGCGCGAGAAGCTCGTTTAACGATCGCGAAATGGGCATTCGGTAGGCCGTCTCGCGACCTCCCGGAATGTTACGGGAATGCATCCCGACGTAGACGGAGAGATCGGTGGTATAATAGCACGGAGGGTCGGTTGCCGCGAGAAGATCGAGTGTCGCTCGGGAGAACTCATCGCGCCGTCCGAGAAATCTTTCAGGAACGATACCGATCTGATCTTCCTACGTTCGGTTCTCGTTGGAATTCTGTCGGTCTGAGAGCTTTATTCCTCATGGAGCTCGCCCCGAACTTTGTACGTCGATGAATCCCTGTCTTTTCTCTTCTTTGTGTCTTTTTCGCGCTATAAATCTTGTCGATCCGCTATGTCGAGAATAACAATTACATATCTTAACGAATAATTTTTATTTAACGTAATTCACCAATTATATTTTTTCAGGACTAATTAATTTTTTAATATCTTTATTTTTTCTTTCAAGATTTATTTGTTTCAATATAATTATTTTCAAGAATATATATATATATATATTGTTTTTAATAATTAAGAAATATGTTTGTGAAGGGATATAATTGCAAAGGCCGATTTTTATTCCTTTATGTTTTTCTTTTATTTCAGCCATATTTCAGTAATCAATTGTTCAATTGCATGTCTATATATTATACGGTGTCAGAAAATATATTTATTCCTAGGTTCCTACATTCTCTCAACGTGTTAATTTGTCTACCTCGGTACGTGGTCCATACGATACGAGTATAAAGTATACAGGACGAAAACTTGTACAGGCCGATGACCAAGGGCGAAAGATTACCAGATCGTCATCGACGCGAAACGATCGAGAGAGTCGACGGGGTATTCAGATATTGTTACGAGATGGAGGAGAGACGCGAGGTAAAAGAGGTAGGAAGAATTAAGGAGGTACGATCTTCTGTTGCGAGAGAAGAATATAAACATATATATATATATATATATATATATATATATATAAATTTATATGCGTACAAGCACAAAGAGGCAAAAGGAGGTAGGGCCCTGGGCCTAATTAGTCAGGGGATATATCTGGAATCTCATGAGGCGAGTTTTGTAGGCCTCCTTCAGTTTTATGGTAGAGGTGAGCGACGCGAGAGCGCGCTCTCGCGGCGAGGCGGATTTCTCGGTGGGGGATTAGCATACAAATCGATTTAAACTCGAGATAAATAGCCACTCAAAGGCTTCTCACGTGGAGCCGACTTCGGGCATTATCTTGTCCACCGTCGAGATTAACGCTTAATGCTTTATACTTTACGGGCCTCGACCGACGACAACGACGAGAGCGACGCTCCTCCGTACGACGCTCTTCGCGTTTTCTCTCCTCCTACCTCCGCCCCCTCGTTGACGACTTTTGCGCGATATTATATATTCTCGTTGAGGTTTGTTGTTCGTATCGTACTTCGTATAAATGACCACATATTATATGTGTTCGTATAAGAAATCTAAATATCCGTGTATTAATTCATATAGGTATATATAATTCTTTTCTTTTACGAAATACAAAACACAATTATTTTCGGCGATGAAAAAGTCCAATGTCGAGTCTTAAATTTGGCCGATTGCGATCATTTTTCAAAACGGTGCGAAACGATGTAGAACAAATCTACGACGTTTAAAAAAAACGTGGCCCGTGCTTATATGCGGAAACATCAGAAACTTCCGTTCACTACTTGAGTCTGTAGTACCAGGGTGGATTAACAAGTTGTCGTATACTCTCTCTCTCTCTCTCTCTGTCGCTTGCGAGTAATCAAGCTGGAAACTGTTACGAGAATCCCAAACGGCCGCTACATTCGCTCTTCACGCACCGTGCAAAACTGAATCGAAAAAGAATCTATCCTCTTCCTTCGTACGATATATATATCAAAAGCCTAAGAGTAACTCTTCGCGAATGTCAAATTGAAAAGAACACGAATTGAGCAGTCGACAGAAAAATCGCAAAGAACCCTTTCGCCAATCTTTTTATGCGCGTATATTCTCGCTCGCTCTTACGAGAGACAGTACCTACAGCTATATATATATTTATACTCAGAGAAATGGAGATGAAAGAAAATGTGTCTATCGCAATTTAGCTCGACGGAGATGAAGAATCATTGAAAAAAAATGAATAAAAATAAGTTACAAGATAACTTTTCATAAAAATGCGTACACGTTGAAATAATGGTGACCAGATATCGATTTGGACCCTCGAAACGTCGTTAATAGCCGTTATTTTCCAATTTCAAGTGTTTAATTAATTGACACGAAATCTTCTTTTGTTATTAAGAAAAAGAAACACGTTTCAAAAGTTTTCGGTTATTCGATCGTACGACTCTCTATCTTTCTTTTATCCGTCTTTTTCCCCCGGTTGTATCGCTCGTTAATCTTCCACCATTTACCTAATCGAGCCGATGAGCTCGTTCGCGTGATTATTTTTTTCTTCGTTTCTTTTTAACAACGCCCACGGTCGCGAGAGTATATTTACATATATATGTTTCACTATAGAATCCGTACACACTAGTGGAACGATCTTAATTGGCACTTACGTAAGAAAATATAAATCCCGGTCTATTGCGCAATAGTTTTGAATCTCCGGGCTTTTGTTTACGACGTTGGAACTGGCGGTGGTCGAACCGAAGAAGAAGGACCTAGCGCCTAGCACGAGTTCGTTAAGGTCGAGTTTAGAGATCGAGAAAAGAAGAGAACGAACACGAGTCCATCGATTCGATCGAAATGTTCACCAAAGTTCTCCAACCTCCGTCAAGCCTCTACGATTTAATCCCATTGGCATTTTGATCAATTCTAGGTAACTATGATAAAGTTGTACACAGTCAAGACTTTCGAAACTAGTAACGGTATTATCGAATTTCTTTCGGTTTTTAAAATTAAATTTCCTTTTATTTTAATTTACCCATTTTTTCAATTATCCTCTGTAAAAAATAGACGCGATAGTTTTACGTAATTTATAATTCAACTCGTAGACTTATTCTCTAAAATTATTTCGTTTATGGAAGAAGTATGCGCGTTCCCTAATACGTTCCCTCTCGAAACTGGAATTTCCGAGGTATTGACGAACGTGACTATCGAGCCTCTTACGTCGCTGATATTGCGACCGTGTTTATTGTCTCTGCACCTAACCTGATGCAACGGATATACTTAAGCACCGTGTATCGCTTGTATACACACGTGCTTATATATATATTCGTAGGTGACAGCGGAACGCGAGTATGGCGCGTGAAGCATTAGAGCCGGATAGACGTGGCAAAAGTGGTAGCAAGTGGGACACTCTTGAAACGGATGAGCAGGTGAGCGGGTGTGTAAATCCGGGTGGACCCCGGGAGGCACACTCGAAGCCTGTGGTGGAGGCACCGCAGGCAGAACGAACCGGCAACCCAACGAGGGAGCGAGAGTAAATGACAGAAAGACCGGGAGAGAGAGAGAGAGAGGGAAGAAGGAGAGGGAGAGAACGACTATGAAGACAGTGAAGAGATAGAAAGAGAAAAACAATGTTCATGTATGTGTGGGTTCGGGTATATATATATATATATATAGTACATGGTGAGTTGCACCACAAAAGTGCTGGACCCGGACCAGCTGCTCTGTCACCGACCTGCCTGGTTTGCCTTTTGCTTGCCCGCTGGCCAACCGACCGCCAGAATTACATCCCAACAGCGCGTGAATGCATTGCACGTGCATATGCACCACCGCCATGTCGATCTCTCGCCGAGTACGTGAATATTTGCGTGTGTATGTGTGTGTTTATATGTGAAACTGTGTCCTACACCTCTCACGTTCCCGACACGTCCACCATACGGTGTCTTATCCGACATCATCGTTGATGCTCCGTTATTTCATACCTCTTTCTCTCTCTTTCTGTCTCTCTCTCTCTCTCTCTCTCTCTCTCTCCTCTTCTTCTTAAATTCTATCCCTTTCTCTCGAGCGACAGGACCGACAGAACGAAACTTTTCGAAATTAATATTTTTTACACATATTCGCACATTTTTATATTTATGAATAATTATATTTATCCACGAAAAATTCCATGTCCCGTCGAATAAAATGTAATTAATTAAACGAAATTTACGACGTCGATCAAATAAATTTCCTTTCATTCCGATAAACTTGATTTACGACGGCCCGGAAACCAACGTGTGCCAGTTCCGAAACGCGTCTTCGTCATAGTCCAAGCCCTCGCGTTACCCCGAAACAAATTCGTAATGATTCAACCCAATAAAAACTTATTGCACCGCCGTCTTTACGAGAGAAATTATGAATAATAATAATAATAATAATAATAATGATAATAACATTAACGAGCATATCGTTTATTTTAACTCAACGATTGTGCATATTTTCCATTTTTATCTCACCGTCGGAAAAATTCGCACGCACTACACCACCGCGAATATCAGGACATCTCGAGGTGATACATGACTATACATATATATATACATGCATATACATTATCTATACGATGAATCTTCACACCCGGACGTTACGAGAGAGCTTGCATCACGGGCGGGCGTTCATGTGGTTTTATGGATGAGCCACGAGAGGGGCCTCGGGTAATATGCGAAGAGAAACAGAGAAAGACCGTGGGGTCTGCTCGATGTGAAGCTGGGGGCGGTGTACGTCCGCGAAAACCGTGAAGTGGGAAGTGGTGTTGAGAAAAGGGGTTGGGGAAAACGAGAGGGAGTGGGAGGAGAGGGAGAAAATCTCATATTCGACGCGAGAGAGAGATTGCAACCTCGAGATGCTCCTTTTGCCAGATGAAATTTAATTTTAGAATCTCTCCTGTGTCCAAAAACTCGCCTGCGCGTCTCTCTCTTGCTCTCCCGTCCAGCGCGAAACGCCGGTCGGATCATGTTGGATTTCTGCAAGAATCTCGCGATCCTCTCACGCTTTACGTTCGACATTGTACGTATACATATATATATATATATAGGTGTATATATAGGTATATAAATGCACGAAAAATATATAATATATGCGTACATGAGTCGAAGGTCGTGAAATGTATTCTGGAGGGGAAAAGGTGTTGAAGTTAAAGGGCCGTATTTTTGCTCGTTCTTTTCCTTTTTATTCTCATATGCACCTTTGCAAAGGACCTCGTCAGCACGTTCTTCGGCCCGCGTTTGTGACGTCTCGTTCGATGGCTCGAGACACGGTCAAGACCCTTTTCGGTGCGAACCGCGCGAAGATAAACGATAAATTCGTATCTTTATGAAATGACACAGCGAATGACAGCTTCAGGGAGCCGCTGGCGCGGTTCCGATCCTCCTTCTTTTACGTCCTTCCCTCACCCTGATGCCTGCCGTTCGGATTTTATTCGGACTGCTGCGCGGTGAACCAAGACTCTCGGGAATTACGTCCGATATACACTTAACTATAATATTATTTTTATACGATAAATATATATGTATATATATATTCGGCGGTATTTCTCGTATGAATAGATAGTTACTTTTGTCTCGGAAGCAAATAAAGCGCCTTCGCCTTCGTGCGGCGCGTCTTTCCTTTGATGATGCTCGTCGTAATGTTAAATCGAAGGATATTTCTCGATTATCCTCTTTATTATTCGTCTCGTTCTCCTCCCCCGTTTCCCCAGTCCTCGATGTACAATGCGTACGATATTATACGTCCAAGGCAAGGATCGTAAATGACAATCGTATTTTACGAGGCAGCGAAGAGAATCTTACAATCCTTGGAAATACAAAATCTGTATAGCAATAAGTATTTTTATCCTCTCATCATTATGAACGAGAATGAGACACTGTGAAACGTACGTGTATGCGTGGCTGTGTTGTGAAATCGTAGATATATCGATATATATGCTAAGGCATGTGGCAATCAGCGATCGGAATAATCGAAATTATTTACTTGAAACTTGTCGTTCTACTAATTTACGCACGTTCCTATAAAACGATCGATTATTATTATTATTATTCTTAATCGAGGTGATACGTGATATTTAAAAATATTTCTTTTAATGAAGTGAATTTTTTCTTTTTTTCGGATTAAAAAGTAAATGTTGTTCGAGCAAGATTAAAATCTATAGAGCCAAGTGGCGAGGAGAGAAAACGAATTAATTAATATAATTCACATTGATTATTAATCAGATACGCATATGTTATCATTGACAAATATTGAATTTATTTTAATCAAATAAAGCCATGTTTTCTCGGAAAAATTCGAGAACGTGCCACGAGCACACACGTCTTCACGATACGGGTAGATATCGGCAGCGGCACGAAAGATATGACGCGCTATCGAGCATCCGCAAAATCGTGTCTCAATAAATAATGGAAATATCGCGAAGCCGGCGAGAAATTTTTTATTGTATAATTTTTTTAACATTCGATACAAGAAAAAGAAACACTCGTGCGAACATACGAGCGTAAGATCGTCATCCGGTAGTCGAGTATATTTGTCATCGTTTCGAGTACACGGCGGATACGGTATAAAAAGTTTTTTCCGTATGTGACGATCCAATCTTATCGGTGGCGAAGGGCCCCGAGCGCGCATAAATTATCTCGACGAATTTCGAAACTGCGGAGGCCGCTTCTTCTTTCTCTCCGATCTTCTCGCGAGGCTCTTTCTTTTCTTTTTTTCCTACTCGCTGCGCATGTGTGTATGAGCGTGTGTGTGTGTGTGTGTGTCCATGTGTGCACTTGACCAAAAGGGCAATGTGCGGCGAGAGAGCGGGTAAGATGACCGAAAAAAAAACTGAATAAGAAGAAATAAATAAGAAGAAAGAAAGAAAGAAAGAAAAAAAGAAAAAAAGACACGAGAAGATACCGAAGGGAAGAGATCTCGTAGGAATTCACGCGTTATTCCGGTCGTCGATCTCGCGAGGGGACTCCGTTCGAGCCTTTCTTTTACTAGATTTATACATACGTGTGTCCGTGTATACGCGATGGTACGAGAGCGAAGCTAATCAAAGAATGGCTATAATCACCAAAAGTAATGGGCCCCGACATTTCGTATGGGCCTTATATTTTAACTTTACTCTCCGGTTAGTTTCCTCCGATACACTTATACGGGAATGCACGTGTATATCCTTCCAAATCGGTAATATAAGCTTGTTCTCAGGCGTGTGTGTATGTGTGTGTGTGTTTCTATATATGTAGGTTGGACACCGCGGCGAGAGTCGAGGAGACGAAGGGCTATAAATTATTGGCACCTACGCGCGCAAAGTGGAGAGACCGCGTTCTCTCCGTGATATCTCCTCTCTTCTCTCTCTTCTCTCTCTCTCTCTCTCTCTCTCTCTCTCTCTCTCTCTCTCTCTCTCTCTCTCTCTCTCTCTCTCTCTCTCTCTCTCTCTCTCTCTCTTCTCTTTCTCTCTCTTTTTTTGTCTCTCTTCACGATCTCCATTCCACATTTTTATTTTTCTCTTTCACACCGGTGGCACTCTCACGGATTCGTGTCTTTAATCCTTCTATCGGTTCACCTACGCGACTGTGTATTTGTTTTCTCGGTGTGAAAGACGAGACCGGGAAAACCGAAATTTAACAAATTTGATTTATTTTTTTATACAGACGTTTCTATTACCTGTGTATCATTAACACTCCGTTACAAAACGTTTCTTATATATCTAGGGATACGCGTCAATTTGATACACGAATAAAATCATAAATTAAAAAAAAAAAAACGACATTGTAATTATAAATCATTAATTTATATACGAAACTTATAAATAAGTAATAAAATGAATATGTTACATTATTTATATAAATCTTATAATATTTAGCATATAACATCACATATAACGGCGCATCGTTTACACATATACGGGATTTTGTTTAGACATGTTTTCGCGTGTAATCGGTTCACCATTTTTTTCAATATGTCGCCACAGATGTATAATTGAATTTCGTAATAATATTACTGATACCAAAAATTACCTAACACGTTTTTTCTTGAATGCACAGACCGTAATAACTGGAACTTTTTTAGACTACGGCTGCGATTCAGAAACGTACGTTATTTCGTCTCATTTTTCACTTCTCTACCAGTTGTTGGACGACCTAAAGTACGTAAAACAGAAAAAGTGCCTGCTGGGTCTTCCCTGTCGGATGTAGAGCTATCGGTTTTTCAAAGTATCACCGCTCGTTACAATGTTTATTTTACTTTTGACGATTATTTTCTTGATGAATTAACTGTTTTACTACATTTAGATTTAATACTGCAGCAATGCTTTAGCGAATGTTACCGTGTCTAATTTACGTGTATCTGTTGTTATAGCTATGTAGGTACTGCATAGACAATTTTAAAATTAAAACGCTTTGAAAAAACTGAATTTCAATGAATATTTGTCTCGTTGAATGGATAAAAGTGAGTACGAGTGACAGAAAAAGTATGCAAACCGTTTTCGTAATTTTCCTCGATCGAATAAAGTGGGATAAAAACAAATATATTTTCGTAATTTAAGTGCAATTAATTTGAAAAAGTATATAAAAAAAGATAATAAATCGTCAATTAATGAAATAATTTGAGAAAGCAAATTCTTTGAATTACATTATTTTTTAACTGAAGCGAGAACTTTGAGTTCGTCACCAGTGGCAATTAAAAGACTGAAATTACGGAATTTACGCGGGTTGGAAGGTGGAATGTTGTTATTGTTCGAGATGAATCGCGATTGTGTACGAAATTCACGCAAGGTCCAGCGTGGATCAGTGATCTTTTCTCTCCGATTGACGCAAAGCATCGCGAGAAAGAGGAGATAATAATCGGTATGCGTCTTCGTCGTCGTCGTCGTCGTCGTCGTCGTCGTCGTCGTCGTCGTCGTCGAGGACCCACACACATGGTATAACGGGAATATTTGGGTCACGACGGAGTCGAAATTGAGCAACCTCGAAGGGATAACAACGTGGGGAAGAGGTAATAAGAATGAACGCGTGTCCGTTTTTTTTTTCATATTTTGTTACGGATCTCTCTTGGGTGTCTGTAAGAATTTGGTGATGAAGCTCTCACCGAGAGACATTAAAACGCTTCATTGCGTCATCATTATCTTTTTCTCTATTATTGTTATTATTAATTATTATTATTATCGAAACAAAAAAAATATAATGACTTGGTATGACTTTTTCATATGAAATAATTACAGCAGTTATCACAATTCGTTAAAATCTTTTAACGAGAAGATATATGATTTTCTCAAAAAAATTAAAAAACAAAAAATACATAGCGTGGGCGTATAAAAAGAAAAAACGATCAAGACGTTTAATGTATTTAAATGACAGACGTAATGACCACGGGGCATCATGTGTAAGAACCCCGCTGGCACGAAACTCTCCCTAGGTTTATGTCCGATCGATGGAAAAATGCGTGAAGCAATGGGATAGATATATACATAATACATAAGAGAGACGGTTAGAAAAAAGTAAGAAAAAAAAGGAGAAGAGAAAGACAGAAAAACGAAAAGGATATGAAAGAAGGGGCGGAAGAGAGGACGAAGAGGTGTGGGGGAGAGTAGAGGTGGCCAATACCGTTATCAGCGCCTTAATAAAGTAAATAAAGTGCCCACCGGACAAGCTCGGACGATTCTCCCGCTGAGGCCAAGCCGTCTCTCTTTATTTCCTCTCATCTCGCTCTTACCCCCGTACGTCGTCGATCTCACTCCTTTCCACCTCTCCCTCTTTCTCTCTCTCTCTCTCTCTCTTTCTCACTCTCTCTTTGTCTCTCTCACTCTCTCTCTCTCCCTGTCTCTCCGTCTTCGTATTATACGAACCGACAGGAAGAAAATTCGTGGCCTAATTGTGAGTTAAAAAAACCAGTTCGGGTGCTCCGCCACAAGACGAACATTCGGGCGTCTCGAAGCGGCCAGCCAACCCGTTGCGTTTTGGCCCCGTTACACGCGTTGCATACGCGCGCGCGTTCTTACTCGTATAATTGTCCTTGTCGCGACATTTGGCGCGAAACCATTCGAGAAACGTGACGACTCGCGTATCGACTTCTTCGATGGAATTTCACGATATTGCCTCTAAATCACGTTTTTCGCGTACCGAATGGGGTATTTATCAAAAAAAAAAACAACAACAAGGGTGGCCAGGATGTAATAAAAATCTTCCGTAGACGGAACTACGACAATTTTAAAGCCGCGTGACAGATTCGCCCAAATCGGTCGAATGAGAATTCGCGCGAATATATACGTGAGCGAAACACGATGATCGCGCGTGCCCCGTTTCTTCCAATTATAAAACACGAGAAGGAGTGGTGACGCGTCTGCGCAATGAGAAAAAGTGGCAAACCCGTATAGCGAACGACGCTCGGATGGATCGGGAAGTCGGACAAAAAGGTTAATGCTGCGAGAACAGCGTAGCACGAAGAGTACGTGAGAGAGACCGAGAAAGAACCAGAGAGAGAGAGAGAGAGAGAGAGAAAAAGAAACTCTTGAAGTATCGCATTGTTCAACGTCGTTAAATAAGTACCTATACGTTGCCGAAGTGCGCCAAAAAGGAAGCGCGCCGCGGCAATGCGAGGAGGGTGAGTCTAGGTCCGCGATGGCAAGGATCGAGTAAACGGTCACGCTTCCCTCACGCCCACCCTCCTCATCGTCCTGCGGTATATCTGCATACAAAACATAAACGCGACAGTGACGAAGAAGGAGGAGGAGGAGGAGGGGGAGGGGGCTCAAAGGGAGATAAAACGAGGCAAAGATCCGGTGTAGCGGCGCGCGCGGCACGAAAATACTACCGCGCGACATGGAAGTATAAGGGAATCAGTCCGTAAATGTAAACTTGAACGGCTTACGAATCGATGACGGCGGAGGGAGGGAGAGGGGGTTTTCAGAGAAAAAACAAAGGTGGCTTCGCTCGGTCGGAGGAAACGAGTCCGCGCGTAAACCCGCGCGAGAGGACGAACGAGGGAAGATAGTTACTACCTCGCTTTGCTCCGCTGCCATCCGGGTTGACCAACGGGCGATGCGTATAAATCTATAGCTGTACGTGTTATTGCGTATACGGACACGTGGATCAAGCCGGACCGATCGTTACTGCCTCTCGGCCGCTGCACGTAATCGTCTCCGCTCTTTTCTTTCGTTCTCGTCCGTTGAAACGTGCTTCATTCGCGCACTATCCCCGTTGCTTTTCTTACACCTCGTCGTTTGATTTTACTCTCCTGACAGTAGGTATACACGTTTAGTTTAACGTTTCATCCGAGTTTCGAAAGGCGTGCGCCACTCGGTTTATAGCGCGATTAAAAAAATCTTCGTCAAAATCGATGATATTTCGTAATTTTAATCGTAACGAGCTGAATATGTTTTATTCGTTTTGGCATAAAATATAATTCGAAAGAAACATACGAAATCTAGAGGGTATTTTATAAATTTTTGTTTCTTTCCCGTGGCTTATATTTCGTTTTGTTTTTCTCGTCACTTTTCTCCCCTACCACTGCTAAATTCTTTTATTTAATTATCGTGATTTGACACTTTGGCGAGTAAAGCGATGCAACAAATTTAGATAATTACGCATGAGATTCGTAGGCTGTAGAATCTCGCGAAACTCCACTTTTTCATATCAGCCGAAAACTTTGTACTAACGTAGAGCGGGGCGAAATGAATTTTTATTTTGCGCGTGTTGTACAAATCCTCGGCGCCAACTTTTGAAAGAGTAAAAAGCTCGTCGAAAGTTTCGTGTATGTACGAGAAAATAAAGAGAGCGAGAGAGTGAGTAAGGGGTGAAGGAATGGGGATGGGATGGAGCAAGGCAGTAGGAAACTAGAAGCGTTATCTCAATGAATGGTACGGAAGTATGGAAGAGAGAAACTCCTATGCGGCGACCGCCTAATGCGTAACGGTGAAGGCTCGCGGTGGTACGAGACGCCCGTTCGTAAGCCTTTTTGACTTTTTTTTTTGTTCAAGCTCGTGCTTCGGGCACGCATGAATGGTTAGCATGGCCGGTACGCCCATCGCCGGTCTTTTCTCTTTACACACTTTATTAACTCTCCCCGCAACTCCGTGCTAGGAGATCGGTATGTATATAGTCTATATGTGTAGGATATATAAATATATATAGATATACAGTTGTGCTGCTCCACCGGAACCGAGGACTGACCACTATGGCTCAACTCATGACTATGTATAGCTCTATATATATATATATATATATATATATGTATATGTGTGTGTGTGTATACATATATATGTATATGGATGTTCCTGCGAAACAGAAGAGTTACTGTGTGTCAGACGTGTGTGCAATCAGGACCGCGTGTGTGCTTTACCTTTTTCTCTCTCTCCCCCCCCCCCCTTTTTTGTTCATGCCTTTATATATCTCTTTACCAACACCGCGCGTTTTACGTACACATTGGTAGACTCTTCTTTGCCCTTAATGAAGATAGCACGTCTACCACGAAAGCTGTAACGTGTGCTCTAAACACGCCTCTGCATCGAGAACGGCGTTTGCCACTGTAAATTTCCAATGTAGATAGGTAGATACACGAAGAGATACGTAGATGGATCGATCGATAGGTCGATCGATAGATCGTTCGATAGATGATTAGATGAATAGACAGATAGATGGATTGGCCGATGGACGGATAGATAGATGAGATAAAATGATAGATAAGACGGATGGAAGGACGAATAGATCGTCCTGGACGGACGGACGGATAGTAGACCGATATATATAGATCACGGGTTTACAGCGGTTACAATTTTGCGAGCTTTTTCACCCTCGTGTCGGTTTTTCACGGTCTGCACTCTGGAACTTTTTGCGGCGAGTAACGTTTAGCTTTTTTGTTCAGTCGTAGGTACGTAGTCGTCATTACATAAATTTTCGAACAAGTTATCATATAAATGCCCGACTACGTATCTCTATAAATATGTACATATACATATTTATATCCACAGGTCACACAGAATATATATAAACACATAAAATTGTGAAATATATAAAATATGAATAATAAAATAAGAAACAAATAATAAATAAAGTAAACAAATTTTTTGTTATATTTTATATTTGTATTAATTCATTCATTATTCATTATTTTATATAAATATTTGTTTAGCATTATTTCTTACAAACGCGAATTTACACCTATCGAAAATAACTTTCTCATGAAGCAAAACAAATATTGTCGTTAAACGACACACATCGTGAGCACACGTACACACACGGATCTTTGAATTTACTCGTTTCTATATATTCAGAGAATAATTATTCGATGACAAAAACACACAGGGTACACCGAGGTGTAATCAGTCTACGTCAGAGTACGCGGCGCCGGGCACTACCGAAGCCTCGACGTCCTCGCAGGTTGTAATTTAAAACGACTTACTTTAATGACCGACGAAGAACGAGCGCCAGATCCCGTAAATACGTGTAACGTACACTCGCGCAAGCGTTCATCTCCGACCGTACAGACGTTAATAAAAAGACGCGTACCCTATCTTCGCGCCAATACGTATCGCGCTCTCTTACACGAGGAAAAGAAGAGTCTCGATTTTAGGGTCTTCGACGAACACCGAAGGGCTCGTTCTTTTTCTCCGTTTTATATAGCCAGAATTTTTTCCCTCGGCAATCGATTACGACACTTGTAATCGCGAGACGGGAGTAATCAAGCACGGACGATATATTTCACGGAGGAGAAAACGTGTCGAATGGTTTTTCGTCCGAAAGTCTTTTTTTCGCGGCAGCGAAAAGTCATGAAAGTTTTATTTGTCGGCAAGGATTATTACGAAAAGAAGGATTGTTTAGCTGATAAATAAAGAAAATGGAATCGTAATACATACGATTAATGAATTTTTACAATTTTGTTTACCTTTCGAATAAATATTTTAATTGTTTATCTTCCAACAAAATTCTCGTTCAACCGACTGGCGAACCTTTTTAGGGTAAATATTTTATGAATGCGAGGGATGCGAATAATTACGATTTCTCTATTCCGTGTCAGTACGAGAAAGATAAAATTGCATATAAAGAGGAATACTGTATTTTTCACTCTCTCTTTCGCTTCATGAATATTTCGCAAAAGAATGAGAAAACAAACTACTGCCAATTGCAAGAGCGCACGTAGGTCTACGAAGGCGCTCGACTCTTGCGCGACATCGCGTTTCCGCAAAAGCACGTTGCACATCCGTATCATATGTATAATAGAGTCTGTGATTCATAGAAGTAAGAAACATTCGTTGAATCCTCCCCTTGTATTTTCCACCAAAAGGTGGGTTTAAAGAAAAACCCACAACTGCATTCAAGTTGTTCGAGGTCGGAACAATAAATCATGTGCGCACCTGAAAATTGACGGAACGTTCCGAAACGTGGACATTTTTCGCCAAAAGTTAAATTATCCTCCAACAATTAACAAATAATATATAAACAAATTATTATACACAACTATTATTTGAAAAGAAAAATGAACCCCAAAGATTCGTGCTTTTTAAAAATAATTTTTCACGAAAAATAAATCAACGACTCAACTTTTTCTCGACGTTATTATATCCCGTTTGCAGTCGCTCGAAAATAAATACAGGAATTCATGACGACTCGGCAATATCGAGAAAACGTCACCGTCCTTCCTTGCTTCGATGAAAAAGGCCTTGACCGTGTAAGTCTTTGAATATAGTCCGCGCACTCACACACGCAAATATAATATCGCAATACGAACTTAATATTTTATCGATCAAAATTGAAAAAAACCCGTATTAAGCCAAAGAAACTCTAGAAATTTGGGAGTGGGTTAAATTCTTCGCGATATCGAGTTCCTACTGTTTATCACTTCCTCGGAGCTCGTGCTTCCCCGATGTACATTGTCTCGGTTGATATAGGCGAGAGCGATAGCGAGCACCCTCGACCCGTCGCTCGTGCAGTTTTCTACTTGTTCGGTGGTCTCTGACTCCTGCCCCACCCCTCGCGTCGTCCGCTGACCCCTTCTCCAGCCGGACTACTGATACCAACCCGATAATACCACCCCTCCATTAACCGCTCTTCGCAGCATCATTAATAATTACGTTACTACTATTTAAATATAAAAACATAAAAATTGAAAAACCATTCCATAACATCCCTCGATGATTTTAATCACGAACATCGTCGTAAAGACGCGCGTCGTAAAGACGCGCAATAAGATTTTCCCTACGATTTTCTTACAACATTTTGCAACATCGAATGTAAAATTTTCTCAAATAAATTTTAAACCATCGCGAAAAATTATCAGGTGTGTAACCTCTGTTGCGAATTTTCCGGAGAGGGAAGATGCGCACGATATTCTATGTGTGTATGCACACAAACATATTTTATATATATTATATATATCGAGTATGGAAATATACAGGTGTCTCTTCTGTGAGTGCCTGGCGCGGAGTATGTGTCGTGCCTCCCACCACGCCATGGTCCCCCGTTACAATGACATCTTTGTATAAGATATATATATCCATATCACGGAAATGTATACGCGTTATATACGAGTATAGTATAGAAGAGTACGGGCTACTGTCAGCAAACGGAGACAGATAATAGTCAAGCAAGCCCGCCGTCGACCGTAAGGCGTGAATGTGCTAATAATTAAGGTAAATTTGTCCCGAGGAGTCATTAATTAAAGTTGTACTGTGTGTGACATAATACAAGCAAAGAAATACATACGTATCCCTTATAGCTTTGCTTACATTTTATATATACGAGGGCCACGAGTTGGGCGCATAAATAAATATAATTAATATAATATACGGTACATATATATATATATTTCTATGTACATGTATAGTACAGGAGCATAGAATAGGTGCTTTATGTGTATATCATCGTGCGCAGACCGAGCCGCGTACACACTTCAGCGTATCTCGTAACAAGGCAGAGTCTCGTATTTTCCTTCCATCCCGCAACGACGATGAGAGCTCTACAACGCGTCCAGGCCAAAAGTTTGCGGTCCACACAGAGGAAAAGAACGAGCGGGGCGTATACATCGTCGTTACGGGAAAGGTGAAGGGAAATACGAGGGACGAGTAGAACGAGACGAATCCTCGGTGAGCGTCTCCAAAGCAACAGCAGGCACCAGCAATAGCAAATAAAAGCGAGAAATCATAGAATTGCTAATGTTTCAAAGAGAGATATTATTCTTTTCAGAAGATGACAGGACGAGCTAGTAAATGTGTGTGTGAGAGAGAGAGAGAGAAAAAGAGAGAGAGAGAGAGGGAAAGAGACTGTAAGGAGACAGTTTTCAGACTAAAGGTAGTACCTATGTATCACAAGAGAGAAAGAGAGAAAGAGAAAGAGAGAAAGAGAAAGAGAGAAAGAGAGAGAAAGAGAGAGAGAGAAAGTTCGACTCTGACACGAAGAGAAAATGCGCGCGAGGCGGGCGCGGAAACGGGCAGACATGCTTCAATATATACGTATCTATTACTGTTGCGAAGTTCCTCCATCCACAGCCTCTCTCCTGTTTCTCATCTCTGTTCCCATAGAGAACTTACAGACAGACAAATACAAATACAAACACATATATATATATATATATATGTAACCTTACATGCCCTCGCGCTGGTTCCACAGAGCATAGTAAGCATGTACAGAAAAGCGTCGGGCAAATTGGACCACATACGTGATATATCTATAGAGTATTTTATATTTAGTCGAAGAAAAATACATCTATGTGTGTATACTTGCAGACCGTTACTGGACTCGGAAGTACCGGAAAGCGGAGATATATATGTATATATATATATACATAGAGACTATATTGGATACGCGTGTATGTGTGTTCACGAACATGTTGTACAGCGCACTCATACTTTAACGCGCGAGAATATAATGTGTCTATACAAAACAAGCGGCCTCCGCGGATAATTCAAAGAAACCCATTCAAACTCCTTCCTCCATTCTTGAGCTCCCACATTTGTAAACCATTTTTCGTGTTGCCGCTTGGGCTCGCTCGGGCACTCGAAAGATCTCGCGAGAGCCACGCAGCACACTGCTACTAATAACTAATAAGCATTGCTCTCCCTCTCTCTTTCTCTTTCTCTCTCTCTCTCTCACGCTTTCTTTCTTTTTCGCTCTATCTCCCTCTTCTCTTCCTTCTTCTTTCTTTCCTTCCTCCTATATGGACGGTCGGCGCTATATACGGCTCCATGCTTCTCATTCTTTGGGTGGTTATTCGTTGCGCGAGAATAACGAAAATTAAAAAAAAAGAGGGGAAAAAGAAGGATTAGCTCGGAAGAGAATGAAAAGTCTTGTTTAATTGGCTCGATTTGTTGCGAGCTTGTGGAGAAAAAAAAACAATGGCTCGAGTATACGAGTGAGTTCGATGCCAGACCTTTGATAATTACGAAGTCAATATAAGACGCGTCTCTGACACAAAGCCCTCGATTATTTGCTTCTCTTTCTTCAAAATAAAACTGAAATAATTCACTTTCTTAATTCTTATCGTAACTTTGAAAAGTTTCTAGATAAATCTCGGAGTTGGTAGAATTATTATCTCGTGAAAGATTGTGGATACGACCGTTTCGGTGCTAATGAAACGCGACTAAATTGAAGGAAAAGAAGAAAAACGAGTGGGCATCGTCGGAAGTTAGCAAGGCACTCTCTTGCCCCGTGAGTGAATTTCTCGATGGCTTTGCTCGAGAACCCCGCGGCGAGTTCACGTACGAGGGTGTAACGCTCGCTGCCTCTCCCTCCTTCCTGAAGCGCCCCGCCAACCCCTCGACCGACAATATTGCACACCCTTCGTCGGCGAACACCCTCGGGATCGACGTCAGACAGAGGCGAGGTATTGACACACAGAGCGGACATACACCGCTCGGCCGTCCGACCTAGTGATTGTCATTTTCCGGCTTGCATCCGTTCTCTCCGGGATTTCTTCTTTTTTTTACCCCCCTCGAGAGATTCGCGACTCGACTCGCTTTCGTCTCGAATCCGTGCCGAGGCTGGCTCGTCTCTTTCTCCTTCCTACTGGCTCTCCTGTACTTTCAATTATTTTTTACGATCAAGAGTCCCTCCGTCTGGTGCTTCGACGATCGTACATACGGATTCTCGATAAATTTAGCACGTGTGTTGCGTGTGTGTATGTTCTCGCTCGTCTCTGCGTCA
This sequence comes from Netelia virgata, assembly GCA_951802705.1. Lineage (NCBI taxonomy): Eukaryota > Metazoa > Arthropoda > Insecta > Hymenoptera > Ichneumonidae > Netelia > Netelia virgata. Next base: position 36,245,416 of record OX637865.1, on the reverse strand, counting down.
TTTGTAACGGCAATTACCTATCGATGAGATCTCTCTCCGACAGCCCTCTCGAGTCTCGAAGCAACATACGCTTCTCTTGTATATACCTACTATGTCTGTAATCGTAGACCGGAATATAATGCTGAATACCCACAATCGCGAATACACCAAGTACGGTGTAATTCGCGCGCGTTCGTTTCACCGCCGTCGTACCAATACGAGTGGCACTATTTTTATCCCACATAACTACCTCCTGCACTCGGAATAATTTCTGTAATCACCGGATATCACACTATCGAAGAATAAGAAGAAAATTATATCGATATCGAAAATACTCCATTGATTGTCGGTTGACCATTTTTCTTAACTTTTTAAGAAATTTTTTCTTAACTTTTTAAAAAATTGCCAATTTCGTCAGCAGTCCATATTCAACATTAATCAAACTTGTCAGATCTTTATTTCAATCGCGCTATTTCTTTATTCATTTTTATTACATTATTTATTCGTTCGAACGAACAAATTTTATTTGAAATAAAAATATGGGTAAATCCTTGTTTTTTAATCAAATAATGTTTCTACATTCAGGATTCTCGTGTAGTTGATAATAGGTATATAAAAATAATTTCGACGATAGGACGGATTCGTTCGAGAAAAATAAAAGTGCACAGCACCGTCGAAAATCTAACCAGTGGAGGGAGAAATGTATACACGTAGGAGCTAACCAAAGGGTCTGAAGTATCCGTGTGGAGTGATACGAAACGAGGGTAGGAGTCAACCAACAGCAAGAGTAGAAACAGCAGCGGTGTAACATTTGATGTGTGCGTTGCATTCAAACCCCAAGGAACCCCAATGATTTCTATGTATATATAGTAAAATACGATATATATATATGTATATCATTGAAGAGAGTAGCGCCCCTTAAACGGAAGATCGGAAGGCCTATAAGTAACCCTCGTAACAAGGGATTAACTCCCCGTACATAAACTCGCGAGAAAGAGAACGCAAGGACCGTTTCATTGTAAATTAATTACCTGGAAATGAGAAATCTCCGGTTCGCTCTTTCCTGCTTCTGGGTTGCGAAAGTGTGGTGGTAGCCCGACCCCGTCGTACGTTACTCAATGGAAGATAAAAACTGTCTTTTGATCCGGCCGAGGGGTTGTCGAGAGAGCGGACAGTGTCCTCTCTTTCACTAGAACGTTCATTTTTGTTTTCTCCTATATCGACGTCGGGTAGATATTCTTGAATATCGTTCACGAGAGAGTTCTTATTTCGAGAATTCGTGATAAGCCGCGGTTTCCACTAAATAAAATTTGTAAATCGAAACCTCTCGCTCTTTGAACAATTTGCAAATTTCGATGAAACGGTAATTATCATTAAAACATTATACTTTGCTACAATTATGAAAATGGTATGCACATATGTAATTAGAAACGAAGTATTAATATTTTTCATACGAGGACGGTAATTGGAAAATGACTTGGATAATGGATGTCGTATTCAAATATTTGATAATCCTTCCATTCGCTTCGTTTCCCAAATATTTGGATACGACAGTCATTTTTCCCCTCTTTGTCAGTCCTAGCACTGTATGGTCTAAAAAAAAGAATTCACGGTTATTTCACGATAATGTTATCGATGATAAAATCATAATTAACCTTAAGAAAGTTTCATTCATTTTTAAACAATTCATCACAATAATTCTTTCATAGTGAAGATAAATATTTATTAATACTTATTTATCTACGTAAATATTGCCAATGATTTGTCATTCTAGTGAGAAATCAACGGCGACCTTCGATCTCGGGGTTTCTATTCTTCATCATTGAAGAATGACGCGACTCGCGCATTTCGCGTCAATCTCCTAATTGCATTAGAAAACCATTGTCGGCTTTGTATCGCGCCATAAAAATGTAAAAAGAGGATTTCGAGGATACGCAGAAGCGTACAGGACTATTCATGGAAATAGCGCGAAATTTATGGAGATAGCCAGAAGGAGAGACGGAGAGACAACGATATTTGTTATTTAAGCAAAAAATACGCCGACGTACATCACGGTATCGAATAGTTGCGGATATACCAGCTCGATACGAATAAACGCCGGTGTTTCATTCAGCGCGACGTCGCCGTGCCTAATGGCGGAATTTTCACCTGGTCAAACAAAACTTGTACGCCGTTAACGGTCTGTCGGTTTCTCTCTTTTATTTTTTTTTCTCTTCCTCTCCACCTCTCTTTAACCTGTCCCTCCTGTCTCGAAATTGTATTTGCATTATTATGTTAATCACAAAGAAGGCGGTGACAATGCGTCGACCGCAATTTAGGAAGCGACTTGAAAGGAACACGTTGCTGAACAAATATTAACTACACAAATCATTAGTTTCCTTCAGCTATATATGTATGTATATATATATAGACATATGTAGGCTATCCGTGAACAACCAGCCAACAGCCCCTTCCACGTCCCCTATGCGTCTCCTATCGCTCGTTTTGCCCCCGTTTACGGTGGGACTATTCACCGACCCATCCGACGTCGTAAACGGAGCATTCTATGACAACTCGATCGACGCCCGACCCTAATAATCTCATATCCCATCGATTATTTCACATTCCGATGTTACGCGTCTAAATAGAATGCAATGTTCATTTTTCCTAGTAAACTGTATGTTTGTATGTGCGTTTTTTTCGATTCACCAAAAATAAATAAATAAAACTTCTGTTTTGAAATATTATTTGAAAAACAATATTGCTTCGCTTTTTTTCTTTCCCTCTGCTCCGAGCTACTGGATAGAAAATAAATTCATTATAAATTTCATTGAAAAGGTTAATTATTGATCGAGTTGACGTAGAATTGCCCATATTATATGCACGCCCTATACGTCATCTGTTGTATCCGGAATTATTGGCAGAACACACATTCGTAACCGAACGGGGGAGACATGCCGCAGCGACGCTCTATTGACGTATTATATTGTATATATACGTATATCTATATATATAACACAGACATCCGTAACCTTTGTGTACATTGTGAACGTCGCGTATGTGTGCGAGTGTGTCGTATGTTCGGTAAAATCCTGTGGTCAACTTGCTAATTGTAATTACACATTGCGACACAGAGGACGACTGCGATATTCGTGGAGGTCGAAGGTCCTCGCGATATATATTAGCGCGTACGTTATACGTACGCCGTTGAGTCCCGGAATAGAGAAGAAAAAAAAAGAAGAGAAGAAAAAAAAATATCGGTATTCTTTCACAACTAACACATCGATTCTCGGAACACACGTTGAAAGACAAAAGGCCAGCGATGAATGATAAAAAAAGAGAGAGAGTGAGAGAGAGAGAGTCCGAGAGAAAAAAACGAATCCTCTCGAGTCTCTTACCCACAAGCTCGTTAGCATCCACGCGCTGTAAAAACAAAAGAGGAGAAAACAATAAGAGACGAGCATTTATGTGGCTCTATATGTGGGTCTGTGTGGGTATACGTATCGGTTAAAATTGGGCCCTCCACGTGCTGTACCACTTTTGTCGTTTTATGCGCCAGTGCACGGAACCGATAATGATTTCGGCGTCGTGCTAATAACGTTAGCGTGGCACGCCGCAGAGCCATCTCGTGAACGTTCGTGGTAGAGTGGAAGATCGCTTCTCTCGTCGAAAAGTGCACTCCTGTTTGATGGACTCCACATTCTAATGTGCTATATATGTGTGTGTATAAAGGGCTGCGTGTATATATACACACATACATTTATACAAATATATACATACATAAACAGGAGTAAGTACGGGAAAATGGAGAATTTTCCTACAGCGATGTCGAATTTTATTCAAATTGAGTGGAAAAATTGTTCGCTAAACGTGAAAACTTTCTTTTTCGACCTTTAGTCTGATAAAATGCGACGAATAAAGAATAAGAATATGATATTCGCCTTGTACGTTCATTAAGTTCCGAAAGTAAATTATCGCCTTCTCAAGGGAAGCGAAATGTTTTTCGACCAACGAAAATCCACAGTGAGATCGCGGAATAAGAAATTTCCCGTATAACCACGAATATCACATTGTTATAGTCTCTCGCAATTCATCGGTCAAAAGCTGAAAAAAGTGAATTTTTACGTTTTTCGAATTTGATAAAATTGTTGTACAGTAAATTGATCACTAAAATTTCATCAATTTCCAAACGGTCTCGAGAAGAGCCAGCATGTACTTCGTCCGTACACAATACACATTTGTAATATACATAGGTATATAGGTATATTTCCTGCATTCATTGGCACGTCGTTGTACCAACTCGTTGCAACCCCTTGCTCGACGTGGTGTAACGCAATTACGATTGTTGTTTGAATGAACAATCAAGAACCCTCGAGAAGCACGCACTCGCTCGCCCTTTCTGCCTTCACCTCGCCTCCAATCATTCAATTTATGCTCAATCGACTTTTCCCCCATTCCCGCGGCATAAAGTTCGAGAGAGAAAGAGAGAGAGAGAGAGAGAGACGAGAAAAAGAGAGGGAGAGAAAGAACGATTCTTTTTTTTACGCACCCGTCTTTAATAGCTACTGTACACACATGCACGCACGCACATGAACTATTCAGTTCTTCTATTCTCGCACCTCCATACACCCGTATTCGGGGCACCCTTCGCGACTCTAATATTCCTTCTCACGATTCTTCATCTCTCGACTCTCTTCCCTCGTTCTAGAAGCACAGCAGCCCTTGAGACTAATCCACCCCCTCCGGATGCCTGCTCGAACCATTGTACTGACTTTTGCCTCTACTTGCGCATATACAGGGTGTTCTATTTTATTTATATTGTTTTTTAATGTTTTTTGTTCCCTCGTAAACAATGATGTGTACGTACAATGTTTAATTTTTGTAGCTCGACGAGTAGTTACGAACGATTTTAAGAAAGGATGTAATTAATCATCTCTTCTTAAGTTCATCTCGTATCAACAAAATCTTTCAACTTGCGGTGAAATTTTTTTTGCGTGCCTACAATTCCGAAGGTAATGATGAGAAATGATAAAAAAATTGGGCACCCGGTATATGTACGTACGATACACCGTACTGACAAAGTATCTTAGAAACTTCCTCTTATTTTCTGCCGGTGACAGGACAAGTATTACGAAAAAGAAAGCTAATAACAGTTTGCTCCCGAGACGAAAAAAAAGAGACCGAGGGTTTATCAGGCTCCACTTTGCGATACCGCCGAAGCGGTGCGTATGTGTCGTGGCGCCCGAAGACTTCGCTCACAGCCCTCCACGTGCCAGGGTCGACGTGTCGGTGTATCTACCGGAGAAAGCGAGAGAGAGAGAGAGAGAGAGAGAGAGAGAGAGAGAGAAAGAGAGAGAGAGAGAGAGTAAGCCGACAGCACGAGCGATTTTTCGATCCCACTCTCGCGTGGTATACATCAGGGAACACCCGGGCTATACGAAACTCGGTTATTAGTTCTCTGCGGGAGATCGACGAGAGAAGCCGCATCGAGCTGCTACTTCTCGTCCAGAACTTTACCAGTGTGCAAAAATTTCATGCTTGTATGGCCCATGCGGCAACGACTCTCATCTGGCATTTCAATCTCTCTCGCTCGCTCTCCCTCTCTCTCTCTCTCTCTCTCTCTCTCTCTCTCTGCCACTCGTTCGACCAATTCTACGACAAATTTGTCCATTCATTCGAGATACTCTTTGTATCAATACGAGAGAACAAATCAGCATTCTCATCGCGAAATTAAACCACTGGTATAGATGAAATATGCGTAATCATTCGACGAAGCTTTTGTCATAAAAATCGAAAAGTCTCGTTCTTATCGTTAGCCACGAATGAAAAATATATTATTAAATAATTACATTTAATTAATTTAGAATTTGATTGATTGAAAATATTGGATAGACTTAGAAATCATCAATTTTTTAAATCTTGACAAAGTTAAACAAAACTTTCGTGTCTTGTCCTAGAAATTAAGAGGCTCGTTTTTATTAAAAAAAAAACTAATTCCTATTAAGTGATAGTTAATTAAATGTTAATTAATCAAACAAATCATTAATCGATAATATTGAAAAGCGTTGGAAACTTCATTTTTGTGTAATGAAAATTTTCTGTCGTTGATAAAATGCCATCGCGACATTGTATCCGATAAATTAATAGATAATTCTATATGCGATATGACCGAACAAAAATGCAGGAAGAGGCGCTCGTGTATCAGCGTGCCAGTGTGTTAGTTTCTTTGATTTATATAACGAAAAGGTTATATTTCGAAGTTTTTCAAAGAATTTGACGCACATCGGAATCTCTCAAGGCGATTCTATCCGAGTGCGAGAGGTAAATCGAGTTATAATGTGTGTGCGGGAAAGGCCCGGGTGATCGAAGAATCGAGAGGCGGAGCGAGAGAGAGAAAGGAAGAGAAAGAATTATTATAAGAGCGAGAATATGAGGCCCGATGTGGAGAAACGATCGTTCGACACGGTCCGTTTTCGGCCCCACCTCGAAGACCCTCTCGTTCTCTCTCTCTCTCTCTCTCTCTCTCTCGCTCACTTCCCGTACACTTCTGCGGAGCCACGAGTTCCCCCGGAGTTAACCGCATCGAGATGAAGAGCGTGCGGGATGAGAGAAACAGCGAGACGTTCCAAGGGGTGAATGGCCTGGCGCGTCCTTGCGAGCCACCTGACCGCACCGGTCGTGCCGCCACCGCTCGGACTATCCAGCATCTTTCCTCAGGTGACTGGCAAAACGAGCGCGCGCCGTTCTGCCACTACCGCACACACGCGCACACTGCGAGAGTATCCCTCGGTTTTGATGCCTCTGGCGAACCGTCTCTTTCTCTCTCTCTCTCTCTCTCTCTCTCTCTCTCTCTCTCTCTCGCTCTCTTACTCTCTCTTCACTACCGGAAAAGTAGCTCCGCTGTCCTTCGGACCTCCCCACTGATATATAGGAACGGAACGTATCCGGTAGAAAAAACGTCACATATTTCTGAAACTTTATAAAAAAATATGCGTTTTCAAAATTTAACCCGTTTAACGGAGTAAATATTTGTTTTATTCAAAATAACCTTATGAATGCTTTTCTGAATAGGAATTCTTTTTGACACCCACGGATCAGAATATTTTTTTTAAGTTCTTCGAAAATCTACGAAATATTGAAAAATATCTCATGGAGGGTTGATTTGATTTATTTTTATCGAGACCACTCGAATCTTTCGAATGAAAAATATTTCATGTATCGAAAAAATAATATTCTCGTTTTTAAGTGGGACGACATAATAAGAATTCCGTTAGATATATAACAGAAATTCTGTCTCAAGTAGGTTCGTGCGTATAAAAATGTCTATTATCTTCGTTTACGATCAGCTCGTTTGATAAACCATACACGATGCATTTATGTAAATCATCCGTGGATACAACAATAACAATAACAACAACAAAACACCGAAGGATCAAATTCATTGATTCGCATCGCGAAGAATCAATGGATTCTCTCTTCGTATATCTTCGTACCTACTTCGACGTCTCACCTCAGGCTGTACGTCTATCTCTCTCGCGCTGCATCAGCGTACAATCGCACTTGCGTGGGTTGTACAGCTACTGGTATCTCGATCGAGCTCCAAGTGCTTCTATTTATAGCTTTACAAAACCACCTGCAGCTTCTGTAGAACGACTACCCGATGTTTAAGCTATATAGCGTCCATACACGCCCATACGCCCGTAACGATTTTTCATGAGCTACGAAGCCGCGCGAGACCCCATCGCTACTCGGCCAATCCACATAAATCATTTATTCACGATCGTACAAACTGATTACTGACACATGAAAACTGTTGATTTTCACATAATTTTTATTTTCTTCTTTTTCATTTTGTTTTTCACAGAAAACCGAGAACTCGCCCGATGTTCTCCGCTATCGCTCGACACTGGGTGGGCTCGTCCCTACGGTGAGGAACACGGACGGATTCATTCGAAGACGACCCGAACGAGGTAGGAAATTCTTGGCATTTCATCTATGACATTTCAGCTCGTATGAAAAAAAAAAACAAAAAAAACAGATTTCACAAAAAACTTGAAAAAAATGTGATCGTGGACCAAACTTCGCCCATACGAATATCCTACGTCCGATTCTTCGATACTTTTTCACACAAAAAGCGAATTACGAATAAATAAGAAAAACGTAATACGCATTTCTCAAATCTTTCATACATTTTTTGATCTAACTACTACGTTCGATCGAATTTGAACGTGAAAACAAATCCAGAATTTCGTACAATATGTTGAAAATAGTCAAAAAGCAAAAGAAAAAAATTGAATCTCGATTAATATCATAGCTCACAGGTATATATCGCGCTTGCCGAATTTAAATCCGGTCCAACTAACGCAGATCCTCGATGCAGGGTGTAATTTCGCATATTCTCGTTCTCCCTCGACCGTCGATAGAACTCCCACGCTCGCAAATAACGGACTATAATAGAAAATTTTCCTGTACATAGAAAGGTTATACGAGGTGTATCCGAGCAAAGTATTCGTGTGTGTACGTGTGAATGCGAACACTCTCTATGCGCCCTGTTCGTTCTCGTCGAACACATAGCCTCGGTCGTATTCGTATCGTTCGCTACAGTGTAGAGTGTAGATGGAAGACATGGATATTTATCCGGCACAAAAGTTGTGTGCATACTCGCGGGCACTCTCGTTCAACCATGGTGCATAATACATGCGACCCGACCAATACAATCGAATATCATAGTGTACGGTCTATACATTATATATACCTATATACGTAACTGCAATATATAGCGATGGTCGCAAGGCGCTTGTGTCGCCATCCACCACCAAGCGAACAACATACACACACTTATATACATGCAGATATAATTCTCGTTCTTCTATATATACATATATGTATTTGCGTGTGAGTGGGTGTGTGTGTGTCTGTGTGTATGATCGGGTATATCGTATAATGCAGCCATTGATAGCCGTCCTCTCTTTCACGCACGCGATCTGTTGCAGTCGTTGCAACCCGTGTCCGGTGACAGCATCCAGTGTCCAGTCGCTATGCCCTCTCTCCCTCCCCGGTGAGTGTCCGCAAGATTTATTTTCCCATGCCTATACGTGTACCGGGGTGGCTCAGCGTGAAAAGTGGTCGGTCCTTCGGTCCCTCTTGGCATTGATGCACCGTGTATATATATATATATATATATATATATATATAGAGACATATATATATATATATATAAATCTCAGAAAGTCATGGATATAGAGCGAGATAGAGAATCGATTCTCGGTTGTGAGACAACGCGAGAATCTTCTACAGAGTGGATTCTCGCGTGTGTGAGTGTGTGTGTATCTCGTCGTATTTCCTACCTCGTGTTTCGTCCTCTCGTACACGTATGTGTGTTTCTCCATCTTCTTTCGTCTCTCGTTCCCTTCTCGTTCTCCTCATGCTCTTCCTCGTTTCGTACCAACAACGAGACGACGATCCTGCATTTACACCTGGAAATAATTGCGAGCAACTTGCGCCGAGATAGCTCTCTCTCTCTCTCTCTCTCTCTCTCTCTCTCTCTCTCTCTCTGTCTCGTATTCTCACCGTCGAATGCCCGCGTTATGTACTCACACACGTACATTACACGAAATATACATTGCCATATTTTATACGTATTCGCACATAACAGACTGGCGTGCCTTCTTGATTCTTCGTCGTTGAACACCGGACGCGAGGAAGAATCGATCTTCGTGAGAGAGGCTGCTGACTCTCTAACCGTGTACCCGTTGCCGAGTGACTCGTTCGCCGATGACTAAGAACCAATGAAAAAAGCATCTGGCCATTTTTTGTTTTCTTCACTTTGAAGAAAATAACACACTGCCTTTTTTTTATATTAAATTTCTGCTCGTACAAACGTTCGAACAATTCTTACGGCAAATATATCATCGGGAATATTTCGAGGGCCGATTGTGTATATCGTAACGTCGGTATCGTATCGTTCGTGTATCGGAACGCTTTTTCAAATGTGATACGCGCACACACACGATTATGTATTTTTCGTTCCGAAAGATTCTTCGCGGTGTCGGCACGACAGCGCGAGAAATAACCAGCCGCGGGACACTCGAATGATCTCAGTGATTTCGTCGAACACGCAACCGACACGCACGCCACGCACTTTGTTTCTCATCGACCGGATTCACGGGCAAAATAGAAGAAACAGGAAAAAAGAATACAGAAATGAAGAGAAAAAAAAACGAATTACGATTGGATTCGGAGGAGAATAATTGCGTTCGCGAGAATCTAATTACTGGGAGGGCTGCTGGCTTCCAGCTGCCTCGTGAAATATATTTCATTATAATCTATATATATATATTGTGTCCTCGTCGTCTCTCCTTGTGGAAGATCCATACGTGAAGCGGGGAGGAAAAAAGCCAATGAGATCGAAAGGAATCGATAATCGTGACTGGGGAGAGAGCCCGCGGGAATCTTCGATATCGATGAGGCTTATATACCTACCCTATATATATATACATACGCTCATGCGCGTGCGCGCGCATGCCCAGTCTTAACGAACGCTCGACGATCGAACGATCGAAACGATTGATTTCAATTATACTGGGAATTCAAGTAGCACAGTGGCACACAAGCTCCACCCTGCAGTCATTAACGTTCAACAATTTTTTATATTTCTTTTTCTTTATCGTTAACCCGAATATATATTTGTAATTCAAACTTCGTAGAACCATTTCATATCAGTTTCTCGGTAGATGCGTTACGTTCGTTGGTTTAGAAAAATTAACGAAGCCATTATTGGAAGAAGTTTCGAAGAAATATAATATTTAATCAATTTGAAATATAAATAATTTTGAAAAATATTGTAATTAAAATGGTGTTGATTATTTTGTATTCGATTTAATAAAAATGATCGACCTCGCACGCGGTTAATAAAAATCATTCACCATGCCGCCGAGTACACCGTTAGCAACCCTCATGCAGGTACGCCCGGTTCTTACGATTACAAGAAAAGATAGACAATATCTACCTCGAGTCACGCGTATATATAATAGCTAAATACGAACGATGCGAATCTAATCAAACGCAATGTCGAGTTACATGTAACCGCATCGATGTTTCCCGTACCGTTGTTCGTGTATACGGTGTATAAAATTCCGTGACCCCTTCACAGCTCTCACCCCTTTACTCGTGGTATCACATATCCACGAAGGGAGATAAAGGATTGCGTTGTCGATATATTTCTCGTACAATATACATATATATATATACTATATAAACCGTGATAGAGATGGAAGAGGAACAGATAAAACAGTCTCGACGATCTCGTCACTGTACTCGCCCGTTACATCATTTGGTTACAATGAACAGCTGTGTATATTACAAAGTCGTTCGTGTATATTTATATAAGTATTGGATGATATCGGCTCGTTATGGGGATCGAGATTGATTACGGTCAGGTTTCTCACGGTCCGAGAATCATCTCGTTGCCCTCCAGTCACAAAAATATAATCGCTATCGCGTTGCAATGTTCTCACGCCTATATTCTCCGAATATGTATTGTGAAAAGAGAATTCACCTCGGTTAATTTATTTTAACGAACCATTTTTGGTCTTTACTCTACGATATAATTCTGTTTCCGTTCAGCCGTTTATTTTTCCCCAAGATCAGTTAATAATCGGTTACGAGTATTAAACCGTCACAGAGTGCTTTGGGAAAAATTGATAGGTCGGTTGGTTCGTACGAGAATTTTCAACGGAAACGAGGGCTGGTTTTTAACCCTAAATCTAAGAAGAAATCTTACATCGAGTGTAAAAAGTATGAGACGTTGGTAAAATTATCACGAAACGGCCCATATACTTTCGAGCATTGTATATACCGTTAAAGTATACGAACGTCAGAGAGTGCATACGGAGGTCTCGTTATAATCCGCGCCCATAGTTTATATAAAATAGACGCTCGCTGAGGCCAGAGAAAGTCGTTTTCGACGCTGGCACGCTCCAACAAATGCAGCGAGACGCGCGATCACAAAGTCGCGTTTTTTTTAACGATGAAAGAAAAACGATAGAAAAAAGAAACGATGAAATACGCGGATACGTACGGAGATCCTTTATCAAAGGACGATGACACAAAAGAAAACGAAAGCAACGAATATACATACGTGTGTCTCTCTGAATAAATATTTTAAATATGTATATATATATATATATACTTCACGCTTTCGCAAGCGCATACGAAGTACAAAGTTATTACCGAGAAGGAAAGACGAACGCGTGCACTTTGCTATAAATGCTTTGGAGAATAATAATACCTACAGACTGATAGAGAGGTGAAAATCCGGAAGAATAAAAACGAAGCTCTTGTGTCGGTGAGCGCGCCATTATATACGACATCCGGCCAGCGAGAAAGCTCGTTTTTTTCTTTATATCGCTCGCTCTCGTGACTTTTTCTCCCTCTGTCGTACAGTCTGTCACAATATGTGTATACGTGTGTGTTCTCGCGACAGACACCGAGAAGCGAGTCGCCGTCGTCGTTAAATCGCGGCTCCACAACGAATATGATACATTTTTCAAACTGCTGGTAGCGGTATTTAAAAAAAAAGAAGCCCGAGGGGGGAAATATAACGTGTCAAATAAAATATAAGTATGAAAATATTCGTGGGTCTTCGCACTCGGCTCGTCGCTGCACCGTTGTTCTCGCTAAAAATATGAAAATGTTTCAGACCCCCCGTGCCACCCCTTTCTCGTTTCAACGTAGCAAGGAAAAAGAATTCGTGCGGAATTTACTTCGCATTTGAATTTATCACGATGAAACAGAATAAACTTTTGAATCGCGACGAAGAAAAGCGCTTAAGCGTGAAAAAAAACAAAGTATATGGAGCGCAGGGGTAACGATGATCACCGAGGATAATGGAAATCATTTCTCGTTGTCGTTTTAATCGAGCCGCAATTTTCTCGTTCTTCAGAATTTTCAAACTATGAAAAAGTACAAATCACGTAAGCTCCATTAAACCCTCTTTCGCATATTTTCATTCTCCTTTAGAAATAATAAAAACTTCACCGATTTCGATTCTCCGAAAATATAATTTGTAATTTCATTGAATCATTCACGCGCGCGCGCTAAAGAGAAGTCCAGAAATAAACTAAACATATGTGGCTACACGTTGATCCACAGTGATGACTGATGGAACATGCACAAAACGAAAATAACGAGAGAGAGAGAGAGAGAGAAAGAGGAAGAGAAAATATTTGGAAATTCAGACTGCATGAGCAGCATTACACACCGTCCACATTTTCCTTCATATTAAAACACGAGTTCACCGTGCGCGGTCGTTCCGCCTGCTCAAAGAGAAATAATGTCTCTCTGATTACTCGCCTCACTGGAGCTGACTACCCTCTTCGTCTCTCTCTCACCCTCACCCTCTCTCTCTCTCTCTCGCTCTCTCTTTCTCTCAGCAGGCCGCGAGCTCTTGCGACCCTCTCCCCCAATCCCACGCCCACCCCCTCGTGTCGTCGGTGTGTTCCATGCTCCGTTATACGAACGTGTATATCTAACCATCCCAGTTGTCCTGGAGAATTCAGTACCGCGTCTATACTCTTGTCTATACACAAGAGAGAGGAAGTACGTATACGAGATAGATAGAGAGAGAGAGAGAGAGAGCGAGAGAGAGAGAGAGAAACAGAATGAGCACAGTCGTTCTCTTTTCCCCCTTTACCGGTCGGGACTCGGAGAGAAGAGCCGAGTTCTCTTCTCTCGGTCGTCCGGGGATTAAAATGATGTTTGCGTGAAAGCCAAATGCTTCACAAACTTTATCCTCTGAAGTGGGCGAACGAGCGAGCGGAGAACGAACGGGCGCGCGCGCGCGCGCGCGCGTACCATCCGTGCCCCGTGTGTTAGTCTTCCTTTTATCTCTTATCTTGAGCGAGAAAGCGCTCTCTCGGGCTCACTGACGGGCTGATGGAAAGAGTTCTCTCTCTCTCTCGCTCGCTCTTTCTCTCTTTTTGGTTGGTAGCCCCCGCGGCCTGTTTGTATTCCTAATTTCGCAGTCGAACGTGCAAGAGAGATACTTATTTCCGAAAGAGCGCGCGTTTTACATTTTTCTCTTTCTCCTTACATCTCGTTATCCCAAAGCCCGATCTCCACTTCGATTGTACGTTATATATACGTATATCAGGTGTGTTACGCCCAACGGACGACAAATTCTGATAGAGAAATCAACGGAAAATAATTATCAAAGATCGTTATAAATATATGAATATTTAATTTAAATTCATGATTTTTCGTTAATTCGCAATCGATATAAATCTCATTCCAGTAATTTATTCAATGAAAAAAAAAAAACAATGGAAAAATAATGAATATTTTCGTCAAGTTCTCGTCGCTTACGATAAATTATGTAACGCGCGAAACCTATCACCCGTAAAAATATTTCATTCTCCACGCAATCCGAACAACAGATAACAATTGCAAACATCGCGCTGGTGCGAATTGATCGCTCCGTTTCGGGACAGGTCGACAGGCCGCTAACACGTAATAGCGATACGAGAAACAGACGTCTTGGAAGCAGGTGTGAAAAGATGAAGTCGTGCCTCTCTCACACCCGTGCTCCGCGAACGTTTCGTCTCGAGCGAAGCCTACGGCGACGCGGTGTTCTCCTTTATTCGGTCCTTGGAGCGTGGGCGTGTGCGATCCGGAGAGAGCCGAGAAAAAGGGAAGAACGACAAACCACACGTTCGAAGAAACAGAAAAATACATACGTCTCCACCCAGTCTCATGGACATGTAAAATGAGGGGAACATACATATATATATACATGCACGTATATGCATACGAAGCGAGAGAACCTCGGGAGAAACAGAAGAGAGGAGAGAAAAAAAAGGAACCGTTCGTACATAATATATGGCGTCCGGGCGACATAAAATTCTCCAATTGCAAAATTGATGCGGCTTATGTTACGCTCCTGCGTGACGCTTTCTATCTTCTTTGGCCCTCGCGCGCGGAGGGCATATATATCTTCCTTCGCTGTTACTGATGTCGTTGCGAACCTAGTACTTGTCTACGTTCTCCCCTATATGTATATATATACGTCACGGTTCTCCTCTTTCTTCTTATCGGTCTCGTTCTCCTTCTCGTTTTACTGTAAAGCAACTCCTCATATTGTACAGGGAGACGTAATTCATTTTTTTTTTACCGGACTCGGCTCAATTATTTATAAATTGCTGCTCCCGACGGGAGTCTCGAAACGTCGCATCGCGCTTGGTTGGTATACGATTCTTATGTGCTCGAGTGTGACCAACCCTCTCCTGCGCGCTCCACTACACCCTCGATCCAAGACTTCTTGTCGTAGTTTCTCTCTCTCTCTCTCTCTCGTTTCATCCACGTTTCTGCCATCTCGGTCTCGAATGGCATCGCGTCGAGCTCTCTCACACACTCTTGTTCCATACGACCCCGTTACTATCCCCTCGTACAGTCCTTCGACAGTCCACACTCGAAGATGCCCAGTTCCTCGTTCTTCCACTGACGCGCAGCATCCTAGACCAGGCGTTTTCTCGTCGATGAGAAACAAAAAGTCAAGAGCGTACACAGCAGATCGTAGCTAGAAGCGTAGGATGCACACGTGCGATATTCGATTCGACCTCGTTCGCTCGCGCAACCAACGGGAGAACCGTCGACGAAGAGGCAGGAAAAAGAAACAAGCGTTTCGTCTCGCACGAGGAGAAAGAAAGCGAATAGGGAGAGACGTAAAAGCGAATAGGATTGAGAAAAAAAGATATTTATTTTTCTTGACTGTCGACGAGTCTGAACAACTCAAGCGAAAAAAAAGGATGAAATATAAGTACGTACGTTTTATTTGAATATAATCAAATTCATTCGGGTGGCACTTTTGCAACTCGATTAAATCGACGTCGTTCTCGTTCAAATTAATGTCGTATTATTAAATTTAACCAGACGCTCGGCTTTTCTTACGCATAAAATTTGCCATTATTTTGAACCTCGATTCCGATGAAAATCAATAATCGAGATTAACGATGATGCGTTAGAATCCTTTTTCGTATTCGCTAATTTATCGAACGAATTATTCTTTTTGTTCGAAGCTCGTGTATGATGGGCGATCGAGTTAACCACTCGATGATCAATGTATATCCGGTTATCTTTGCATTCTATATACACTCTCGGGCGTTTTACGACGTGCCGCTCGCAAGCTTCTGTTGGGTAGCACCTTTGCCGCGCGCACGGTGTACACCTCTCCAGCCACAATCTGGGATCTTAATGACGAGCTCCAGTCTACATAAATTTGCATGAAATTGTAGGCTTTTCGTAAAACATACAATTTGAGTCTTGCGCCTTATAATAGCGAGAGGCAAAGAGAGAGATAGAAAAAAGACGAGAGAGCGAGAGAGGAAGAGAGAGATGGAAAGTCCGACCATATAGGCGGTGTACATCTACTTAGTGAGGTCGTTTTATACGTGCTACCGTGACCGCCTCCTCCATTTTCTCTAACGTCCTCATATCGCTTGATATCAAGAGACTCGACGTAGAGTCTCGGCGTCGAGTAATTAAAAAATAATTTTTTTAATCGACCGACCTTCATTACCCCGACTCATTTTTTTTATCACATACCTACACATCCCTCATATTTTCGTCATAAGACCAGAGTTAAAAAATCTTCGATCGAGTCAATCGAGAAGATGTTTAGAAGTATTTTTTGTTAATATACATTAAATAAACGAGGTAGTCACTGCTCCCTCTTTATAACTCACTCCTCCCTCCCTCGCCCGAATTCTCGCCCTCGATCTAAAATCGCTTTTGACAATGAATTCCTCCTATACCCCGAACATACAATTGCACCCCTTCCCACCCCCCACCCCAACCTCTTTGCACGCAAAGAAATAAACTACAGACCTTTTCTCTCTAGGATGCGGCGGCGTTTGTTTAGCCACTCGATGCGCCACGCGACGCGTCACCGCAGAGTCAATTAGTAAATCGTGTCACGCGCGTGCAGCGTGAGAGTTACGAATCGCCATTGCTCGTACGGTTATAACCGGATCATATATTCGCCATGGGCTTATAAAAATGCGGGCTCTTGGGCTCGCGAAGAACTTCACGTTCTCCTCGTCCACGTGAATCGACTTTAATGGGGTAAAAAGTGGACGGCGTCCGGGACGCCCCCCCCCCCCTGCCACCATGGCTGCTGACGTTTGTATTCTGGGGTGAGTTGGGCACTTGTCTACCACTACCTATGTATAATATCTATACGTTCCATAGTACATATTCATATATATATATATATCTATATACTGCAAACTACAGTTCATCAAACTGACGTATATTATTATACATTAGGTTGTCGGAGCGCATCGTAAGTAGGCAGATACCGATCTATTAGTATTCGCATGTTATATACGTGTATGTATAATCTATGCGGCATGTACAACACGAAGATACGGCATAATACATCTTCGTACAGTAATAGAGAAACGGAGTGAGATAGAGAGAGGTAGAGAGAGAGAGAGAGAGAGAGAGAGAGACAGAGGGAGAATGGAGAAGGAGAAAGGGCGTGGGGACGCCCGCGCGCCCGCCGCAAAGCAGCATCAGCTTGTTTGATGCTCAGATCATCATGGCAAGGGCCACGCGCTTTGACTGCTCCCCAGAGAACAAAATCTCTCTGTTCCTGCCCGCGCTTCTCTCTCTCTCTCTCTCTCTCTCTCTCTCTCTCTCTCTCTCTCTCTCTCTCTCTCTCTCTCTCTCTCTCTCTCTGTCTGTCTCTATGTCCCTTTCCATGGTAGAGAATATCCCTTTGGCGCTTTCTCCCATCCTTCCTCCATCGCGCCCAACCTCGACGGCAGAACAACCCGGTTCACCCTCTGCGGAACTAGCCCACCCTCGTCGAATACGAGGACGAACACTACGAGTCGGTCGACCTGCGCCACTTTGAATGTTTGTATATACATATATATATATATATATATATATATATATATATATATATATATATATATGTGGGTACAGATGTATATATGGTGAAGGACCATACAGCGTTATTTGCAGATCGGTGAAAGTACCATAACGCTTTTTTTCCAATGAAGAGAAAAAATCCCGGACCGGATACCTACTATACTCTTTTTAATTAGCTCCTTCCGTAACTTTCGTTCCATGCTCGATACTGAATTTTTATTCCGTTTGTCCTTTTCGTGAAGTTTTCTTTTTTACACTTTTTTTGTTCTTGCTTTTTTCATTTCCTCCGAATAATCGTCAGTGCGCGAATTATTATTACATACCCTGCGTATTATTGCAATCGCGTTGTATATATCATCGATTACTAAATAATCGATACAAATCTCTATTTGTCCAAAGTCAATAGCTCTCGGCCCGAAGTTTGCATAGCTCGCGTAATATATTGTATAGAAGGCAATCTCCCTGCTGTCACGTCTGTCTGCGAAAACAGACGCGCTCATCAAACACAATATTCATGATGTTTTGTTACACGTTGTACAGAGCGAAATATACATACGACGAGACGACGAATTTTGAAGATTGTCCCCAATAGGAACTCAGTCGCGTGGAAAAAAGAAAGAGCAAGAAAGATTAAATGAGAAAAAAGAAGAAGAAGAAAAAAAAGAAGCGGAACGAGTCACGAGGACTCTCCCGAAACGCGTTGGGTTATATTTGCGTATAATAAGTTAAACGTTCCGGGTAACCCAGATAAATCGAAGGCTGTTTTTTGTACCACGACTGAGAAACAGTGGACGCGATTACTATCGGGTGACGAGACGTATTCACAATTATCGTTGTAACTCGCTCGTTAGGAATTAATTAATTATTCAGATGTGTTTGATCAGCGCGAGAACTGTTCAAACACGAGACAACGCGATCGATTATTCGTTCGGATCGAACTTTAACGGCATAGTTTACGTGGCTCGCAGCCGAACGTCACTATGAACAGCTGTAGGTCGGACCATTATTTCTATATTTGGTCTTCGTTGCACGATGTTTAACCCTAAGTAGATATCTTTTTTTTCCTTTTTTTTTTGCTTCGTTTGTCATTTGTCCCCTACCAGTCCTCGGCGGTTTCTTCGAGCTGCTTCCATGTTGATTTAACGAACATTTCCGTTCGGTACGTTTTCTACGCGCGAGGCGTCATGGCGAAAGTCATAATTCTCTGTTGACGCACTCCTCGAATAAATCGGCGAAAGAATCGCGATTCTTATGCGCCGTTTAGCACTGTAATATATCTCGCACGAGGTAGAATAATAACGACGTCGGACCACCCTTCAAACAACCTTGGATATTAACCACAGTCGTTGGAGTGGCCATTGTCGTACCGAGAGGACTATGGACATTGTGCTCTTTGAGCGTCTACAAAGAGAAGGACGGAGACAGCTAGATAAAGAGAGAGAGAGAGAGAGAGAAAGAGTCTGTGTAGGATGCTGCTAGCTCTCGTATTCAGACGACGAGAGATCCGGCCCCCGAAGCGGTAACTCTTCGGTGCCCGAGCATAGAGAAGCGTTAGATTGGCCACTGTGTATGCCGAGAATGACCGCTGGGTCCATTGTGAAGACTCTAAAATTTTACGCGCAGATTACAACCGAGCATCCAGCACAATCCGAACAATAACGCGATCCTTGTGCTCGATGATGTACACGCCCGACCGTAGTTACCGATCATCATCGTTCATGATCATCTTCGGGATTAACTTTCGAGAGATAAAATGTTCAATCTGTCAAATATTCTCTCAAATCATCTGTAGAATCTGGACTCGGTCAGAACTGTTCCCAAAAATGCCAAACGTTAATTACAATCGGTGAATCAAATTGTTCAACCCTCTGCATACCCGACAGCCCGCGCGACATCCTTTAACAAAATTCAATCATGCCCCTCCTTCTTCATTACACTCTCGATAAATAAAAAAAAATGATTCATATCTTACGTAAAATCCCGTCGAAGAGTCGTCGACGAGGCTGCATTAATCGTAATTTTAAAAAATAATGATACTTCACGGAAATCGTGAATTATCGTTATACAGAATCGGGAGAGAAAGGTAACTTTACACAATGCTCTCATGGTTCATGGTGATGAACCGGATAGCAGGAATTTCCAGATGAGATTAATTAGTCACGAGGAATTACGAACCAGAATTTGTGACCGTTGAGTTGTCTCGAGACGCGCTAGTCTCGTCCTACGCCGAGAATGCTGAAGAAAAGGGGCACGAAAGAGCGAGGGAGAGGGTCGAGGTCGACCTGGCTCAGAGTCAAATCACCGTCGTTCGTGCCTCGTGAACTCTGCTCCACCTTGGGCGATTGGAACCCTCGATCTTTCAGGATCTTCCGTATAAGCTCATTGTCGGAACCTGTACGCGTCCACGCATGAGCCCGAGGGACTTACTCGCGGCGTGTAACTGCGCCGAATGCGAAGGCCAGTTTCTACCGGCGGACAATGCTCGATGCTTGATACTGCTGTTCACTGACGACGTTCTACCGGCACCGTGTATAGTGTTGCTTTGAATGTAAGCGTTAAGCGATTATAACCATTGGATTCGTACGAATAAAACGGCTAACAATGGTGAACGGGGAAGTATTCTCGTCTCTCTCTCTCTCTCTCTCTCTCTCTCTCTCTCTCTCTCTCTCTCTCTCTCTCTCTCTCTCTCTCTCTCTCTCTCTCATTCTCTCTTTCTGATCGTTGAATGCAGGATAGATCTACGGAGGCGCGTACAATACATATATTCTCTCTGGGCAGCCTCGAAGGTCGGTGGCATCACGATTCTTTATTCCCTTCTTCTTATTCTTGTTCTTATTCTTCATCCTGTACTTCTTCTTCTTCTTCTTATTCTTCTTATTCTTCTTATTCTTATTCTTATTCTTCTCGTCGACTCTCGTCGTTGAATCTTCAACGACGTTTTTTATTCCTCCCCTTTTGTCCGTTTATGTCAAATCGTGTTAAAATATGTTCGCGAAAACGCGAAAATACGACCGAGATTCATGTTGTATTTGGCATAACTCGAGCCACGACAGCGATAACGGCTAAAGCGCGTCGTCTCGCAATGAAGAGACAATTAATTGGACTTTTCGATCTATCCATTAGTGAAAAAAGTAGCGCGTTGCGTATACATTTTAGCGAGATCATCAACGGAATAAGTTTTGCGACAAGACGTTTGTTTTTTCCCGTTTTCGTTTTGTTCTCAAGTCTCTCATATCGCGAATGAATTCTTGCCGCTTCTTTTTCTCCGATCTCATGCATTTTCGCATCGAGTACAATAATTTATTGGTGAATACAAACCGTGGAGAGTAAGAAAGAGAGACAGAGAGAGAGAGAGGGAGAGAGAGAGACAAAGTTCGGGGGATAGCGGCGAAACGGTACGCGAAGGAAGCGTCGTCGTCTCGCCCCGGCAAAAGCGGCAAGCGGCAAGCGGCAGCAGCTCCTTCTTCGTCGCTTCCGCGAATAAATGCGACGATAACGACCGGTCCAGCGTGCGCGCGCCCGCGGCTACTACTAAAAGAAGTCTCGGCTCCGTCTCCTCTCGGGAGATTCGAGAAGAGAAGAGCGTTCTCGTCGACGAAGAGAAACCCGAAGAGAAACGAAACAAGAAGCGAAACACAGAGAGAAAGCTTCGCGAGGAGCGCCCCTCGCGCGCTTCTCTCCGGTCGACGGAAAAAGGACGAGAGGACGAGAATCGGAGGAGAACGAAAGAAAGAAAGAGAAAGAGATGCGAGATTGTAGAGTGAAAGAAAGCCCGTGGAATCGGTCGTTCGCATTCGGTCGGTCGTTCGGTCGACCGCGGGACCATCTATCATGCAGCTGTTGCTTCCATTGTGTTGTTAGTCTTACGTTACGTCGTTGTACCCTGCCGCGCGTTGAGCCCCCTTACGAGACTACTCACCCCCTCCCGCCCCCACTCCCTCGCACTCTCTCTCTCTCTCTCTCTCTCTCTCTCTCTCTCTCTCTCTCTCTCTCTCTCTCTCGCTATCTCTCTCTCTCTAAGAGTCCAACAGATCTGCTGCTGGGCTGCTGCGGCTACTCCATTGCCCGTAAGTCCCCGAGCAATGCCAGAGACCGAGTGTGCAACATGTGTTTGTCCTCTGGTCCTCTCCGCTTTCACGATATCGCTTCCCTTCACTCTCCTCCACGACCCCACTACCCCATGCTCTCGCTCTCTCTCTCTCTCTCTCTCTCTCTGTCTTTCCCTTTTGTCGGGACAGCTCTTTCGGTTTCATCGTCACTCTGCCACTCTCGCAGTAGCCCCCACTCCATATTCTCCCTCGCGTGTGGAATGGAATAAGAAATCAAAGAGACTCCGAGTCCTCGCTTGTTCGTCAGTTCTCCAAATTGGGGAATATAAACGGTAATGATCGTTCGTAACCTTTTTTTTATGTTTTTCTTTTTTATTGAATCTTATCTAAAGAAATCTTTATGGGGTCCTTGGCACATGACCGCGAAGGTATCGATTGCGGAGCTGGAGACGAAACTGGACGAGGTACGGCTGGCTAGCATCGCTGGGATAGAAAAAGCGAGGAATGAGCAAAGAGAGAGAGAGAAAGAAGGGGCGAGAGAGAGAGAGGGACAGGGAGGAGATGAAATAGTTGAAGGTGCAACAAAGAGAACGAGAGAGGTTGTACACGCGTGAACGAGCTCTTGGCCGGTTGGTGCACAATCCTTTGATGTCTAGCGGAGATACGATGACCGGCACGAGAGCACCTGCCGCGGCATCGATCGAAAGAATTCCGACTCGAAAGAGGAAAAACAAAAGAGGGTTTCTCGCGCGGTGTGTGTGAGACCGAATGAGCGAAATGAAGCAAAGAGGAGAAAGAGACGGAGGAATCGAGAGAGAGAGAGAGAGAGAGAGAGAGAGAGAGAGAGAGAGAGAGAGAGAGAGAGAGAGACGATCGAACGGCGACGACTTCTATCGTCATTACGATAACCGCGTATACCGCGGATTATCTCTCGAGCGTTGTGTCTTCCCCCGATTCACGGATACCCGCGATACTCGCCGATCAACGTTCTCCCACGTGAAACGAGATTCTTATGAAAAGAGAAAAAAAGAAACGATGACGATTAAACGAGACGATTAAAATAAAATAAAAATAAAAAAAAATAAAAAAACCATAAAAATGCGTTCGACAAACGGAAAGAAAAGAAACGTTTCATCGAGGCTTCGATTGTTGGTCTCGATACGAACTATTATCGGGCCACTCTTCGGGCGTCTATACGGTTTCTTCGCGAAACTCGTTTGTACGTATCTCTTATCTCCTTTCTCAGTGAGAGACATAACGAAAGGTTTTGCTTCTTGCGTTCTCCGAGGCCTCTTGTAAGCGAGGCAATACGCGGAGCGTACGTGTGGGTTACGATGCATGGCAGGTGACACGCCTTGTCCTTTTCTTTTTATTCTTTTTCTTTTTTCTCTTTTCCTTTCAAGCGGCATTCAGTGGTTGAATTTTTACACGACTCTGTTCACCCTGCTATTTTTACCCTCTTGTTGTTACATCCCTTCCCGCATATCGTCGATAATTATAATTTTTAAAAAATACACAATTTATCAAATGCATTAGCGCGATGATACTCATCAGAATAAATATTAATTAATGAGAAATTAATTATTCTCAATACGGGACCGATGGTTAATTAAGCTTACAATTAGTCAACGATTCTCGATTATTTTCATATGAAAATTATTTCCAACGGTATTTTGTTACTTTTGTTTCCTCGCCATTGTTTTTACACTTACATCCGGGCCAATCCACTCGCGTGCACGCAATAAAGTGAGAGCGAGAGAGAGAGAGAGAGAGGCGCCATAAGAGTCATCAGAGGCTCGGCGAGTGTATAGTTGCAGTATAGACGATGTGAGATCCTCTCGCACAGGTCCACATCAGGCATGTGCTTCAGGTATAAATACATACATATATATATATACGGAAGGAGATACGGTGGCTTCCCTATCGCCCGGCAATAAATTGTTTCCCGTGTGTTCTCTGTTTTACTGCATTTATATATACCTATATATACACACATACACACATACCAAAGTGTGCGCTGCCGTTCCTTCTCCGCCGCTCTATACGTACCCCGATATGCGTTTTTTCCCCGCTGTTTCTTCTTGCATTGGCTTTTCAATGCACTTTTTGTTGCTGTTGTTGTCGCATCGTCCTTTTTTGTTGTTGTATTTCTTGTTGACTTTGCGCGAGTGAGATAGGCGCACGTGCCGCGATACGGAAAGGTATGAAGACAGAGAAAGAGAGAGAGAGAGAGAGAGAGAGAGAGAGAGAGGGAGAGCGATAGAGAATGAAAGAATGAGAGACAGAAAACGAAACATCGATGTATACATACGCGTACATTCGTGTATGTGTGCGAGTTCCTTTTCCTTCCTTCTTGGCATCAACTTTTTGCCCTCGTTCTCGACTTGGTTCTCTTCCATACACACTCGACACGCGGTTTGCTCTCGGTACCTCGCCGGGTCTCTCTCGTTTCAGCAGGAACGAGCTGCGACGATCGGCATCACCGATCGCTGCCGCAGGGGCTATCGGAAAACGAGACACAACTGTGCGGATGTGCACAATACACGATGACTCGGAGTCGCTCGGTCGTCGTCTTCGCCGTCGTCGTCGTGTGGTCTCTTCTTGGTCGTCGTCGTCGTCGTCGTCGTCGTCGTCGTCGTCGTCGCCGCGAGTGCTCTCGCGCTTTTATATACAATTATATATACATATATACATGTAGGTATATATATATAGATATATATATATATATATATGTTATACCGCAATAAGAAGTTGCGTCCTGCTTTCACACAATCCAATGCGGGCTCGAGAAAGTAGCCGGTCCATCCGCCTTTATAAATACCAATGGAATAGAAAGCCGAGATAAGTTTATAGTCAATCGAAATCGTAAAGCGAGAGAGGGACACCGAGATGCGAGGAGTCCGGCCGCACCACGCGTCAGGGCAAGAGGAATATAGAATTTAACGAGCCACCAGGAAAACATGAGCACTCCTCCCTGTCCAAGGATGTCTTCCTTTTTTTTATCTCTCTCTGTCTCTGTCTCTCTATGCCTTTTTTTCTCTTCTCTATCTCGTATGGAGTCTCGTAAAAGCATATGTTCGAGGCTAAGACCCGATCGTCGAAATTACGAGACACGTGGATAACGAGGATCGCGATATTTCTCGACGATCGAACATGGGACAAAGCGTTTGTTTTTTCGTTCGAAATTATAATTATTCGAGATAATTTTTATTCAATTTGCGAATAATTGTTATTAATGTTTTTGTTTTTGTTTAAATTCTTAAATTTATTGTGTTTAAATAAATATTTTTTTCGGCTTTTTAGTTATTTTTACTGTTCTGGTATTTTTTTTATTTTTCCGTTCTGGTGTCTCTCGACGTCTCGAGCTGTTGACATACAACTTGACGTTTAAGACTGTTTGAGAACGTTAGAGGTAGGTAAATTTTTTCAAAAGTGGCCACTCACCGCGTCCCCCTCTCGCTCTCTTTCTCCCTCTCTCTCTTTTTCCTTCCTTTTATTCTTTGGGATTTTTCCAGCTTCCTGAAGTGATCCCGTATGCGCGTCTGCAAAATGTCAACCAGGAAGAGAGTATCATCTCCGCAGTTGTTTCTCTCCACTTATGATGGTCGAACGTATAAATCCCATTCAAAGTAAAAACAAAAAATACAATAAACAAAAAATATGACATTTTTACATCAAAACTGAAATAAATTTTGCTACTAAAATTGTTCATTTTATGAAAATAAAAATACTTTTCATTGGAAAACAATCGATTTTGTAACAACGCAACCCCGTAATTTCAACCGACTCGTTTGCTTTAGTATTTTCTCCCGTTGATATCACTTTATAGCTTTCCCAAGAGGTCGCGTGACCGCGGAAAGTTTCCTGACCCCCGCGATCCCGAGTCCCTTGCGGCGTCGCGATTTTATTTTACTTTTATTTATTTTTTGTTCTCTCGACCCCGTTCGAATCCGAGAACTCGTAAGCTCGGGCGAACAGCTCTCTCACGTATATATCTGCGTATGCGTGGCAAAAGTTGCACGTGTGCCAATGGTATAGGTCGCACGGTGGTACGCTCTCCATTCGTAAGACATTACTAAAACAGTAGGAAGGGCCGATAAATGGCCGTAATAATTCGATGGTTCTCGATCCGCCGCTGTCCCGATTGTAGAGTAAGAAAAAAGTGAAGCACCATCACGAGAAAGACCCGTACTCATCCTTCCTCGCTCCTCGTCTCTCTCTCTCTTTCTCTCTCTCTCCGTCTCGCCATCTCTCCAATCGCTTTTTCTATCCTTTTTCATCTTCTTCTTCTTCGTTCTTTTTTTCAAGTATGGAAGAGGAGAACTCGGGCGACCGGGCGCCGCACATAAATGATCGCGCCCTTCTTTCTCGATCTCCTTGGCTATATGCTCGTCTATACTCTGCGGGCCGATAAATACTGGTCCATTCCAACATCGAGGGTGCTGTAGAGGGTGCGCGGAAGAGCTAACCCCCGCCCCGTGCCACGGGTCGTGCGAATTATAGGCGTTTTAAAAATATTGTGCCATCACTTATTCAACGACCTCCTGAGCTCTGAGCTATCGCTTTCCAATACTATCCCTATGTATACTCGTACGTTCACAATTTCTCCGTTTCTCACGTCGCCTCTCCTCTTTCTCTCTATTATTGAAGCGTTCGACATTTTCCGGTAAAACGGCAAAGGCAAACAAAAATAGAAAACTATGTATCTACACATACATATTTATGTGTATATATATGTATGTATATATGTGGGTGTGTGTGTGTTTGTGCGTGTTGTTCAAAAATTATTTAAACGCTGCGTCGTTATTTTCAATTTCATCATTTTTTCTTTCATATTATATTCACACGCGATTTATATATATATATACACCTAACGATTTACGAAAAGCGATTGAAAAAAATGTGATCGTTTATATTCTTTTGGTTCAAGAAATTTGTATCAACTTAGTGAATAACGAACGTCATTAATTTAACGTTCGATATATGAATAAAAAAAAAGAACTACATGATAATTATAATGACACGGAGTTTCGAATAATATGAAATATTTAATCCATACGATAGATTCATATTTTTAAATGATATACTGATACTATTGAAGAGAAAGATGCGAAGAGGACAGAGAAAGATTCCTCAAGAGGATTTTGCACCTCGTTGGGCGAAACGCCGAGAAATAGAAAAAGAGATATTCTCGAGAGTCTTGTCGGGACGTCGGGAGATGAACCGCGTATAGATAATCCCAGGAGCTCTCTAATCTCCCTGCGAAAGACTGCGAGACGAAGAAAAAAAAATCGTTTTATAAGTCTTATGAAAACTTGAGCACACACAGGCCGAGGCTTCATTTTCGAACGGATTATCAACGCTGATGTTAGTAACGACAAAATATACGTTCGTACAGAAAACAAGAAAAAATGTTTGCGGACGCCGCGTAATTTCTCATCCGGACAAAGATATATTAAAAAATGAGAAAAAGTAGGTATATAAAAAAAAGATTATATTTAAAATTTCATCGCGGACTCACTCACGCACGAATGATATCCCTTATAAAGTCACCGGAGCGTGTGCTAATACCGTCGATGAGACTCGTTATTGCGAATCGGACTTTCTTAATCGCGATAGTTTATTTGTTCTTCGGCCAAGGGACCTCGAAGGATCGAGACGAGGATAGGCCAATGGACAAAACATGAGGTCTATATTCTTGGCCCTTTAGCTTCTTCTCCCTACTCGTTGCTGATGCGCTACCGCAGTGGAATCGGAGCGCGCGAGGACGCGGGACCAAAGTGGTCGTTGCTCTATATCGTCCCGCGACTTGTTCGCGGTTCGCGAACCGGGCGTTAATGAGGAGAGCCGGTCTCGCATACGAGAGAGGGAAGAGGCTTCTGCCGGATAGCTGCTCTCCCCTTCAGCATTACGCATACATTAGGATACCCGCCGATCACTGCCTCAGATCGGATCAGCAGTACTACCGAGGGCTCTTCTCTCCTGCTCCTGCCGCAATAATATACATCTATATCTATATACAGACACACATACATATACCCACGTATGTTATGTGCTATACATATGTCTACATCGATAGATATATATATATACATATATATATATAGGCGCTATATAGTACATAACTACCGCGACGATGTGTCTCGATCGTCGAATCGAGGCTCTCGTTTCGTTGGATCGAAGAAGCGCCCCAGAACAGTCGCGAAGGAGCTGCAGAATTGCAACGACGACTATACGCGGGTGCAAGACAGAGAGAGCGAGAGAGAGAGAGAGAGAGAGAGAGAAAGAAAGACTGGCGGCAGTAGCTCTGCAAGCCACATGCAACATCGTATACAGACACATACACAGCAGACTGGGAATGGGAATGAGAAGCTCAGCGGCGCTTTCAATTATTCCCTGAACAATCCCGCCGCTTGTTTCCTTCAGCGATTACATCTCCAAGTATTTATTCGCTGCCCCTCCTCCACCCCTCTCTCTCTCTCTCTCTCTCTCTCTCGCTCTCTCTTCGACTCTCTTTGCAGCGGCGCCCTTCCTCTCTCTCTTTCGAGAAATGGGTTCTGCCTATATGCTTTTATACTTCGACTCTCCGCCGTTTGGTCGCTGCGACGAGAGGTTTTCTTACGTACCCATACTCATATGTACATATTTATGTGTACGTTATTTACCGTCCGTACTTTTTCTATCTAGTAGATACGGAGGGTATACGGCGGTTCGTCAACTCTCAATGGAGACTGCGTATCAGGAATTCGCGATTGAAAATGAAATTGACTCGATAAATGCACTTTTATTCCAATCGAGGAAAAACTTAATTGAACAATTTGATTAAATTGATGAAAAATATAGCGCCGTTTCGATTTGATAGATCGTCGATAAGCTCGTTTTATTAATTTAACGAGGTTTTGATTCGTCGCTCAAAGACTTCTATGCGCAAGCGATATAACTCGCGGTAATTTTCGAATTCTTACTAGGTGAGTGGAAATATATATATATATATATATATATATATATATAGTACAATAATAATATTATTCGGCGAGAATCGAGAGACCCCTTTGTAGGTTTAATGCGAGCATATGTCAGTAAATTGTCGGGAGTAGTTGGTACACGAGAGTATCTTCCCTTGCTGGTAAATTCACCGTATACATATAAAGCTCGCGCGAAGGTTTACGAGACCGCGCCGGATGGTACGAGAGTCTCTCTCGCGAAGACTCCGGCAGATGCGAGACCTCGATACGGCGCACACGAATTATCGAGAGTTAATTGTAGACTCAATTAAGTAGATCCCGCGCCCCTCTCTCTCTCTCTCTCTCTCTCTTAACCAACGTCGAGAGAATAAGAACGCAAAGAGGTTGAAGGATGAATTCGTAAGTCAGCGAGAGCCGGACTAGACTTTGCCTTTTCTTCTCCAGGTCTTCTTCAGGTCCAGTTACCGACCTCGAATTACTCGGAAAATAACGAGACTTTAATTATCATGAAAAATTAAAAGTTAAAAATGAATAACCAAGATTCGAATAAAATTGAAATTTGGTCGAAATTCAATCGGACAATTTGTAACTAGATGGAATAAATTTTTTCTTTCTATCACGTGGTGCCTGAAACAAAAATTTATAATAATAAATATTCGATCGGAATAAATTTTGTTCGACGACGAGTGAGACGATGGTGAGAGGAACGAAAGGATAATAGAAGCGGCAAAATGGAAGGGACCAAAGCCAAGGTGTCGTCAGCCTCTCTCTCTCTCTCTCTCTCTCTCTCTCTCTCTCTTTCTGTCTTATAACCGCACATGTGTCGCTCCGTCGAAAGCCCCAAAAACCCAAAGCAACGCGTATAATATAACTCCCCTCTGCACAAAACGCGAGAGCCAAATCTCGTTCGTATAACACGAGACGCTCTCGACATAACTGAACCCACGAACGGAAAGAGAGAGGGAGAGAGAGAGAGAAAGCGAAAGAAAAAGATAGTCGACTTTGGAGCTCAGCGTCAACTCGCGCCTTCGTCCCTGTCGTTTCTATCTATCCTCGATGCTCGTTCGCGGGCACGTATGGCCCACACGTGTCTAAATTATTATTGTCTGAAATATAACGCCGCGATTCTCCTCTCGTAGTCCGGAGGGAGAGAAAAAGCTCGCCCCAAACGTCTCCGAGATGCGAGAGGACTAAATGGAGCACATATAGGCATCTCTCGGTCAGAAAACTATAATACGCTTCCTCTCGTTCCCCACCCGCCCCTCCTCAATTCTCTTCTCCGTTTCAAACCGTTCTCTCGCTTCCTCAACTCCCCGCTAAGAACTCTCGTCGCGACGTTGTTCCATTAAATTATGACACGTTCCATTTATAAAACACAGTAGACAAAAAAAACGCGAAAGAATTCGAGCCGACGTCTCGTTCATTCTCGCGCGATGGTTTAGAAGAGTTTTGTCTCAGCTCGAAATTCTTACGTCAATCGTCGCGAATTAATCAAAATAATTTCAACGACCAAGAGAATGATCCGAGTCGCGTCGGGAAAGTGTTTATTAATGCGATCGAAACGGCGATTTATCTTTCCCGGACTAAAAATAATTCCGCAGGAATCGTCGAAACGCGCGAATCGAAATTCACGCATTTTTTTTTTTTTGTTGATTTTATTTTTTGTCTTGTATCAAAACTCTTCTACCCTTTCGTGAAATTATTGTCCCGTTAAGTCCTGGGACCCGAGTTAATAATCCCCGAGGCGCACTTCGCCTCCTCCAATTTTAACTACGAGAGCTAATCCCACTTCCGGACTCGGGCGTGCGCCGAATGCCAACAGTACCGAGTCGACGAAGGGTTCGGGCATTTTTTTTTTTTGGCGCTTTCAAGGGGTGAAAACGAGTATAATTAATAAGGGTCGAGAGTACATCCCGGCTACGAATCGATGCTCCTATAATATACATCGGCTTCGATATTCCGCGAGCACGTGCGCTCGTCGGAATCACCGGATACGCTTTAGATGATTTTCCACGAAATACGCTTTCATGCTCTCTTTCGTCTCGGTTATATACACGTATATGCCACACAGCGATGTTTGTTATGTTGGCGACTCGGTGAGAAGGCCTCTGGTTTGGGAATACACACCCTGAGACTGTATAGAAAGCTCGCATCTGTGATCGCGAGAATGTCTCACTTTCGTGTTTAATGAAGAAAACGAATTTCCCAACGAAGCTCAATAATCATTATTATTTTCTAACGCGATACGAGAAATCAAATTAATTGATAAGCATTACGTTCGAATAAAAATATACACTCAACGAACAATTTTGCGATCAATTTATTCGAATGAATCGTAAGATCTCCTACGATAGAAATAATTTTCTTCGAATCGAATTTAATTCGAATTTAACCGCTTATCTCTCGATTAAATCGACAAACGTTTTCTCCCCGTTAATCTTCGCTGCACCTGTTCCTAGTTTTACGGACGCCGATTAACGTAGAAACTATTTCCTTAATTCCTAGTCGGAGAAATTGAAAATATTTCCTTGAAATTCTCTGGGTAGGTACATTTGGTGCGAATTTTCAGCGATTAGACTATTTTATCCTACCAATACTCGTGAGGTTCTGCACCTTATACCATACACAGTAAAAAGTGAAATGTAGAATACGCGAAACTAGCAAGTGACTATGACGAGCCGGAATAGAAATAGAGAGAGAGAGAGAGAGAGAGAGAGAGACAGACAGACAGAGAGAACCTCTGCATTAATTAAGATTACCTCTTAAGTGCTCGGACGTTTTCTAATCCGTACGATCGGGGGAGAAAAAACACTGCTCGTGGATTTTACGATTCTGAAGTACGCTTCACTGATAATCCGACCATAGTGACGGTGCAAATTCATAAACGCGCAGCACTATCGATACGAAGCAAAACGAATAGAATGAAACGTACCGTCGCGATGAACGAAATAACAGCGTCGCTGTCCACGATGTAGAAACGACGTACGTTTCGCGATTAAACGCGAGCGGAAGAGGTAAAGATGGGGCGCGAGCGAGTGTAAACGCGGCTCGCGAAGAGAGGTGCGAGATTTA
This sequence comes from Netelia virgata, assembly GCA_951802705.1. Lineage (NCBI taxonomy): Eukaryota > Metazoa > Arthropoda > Insecta > Hymenoptera > Ichneumonidae > Netelia > Netelia virgata. Next base: position 36,213,438 of record OX637865.1, on the reverse strand, counting down.
GTGCTCGTCTACGCAGGGGCTAGCGCCCTACTACCCTCTCACGCTCCTCGGTAACGACATAACCTTCGAGTATGTTTAGTACGTTGTATTACGCACGTTGGCCTCGACGGCAGCTTAACGAGCAATCGTCGAGTTAAATTAAACGACACGCGAATCGTTAAAAGCGGATGCGCAACGTTACCCTCGGTTTGCCTATCAAACGAGAAGCGGATGACACGGTATGCGTTTTGTTGCGTCTGTGAGCAAACGAGAGCGTTCTTTTTTTCCTAACCCACTATTCGCATTCGAAGCTTCTCTAAAGATTGCAAAGAACGCAACGCGACGAATCATTGATATTGTCGTAGTTTTCACAATTCCATCCCACAACATCGAATACCGTGTCTATATTGTTCTCCTTCGATCCTTCACTCTCGCTCTTCGATCCCTAATGACGTAAACATCATCTTGTCAGATCTTCGAGTGTAAATTAATTATTAAATAATCACGGTTCGAATATAATTTCAATAATTATTCGCGATATCGGGATTTGAAAAAATCGCCCTTTCGCAGAATCCATAATTTGCAACGTATTTGTGGTGAGTTCGTTAGCATCGCTGCTAATGAGCGATTATATTTATCTCCTTGTAGCAACTGTAACAAAGGTTACGGGGGAATATTCGTCGGAGGAGCCGTAGCGCGTTAAACTTTCATCGCTTTCTCTTCGCGCTCTCTTTGTGGCGGCAATTAATAGTAGATTAACGACTCCGTGCGTCAAACGAGAAAACCAAGGGTGGAAATGGGAGTGAGACCTTGCGGCGTGACGGTATGGGCGATGGTTACACAGATACAGGGAAAAAGGTTGTCGAGGGAGGATTTAACCCTATATCGGTAGGTAGAGGCGGCGTAGTCGTGGTAGTGGTGCGAGGGAAGCCATTCCGAGGTTGTAAGGGGGTTGCGAAAACGCATTGACGAGAATGAGAGACAGAGAGAAACGCGAGGTGAACCTAGGGTTTGATGAGTGAGCGGATTGTCGCCTCATCGCCAATGTGTACATCGGGATGAGAACGCTCCTCGACACGCATACACACATATATACATAAACATATAGATATAATAATGTAGGAAATAGCTAGTGAAGTAGAGGGATGAGATTACACACGCGCCGCCTGAGGGATTACCCCACTCTGATTCTACGATAAGAATGTCAAAATAAGCTGGCTCTCGCGCGGCGTTCGGACGTTCACGTGAAGCTCTCCTTCTTTCTCTCTCCCGATGGAAATGGGTCCGTGTAATCCCCCAGATGCCCTTCGTATAGGCCCTAAAGAACGAGCGTACGATCCGAGTAATTACATTGTGAGTATACCCTCTGTCTTGACCGGTGTGTTAACGCTCGTTTCTCACGTCGTCATCGTTGTCGTCACCGTCGAGCTCCTTCGTAATCTTCGTCTCGTATACGAGGCTACTCGACGTATGTCCGAGGAAGAAAAAAAACATATCTATATATATATATATTTCTTTCGCAACTAGCAATCCGCCAATCAAGCTAGCTCGGTACTTCGTTTCATACGTGTCACAATTTTCTATGTGTACCTAGGTATATAATTAGGATAAAAGGGGGAGCTTCGGAGGATACGATCGGTACTTTTGCAATATTACGAGAAACATAAATCGCGAATGAGATTTAGGGATATTCGTACGAGAGATTAGTCAAGAGGTCTAATCGGGATAATATCGTTGGTGACCGAGTGTCCCCGAGGAAAATACGTTTGCGTGATTTAAATGAAATATTTTATTACAAATATTGTTGTTTTTGAAAATTCGCTCATAAAATCAATTTAATCAATTTAATAGTAAATTATATGCAAAATAGAAAGAATGTTTCATTGTTTGACAACTTAGGCAAAAAGATCGCGGGGTAGAATTCACGAAGGTTGAATTAAACCCTATTGGTAGGTACAAAACAGCGTGCGACGTGAAATAAAATTGATTCGAATCAAATTAAACCCACTTTCTCATTGTACGATATTAAACTTGTATACAAATCCTAATGACCTCAAAACCAAACATTATCGTCGCATCGAGAAACGTAATTTCACGTTGATACATCTGATCCGGTCCAATCAAATCCCCGTGCGCGCAGAAACGGGAGCCTCGCTCCATTCCGGCAGATCCTTATCTCCCTGCGTAACTCATCCACCCGTCTCACAGATTAGACGAGGGAAGGGAAGACGAAAAAAAAAAAAATTGTCATTCTCTCATCGGCGAACGGAGCACAGGGTGGAGGAGAGGTTCCCTCGGGGAAGTTGAAAGAGAGATGAAACAAGGGCGAGAGTGTGCGTCGTGGTTATATCCCGGAGAATACTCGTTATACGCATTGACCCACGAGAATGCATATCTCCCTTTCTATGTATATATATATATACATACGTGTATCTCCATATGTGCGAAGGATCGCGCCCGGTTGTCATTACTGCTGAATCGCTCGCAGGGGAACTCTCTACTTTCACTCTCGCGGCTACGAAACGGATACAATGGGCCGTGTAGAATGACGATTATTCAAGCTGGGGTGGATTATAGGTCGCCCATTGAGCCAGCCTCCTCGCCGTGTCCCAGAGCAAACTGTGAGACTCACACTGGCAAACCGTATTGCACGTGTCTCGTGGCAACGCGCGTTATGCGTGATCTTGAGATCGCGCGGTGTATGGAATGTCGGCGCATATAAACATATACACACATATATATATATATATATATTAGTAGACACGCACATAGCTCGGTCGAACGATACATACGTCGTATCGTAAAACGTCAGTGTCGCAAAGCAACGCGTATACACGCGATCGTCCTTTTCCTCCATCGATGAACACACGCACGTAAGTACTTACGCGAGAACAAGATACACGGCGAAGTTTACGCGCAAGCCCCCGGTCGAGCCATCGCTTCCTTCGAGCTATAGTCGCGGCTGCTGGACCACGATGTTGACATTAGCGGATCCGGTCGTGGATTAAAGCTTTGTACCTCGTACAAAAAGCCTTTGGCACAATCCCTCGTACAAAGGCCAACCGGGGGTTGTCTCACGGTTCACCCTCGCGACCTTGTGCATTCACTCGACCATCCTGTATTATCGACCTCGTGTTCCCGCTTCGTGTAATAATTCTCAGATATTTTTTAGGCTTCTGTCTTCTTCGTGACGAAATCCAGTCGAAATTGTATTCGCACACCCCGGAATGGTATTTTTTTGTTCGCAAAAATCGTCGTACGATGTTGCTTTTGCGAAAAGACTCGTCTCTCTTTTACTTCCCATGTAGATGTCGAAATATCATCCCTTCCTAGATTCGACGCGCGTAGTTGTCATATCGTCACAAAAATAAAATCCTGAAACAGTTGTGACAACTTTCGACCAACCACGGTCTAGTCTCTTTTCTATGTTCTTTTTCTTCTTCTTCTTCTTCTTCTTCTTCTTCTTCGTCTTCTTTTTTACTATTCGCGAAATGAAGTTGGGCAGATCGCACTTGGCTGCAGAATTGGGCATGCACACATATATGTATATATATGCGTATCCCTGTGTAAAGCTGATGGTTATATGCTCGAGGTGACGCTGGGTGGCTTTCACGAGGACGAGGCGACATATACATCCATGATCGAAAGCTATAGTGTTACACCCTTGGTTCCGGGTCTACTGGTCCTCACCGAACTATGTGACGTGTATATACAGCACGTTGGTAACCGATGCTCGTTCTGCTCGCAATGAAAGTGTGCGCTGGTGGTTGGTAGTGGTAGGTAATATCTTGGTAAGCTCCGTCTTTTATGACAGGACTAGAGCGCCTCTCAAGGATATTGGTAATCTTCGTGCTGGCAGTAATATTGGCGGCGCAGTGATCTCTCGCCCTGAAGAGGCCAAGATGGGGAGAGAGAGAGAGAGAGAGAGAGGAGAGAGAGAAAGAGTCTTCCGAGCGACCTCACTCCTCCCTCCCCCCCTCTCTCTCTCTCTCTTCTTCTTCTTCTTCTTCTTCTTCTTCTTCTTCATCCCATATTCCTTATTCCTCTCCCTCTTGCCCTGTACGTCGTTTCTCTCCACAACGGCCCTCTCTCTCCCCTTTTCTCTCCCTCTTTCTCTCTCTCTCTCTCTCTCTCTCTCTCTCTTTCATCGGAGTTGCAGGAACCGGAGAACCGCACCGCCATCACCATCTCACCCACCCGTTCGCTTCTATATCTACATTCGCCAGCGCGCGCGTCACCCCCTCGCGCCAAGAAAACCACCCCCTCGCGTCCACCACCACGCTTCTCTTTCGTCCGGGGAAGCGTATTGACGCGGCTTTGCAGCCTCACATTCCTGGGTAAGAACGTACACTCTACGTACACTACATCGTTGTAGCCCCTCCTCCGGTAATCTTACCCTCCCCCGTCTTCCCAGTATCAACTCCCTCACCATCAACCCTCCCGCCGCGATTGCTACACCCCCCACCACCACCATCACCCCGTATTGCCCTTGCCGCGCTCACCTTCCTCCCACTATACCCGTTCCTGTTCCATCGTTCCCCGCGTACATAGCGAACGACGAAGGTCCTCCACACTTCCGCATTGCATAAGACAGAATACCTTTGCTCGTGCGACCCTTCTTTTCGTCCTACGCACCATCGCCCCTTCGACGATCCTCACGGAAAAACGCGGAAACGCGCGTTCCGCCTTTTCTCCGATCCCTATAATATCGCAGGCTAGCTTTGATCATAAAGATTGATAAGTTGGCTCGATAAGATGAAAAGAAAAGTTGATGGTACGGTATTATCATTATTACTTTCATTGTTAATTTCGACGATGCCATTAATGAATGAAATCGTTTGATTTTGTCGATAGAGCAGACGTCGTATTATGCTTTAGGGTGCTCGTTCGACTCAAAAAAAATGTAGGATCGAGGATAAAGTCAGATCCAATGTTTATCGTCGGAAAAATATCGATCGATCGTTTTTAGTAATTTGTGTAATTTAATTAATTATAAATAATTTGCAAGATATATGAAGAAAAGAAAATGTTAAATCGGGTCAGTAACGTCGTGAAAAGGTCAGTTAACTTTCGTGCCTACGTAAGTTACGTTGAATATTTTCACGCTCGGTTAGAAGTAGGAGAAATATAATTAAACGGTGTTGCGGGTGACGTCGATGATATAGCACGAGCATTGCCGTATTATCGTCGATATATCTTTGTTCCTTCGTTCTCTCTTAACGTCATTTTTGGCGAAAGACAATCGACGTTAGGTCAACGCGCCGCTGCAGGGTGCCTCGAGCTCGGCGTTTATGGAACATTCTATACACGTGTAGGTACCTAACGTCGACTCGTTGCGGATGAGAGCTCTCGGTATACGTCTGTTTACAACATGCACGACCGTACCAGTGGCGATATATACGGTGCGAGTGTACGTAGGATTAATTGGCTCGGTCTTCGATCACCGTGCTGGTTGCGACCAGTGAAACGGAGACTCTCGGTAGAGCAACGTTCGAACGATTATAGGGTCAGAGCCAACCTGAGCGAAATGGAATAGACAGAGGTTGAAGAGAGATAGGAATCGGCGAAGAGAAGTAACGTCGGCACGGACGTGAGAGAGACACCGCGGCAACTCGTAACAACGTTCGGATTGAACAAACAATTATCGACTAATTATTTTCGCTTGCGATTTACAAATTTTGTCATTATATTTTTCATTATAAATCGTGAGATTTCACTCATTGTGTCAGAATTCGTCCGAAAATGTAAATCCTAACGGACAATCGGACCCTTTTTTCCCCGGAGTACCGTTTTACTACAAATTGCTCCGTTCTCTCCTATATGCGCGTATCTGCAACGTATGGACATTGTCTATAGATACCTCTAACTATAGATAACGAGGCAATACGCTGCTGGTCGTTCCATTGCAGGGGCTATATGCAATTATGCTTATTGGACAATCCTAAGTGGACCATTACCCGGCGATGATATGTGGGATTGGCGTACACGCGAGAAGAAGAGAGCGAGAGATAAAGAAACGCAACGAGATGGAAGGAGAGACGCTCTTCGTATATTATACCGAGTGCCTATATACGTATACAAAGCGAAGATACATATAGATATAAAGATGGATGAAAGGAAGTGAAAACGAGAAGCGAAGTACAGGCCGAGAATCGGGTCTCTTTTATTTCTCGCAGTTAATATACGACTACGCATTCGCATACGATCAGGTCCAATCGTCATTAAACAATAGAACGGCATATGTTCCCTCCTTCTCGTTCTCCTATGGGCCTTTGTGCGTTGTGTCTCTCAGCCGCGAGGCAAAGAAATAAGTCTCGTTAGTCTCAAATTGCATAATCAGCAATATCACACACGTTTATGATTTGTATATTACGTGTACGGGCGTGTGGGTGCACGAGAGGGAGAATGAAAGCACGCATTTTTTCGCGCAAGAAAAAAATTATATCTATATAAAGAGCAACGTATACTATCTCTCGCTCGCGACTCGGCTCGTACAATTTCAATGATATCGTGTACGCGTGTAATTTGTATAATTAAATCGGGACTCGAATTGTACGGGAAGGTGAGCGGTCTGTATGAGAAGTGTCTTCGTGCCTTGTCCGCGATTTCGTCTTTCTACGGGCAATATTCTCGCGGCCGGAAACAAAGAAAGGGAAAATGAGAGAGTGAAAACGGTGGGCGGGGTTGTCGACTGTTTGATTTTAACGTCGCTACTTCGAATTAACGTGCGATATAATAAACATAATTCACGTCCTTGGAACGCGAGGTATAAAGCAGAGCTGACACGAGATCTCGAGACGAGAAAAATGATATATATATATATATATATATAACCGACGGATTAATAAATAACTTTTTCACCCCCGATGCACCTTGTCGGTTGCAACCCTTTCTTTCGAGCCTCGACGCCTTGACGCGTGCAGACAGACGGAGTGTCCTCCGCATGTCGTCAGACGTACGCCGAAGCGAAGACCAGGGCGTGCGCCTAATTGGAAAAAATTAACGTCATAACGTCACTGCACACGAGGAAATAAGGAGAGTGTCGGTCGTCTCTACCAATTGTTGAAAACTAATTAGTGGCCGCATAATGCTCCCATTTTCGTTTGACTGCTTTCTTTATTAATACATATATATAGCCCCGTGGACATTATACTATTATATAATTAGTACCACGATGTATATCTTGTACCTACCCTCGTCATATAGTTTTCCGTCTCACGTTCGCCACCCTCTTTTACTCACACCTCACCTTCTCGCGCTTCTGGCGATGCAGCGGGAGAATACGCTCCCGTCGCCCGCGAGAGTTAACACGAGAGAAAAATAAAGGCTATTGAATCTCTTTTCCGAGCTATATAATATTACGTATATAACGGCTCCCCCCTCCCGCCCCCCCCTCCCAGCCTTCTTTACTGGTAGAGCCAAAACCCCCCGTGCGACACTGCCTCCCACTTTGCCGACAAAAAAATAAACCACCGGCGTAGTGACACGGTGGTGCACAACCCGCGTTGGGCAATCCACCGTTGCGCCTCCGTGAACAAAAATAGCCTCCAATGAGAAAAGGAACCTTACAGTTTCCTTTCAACGCTTTCATAAAAATTTTCTGAAAACTAATTTTCCTCCTGGCAGGCGCAACGCTCCGGGTATACGTGTATGCGTTGTACACTGTGTGTTATACAAGCGAACGACGACAACGACGACGACGACGACGTCGACGACGACGACGACGACGACGACGACGACGACGAAGACGACGACGTCGTTCGTGTGAACTTCGTTTCGCCTTCTTCTCTCGCGCTTATCCAACTTCTTTTTCTTCTTCTTTCTCGTTTCCCACCCCCCGCTGTTTTCTCTCTCTCTCTTTCTCTTTCTCGTGGCGCACACCTTCGTCACCCCGTCGTCTTTCGTCTCCATCTTGAGCTCCTTCTTCGATGCCCAACCCTCCGTTCACCAACCCCTTCTTCATCTTCGCCTCGCTTGCAAGACTAGCTTCCTCATTCCTTTCTCCTTCGCCTTCTCTCTAACCCCCCTCTCTCACTCTCTCTCTCTTTTTCTCTCACTCTCTCGATCTCTCTCTTTCTCTTTCTCTCTCTCTCTTTCTCTTTGCCTTTCTGTGGCAACGCTTTCTCTCGCCAAGCTCTTTCAACCGGAGCCTCTCTGTGCGAGCACCAGCACACACCTAAATCTATATAGAGGGGACTCTTTCGTTCGTTCTCGGTTTTCTACACCCTTCTCTCGCCTGTACCCCCTCCCCACACTCTCTCTCTCTCTCTCTCTCTCTCTCTCTCTCTCTCTCTTTCTCTCGCTCTTTTCTCTCTTCTCTTTATCTCTCTTTCACTTCATTCCCACTACAGCACTTTTATACGAGGTGCTAATCTTCCAGACAAGCCTTACCCGCCAACAACTCCGCTCCTGCATCAGCGTATACCAAGCACCCACCGACGTCCACCCCAAGGCTCACTCTCATCCCCTCTTCTCCCCATCTGTTCCTTGTACTACCACCCATACACCCTACGATCTCGTATAGACCTTTTCTCGCGTACCATAACCTCGTGTATTAGAGCGTACAGAATCCCTCAATCACGCTACTTTTCTTCCGCTTCTTTTCTACATTGGGAAAGAGAACGAAGTCTTAGTATATATATATATATATATATACATTTATATAGGTGTACATCGAAGGGATTATAATATAATATTCTTCTCACCTCGCGCTCGTAAGCATAGCCTATCTCGAAAGTTGTGATAAAACTTTTAGTACAACATTATCCTCGTGTAAATATATCAGAACACAGATAACTAATTAAAGATCTATTTCACATTAAATGAGTTAATAATAATTAACACTAATAATAATAATAACAATATAATTAACTACCCTATGGCTAAATAACGATCAGTAATTATTACTTAAAAACGCATTGTAATTATAACATTTTTAGACCTTTCATTGGATACATTTTTTTGAGACAGCTATTTTATAAGAAATTTCACGAAGAAGAATTTTTGTACACGGAAAGCGTGTAGAGGCATCGTGTATACGAAGAGTGGACAACTGTAAATGAATATTCGATGTATCGTTTTGTACCGAAGTCAATGGGATACTGACTTATTCAAGAGATCGATCGTATCCCGTGTGTTACCTTAAGACCATCTGGTTTTACGGTGAGAGATAATGTCGGTGATCTCGCGGTGTTATCACGCTGTGGTATTCCTACGTATTCGCGTTACTTAAGGGTGGTGCAGGATGCATGGAGCTCTCTCCGATGTTGTTTTTATGTTTGTTCCCTCCACCGCTGACGGGTTTATTCCCCGGAGAGACGTGTCCAGAGGTATTCCGATATAGCTCCCTTTTTTTCTCCTCTCTACGTATATACGTGTACCGTTACGTCCCCATGGCTGGATATCGTGAAACAATGCGGACCGCCGCGCCTCTTGAATTATTCCCTTTGATTGCTCTCTTTCGTCTCGCTCGGTGGCTCTCGCGCAGTTCATTCGTCGCGGGGCGCTCACCGCCTCGCTCGCTCTCTCTCTCTCTCTCTCTCTCTCTCTCTTTCACTCACTCACTCACTCTCCCTCGTTCACATAATTTAGCGGGAGAACAACATACCCCGTACATATATAAATATATATATATATATATATATATACATGAACACGTATACGATCTACAAGTACGCAGGATTCTGCCATGATACACATTCATACGCTTCTTGATGTATAGTATTCAGAACAAGAGAACGTACAAGCGGCTTTTTCGAATTTGTGCCGCAAACGAATAGGACACGGGGTCGCGATACGCTCGCGTCCCGCGTGTACGTTTCGCCCTACGAGCTCTCGCACGCGACAGTGCGCTCACCCTTAGCTAACGCATCGAGGGTGGTCGAATCTATGTATATATATATATATATATTTCTACGATTAGGGGTAAACCGGCACAAACTATATGTATACTATATACACATATATACATATGTAGACAGGACGATGGACAGGGTCCAGATGGATCGTCCGGCAATCGAGTTCGCGTTAACACGACTAAGTGGAGACAAAACTCTCTCGCTCGTTTCTCCCTCGCGTTCTTTCTCACTCTCTCTCTCTCTCTCTCTCTCTCTCACTACATCCATCTATCTATCTATCGATACCTTTATATATCTCGACTTTATCGTACCCACGGGAACCCTGACGGAACGATGCTCGGACGATCCTGGTGAAAAAGCTCCCGATCGAACTAGCGAAAAATCACTAATCGAATCCTCGTTTCGTTCACGAATACGAATCGAATGGTTGATATCGACCCCCTTTAAGTGTCATTGGCGTAGCCGGTACAACCCATGGATAGCGTTGTAAAAGGGTACCGTAATACGCTAACATTTTTTCAAAGTGCACACACACGTTAGGAATTATAGCGTTGACAGCAGGAAGATGATTCGATTAGGTACTTTTCCGACTGCTCGCGAATCGATAGTTCGTCAAACTGACGGTTTTTACGAATTTTATCGGAAGAGTAAAAAATATATTTGCGGCCTTTTATTACAGAAGCGATCGCTTTCACAAACTAGACATATACGAATTCGCGAAACGAAAAACAATTTGTCCCGGTGAAACCACAAGCTCCGCTGATATTTCGTATCGATCAAAGGAGATGATATCGAGATATTCTTTTGTGTGGAATCACCTCAAGTATCGCAACAGTTGAAGAGAAAGAGAGAGAGAAGGACGAAGAACAAGAAGAGAAACGCTCGAGAAGGATCGCGAGAAGGCCACTCCGTCATTCTCGTGGCACAAAAAGACCCTTATTGGCAAGACGCTACGAAGTATTATATTAGGAATAAGTAATCGATCTTCCGACGACATTTTGGACAATGATCCCCGAGCCTTTGGTCTCCGATACATAAAACTTCGTGAATGTTGCACTATAGGTATAATAACGAAAGACTCGCGTCGAAAGACTGCGATGCCAAAAAGAGGCCGGTGATGTGGGCAAGATCGTCGGGGTGAGAATTTATACTCGAGAATCCAGCACGCGCGCTATATATAAAGTGGTGCAGATCGAAAGAGGGCCGGGGGCAATCTTTCTGGTTGATCGTATTAGAATCGACTCTACCCCCGTTTCGATCGACCACTTTGTTCAGCCCCGGCGTTTGCATTGATTCTTTCCGCATGTTTCCCGTGTGACAGGGCTCGAGGGAAGGAGCATCGGATCATACGCAACACACGAGATAAGCGCTCCGACAGGGATTTCGATGACTAAGCTTGAAAAAACCCGCGAACGCGGCTGCAAAGTGACTTGCGATTTTTCTATACCCGACACGTAACACGTCGCGTGTATTATCTAACCACCGACGATTCTTTCGGTCCAGGATCATTAATATTCCGTTGATGAGACGGTGGCAAAAGAGAAAAAGATACCGGGGCACTTCGATGGTGAATCTACAGAATGGTAATGGCTGAGCAAAGATGGGCCGGTTCGTTAAGATATTTTACACAATAAATTTAAAAAACATCGCGAGGGGTATGATACAGTTATCTATAGAAATAATCGTGCTGCTATTTAGACGTCCGAAAAATATTTTGCATAAGCTACAAACTCGATTTAAGATATTATAATGGATATACTTCAATTTACTTAATTATCCATAAATCACCTGCCTCGACGGTATTAGATTCATCGCAGTTTGAATTATAAAGCACGAGAGGAGTGCCTCGGAGGGTGGAGTAACTTGAGCGTAGCAGGGGTTGTTCAGGTACGCCAAGGCCGCGAGCACGAATATCACCCTCGACTCCAACCCTCTCTCTCGCTCTCTCTCTCTCTCTCTCTCTCTCTCTCTCTCTCTCTCTGTCTCTCTCAACTTCTCCCTTCACTCTGCTTTCGTCGTTTCGGCATAGCCCGTAGGTCTTGGAAACTCGTCGAAAGTCGCGAAATATTTCGTCGGGCGTCTTGTGCGGGACCCTCAGACGACTACGACGACGACGACGACGACGACGACGATGAACTATACGACGAAGGGCTCTCGGTGAAAGCGTTTATATTATATTTATTGTAAACAGGAGACTCGCCGGCTCGTGTCGTGTTGCCGGCTCTATCGCGGGGTGACGGCTCTCGTGAATGGGAAAATGAATTTCTCGACACGGAAAGAGAAGGAGAATTATGGTGAAAGATCGAGAGAGTGAGAGAGCGGTGGGGAGGATTACACGAAGGTGTTCGGCACGCGGAAACAAGAGAGGTATGAGTGGAAGAGCGGTATTAGTGTACAGCCGTTACTTTGTGTGAAATGAGAGAAGAGGGAGAGAGAGAGAGAGAGAGAATGAAGTTGAATAAAAGCTCGTGGATGCTTTTGGTTCACCATGCATATAGGACCAACGAATCAATCATCCCGCGACTCATTAGCCACGTTACAGTAGGGCATTCCTCGCTTCTCTCTCCCTCTCTCTTTCGCGCTCTCTCTCTCTCTCTCCCTCTCCCTCTCTCCCATTCTCCCTTTTTCTTCTCGCTCTGTGGATATAACACCCCACCTTTCTCTCTTCCCACCCTCTCTTACATTCACTCTATACATATGTCCGTTAATTATATATACTTATATATATATATACACACACAAATATAATTATATTTATGTATAATATAAGTATATATCTACCATCGGTCGAATTCTTTCTTTGAATTTTTCAATACACTTACGAATCATCGTTATACGAGATGGTACTAGTGGCTAACTCGAGTTTCGAGCATCCGCCGATACGTATATAAAATAAACATACACGCGGCGAGTGTCCGGTTGTGTGTGCGCGCGCGCGCTCGCGTTCGCGCAATCGTAAATATCCGTTTTACGATCGATCGAAGAATTTTTAAACCAGCTTTCCTTCTTAGTTGTCTAATGAGGCGCCCACTTATATATATAAACATATATATATATAAAGGATAGAGGCGCGGAGATGTTGTTTCTCTCTTTTTTTGTTTTGCTCGAAAAGAATATACGGATTTTACGACAGTCGAGCTTGAGGGCGAACGGCAGGCATTACGGTAGCAACTCGCAGGTGATTGCCCCGGCAAATAACGCAAACCACTTCGTAAGGCACGCTCCTCCTTTTCCTCTCCCATCTCTCAACCCCCCCCCCCCCCGCCTCTCGCCGTCTCTCGCTCTCTCGCGACTTCCTGAAACCGATCGACTTAATGGGTTAATCAACGGTTTATGGGATTATGCGCCTAGTCGAGGCTCTAAACGACTCGTCGGTGATACGCAAATATATATATATATATATATATATATATATAAGACTATGTGTAATAACATACGTACCGCGTTATGGGAGCCATCGGGTTCGAAACGTAAATATATTATACGTACCGCGTGCCTGTTTCTTCGCGGGCATTAGAAAGTCCGGAAATTAAGGATCGCGGTCATCGTATCGTCAATCTGTGAAATCGACCAAAAGAAACGTATAAGTAATTTAACGTACGAGAGAAGTAGGGGATAATATATGAGAAAGGTGTGTTATTCGCAAGAACAAAAAATAAATATTTCAGACTTATAAGAGCTCGATACTTATAGATATCGTCAAACCGTTAAATCTTCATCGTTATAAGAGCGCGTCATTATCGTCGTTAGTCAACATCGAAAACGTCCAAATTTCTATATGCAATGATTTTATTGTCCGATAGGTACGTATCGTTATATCGACACGAACCCGATCCCTTAAACCTCTATGTCCTATGGGATTTTGCTCGATGTCGAAGTTCGCCTTGCTCAAGCGACGATGAGTCTACAGCCATTAGCGGGGTAGATCGAGAGTCTCCTGTGAAGGATGAAACGCCATGGTCCTATTGCTCTTCATTTTCCCTCGACTTGCAGTCCCACCTCCCTCTCCCTCTAAAGCCCCTCCCCCATCGGGTGCCCTTTACCCCCACAGCTCATAGATCTCTCTGCCCCAAAGGACAAACCTTGTCATATATACGAGGATGTCAAACTCAAAGGACAAACATAACTACTTTATGTACCCCCGGCCGCAAACTCAAGGGTTAAGCGTCGCGGAGAGGCTTCCCAATGCTTCACCTAGAAACAGGCTTACACCCCCTTTGCGAAAGCCCCTTCTGCACAGTTTATACGTGTATAAGGATATATAGATATAGACTTGATACGACACCGTTAGCTCGTATCACTTGGCGAAATGGGACGCGCACGCCTCGACTACAAGCTCGTCGCTGATTCATGAACGAGGAAGACCAGAGACGAGATCGACGCCACTACTACCACCACCATGCCAAACCTCGCTCGCAATGATCTTTATATATCTGTATGCACGTAGAAGAGGAACACTCGTCGCTGTTATATATAGTGATATACCAGCAATACGAAAGCGACCTCGATCCATCCCAGAGGGCCCGAATATCCCGATAGAATTGATTCCTCGCTGAATATTTCATAGACAACACGACCGAACTTGTTGCCCCCTCGCGTTCATTAAGCTCATTATTGTACGATGAGTTTATCCCGTCGTCTCTATCGGCCACTCTGCGTACACTGCGTTTATACAGAACGACCATGCACGATAGAGGATTTAACGATTCGTTCGGACAGTCATGTTCGTCGTTCGAAGTTTTACCGAATTTTCCATTTTGTTCTCTAATGCGATGGAATTTATTCGAAGGAACATTAACTATATTCTTTTATAATGAACAAACGTCAACGTATTTTTGGTCCAATTCGTTCTTCAATCCAGTATATATATATATAAGTAGGTAGACCTATGTGTACAGCTTACGCGGCTCTTTATAGAGGAATGCCGTTATTAACGTCGATATGATTATAAATATTGGGTGACAACGCGCATCGAGTGTCTCTGCGTGTCGACGTTTTATGGGGACACGGAAATCGATGCAATATTCGACGCCTCCACATACATATATGTTTCGCGCGCTTTCTATACGTATACGTAATATCTGCGCGTGTGAGTTGAATATATATATATATATATTACTCAGATGCAACCACTGCTATATTCTCTGATTGGCCGATGCTCGTTGCGAGTCGATACTCTCTCGTCGATAAGCCGTATATATGGATATATGTATCGAGTTCCAAGTTATACCCGGTGGCACTCACCCTCTCGCCCTCCTGCTCCACCCACTCACGTCCAAATGCATACCATTTGTTGCGATCTATTAACCAGAAATTTATATTCAGCGCTTGAATGCGATCGACTATAAAGACGATATGTATGCCGGTATTCACCCTCTTTGCCGTATCGCATAGAGAACCGATTGGTTTTGAATAAAACCCCGTATATGTTTAACGTAGTATTACGAAACGGACATACTATTATGGCGTGAATGTTACGTGAATACAGTGGCCCGCGTATATAAAATATGAAGTCAACCGCATCGATGACCGACGAGACAAGAAACAACCGCGAAACGGAAAAGTTCTGGGGCATAAAGTTTTCGATACGTAAAAGGCATCTCTCTTCGACAAAGTCTCCTTGATTGCAATGTCCAGATGTTTGAAAGGTTTTCAGAGTAACGTGTACGGTAAATACTGTGTGTGTGTATATATATATATATATATGTAACAGAGGTATTTGTAAGAGCAACCAATTTACCATGAACCAATAAGAGCGCTCGCCATTTCTTACCGCGTTCGAACATCCTTTGAGAGCGATCGATGCTGTTCTATATATGTATATACGTATGTCTGTATGGAAAAAAACGAGATGAAGAGAGAACCGCAGCGCTAAACAGCATCCCCTTTCTCATTAACTTTTTATTTCGAAAAAACCACGAAGTTGGGACGTTGGAAGGATTTCGTTCTCGGGATATATATATATATATATATAGATGAAGAGTAAGAGAGAAAGAAAGACCACCGCATAGCCTACGCTCTCGTTTCTTGCTGGCTTTTCTACCCGTCTCTCGCTCATCGATATAAAAAAAATCGTTGACGACGCGACGAAGAAGAAGAAGAAGAAGAAGAATATTTGGCGGAGAAGACGAAAAAGAGGACGTGGGAAAAAAAAGCGACGGACACAACGAAAAGACGACGAGACGGTACCTCTCGCTGAGAGTCTGTCGCGACGTTGCCTCGCTCAAGGCAACAGGAACCTTGTGCGAGGAGAAAATAAATGCGCGAGATCAAAGTGCCACGGGGGATGAGAAAGATGGAGAGAGACAGAGACAGCAAGAGAGAGAGAGAGGGAGAGAGAGAGAGACAAGGGACTCTCCCTCTCTCTCTCCCCGCCTCTCTTACCGGCTAGTTGATTATTTTTGTGACATGATAGCGCGTTCGCGAGGCTCGTCGACCGGCCACAGGAGATGAGATGCCTCATCCCCGAGTATAACGAGATCGTCGTCGCGTCATTGCTGCTCGTACAGAAAAGCAACCCCTGCCTCGTTGCCACTCACGACCTCGCTTTTTCTTTTTCTCTCTGTCTGTCTCTCTCTCTCTCTCTCTCTCTCTCTCTCTCTCTCTCTCTCTCTCTCTCTCTCTCTCTCTTTCTATGTGTATATATATATAGATATATCTTTCTTCCCCCTCACCCTGTCCTTCGGTACGTCTATCGTCCTTGCTCTCGCCTTTATCCTCTGCGCCCAGCGCAAATCCCCGTTCCATTGGGAACGGCCCGGTAGTGCTACTGTGGGTGTGCCATCAAACCGTGACCGGAATACCTCAGCGAAGCTTCTCAGCTTTATCCACGACGACTTTTATATATATTCCATCACTCTGGCCTTTCTCTTATATTTTTCTTTATATACAGCCTTGTATGATAAAACCTCTCGCACTCTGACACTCGAATCCGAGGAATTAGGGATACGCATTTAACGACTGAAGAAAGATGCAACGAGAGAAATCAATATAAACGTGATAAATAAACTTGAGAGCGAAACGGAACAGAACGTAATTGGGGTAGTTCGAACCCCTCGACCTTTTTGTCAATAATTCGTAACTGTGTAATAAATTTATGATTGGTTTAGGTAGAAGGAAGTCATAAACGTCAACCATTGATGTTCAAAAAATTAATAGAATTAATTGACCGACGAAAAATTATCGTCACAAGTTGACCGAGACAATTAGCTCGAGTCACGAAGCATTCGAATTGCCGTAAAATATTTGTACCTACCTTTCAACTTCCGTCTTTGAGCAACCCCACTTTCGTTCGTCCACGCGAAACCACTTGGTACGTTCGCCAAGCGGAAGAACCGATACGCGGGAGAGCGCTTTGTGCTTTATTCTGCCCCTTCTCGCAATGCGCGCGGTATTATGTGCGTTAACGCACATTCTATAGTCGAGTGAAAGAAAAGGCGCTCGTTCTTGGCACCCCGTGCCACCTTTCACTGCCCACAATGTTCTCGTTCTCCGGTAGAATGCGGATCAGCTCGACCGATCCTGGACTCGGAGACACTCGAACGCGGTCTCGTCAACGCGTACTTGCTCGACCGTACTGAGTACGGTAAAAAAACTGATGCTCCCCTGTCTCTTGTCTTCTTCTAAAACCCATCGAAAAAGACCAAAAAAATGCCATTTGTATGTAAAATTATTTTTAAATATTTTACGACGATATAATAAAAAATAATTATTGAAATAAAAAACCAAAATCATATTTGTTTTGGAATTAGTCAAAGTTAAAAATTGAGTGGAATATGAATTATGTCGAATGGAATATTGTTATGTTACGTCGAATTTCCGCTTTCGCAATCTTCCTGTAAAGTTTTCCGAGGTAAAGAAAAATTTCCAATTCTCTAAGTCATCGAAGATCCGAAATGATGATTTAAGACTTCCGGTACGTCAAAAAATCGAAATTTCCGTTTTGGCAAATAATTCTTTATGCAGGGGGTCGGCGAGTCTGTAAGTTTCTCGTACAACACGAAAATCACATTATTATTGTCGGTTAGTCGGAAATTATCGGCTAAAATACGAAAAATCGAGAATATAAAATTTGTCATTATAATTGAGCGTAGGATCAATTTTTCATATTCCATTTCACATATTTTTCTGCCGCATTATCATCCTTTTCAATATTTAAAAAAACGCCGATATCCAAAAATCTTGAGTCGCTAAAGCCGTAAGAGATTGTTCGCGTTCATAAAAGCATTAACAAAAATAATATTACTTCTTTTTCGTACCAGCTACGACACGAAATGCTTACGTTCATACATGCTTCTATGAAAACGAAAAAATTACGAGCCAGAGTGCTACCGCAGCACGCGGTACTCGGGAAAAATATGAAGGCGGATCAAAAGAGAGTTGGAGCAGAGTTCGAGACGTATATAATACGTATATATATATATATATATATATATACGTATATCTACGTATGTATACTCGTACCATGCTTGTCCAATATTCCCGGGTATCCCAGCACACGGGAGGGGTACACGAGCAGCGCTTTCCCTTTATCTATATCGAAAGTTGAAGACAGAGGAGGAAAAGGGAAAATCATTCCTATAGAAACGTTAATAATAATAATCATAATAATTTCCCTTCTCTTTTCACGAATGTCTGTTCGACGGCGGGGTGGCCTTTTCATCGGGGGATATGAATGGGTCGAACGAGTTGAGCCACATCCTCTCCACTGCTTCTGTTCGAGTGAAAGAGAGAGAGAGAGAGAGAGAGAGAGAGAGAGAGAGAGAGAGAAAGAGAGAGAGCTTTTCTCTACTCCTGCTGCCTCGCGTCTATCCCTTTTCCTGTCTCCGATTTTCCTCCATCTTTCTCCCCTATTCTCTCTCTCTCTCTCTCTCTCTCTTCCTCCTCTTTCTCCGCTTGCCGTCTCGCGGCTATATCACGCTCCTGTTTCCCTCTATCTCTGTGTATATCTGTATATGTGTAATATACTTCTGCCCGCGCACCTTGGTCCAGCATCCTCGCCAGAGCTTCGAGTCGCCTCTGTGCGCGCCCGCGAGAGAGTTTCTCGTCCTCTGTATTCTCGTCGACGGGACTTTTCCTTCGACGAGGTAGGAATACACCCTCGACTCGACGATAGAGGCAAATCGGCTTCGCGACCGATGATGTATTTTTCCTTTCTATAATATCGCATCTAGCTCATTCTGCCTTGCGCTCTCTCCTCCCATTCCCTTTTTCCTTCGCTTCCTTTCTCTTCTCCCTCCTCTTCCCTTCGCCCATATCTCGAACAAGGTATTTTCGTTAACCACGATGTGGCTTGAAAATTGAGTCTTGCGTAAAATACTTCAATCATCAAAACACATTCGTTATGTTCGTTAACGTGAATACGAAATATAGAAATTTTACAGGGCCGATACATATGTACAAATATAAATATAAATATATATATACAACTGTGCGTACGTGTAACCTAGCCAAAAGAGACAAAAAAAACTCATTGCGTTCTCCGTATAAAGAATTTCGGGTTCGTTGGGCATGCAAGGCGCAAAGAGAGAGAAAGAGAGACAGAGAAAGAGAGAAAGAGTGAGAGGGGGAGAGTGCACAAATCGTGCGGCCAGGCGGTACCATTATACGGCACGACGAATCGATGGGCCCTGTAGTAGACCTCCTTTGTACTATATATATATATTATACACCCTATATACATGCATGCTGTAATCCAATCAAATGCCAAAGTGGATAGCAACAAAAAAAAGACGCTTCTCTTTTTTCTTCATCGATATATATATATATATATAATATCTGTCTGCATTTGTGTATGTGTAATAAAAACATCGCTGGTCCCGAACCAAACCAGACCAACCAACCATTGCAGAGTACTCGTCGAATTTCAATACTATATACGAGAAAAGAGAAAACGATGCACGTCGGTATCGCCGCACGAACGGATAACTACCTCCTACCCCCGAATTTCTCAACCCCCCGATATATCGCATATACCGCAAGCTATAGATAACTCTACCTGTATACGAGATACACCATGGTCGACGATATATGCCGTCGTCGACGCGAATTTTTTCGTACGTACACAACCCGCGAATATATGAAAAGGTGTTCGGGATATCGCGTAGAGAGAGAGAGATGGTGAGAGAGAGAGAAAGAGAGAGAGAGAGAGAGAAGGAAAGTGCAGTAAGCTCGAGAGAAACGAAGCAAGACGATTATACCGTACTCGCGTGTGGGAAGAGGAACGAACACAGTGAATGCGCACCGACAAATCCACGAGAGGGGGCGCGATAGTCGACCTCTCGAAATCGGTCTGCTCGTCGTGCAAGTGCCTGTGGGCTTTCCTATGCCTTACATCCCGAACCGTTGGTTCTCGCTTTTACCATTTCACTGTGCTTCAACCCCTCCCCCCTCCCTCGCTGCCGCCCCTACCAATCCCTGGAGCCGGTGATATGCAGGCGGTGGAATCCCGCGATGATTCTCATATAACAGCGTGCATTCGTAGGTATATACATTTGTATGTGGATAGTTTTGGTAGACGTATGTGAAACGAAACGGCGCATCCAGCGTTGGCTCGATTCCCACGTGCACGCACGCGAATAATGTTGTTCAGTTTGCAAAAGTTCGAGAGAGGCTTTGCTTCCATGTGGTTATTATTATCAATTTTTTTATCCCTGTCGTTATGATCAACCACGATGTGGAATGCTTGAACTATAGGATTTTGTGTGAAAGGAAATCCTCGCCTACGTTTCATTTCGAGATTTTGCTGATATTTGGATTTCTGCGAAAATGACATAAAAGAAAGGTGTTTTAGATAATAAATTTACGTAGTGAGAAAAAAATCGATATATAAAAAGAAAATATAGGGGGGGTTTGATCAATGTAGGTATCTTTATTCAGCGAGAAATATTAGTAATTTTGTTCTATTAAAAAATGTGCAAGTAGACTTTTGCTTTGTAAAAATAATGTAAAATTGTGTACTAAAAATATTTGTATTTCTCGATACGTTGCAGATCGAAAAGCCAGAGATCATCGATTCGACGTTTCTAGAATGTGATGAAATCTTCATCGAGCCCAGCTGGACAGCTATAGAGATCAACGCGTCTATCACCAATGTCCTGAGCTGCTGCCAAAAGTCGGTGAGTTCGAAATTTTTACTTTCTCGCCGTAGAGCGAACATTTTTTTTCCAGTATAAAAGACGTCGCGAAACGATTTCACCAATGTTATCTCACGCCTGTCGAGACGACACCCTTTCTATTCGCCCTCCCGTCGCAGTCGCTGCGCGACTTACGTTGAAATGGAGACCGAACGAGCGATAGCTTTGTGCGTTAAAAGACCAAATTCCACGAGGAAGACAGACGGAGAGAAAACGAGAGGGAGAGAGAGAGAGAGAGAGAGATCGTCGAGATTTTGTCAAAGGGGAGGGAATGAACAGAATTTTTTGAGACATCTCCTTGGGGGGTTTCGCTTTAGTTGTCGAAGACACCCCTCGATCGTTCGGGTTAGCTCTTCTCTCTTCTCTCCCTTTCTTCTCCCGCGAGCTTTAACACGGATCGACGAGAAGATGCGTTTTTTTCAGAGGTCCTCCCATCACCGAAACGAACACGGCTCTTTTTCCTCCCTCTTCTCTCTCTTTCTCTCTCTCTCTCTCTATATATATATATATATATATATATATATATATATACGTCGTCTTTTCAACACCCTCTGCCCTTCCTTGTCCTTCGGCGTCTTTTTCTTCATTCTCTTCTACTTTTCACCCTCTCTCGAGGGCAGCCCGTTTTTCTTCCTCCCCCGTTCGCCTCTTTCTCACCCTTTCACTCTCTCCCTCTGTTTCATTTTATTCGGTCGGCTCGTTGAAGACGCGTCGTAAGAAAACGCGAGGCGATGACGTGAGAAGGGTGAACGAAGGAGGTCGCATTTAAGGAAGCTCCACCCTCTCCCTGATCGACGCAAAACGCGAACTCTCCCACCCCCTCGCTCCGCCTGTCCCGCGAAAGCTTTTCTTACGCGTACGATCTTTCTTTCCTTTCATCGTTTATACCGTGTGGCAAAATAAAAAGAACTCGCTGGAGTGAGAACGCGACCATCCACACTTTCAACGGCCTGGAGTCTCTTTCGTCGCCCCCCCCCCGCCCCTCCTTCGCATCTCCCCTCCTACTCTCGAGCAACTCGACTCTTACGAAAAGACTGAAGCTGGTAGGTGGCTCGGTCTGATAGCTACTGCGAACTCAATGGCGCACTATGTAATATACCTATATATATATATACTTATATACGCAGGAACAACGTGCAAACGAATAGGTTGTATGGTCCTTCGACCCTGACGCCTCCAGCAAGAGGATTGCCTGAACGTTTCGTGCAGAGAGAAAGAGAGAGAGAGAGAGAGAGAAAGAAAGCTGCTTCGCGATGAGAAACGTGTTTGTCAATAGCCTGTTAATGCGTTAAGCCATTAATCATTGCGAGGGCTCGCTCACTCGCTCTCGCCTGTCACCGCAAAACCGAAAGCCCTCGGCATCCCCCAACGTTTTACTGTAGATATCTAATATATATATATATATTTGTGTGTGTGTGTGTGCGTACGTGGATTTATGCATGTGCGAACGTACTGCTTTGGCTCACGGTTACATTGAAACGCCTTCGCTCCTACGATCGGCCCAGGACTACCGTTGTCGAGGACGAAGAAGGGTGGTTCGAGCTCGGATCTAACGAGGGATATACCTAACGATTTTAGAAGAAAGTACACAGCATTTTATAGTCGTTGTTATTTTTTTACATTTGTGGTGAGAACTCAAAATTCTTGAAGTTATATTTTCTACTAAGACTATGTTTTCTACGTATATTGATTAATCTGATATTTTTAATATCGTATCATACCTGTGAAATTTTCTTGCGAAAGTATATATTTAAATTGCAGTCTCTAAATAATATACGAAATTGTTATTCGTTAAAATAAATTTTTAAGAGTCTCGAGTGCCCTCATTTTTTAATATTCTTCTTCGTTTTTCCGTTTGGTTTTCTTTCTCGTTCTGTCCTATATAGGGTAGATTCTCTGGAGTGCTCGCGGACCCAATACCGGCATGACAGCACGAGCTTTCGGCACGGTTGAGTTAAATTTAAATGCCGCGAGCTTTGGAAGATAGAGAGTGAGAGAGAGACGAAAGAGAAAGAGAGGAGAGGGTGAAAGATACAGAGTGCCGAGCTTTAACCGAGCTTCTCGTCGCGGTATATAACATCGCCGGCAATCCCGGAGTTCAAGGACGGGGGCGCTCTCGATTTATACTCGACACGGTGATCCTCCTGACCCCGCGGTCGGTCTCGCGCGAAATCCCGGACGTATTGAGTTACTTGCCCCTCGAATTTCTTCCTCTCAACACTTCGATCAAACGCATTCCTCCCTCTCATTACCGTAACGTTACGAAACACACGTATACGCTTATACACCCAAGCAAAAACGAAAGTATCTCATTCGAACGAAAATTTATTCGACTCGATCGAAAATTTATTTTCATCAACGATTAATGAAAAAATTTCCGATCGAGAGATCCATCGTGTAATCGACCCTTCGAACATTAAATCAATGACGATCTTCGACATTGGTAACGATAAAAATATAATTATATCGCTGCAATTGCAAACGAACGTCGAAAGTTCCGATCAAGAAAAATCGATACGGAATAACAAGAGAGTCGCTACGATTTTGAAATAAATCTTGCGAATTCAGGGGATGCGACGAACCCGAGCGCATCTTCGTCGTAAGAAACTGCCTGCGCGAAGACGCGAGTAAGAATACATCGCTATAGGTATGCGAATAGTGGCGAGTTTTCGGAGCCGAGCGACAGAGACAGACGATATGACGATCGGGGGACTTTCGTTTATATCTCGAGAGCCCGGTGTATACGCCTCGAGTGGAGGGACAAGCAAGAAACGAGAGAAGAGGAAACTGCGGGTGGCGCGCACGACTCTGAGATATTAGGTACGCTATATGGAAAGACAAACGAGAGACGGAGAACCTCGAGGAAACGGAGAAGGAGAGAGACGAGCGAGAGAACCAATAGAACATATATATATATATATATATAGACATATTTACACACATACAATATATCAGAGATGAGAATATACGAATATAAGCGCAAGAGGATAGTCGCTCCACTATTTATAGCATTCTATTCGTTCGGGTTGGGCTTTTCGAATACGGTATATACTCTCGAGGAGTCAGTGTTGGAAAAGCATTATTATGGTAAACGCGCACTCGCGACCAAAACTCTCTCCCTCTTTCTCTTTCTCTCTCGTCCCCCTTGTTTCTCTGGCTCTCGAGCGAGAAAGCTCCCTCGACGTTACACACGATCGATTCGTTTATTATCCTCGAAGTTTATTGTGCTTCCGTAGCCGATTAACTCGTCTAGTCACGAGATCGAAACCGCTCGCGTTCGCGATTCTTTGTACGTACACAGTCGCACACTCGCGCATGCGCGCATCTCCCGTACGTAAGTTGGCGCGTGAGCTTTTGTAAAGCATATGCGCGCGTGTAACGCTATAGTCGCGAGTTTGGAATTTCACTGTAAACTCGCTCTTCAGCCTCTGACAACGACGACGACGACGACGACGACACAACGAGACGACTTCCCGGCGTAATAACCGGCGGGATGTGCCACGCGGATCGACTGCCCCCCCCCCCCCAACCTTCTCCCCACCTAGCTAACTTTTCCGCCCGAACATCCAAATCTCGTCTCTGTGTCTCTGTGTCTCGTGTCGTCTCGTTTAAATCCGGATTTATTCACCGCCTTTGATACTCTCGTCGCGTACGGGCGTTACTCCCTCTCTACGTTCGCGTGCCTGTTCGCGATAAAAATTTCATTTTACAAGCCGAGGAATTGATATCTAGGGGAATTTGTATTCCGAAACTTTTCTTTCGACGGATCCAGATGGAGAAGATATATATATTTTTTCTCGGTTTTCTTTTTCTTTCATTCGGAAATATTAAGAGGCTGGTTGGCACCTCGTGCGGGAATGTTTACAATCAATTTTTTGGAACGCGTCGCGGTTTTATTAAATATATTGCGAGCGTGTCGTAATGACCTCTTTCGTTGGTCGATGTAGATTCTTACGGAAATGCGTCGGTCCCAAACTTGTAACTTGTGCAAATCTTTACTGTATACATCGAGAGAGTTTCCGTTCTCGCGGCGAGGGACCGCGCGGTCCATTCATGAACGGCCGCGTGTCAAGAACGCTCTCGCCGTTCACCGTATGAAAATTTATATATTATATATATATATATATATATATACATATTACAGCCTCATATATATACCATTCCAATATAGACAGTTACGCACGTATATATTATAAATAGTGAGAATTTGTTATATTTATATGAATATACACAGACATATATTTATATACATAAAGCGATAACCTAGGAATGGTGGAATCGTATTTAGCGACAAGATATCGTATTAATCACGAACAAATGAAACTACGCAAGTATACTCGTTTGAGCGTTAGTGTGAAAACGACATCTTTCCAGTCGCACCTACGACGTATTCTTAATGGGAGTTACGCACGCGATCCGTAACGAGGGTCAAAAAACTTACGGTTATTGGCATTTTGAAAAACAGCCAGATGTTAGTGGAATATAAATCAATCAAGAATATCGATCTATCTAGAAATTTTAATTCCCTTCATAATTTTATTCGCGTTAGAAAACTCATTTTTTTGTTTATTAAACATCTCGACTTTTTGTTCAACCTCGAACATTACATTCTTCGCGTATTATTTTGCTTTCAAGCTCGACGAACAAAGAAAATAGAAACCGAACGACCGTCAGGATCGTTGAATTTTGTTCGTGTTCAATGACTCGTAAACCAGTACAATGGAATATACGAGACATCGGATTGAGAAATTGTTGAATGTATGATCGGTGATCGCGTATGTAGGCAAGAGAGCTTGGCTCGTTTTATTCATTCTGATCTCTCAATATCTCTCGCACTGTGAACCGAAGCTTAGCTACCGACGACTGTGTCATATTAACCCTGCGACATATAAAGCTTACGAACGCAGTCACGCTCGATTTTGTTCGCCAATTCTTTGGCTACTCGCCCGCGCGCGTTCGTTCGCACTCTTATTAAACGCTCTCTCCGGTTCTCGTAATAACCGAAACGCCGTAATTCACTCCCACGTATTGCGAATACGTGCACGCGCTTATACGAGAAACGTTCCGTGTGCGAGACTGCGACCATTTAGCCATACGGCGATCGACCGGGAGAATTATACTTTTACATATTCATATACACATTCTCAAAAAGAAGAAGAAGAAGAAAAAAAACCGTTCGAGAAAAACATTTATTTTCCTTGCAAATACAAAATAATCAATAACTTTACGCTAGTTGACCATTTTCAACGAGATACAGATCAGTTTTATGCAATATCGCGCGGCATTTATTCTTTCGTTTACTCCGAAACTTCGATCTGCGTCATAGTATGGAATTGTTCGCGGAGTTTGGACGAAGACTCGAGAAATTTGATAAAATTAGGAGAAAATAAAAGCATTAATTATTTCCTTAAAAAAAAAATATCTTTTAAATATCTCGTGATCACAAATCGAATGTTATAACGTCGATAATGTCAAGCCCGAAGTCCCATTGAAGAAAAATTGCAACTTTACTGTTCCGAAACTCGTTTCGTGCCCTATTTTTCTGGATAGACAGACGCGAGAAGAAAGTTGCATTTTCCTAAACGATCGCGTTTAAAGATCTAAATGGTCGCGCGATTTTTTTTTAATCCCCACTGTCCACTGACAAGATTTAAAAAATATGTTTGCGTGGTCGGCGGAAACAAGTGGCTGAAATAAACTGTGTAGAATAAAATAGCTTCATAAATTGGACGTTGATAAAACCATAGGCTGCCGAATTATTATTATTATTCTCCGTCGGTTTTCATTACAATTTTAATTATTCTCTATATAAGTTGTTATGCGTGACTCGAAACCGGCAAAAGTGCTAAGAGGAGTTAAGCGTTCGAGTAGGAGGGAGAATTGCTGTCGGACACCTGTCACACTTATCAACGTTGCCTCTCGAGCTAGTTCGCACTTATATATATATATACATATCACGGATCCATAGAGCAAGATATATAAATGAATATGTATATATACACACATTAATGTATCTATGTGGGCAATTATATTTATACGCACGAACGTACGAACAACTGCAACGTGAATGCATCGCACAGTTACAGCGCTTTCGTGGTGCGATGGCCTGAGGACCGCTCATGAACCGCGCTCAAGCGCATCACCTCGAACGAATATGCAGGGGCGCGTATACATGCGCAATGGACGAGTTTGCGTTACAGCGCGGGCGGGCCAGTCCAAAGCGCGCTAATCAGTCGTGGTACGAAAATTAAGACGCGCACCGCCCGATATATTCTCGGTCGTTATATCAGACCCTCTTTCGAGCGATCATTGTAATTAAGGAGACAGAAAATCAACCAGTCGAAAGAAAGTATATTTCGCGATTCGTGAATGAACCAGTGAAAAAAAAATCTCGCGCGAAGAAAATACGATTAACACAGAAACGAATCGCATCCGGGTTATTTTTTCTTCGTTATCAATAATCATAATACGTGGTTAAAATGCAGAAATATATATCCGAGATGCCAATTAAAAAACTGAATAACAGGGTGAAAGTTAAGATGACAGGTTGTGCAAAAAAAGGGAAAAAAATGCAAAAAAAAAAAAAAAACAGAAATGAAGTCGGATAATTGGATTCATTTTCGGCGTCTTGGTTAGCCGAAGCCGGTGCCAAGCACGTGGAATAATACGGCATTCGGGAAAGTCTCTGGAAAATCCCAAGAAATTCCGGGATAATGAAAGAAGCCGCGAATGAAATAAGAAGAAGAAAGGGTAAGACGAGGCACGACTGGCACGAGAGAGTTCGTGGCCGACGAGAATTGTCTCGTCGTCGCGTCGACAAAAATCTCGCTATGTAGGCGAGTCTCGAGCTTGAAACACTCGCGCTCTCGAAGTCTTTTCATTTTGTCATTCGACAGTGGCGTCACACAAACACGCATACACGGACGTTCTCTGCCCACACGTATATTCGTGCACACA
Source organism: Netelia virgata (assembly GCA_951802705.1). Classification (NCBI taxonomy): domain Eukaryota; kingdom Metazoa; phylum Arthropoda; class Insecta; order Hymenoptera; family Ichneumonidae; genus Netelia; species Netelia virgata. The sequence continues at coordinate 36,185,510 of OX637865.1, read as the reverse complement.
GGGTTAAAAGGCTTTAAAGCTCGGCAAATGGAATGGAGAGAGCCGAGAAGGACGCAGAAAAGTCAAGGGAGAGGAAAGAGGGTCGAGAGACGAGGTATAAGATAAAGAATGAAGAAGAGGAAGGAGAGAGCTGAGATGCCCAGAAGCAGAAGCACCGACAAAGGTTACTATTTATAATCGCGGGTACACTCGACACATACACACACATACACAAACACAAACACACACACACACACGTACATAAGATGTGCCTAACCGGACGCGCGACCGCGATGAGAAGAGAGCTTGAAGGGATCTTTTCTTCGTTTTCTCTTCGCGACTCATATCTCTGGATGCACGAACCAACCAGTATAGGGCAATATATTAATAATGGAGGAGAAAAAACGAGGGTACAAAGAATAGACCGTTACAACGAGGAATAAAAGTTGAGACGAGCGAGCAAGACGCCCTAGTTAAAAAAAAAAAGAAGCAAATACTCGACTTTGTTTTTCAACGAAATTCAAATCATCGACACGATAATTAAATATAATACCTATGCTCTTTTTCTTTTCTGTTTCTTCTCAAAATAAGAAACAAACGAAAAACGAATTTTTGCGCAAATGTGAATATTTGAAGAAAAAAAAAAAGAAAAATTCCTTCGCGTTCACCCCATTCACGAGCGAAAATAACGTGACCCTAAAAATAGTCTCATCTCCTCGGTCAAAGTACATCGTATCGTCGTGGCTTATAGGAAAATCCTCGAGCGCGCTTGTAAGCTCGTGAATGACAAAAGTCGGTGAGATCCAATAATTCTTCGAAGAAAGACTCGAGGAACAACAATTAAAAGCGTAAAAAGAGAAGGTTGAGGAGGAGGAGGAGGCGGAGGAGGCAAAAATTAGAAATTAAAAAACAACGCACAAGAGTTACGTTGCCAGTGAAAAGCTGCCGCATCGGAGAGACTCCGTACACACCACTCGCGCAAGTTTCTAAATCCGTACTCGCGCGCGTTGCAGAGAGTGTCGTCAGATCGCGTGTGCGCTCTACCTAAGCGCATATCATCTCGCGGAGAAACGCTGCTGCTGTTTCATTCTCTCTCTCTCTCTCTTTCTTCCTTTTCGTCCCTCTCTTTTTGCGCCTGCATGTGCGAATGCCTCTGTCATATTCTTGGCCCTCTTCTATATCTGTTTCTCTCGCGGTGCAGCTCTTCGTTCGCTTCTTGTACATACGGTAAAACGCCATTTCATCTTCTCCCTCTCCCTCTCTCTCTCTCTCTCTCTCTCTCTCTCATACACACACACACACACTTCTCGTTGCGCTCGCACCGCCGCGAGAGCACTCTGGTGAGCGCGCCCCCGAGACGACCGTGGCGACTCATTCATAAGACGAGAGAAGGACACTATGTTAGATGAGGTCGTTCGTACACGAAGGAAAACAGGGTGAAAGCGAGAAGATGGAACGAGAGAGCGAGAGAGCGAGAGAAAGAGGGCGAGACTGCGAATGAGATAAAGTGCGAGCGAGAGCAAAATGCAGAAAACGGGAAAGAAGAGGCGATACGAGACGGGAGAAGAGTGAGCGCGAGAGAAACATCATGAAAGGGAAAAGAAGAAGAGGGTGAGGAAAGGAGATAGCTAGAGAGAGAGCGAGAGAGAGAGAGAAAGAGAAAGCGAGAGACAGCGCCGGAAATGCTCGCGAGCCAATGTTCATTCACAAGCGCATCAGCCAGAGCCTTCACTCGCTTTTGCGGACTCTCGTCTTCTTCCTGTTCTTCTTCTTGTTCTTCCTCCTTGACTCCCGACTTCTCTTCTTTCCCCATCGTCTCTCATATACATATATACGTATATACCGTTGTTATTTTCTTATTATCTTATATGCCGGGCGAAATCTACAGCGCTGTACTCGGCTGCAACAGCCCCGTGTATTCGTTGTTGTCGTCTTCGTAAGTCCGACGACATCGTCGCGGCTCCTCTCGGTCCAGAAACGAGAGCAAAACGCCTGGACGCCATCGTAGCTCTCGGTGATATCTCTCTCTTTTTATTTCCCTCTCTCTCTCTCTCTCTCTCTCTCTCTTTCTTCACATGCTACTGTGTGCAATGGATGTTTTTCTCCTCTTCTACTTGCCCCAACCGTCAAGCATAAATCTCCTCGTTTCTTCCCACTCCCTCGAACACACTATAATGTCGCGTGTATGCACGCAATTTTGTTACCTTTATTTTTCCATCTCGTTCGTACTACCATATTTTTCCATCCGTATTCCACGTCTCGCTCTTTACACCCGCTATAGAACACTACGGCCGAAAGGAACGTCTTTGGCACACACGACATCGCGATGCATCGAACGTTGAAAAAGCCAGAAGGACGGATCGGCCTTCTCGTTTTACAGGCTGAATAAAGTTTCGTGCGTCCTTCTGACTGTCAGCCGTTGACATTGGCGTATTGCTGCGACTCGCGTGTTTCGCCTTTTTTTCTGCTATTTCTCTCTTCCATCCTGAGTAACCCGAGAGTGTCTTCGGGTAATACCCAAGAGGGGGGGCGGCAGCGCAGCATACAACACTCATTGTTCTTGTCTGCACGTTCACCGCGAGTCTTTCGCGGGGACCGGAATAGAATGGTATTCCCGCTCTGTCCCGATGTACATCGCGCGTATGGACGTTATAGTTATGTACGTAGCGCGTATGCGCGGGTGAACGAGGTTTTTGGACGCGGATCTCGTGCAAACCGCGACGGGAATACAGTAACGCGTAGTCACGGTAAGCGAGGGCAGATTCGCCGAGTCAATAATAGAACGCGTGATATACCTAAATATATATATATATATGTATATAAAAGATAGATGCGAAAATAATAACTTAGTCCTTAATTTTACAATAATTTTCTTAAACAGATATTCGAAGTAAAAAAGCAACAATCATCGTCGTTCGATAAACCGATGAAACCTTTCGATTCGACGTTAATAAAAAAACGGTTGAACGTTCCTCAGGAACGTTAGGCAGGAACCCAGTGACGTTTTCTCGAAAACGCGTCTTGCGCGTGGACTTTTGCGCGCGATAATTATGCTGGCAAAGTCCCTGACCGTAGCGTCGGGAAAAACGACCTCGACGACGAACGACGAACGACGACGACGACGTCCACTCGTCGAAATTCCACGGTAGAAGGAAACGCGAGTATCTCTCCGGTTCGCCGTACCGCCCGGCTGATTGAAAGTGCCATGCGTCGAAGCGAATACACGTTCGGGTCGGACGATGCGTGGATCTAACCCTGTGACTTTCGGGCGTTTCTATGGAAGACATAGAGACACGTTTGCGCCGTTTCTCTTCCCCTCGCGCTTTTACACTCGACGACGTGTGGTACCGGTCGTGCGTGTTCCCCGTGGAGGATATCTGAATGAACGTCTCGCCAACCTAACCACCCCCCCCCCCCCCATCCTCTCTCCCGCCCCCCTCTCCGTCCCTCTTGCCGAGGGTTCGAGCTTACGGTAGAAGAACCAGTTGGCGCTTTTGCTCTCACCCTCGCGGACGTACATCGCCCGACTCGTTTCACTTGACGCGAATTTGGACACGAGGCATCTTTACGAATTTGCGACACTTCGTGTCACTTACATACTTGTAGAGACGTCGCGCGACAACGATTCCCATGAAAAATGCGATTTGAGAAAAGTATCATCGGGAAACAAAAACATTGTAGCGAATAATTTTGATGAAACGAGATTGTAATTTTAATTGAGAATAGATTAATAACTGAAACGAGTCGAATCTCTGTCGTATGTGTGCGATACGCGAACGCAAAATTCGGTATGGTAGCGTCAACCAAAAATCGTCCATTTTTTTGCGTACTAACGGCCGTCGCGTTTCGGTAAAATACTAAATTGGAATTATTTCGTTGGAGAATTAGTCTTAGTAAGAAAGAGAGAGAGAGAGATAGAGAGAAAAGTATCGATCGGATAAAATAGGGCTCAGAGTTACCGAGGCGAAAAAACGCGATGTCATAAGCGATAAATAAAGAGGCGTCAATCTATAAAACGGCTAAATACTTAATATGCTGATAAGTAGGAGCGCGCAACTAGTGATTAGACGCGAGTATCTTGCGACTAATCGCCCCCTCCGCCCTCTTCTCCCCGCCGTCCCCTCTCTTGCTCCCTCACTCTCCCCCTCTTTCCTATCTCTCCGTCGATACAATAAGTGATCGTTGTGTTGATCAGACGTTGAATTATGACATCGAGAACAAGTCCTATTATGCATAATCCATCGACAAAAAAAACCTCGGCCGCTTCTTCTCATTCTACGCGGTGATTTTTTCCTGTTTATTTTCTTTTTTTATTAATTCTTTTTTACTAAACAGCGAGAAACGAGTCTCGGCATCTGCTTTGTATGTTTTTCTTTTGTTTTTTTCATCGTCGAGGTTGCCGGATGAGCAGTCTCGTGTTCTCACGATGACATTCGAGGAAATCGATTCAACCAATTAAGTCATAATATACAACTTAGCAATAATCCGACCGCATATTTAACAAAAAAAAAAAAACGGAAAAAAATATAAGCACAGGTTCGCGATATCGATACGGAACATTCTCAATTCCTTTCCCGCCGTGTGTACAACAACGAGAAAATTTCCAGTCCGACAATGGCAAAAAATCTCTCGGCCTCTAATTGGACGTTGCGTGTGCCGGTGATGTTGTTGGAAGGTGGTTTTTTTTTTTTTTTATTGTTTTTTCATTTTATACATTTTGTTTATTTGTCATTTTCATCGTTCGTTCCTCGTGTCACTCGCAGCAACTCGTGTGGCAATAATCGTCGCAGTCGTGCCCGCGAGCAACTTTATGAAATACAATCGTTCGCGTAAATTAATTCAGCACACGTGCGCATGCGCTGTGTGCATCGTACGACGCGATGAGACTGTGATAACGTGTATAAATATATATATATATATATAGGAGCAACCAGCAGGTTCTCGAACGACGCGTTCTGAAATAGATGAGAGTATCGAAGGCGTTTTTTTTTTATCATTACCCGTCGAGCGAGAGAGCCTCTGGCCAATCTCGCCCGAGCCGCGGTATATAGAAAAATACTGGTAGCCGGCATCGACCGAGAGCGACAAACACCGCCTCGGTCACAGTAGGTACGGTACGTTCGCGTGCAGCCACGAGTCACCAGCCAGTAGAAAAAGTGGGCACGCGCAGACGTTCGCTCAACGGCTTTCGAGAGACATACACGTACAATGGAACGAACGCCGTTTCTGTCGCATTCGCTCGTCATGACTCGTGCAAACGAGAACCGGATCCGTCATCGGAACGCGGACGAAATATTTTCACCAATTTTCAATCTTCGTAGAACAAAAAACTCGTATCGTTTTATTGTTTTTTTATTTCACCGACATTAACGAAAGTCCATCGCGCAAATTTCAACATTTGAAAGAAGAAAAAAATGCTTCGGCTGTAAAAATAGAGATCACAGTGGTCTCTCGCGAATCTCACAAAAAAATGCGGCAATTATTTATTAACGATGTGCGGCGAAACGTCCAACGTTGACGGGAGCTTTAGAAATTCGCGCAAATGATTTTTTTACGACTCGTAAAAATAGACTTTGACTCGGTCTTTTACGAAAACAAAAAATAAAAAATAAATAAAACAGCCAGTTGGGGAAGAGGAGAGAGAGAGAGAGAGAGACGAGCTGAAAGAATAATACGTGAGAAGGCAGCGAGAGACAGAGAGAGATTCCGGGATGATGGGGAGGCAAAAGAAAGAATACGAAATAGAGAAGGAAGAAGAGCGAGAAACAGTCGGTTGCTCGTGCGAGATACGAGGACGCGAGGTAGAATACGATAGAGACAGAGAGAAGGAAGGAAGGAAATAGGAGGAATAGAAGGGAAAACCGTAGTGTACGAGGCACAAGGTTTGCGGAAGACATGAAAGGGATGCGCGCCGACGCCTTTCTCGTCCGTTTCTCTTAGCTCTCTGCGCGATACACACACGGCTATGCCCTGTATCGTCGGGGATGCTAGCTAGAGTCGCCCTTTTACCAACGTGTTCCTCTCCCATACGCTAGATACCTACGTTCACCAATACAAAGACCGAGTTTCACCCATGCACTTCCTCTTTTACATTAAAACGATACAACTTCGCTCTCCTTTCCATCCTGAACTTTTCAACGAATCGCCAATTCCTCGATACGAAAAATCCATCAACGTCGCGTTCTCGTTTTTCCTCGAGTCGATAAATATTTATAAATTTTCGTAGCCTCTACGTAAAATTCGTCCAAGGGGATGAATTTCTTCTCGGACAATTTATTAGCAGTCCTATAATATTGGAAGGAGGCACGACGCTAGGCTATTCTTATGTACGAATAATTTATGTGAAAAGTGAAGCGAGATCGCGAAACGCTCGAGTAACGACCGGCTTTTAGGTATATATGTATCGTGACCGCAGCGGTGCGCGAAACACGCGGGCGAAAGGGCACACGCCGCAGGGCGGCCACCTGTGAACGCAGGTGGAGTCGAGGCAGGTCCCCCGAGATTCTTTTACATATATATATATATATATATATATATCTATATAATACGTATATAGATGTACCTGTAACTCGCGCTCGTGTTCCGTTGCGAAGGGACCGTCGCGCGTGTGCAGCTCGCTTCGACGCGAGGAAAGTAGGTATTCGTTATATCAGGGCGCACCCACACACCGAGTCGCACCCCCGCGCGAACCTATACACCGAGGAGGAAACGAGACACAAGGGGGATTCGTGGGCGGACAGCTAGCGACAACAATGAGCATTGTGATTTGTGCGGGTGTAACTTCCATCCTATTGGCCCATCGACGAGTTTCGACTCCCACCCTCGTAGTTTCCATTGGATCAAAAGCTTGTGGCAAGGGGGGGGGCGGGTTGCGCACCACTTGTACCGACGCTTTTCCGACAGCGCCACCGCCACCAGACAATAGACAATGCGCAGGCCACCGCGAATCTCTCAGGCGCACACCTGATATTGCGTACCCTCCCAAGATTCTCTTCCATATATATATATATATATATGTATGTATATGCACCTAGGGTATTTATTCCAAGAGAAATGTGGAAAATGTCCACCGAGAAATTTTTCCCCGATTGTCCAAGAAAATAGAATTATTTCATTCTTTATCCACTGATGGAAAAATGTTATCGATCAGTGCATAGAAACGTAGAAATTATATGCTTGTCATTAGTGATAAGTGACAATTCGAAGCTGACGATTTGGAACGAAATGTCCGAGTGATAAAATAATGAACAAATTATGAACGTGTTAATTATCCCGTGGGTATCATCGTTAATCCGATAACGAATTTCTTTAATGATAAGCATCGATGATACGAGGATTATCCAATTCTCACATGAAATATTAAAAACGAATGACAGAACAAAAAAAATGACCTCGTCGAAGCTCGATAGCGAGTGCACTAAACGCTCGTACTCGAAAGCTTTTCATATCGTCACAAAGAAACGTATTGGTTACGATCTATCGCCGATATCGATTGTCATTAATGACACGAGTATAAATGATGAACAACATTGTAACTAGACAATGCCGGTAAAACCACCTCTGGAATCCATCGTGACGATATTGTCTCCCGAAGTTATCTCGTAGCCACCCTGTAGATTCTCCGGCAGAGCGACAGAGCACTACAATACGCTCTCTGTATATATATGTCCCCCGTGTAACCGGGACCATGCGCGTATCCCCCCACTCGACAATATCCGCGGCCTCCCGGCATGCTCGTCGGCCTCGCGGTAGAGAATGTCGATAAGGGGGTGGGCGGGGAGCGACGATGGTAACTGTGACGATCGGGGGCAGGGGGATGTGCCGTAGTTGCGTGGGTGTAGGAGAGAAAGGAGGCGTTGCTGCTGGTGGCCTAAAATGGGCGTGGCTAAGTCGGCTACCGTGACTCTCGGTTAATGCTGAAGAGCGCTGGCGCACACGCTCGACTTGAGTCGTACTCTACTGTACCAGTACTGTTGTACGCCAAATGCTGATATAACTGAGCCACAGTGTGTGTGTGTGTGTGAGAAAGAGAGAGAGAGAGAGAGAGTGAGAGAGAAAGAGAGCGAAAGAGAACGAACAAGAACATCACTGTCGCTTGGATGAAGACAGACAGGGATGAAGAGCGAGAGAGAGAGAGAGCGAGAGAGACCGAGAAGGAGTAAGAGAAAGAGTGGGGGAAATGATATCGCCACGTTTGTACCGATGCCGCCCGATGCGTCGCTCGGCGCATCTGTGTCACTCCCTCTCTCTCTCTCTCTCTCTCTCTCTCACTCACTCACTCACTCACTCACTCACTCGCTCTCTCTGTCTGTCTCTCTCTCACTCTCGACGTGCACGTAGCGATGACGACGAGTCGGTGGTGGTGGTAACCCGCTCAGTGGCGTTTACAACAAGCAGATCTTGCGAGTGTGTCGCTCGTGTACGAGATGTACGAGTGTGCGGAGTCTGTGTGCGTCGGCGCGGCTTCGCGACACGCGAGTGGGAGAGAGAACGAGGATAGAGGCGTCGCGACGTCGTCGCCCAGCGGCGCAGCGGGGGTGTCTCCCCTCCTCTTTTCTTCTCTTCCCCCACCTCCCCCGCAAGCCAATTGTTGGGTTTTCAGGCCCCAGCGGGGTGCTGTTACGATCTGCGCCGGAGCCAGCGCCCGCCGAAACGTCTCTGGGCTCGTCGTCCCACCGCGGACCTCGTAGCCCGCCGCGCGCTCTTCAGTCAGTCAGCCGACGCTCCGTGGCCGCGGTGATTATTTTCCCCATTGTATACACGCAAACCAGATAGAGCGAAAGCGCGAAGAAGCGAGCGAGAGAGAGAGAGAGAGAGAGAGAGAGAGCGAGAGAAAGAGAGAGCCGACCGTCGGTACGGAGCGCTCTATTATTCGACATTACACGAAGCTTATGAACGAGCTTTTTTCTTTCTCGATTTTATTGTTTTTCGTTACGATCGATCTCGAATCGATCGACCAATCGATGATCGTGATCGACGAGAGCGATTTGTGAACGTTCGTTCGAATTTATAATAATAATAATTGTTATTATTTAACGTGCGGTTCGTTACGATAAAACAAACAAACAAAAACTGTTAAAATTTACGATCGACGAGTGTCCGCCCTGAACGGATTTCGATCGACCGGTTATCGATGGATCGATCATCGAGGAAAAATAATCGAGGAAGTTTCGCGCTTTAAATGAATCCAGCGACGATCTCGTGACCGAGAGGACGATATTTATTTGTTAATGTAAACTTCGAATGATTATTATGGGATTTTGAACCGTAAGTATTTACGGATATATAGGAGAAGTTCCGGCGATCTGTCGGCACGAGCCCGAAACCACCACGAAAAACGTTTCCGATCGGACGTGAATCAATTATCGTCGTTACGCGGCTCGGTCGGAGTGGAGAGCGATCAAATACCCGCGGTTAACCACCCTCCGGTATGAAGTGAGGCTCGCACACGGCCTTGGTGGTAAACGGGGAATACCCTCCCCATATACCCTGTGATATATATGTATATATATATATCTATATATTACGCGAACAGTGAACGCAAAGTGTCGCACACCTGCGAGCCGGTTAATCGGCCAAGTTACATTAAATTACCAAACGAAGAAAGCATCGATGAGTTTGCGACGAAGAAATAAACGAAGCCGCATCGACGAAACGTTCGACGATAGAAAAATTCATACGTCGAGACGCGAGACGAGTTGTTTTTTGCATTGCGTATTGAAACAATCGTGAAAAAATAGGCCAAATATAGTTGGAAAATTGGAAGACGAAGGGAAGAGAACGTGATCGAATCTCGGCGAAGTGTCGGTATTGAAATAATTCGATTAGCCAAGTGTCGATATCCGAGGATTGGTGAACAACTGTGTTGAGAAAAATTATTCTCTCGTGATTGTGCTGATATAAATGTCGAGATAGAAGGAAAGAAAAAGATAAAGATAATACGAAACGGATGTTCGAATAAACGAGAGGGAAAAAGGAACGCTCGTTGCGAGATAAATCCGAGAAACGTCATATAGCGCGACGCGAACAGGATGATATGAGCACGATCGGCAGGTGAGTGAAGACGAAATGTCGAAATCCTATCGTATGTGTAAATTAATAATCGATAGGATCGATAATAGGCAATCCACTCCGCGATAAACTCGTCAAAGCGAAAGATTTTTTCAAAAATATATCACGCCTAACGAATATTCACAAATTTGTTATTCTATTATTTCTGTTTCTAAAAAAAAATGTTTAAATTATTTATCGAAATTCCACGTTCCAATGGCTGCCTCGATCACGTTTTAGGTTCTTTTTTTCGAACCTCCTATCGAAAATCGTACGATCGAGGAGGGGAGCGAGCACGTGCTCCACGCCCGATAACAGCCCGATGCAACGAAGAGAGAAAAAACATACGTAGCTTCCAAAGATAATTATACCGCAATACTTTTCATATCATACATTGTGTCATAGCCACGAGAAAAAAACTGTTGTTTACACGAGGCTAATTTCGTCCCCCATATTTTTTCTTTCAATAAATAAATTGTCAGTCGGCGAGCATTTCGAATAATCGACATACACGTTTAAAGATTATTTTCATTCATTCGCGAATAAAATGAAACTCAACAAAACGCGTATCTCGGCACACTCTACATTTCGTTGCTATCACTGACCTGCGAGAACTGGGACTTCCGGGGAATTACGTCACCCGGAACAAAATATTGAAGTTCCCACGATTAACGCGAAGCACAATAGACGCGCGTTTAACTAACATTCGCGATTACAGTATTCTCTAAATGAGTGCGGAGGGATAGTGTGGGCAAAATAAATCCTCTTATTCGATAAGAGAAAAATTAAGCGGCTTTCGAGCTTCTCGTCGATGCTTGTGCATGAATAAGGTGCAGGCCGTTGGGCCATGTGTTATACGAGGAAGAGGGTACGAGAACGAGGGAACGAGCGACAGAGAGAGAGAGAGAGAGAGAGATTATGTTCCGAGGGAAACTTGTGGGTGATCAAGAAGGGCGAGGGGACGGTTAAAGCGATGCTGAGAGCGTGCAACGCATCTGACCCAGTGACCCTCGTCTCGCGTTCGTTTTTCTCCGTTCTTCTCGTCATCGAAGCACACTCGCGCTCACTCGATCTTTTCCTCCCCTAACACGAGGACAACGGCGCTGATTTTGAGTTTCGACGTGCAGCAACGAAACGAGGGTGCGAGCCGACAGAGGCGAATGATAAAAAGAATATTTAACGTGTTGATGAAAAATGTATATTATGCAAATATAAAGAACAAAATATGTCTACGACATTGTTCAGCGAGCTTATAGTAATTTTTGGCAATCTTTTTATACGAGCCATCGTTCGAAAAATCGTCGAATAATTTTCTGACGCAAATACCTTCGTCCCGTTTTCTTCTTCGTCTGACATTTTGCCCTTCGGGGTGTATAACGAGGAGGCTCTCGATGTGGTTTTGTGAAAGCCCAACCGATCGTGTTGCCCCTCTGGTTCGAGCATACGTAAACTCGAGAATATCTATATAGATATACATTTTTTCGTAAAGTATGAGTGAGAAATACACCGTCTCCTACCGAAGGGTCGAAAACCCTTCTCTTTTGTGTCCCGAGGAACACGTGGATAGACGAATATTCACCAATGTGTAAAGAGGACTCCTCTCATCGCGATGAGATTTATCCTACAGAGCACGAAATATCACTGAAAAATCAAAAATCTTATCGGAGATTGCCATTGGAGTAAACGCGTTATTCTATTTTATCGTATTTTACGAGTATTTTCGTTACGAAAGAGATGTCAGTAAAATATTCGACTCGATATCGTGAATCTTTCCGTTTTAACGAATAATGTGTTATAAAAAAAGCACGTATTCCCTATTGTATCGATAAGAAATAATTAGTTCCGGGAGTGAGCGACGAGCATGAAATAAAAATTACGGCATAAACGCGTTCATAGTATTTTTAGTTCCATAGCAACGAGAATTTGCGTCATGCGGATGCTGGAAAAGAACTGTTCCGAAAGAGTTACGACTTTTACGAGCGATATATGTCCTGCCACGAATTATGTAGTATTTCGTGTATTATGTAGATGAGTATAGGCATATATATATATATATATTTATGTATATGTATTAAGCTTAGAATCGGTATTGTTCATCTGGCCAAGATTCTCCTTCTTCTTCTCCTTAAGAAAACGAATACACATAGCGATATTGGGTATGTAGGAGTACAGCTTCCCATATGCTCCGGTCCCCTCTCATCGTACGGGCTTCTGGTGATGTTTCTGGTGCTGCTTCTGCTTCTGGCCTGAGACTCTCTCGCGTTGTTTTAAAATAGGCCAAGGATCGTAAAAAAGAATGATGACTGCAGTGCATAGTATGCGAAGCTTTATATATATGTAAGTTTGCATGTGTGTGTGTGTGTATGTGTGTGTCTGTGTCTGTGAGCGCGTCTTCCTGCTCCGAATCTCTATCTCGATTTTTTTCTTTTCGTTTTCACTGTTTCTCTCTCTCTCTCTCTCTCTCTCTCTCTCTCTCCCTCTCACGAACGCGAGCCTTTGACTTTTCCTCCCTCGTGATCGGTTAATATCTTTCTCACTCTTGTTTTGTATTTAATGCGCCGGTGAATATGAGGATGGTTTCAAACAATTCTACGTTGGTGAAAACTACTCGTAAAATTTCGTCTGAAGTGCGGCCGAAAAGATGTATTAAAATTCAAACTAAACTCGCCGATGTACGAAGTGGTCGACGAGAATTGATCATGTTACCGGGGGCCACATGTTTTGTAAATTTTTCTTCAACCCTCCTATCTCCCTCTTTAACTTCGTTTCGTTACAGTAAAATGAGAATTTGAGAATGACGACGAGGAGGAACTCGTAGAACTGGAGAATACTGCGGTGACGAGTGGCACACTCGAGAAATGTGTCTCCAAACTCTTCCTCCATACACTCGCACACACGCAAACACACACATGCACACACACACAATAATATATATATATAGCGAACGGAATAAAGTCAACGCATGGTAACAAAATAGGACATATCTCAAGTGACGGAGAATTTCCAAGCTTTCGTGAAACCTTACGACCCAAGATTAATACCGAGTCGAACGATTCTTCTTTTCTTTTCTCTCGCCGTCTCTCTCTCTCTCCTCATTTCACTCCTCGCCTCTCGTCTTTTGTCTCCCGTGCGTGTCTCTCAGCACGAGATTAGCTCTCTCGTTTCACAATGACAAAAGGCCCCGGCGCGCTTAGAAATGGAATGCGGCAACTGGAGACACGAGCGGAATTTACTTCGCATTCGGTGATTAAGGAATTTAGAAAATCTCGCGGTATCGTTGGAACAATCGGATTATACGGGCGGTAATTCATCGGGAACGCTAAATTGTCAACGTAATCCTCGGCTTTGAGATTTATATATCGTTCACATTGCTCACCCCCGACGTTTCTGTATTCTACTGATTTTTGTTTTCTTTTTTACTTAACGAGATAAACATTGTCATTATTCATTACAAGTGACAGGGAATAAATCATCAACGATTTATCAGATATTCGATAATTCTACGTTTATTTGTTTATATCGATAGTAACGACTGTTATTAATCGAGCGAGTCTTTGGTATCTCGATTAAAACGTGAATTAAATCGTTAAAAAATTGATGGAAATTATGATATTTTCGATCGAACGTAAATTATTCGCAACAATTTAATATGGACGATCCATCAATTTCGTGTTATACTTATACGTTACCGAACGAGTCGAACACGTTCTTATTTAGTTCGAAACTTACTCCTGTATTCCGTCGAATTAGTGTCGTCTATCCCGAGGTTCGAAGATTCTCGACAGTTAACGTATGCAACACGAGAGCTCCCGTGTGACACACGTCACGCCTCGATTTCTCGTTCACGGCGCGACACGCGCGAGTCTCTCCCTACGTCCCGCGGTACGACCAAATTCCCGTGACTCTTTATTCCCTCTCGCGGCTTCTCCCTTTTTAACACCAATGGAAAGTTCACAATACACATAGCTCACGATGTTAGTTATACATACTTCCATTCTTCGTTTTTGTCGTCGTCGTCGTCGTCGCGTCGTCGTCGGCAAAGCGAACAGTTTCGAAAATGAGGAAATCTTCCATCTGGCTTGCCTCTACTCCGTTCTGTATTTTGTTCGATCTTCTCCTTTTCTTCTCCATTGCTTATACATATTCTCCTGTCACGAAGATGATGCGCGTGTGTGTCAGTCTTCTCTCTTCTGTCGAGCGCATTCCCGAACTACTGTTGCCGATCTCTCCAGCCCTGTTCTTTCTCTCTCTCCCTCTCTTCCCTCATATTTTTTTACATTTGACACGTTTCACTGAATAATATATCCCCCTGGACTTCATCGGTTTGAAGTTTTCTATAAATAATTCAGCCTTTCAAAAAAAAGTCGCGTATCAAAAATATTCCTTTCTGAAACTCGAAAGAAATTATCGAGTTTAATTACTTTGATTTAAGAACAATTCGACGATTCTCCTCGCGGCGATATAATACAATATATTTATGTAACCATCTCCCGAATACAAAGATCGACCGAGAATCAGTCGATGGCGGGTCACCCGGCGCCACGCGATTTCGCTCTCTACCCCCGCTCGCTCCTCGCTTCTCTCGTCCCAAAAACGAATGAATGTGACTCGAAACAACAGGCACCGATGTCATAGAAATTTATTTTCTCAATTCGATTCGTTTGCTCTCCCTCTCTCCCTCTTTCCTCTCTCGTTTTTCTCGCGGTGGGTCCCGACTTGCACACACGGCCGGCTAATGGCTTCCACGAAAATCTCGAATAATTACTCTTTGTTCGTTGAGCTCTCTCGGGCGAAGGCGCGAGACCGTGGATGAGTAATCGCGTGGCAGTAAAACGCGTTCGTCAGAGAGTGCACCGCGAGAAAGAGAGAAGGGGCAAAGTGAGCGAGATCCCCGAAAGCGAGTCAGAGAGTAAAATATATAGCATATATTAGCCTGTGAACCATATATATATACCTTTATATATACCTATATATATATACACACCAAATATAAATATAATCGTATATATGTATGCAGAATACGCGTAGTTTGAACAAAAAGCACGAGGCGCGCACGTATTCTCTGTATAGGAACTTTCGTATTATATAGTTCGTGCCGCCGTAAACTCAAACGAAATTGCTGCGAATAATATGAATCGCGAGCGAATCTCGAGCGGTGAGAATCGCTCCCCGGTTCTCTCGGGTCTCTCGGTTATCGCTGCGAGAACCCCGCGAGTACGTCCGTCCTAAAAGATACGTGGACATACGCACAATAATTTACGAAAGACTAAATGAATCATATCAAAGTCCTAGGTGGAGACAAATACGGGCGATAAAATTCTCGGTTACGGGGTTATAAAAGCCCCAACCGGCTCGTTTCGAGCTCTTTGAACATTCGCGAAACCCGTCGACGAAACAATCGTCGTTATTATCATTTCTATTGTTATTAGTATTATAACGTGAAACATTAAATAATTACATTCTCGTATCGTCATACTCGTCAACGATAAAACTCTCTCTTTCTCTCTTTCTTGAAAATTCAACTGTCACAATGTTGCAACAACGCATTGGATCATTTTCAGATATCATCCCGGCACGGATTAATACTCGCTCGAATATATATTTATATATCCGAGTGTGTCTTAACTGGCAGCTCGTTTATTCCGCGGACAGAGAACTTCTCTGACGATTGCATGCGGAATCCATCCCGAGCTTTCGTCTCCCTATACACGTATATATATATATTTGCCGATGTGTATGTGTATACACGTAGGGATAGAGAGAGAAAGAGAGAGAAGCAAATATGTGAGAATACGTGCGTTTGTGTGTGGTGGTCAAGCGAGTTCCGCATCTCGACTTAGTACTATTATTAAGTCTGACATCTTGATGTAAACGGAATTTTTGGATGGCCCGGGGGGTCTCGCGAAAACGGTACACGCGAAGCACAATGTAGACCATAAAGTCGTTCACATCTTTGCGGAAGATACTTAACAAGAACGATAGTTAGAAGAAGAAAAAAAAGGTAACTGGCGGAAAATCACTCGTGTTGGGAAATGAAAGAAACAAAACAAAAGAAAAACGCGACCGAACCATTGGACCGAGATAATTGATTCGCGGGCTATTAGCGAAACAATGCAACGAATAACGAATCTGCGACAGAGAGTGCAAGCTGATTTATAATCACGGGCAACTAGCCGCGTAATGAATGAATCTTGCCAAGGGGGGTTTTTCGCGAGTTTAGAATCTTTCGCGACGTTCGTAGTAATACTGTGTACAGTGAACCCTCGCACAGCTTACCCTCGGCTTAACAACTTGAACGATGGGGTCGTACGAAACGTCCTTCATCTTCTCATCTACTTTAAACATTATTCTGAAAATTATATCATCTGAACGTCATCAATGTTTCGAACTCGGTAAAAAAAATCTCATTTACTCTCAATTCCAATTGACACCTTGGCAAAATGCAAATCATCGCATCAATGATTTTCAATAAAACTATCACAAAATTGCCTTCTGGATAATTAATAACAATTTTCGATGTCCTAAAATTAAAGTTAACTTTTATTTTCTCGTATAAAGTTCACTTATAACGAATATTTTCGTATTTCTTCATTACGAACATTTCCTTCTTTCGTTCTTCACCATTTCGACAGCTCGTGCGAGCTTAGCGAAAGTTCACTGTAACCCCTAATGAAGTTTTCGTTAGTAAGTGTACGAGCAAAAGAGAAAAGCTTCGACGTACTAGCGAAGAGAGAAAGAGAGAGAGAGAGAGAGAGAGACACACGCACACACGTTTGGTTGTGGTTTCGCAGGTATCCGTAGCATGCGAGATGCGCTACCGCGCGAGTCTCTTGCTCGCTTAATGGCAGCAGAATGAATAGGATCCGAAGATATACCCAAAGTGCTGAGCCAGAAGCACCAACAGCAGCAGCCAAACCCACAGGCTCGTATCGTACAACGGACGCGGCGCATTAGCCTACCGCGCTTTGTTCTTGATGTATGGAAGGCAGTTACGCGCGTTCTCTTAAGCCCTACTCTCTCTCTGTCTCTCTCTCTCTTTCTCTTTCTCTCTCTCTCTCTCTCTCTCTCTCTCTCTCTCTCTCTCTCTCTCTCTCTCTCTCTCTCATTCTTGCTCTTCTTCTGCGTGTTCTCTTCAAACTCGTTCACCGCCCAAGATACACCACTCGCCTGTATACGCAAGTGGCCAAAGTGCCTACGCATCAAGCCGTTCATGTGCATAAATTCAAAAATCAAATTTGGAAAAATAATATTTTCTTCGTTCAAGTGTAAATTCAAAAATCATATCCTCGTAAAAAAAAATATAATGTTCCGTACGATTCTTTTTCGAGTATGTAATTTACATTCAATCAAATATTATTTTATCAGATTTGTCTTTGAAGTAGAAATAAAAATATCCGATTTATGAAAAACAGTATAGTTTTTATGAAATATATATGTTTCTTCAAAGATTAGATAGATAAAAATTACAATGGAGGTTTGTTGTATGAAAATTTTGACGATTTTTTGGAACAACAACGACGCTACGGTAAATTTATTTTCATTCGCAAGGCCGCGGCGCGTCGCGTCTTTCGCACGTCGTAATACCAAACGAGAGAGAATGATAAATATTGTGAGTCAATGCGATTCGCTTTTATAATTCAAAGAAGATGCGAAAAGCGAGCTCGGAGAAGAGAAGAGAGGTGGAAAGATCCTTCGTATACGTTGTGCGTGCGGGTATACGAGGAGAAAACACACCGCGCGCCGTGGTGCACAGATCGTCGGTGCTCGGGAGGTTCCAGCAACTTGACACTGAACACATGGCCCCACTTCTCCTTATACCCACACTCGGTCCAGAAGGCCTTCCTTCTCTTTCTTCATCTTCGTCTTCGTCTCCTGTTCTTCCCTACGTTTTCATCGTCCTCGACGTCTTCGCGTCTTGTGTTCGCGTTTCTTCCGTCGTTTGGTTCGCGCGACAGAGAACGTTTGTGTCGACGACGACGACGACGACGACGCTGAGACAAACGCGAACGAAAGAGAAAGAAGAGAAAGATCGCGTCACCGATTCTCCGGATGTGATCGAGCTCTCGAGGGCCACGTGGTCCACGTGGGTCCAGTGCGGTAAAAGTCTCGTTCGGGTTTTCGGTTGCTTGTTTCTCTCTGCGATCGTCTCACCCTCCGGCATACTCTCCTCCATCTCTAGCCACTAGCGAGCTTCGGTTTTACTTCCCGAAGAAACACGTACGGTGTCTGCTCTACTCCCACCGTCTTCCGAGAAACGTTATGCGTGTGTATATATATATACACATATGTATATACACTCGAGCTACCCCGCAGTGTGTAATATACACGCGGTTTCATTGACTCGCGATGTAGCATTCTCGTGAATTTATTCCGTCCTTCTTACGAGCACGCCCACGCGTAATCAAACAAAAAAAATTATGTTTTATTTAATATTAAATATATATTATCACGAAGTGAGCAGAATTTGTAACGAACGAAATTTATCATGATAATTATTTCCTCTTCTCGTTTTATTCACTCGTGTGAATTTCCATTTCAATTAAATAAATAACCGTCACCGGTGTAATATTATTTCTCACTGCGAATGAACGAGCGAATATATTCCCACGAAGAAATTAGAGCGTACATGGATCGATACGTTCTTTACGATGCGATTTTTTTTATCGGGGTACAACGAGCGATAAGTATAAATGAAAAATGTGCATTGTGATGTTGGTACGTATGTGGTTTATACGAGTTATGCGCGTGGAATATACATGTTGCATTGTACAGGACAATTCTTCATTCGTGAAAGAGGAAGAGAGAGGGAAAAGAGCGGTATACGAAAGAGATATTGGCTCTGGTCACGATTCACCCGCGATCTCCAGCCAGCAGAATACTCGATCTCATTCTCGCTGTGCTCTCTCTCTCTCTCTCTCTCTCTCTCTCTCTTTTTCTCTCTCCCCTCGATCAAGTTCAGCCACGGCAGAAGTATGTTGTGCCAACAGTAGTAGCATCGATGATGGTAGTAGTAGTAGTAGTAGTAGTAGTAGTAGTAGTAGCAGTAGGAGTAGTAGTAGTAGTAGTAGTAGTACGAGCTCGAACCGCTGTCGTGTAATCGACTCGATGATTAATCCCAATCGAGGCGATTTCCCGCAGCGTGAATTAATCTCAGCGACCCGCGAATGCGCGCGAGTCTCTTTCATATTAATCGATTTGCTTGTTAGCGCGGCCCGATGTAGCAGTCAAACTAACGCCTCTCGTTTTCAACCTCTCCCACCTCGACTACTTTTTTCGCGAATCCTATAAATCTCGTATAGCACGTGCTTTTTCCACCCGCGAGGATAACCCATGAGGATGATTATTTCTTAAAGAACAAATTTTCTCAATCATTTTACAATTATTACGGAGTTCATCGATGTTAAGAATATAAATACAGAATTCGGGAAGAAAACCGTCGTGACTTAAAAGCAACCTCGTGTGATCGCCATCTGCCTCGCGAGTCAACTCGCCGACCTCCAAGAAACTGAAGCTTCGCACTCGAACGTGAAACGAGAAATTCGATCTTCGAAAAAGTTCAGCCGGTCTTTCCGTTTTCGCCCCGAGTCATCGGTCGAATCTCGTAATGAGTCATTTGAGCCAACTTCTAGCGGGGAACACCAGTCGAGGAACATGCTTTAACGCTTCGAAACCCTACGACCTTAGGGACCGAATGCTCCATGTGTCGATGCGGTCCAAATCGTTTCAACATTACGAATACGAAAGATGAAAGCATTTCTTCGACTAAATTTTATCGCAAATATCGTTCGACCTAGTTATATGGCCAAGGGGTTGAAAAGAAGGAGAAGGTCAGTTTGGTTAGCCAATAAGGTACCTACATGATATTCTCGAGATTGAGGAAAGGCCGATTGAACTAGAGATTGCTTTTACATCCCTTACGAAGGTTTTTCCTTCCTGGCACGTTGGGTTTCGTGAATGTGTGTGTTTTTTCTCCGCTACAGTTCGAAACATCGTGCTTCCACTTTGCCTTCGTCGTCGTCGTCGTCATCGTCAACGTCGTCGTCGTCGTCGTAGTACTGGAAAGTTTCGAGAGGGAGGCAAAGTCGGAGTGTACGTACGTCGGATCTTGTACACGTACAATCGTTTTCATACAAGTATGGGAGTGTACGCGTCGCGTATTCTCTCGTAGTGTTCGAGGTTGGTCCGCTCCCGCTCATACATAAACAAGAGATCGTCCGACGCTCTGCATCAAAAGAAGTGAGAGAGAGCCGCTCTTCTCTAGCTGCTGGGACTCCATTATGTAGAGCATATCCCACGTCGCTCCTATAAAGAATACTAACGATATGGCTTTCTCCTCCACCACCAGCCAACCAAACCGCCTCGACTCTCCACCGTACATCTCGCTCTATGAGCTCTCCTTCATCTTTCCTCCTACCAGTTTTTTTTCTCAAACCGCGTCATCTTCGGCACCCAATTTTCAACCTCCAACCCTGTCTCTTCTTCTGCGACGAGACGATCATTTTTCAACTTATAATCGAAGTAGGCATCGAATTACGGAAGTTTGATGATTTTCTTTTGACGTTCGTTGATACAATTTTTAATAAAATTTCATTTTGGTAATTAGCAAGATCAGTTTTTCTGTATTATACGTAGCGATGAACGGAACGCTTCACAGTGGCGTATAGAAAAGTTCTCGGGTGACGGAAGTCGAATCTCTGGCGCTTGCGGGTCTCCATTCTTGAAATCTCGGGCCACTCTCTCTCTCTCTCTCTCTCTTTCGCTCTCCCTTGCTCCCTCCCTCTCTCGCGTTCAGACCCCTGATACTTTGCGACTGCCTCGGCGCTACTTGAGCCCGAACAGATGCCGCACCCCAAAAAACCACGTTCCCATTGTGCCACTAATAGAAAGTCAGAGGCTTCGTCTTACACGTTCGGTATACAACTATATCGTCGAAACTTCCCGTCTCTCTCTCTCTCTCTCTCTCCCTCTGTCTTTCTCTCTTTCCCTCCGCACGTCTGGCACTATATACCTTAACTAAGCACGAGAAAAACTTAGAATACGAACGCGAAGGCGGACGAAGAAAACCATGAACCTGGTAGAACCGTCAAGACGGATAACTCCGGGGAAAGAAACATTCCGTGAGTAACTCGACCACTCCGGGACTTCTTCGAGATTTTCGGGGGTGCTCCGTCTCTCCTTCTCGCTCTCCTATACGTTTGAATCGTATTGGCCTGGTAGCGATACTCCAACGTCTGGGGAATGCTGCGTGCTTTATGTGGGATTTTGTTTTTGTTCCACCACTGAGGAAAAAAAAAAGTCTCACTCGGTGAGAGAAAAAACGAGTATCGCTGACGCCAGAACACCCTTGTCGTATACACTATTCATCGGGTAGTGGTGACGATGGTGGTGGTGGTGGTGGTAGATAGAACACTTTTTTCCTTCTATAATGGCTGGAACCGCGAAAAAACAAAATCTCCCGTAAAGTCACACTTCGCTCGAAACGAAATAAAAAAAATAACAGTTATCGATATTTCATACCCTAGTCATTTCGCTAGTAAATTTGACAAGTAGGATATAAATACGATCGATAAAAAGTTATAAATAATTATCATCCCTTTATAGTAATTAGTTGACTCTTCATTACGAGGGGTAGGTGAGATGAGGTAAAATTAATGAAAAAAAAACGTCGCGATTTTTATCACATTCGTACATTGCCCGTTGTACGCATAGCCAGTTATTGTAAATTATTATTCATCGAGGCATAGAGGGATGAAACGCGAACATTTGTCCTTGCCGAGAAAACGAAACGTATCGTTAAAAGAAAAAGTAGTGGAGCAGATGGATCATCGTTTAGAAATTTCAACCATTATCTTTCGAACCGTTGCATCATGTGACAAAAGTCGTGTACACCATTCGAGACGAGCCGAATGGTACGAGAAGAGTATGTACCATCGGCATCGTTAATTCTCGCGCGCATTGGGTTACAATGCTCCTGTTAACGACTCTCGGTTTGTGAAGCACGTACGACGCTTTGGTTTAGGTAGTTTAGTTACGCCGGTATAAACGCAGAGAGAGAGAGAGAGAGAAAGAGAGAGAGTGGGAGAAAATAGGCAGAGAAGCCGAAGAGAGGATGAGATACAATTTCAATGCCTTCTGTTGGTTACAAAACGAAGAGAGAGAGAGAGAGAGAGAGAGAGAGAGACTCGAACTCGAAACACATGCAAGCATAGCCCCGGAGTCAAGACTTTCGGCATTCGCAATGGAAATACACAAATTTGGAACAATCGAAAAATGTATATATTCATATTTCGAGAACAAGTGAAACGACGACGGTTTTTCGTCGGGTCGCGTTTTACACTCGCTAGCACCGAAATTCTTTTCTTATTTTTTTTTTCTTAATTTTTTATCAACAAAGTAGACAAAAAAATATTCGTCACATACGATAAAGATTATTTTTTTATCTTTATTTGATACACTTGATCGTGCATTAAAAAAAAATTATTTTTGGACTTTAATGGTACTAAGCCCCCCCCCCCCTCCCAACTCCCTCACTCTTTCTCTCTCTCTCTCTCCTAATCCGGATTGCGCGCGCTTGCGGTCGCGCGCTAACGATAACGAAAGCACAAGTTTAAATATAGTCATAACATTTCTCTCAATGATACTTTATCGGTTAGGAGTAAATGTAACCGGGATGTTCGACCTTTTCCGATAAAAAGACATGCATCGTGATCGTATGCACACACTGTGTCTACATATATATATATATATATGTTATTATTTATGAATGTATACGTATGGAGTAGCCGCACTCTCGCGTTACGCATGAAACGACAATAAAGAGCATTCGTATAGTCGTACGAATGGTCATAGCGAAATCTGAAAGCATACGGGAAGAATATAATTATTCCGGGCCAGATTACAACATCGCGTTTTAAAATAACAAACGGTGAGGAAATGAAGAAATAGTGCGAAAATTGTAACAAACACCCGAACAACTATCGCAACGAGAAATACGAATGATAACACCGATTGGAATAAACGAACAATCGTCAATCTTTATGATGACCCGTTCACCCGTAAACACTTTCTCGTTCACGTTTCTCCACAGTGATCGTTTTCCGTGTGTAACGTCGATAATAATCCTCTACTTATTAACTTCAACACGATAACGAGAAAAGTGTTCTCATAGTATCATCCATGAAATTGATAATCGTGGCGTTAAAAAAAAGAATTACCCGTACGATTTATCAAAATTTATCGATCGAAGAAAAGCAATCACGCAATAATTCTACACGTTATAATTACGATATTCAGCGTTATAATAAATTGATTTCAGACTTTAAAAACATATATCTATATATAAATTGGACTGTTTAGTCTGTTTTATTTTGTCTATCGTGACATTTGAAAAAAATACGTTTCTATTCATACGTAACCGTCTTTTCATAATTATTTTAGTCGTTTTTTTTCCGATTACGCGTATATTATATCGGAATGCCCGAGAGAGGCTGTGAGATAAAAATGAGCTCGCACCCAAAATCGTATAATACTCGTAAGACGCGAGAGCTCTCTTTCTCTCGCGTCGATAGCATATTATAAGTGGAGTGCGATAACCCATCGAGTGTCCAACAACACGCCGTTGTTCTACCCGTTGTCAATGAATTATAAAGCCGTCGGAATGAATGAAGATTAGCCTACGTCGTATCGTGCCGAGGGTAACTACGAAACGAAGATAGACAGCGGGGAGGAAAGAGAGAGAGAGAGAGAGAGAGAGAGGAAGAAATAATGAGCATGTACACAGGGGACGAAAGAGAAGTGGGAACCCTGTCGCTATATCGTCGTAGCGAGCGAGAAATAAGAATGAGAGAATGCGCATCGTTTTATCGATGACAGTCAATTATCAAACTACTTCCACACGCATACGCGAAATAGTGTGGCAAACTAAACAGGCCGGCGTTATTTATTTCGCTCGTACGAACTTTGTACCGTGTCATCTGCGTCTCGTCGAGATTCGCGGTTCGTCAAACTTTAGCTCACGTCTCTAATCTCTCAATTTTTCATAAATATTATCGCAAATTAATTATTTTTTTCGTTGAACATTGTATTTCAAATTAATACTTACTTTTATGATTAAGCAATATATTTACATAAAGCTGACAACAAATATTTTGACGCCAAGAATCTCGTGGATAAAATTATAACCCGAACGTTTTTTTCGTCTTTTCTTTTTTTTTTTTTTTTTTTTTTTCTTTAGTAACTGATTTCGAGTCTTGTATACATTTTGCTTTTCTCGTAAAGCCATGAATTTCACGTTGTCGACGCGTCTTTTTCGCCACAAATTATAACGGTAATCGTAACAGTAACGCATCGAATTTTATTCCTCGAACGAGGGTCGTATATCGGTGGGGAAAGTTATCGTTTCCTTTTCCCAAGCGAAGACACGAATTGGTAAATTGGAAAACGCAAAGAAAACAATGGCGGGACGGGGACACGCTGAGGGATGAGGGAGAAGAGAAATATATGGGTGAAAAAACGGTAGACGCGGTGCTCGCGCACCCACGCGCGCGACAGAGTGCGACGTGAGAGAGGGAGTGTACGCCGGGAAGGGGGAGAGGGGGGCTCTCTTAAACTTTTTGTCGGCTATGTTTATCCTTCCCTTAAATTACTCGGGTTACGAGGCGAGAGGCGCCCACGGCATCTGGTAGTCTCCGTTCGAAAATATTTCGTTCGACGATACATTTCTGTTGTTTGATTTTTTGTTCATCGTTCGCATTCTTCCAATTTCCTTTTGTCTCCGGCTCGACTCGATGAAAAAATCGAACGCGACGTTCGAACGATCGTATCGAAGATTTCCACGCCTTTCGAAAAAAAATACGATCGCCCCTGCCCGGTTCTAATCCCTGCGAGATTAGACAATGTACGATTCTCGATTATTTACGTTATAATACGTAACTCCAATGGCTTATAGATAATATTTTAATATTGCGTTACGATACATTATTCCCGGGGACGAACGAGACACAATCGTACTGACGATTATCTTCTATTCTCCGATAGCCTCGCGCGCTTTTCACGCGTCGTCGCTTCGTTCCGCGCTTCTACCATACACGTTCACCACATGGCCGTATGGTAAAATAGCATCGATGATGTAACCGGAGCGACGGGATCGCCGCGTATATAACCAACGAACCATAGATAAATACATTGTTAACATATCGCGTAATTAGCACGAATTACGAACATATACCCTCGCGTTCGTTCTTTCCTCGAAATCGATGCCGATATATTGCAACGTCGATGTATACGCTCGAACACTAGTCACGAATATAATCAATAACGATGCAAATATGTTTGTTCCACGCGACCAATCGGCTTCGCTCAATTAGCATTATTACGAATGATAAAAGATCGCGCAATATCGGCCACCCGGCGTACTCGTGATTTTCAGCTTCTCCTCACCGCTCGACTTTTTTCCCACGTTCGCCTCTACTATACATATATATATGACATTGTTCGACCTCTCAACAGGTCCTCGCTATACTTGCTACATTGTAATATGTGCTCTATATACGTCTTACGAATACGGTTGGTAATGTGTTTAATACGTACGTATTAATCGTGTAGTCCGGAATCACCGAGTAAGATTATAACAAAAACCCGAGCAAGAGAGTTAAACGGGCGAATGGCGACGACCTTACGACCTCACTAAGTGCGATAAGCAGATAATGGAATGTATGGATACGCATTATATATTAACAGTACGCGTAGTATATTTTATAAATATATATATATATATATATATATCGTTGTTCCCCGTTCGCGGTCCTTCTTCCTTCTTGTCGTCTCGTATTCACCCTCGTCTATACTCTCTCTACTCGTCGCGTCGTAAAGTAACCATACGAGATATCGTTACGAAACTCTCACGCAACAATTTTATTATACGTGTCCGATAGCGATAACGTCAAACAAATTTACTGCGCGTCTCTAGCATTATGTAACTTTACAACAAATGGCCAAGATTAAAGTATATCGGTATAACTTGGTACGTGTACGTACGTAGCATCTTAGAGAAGTGCTAATATTATCGAGAAAGATAGGGATAAAGGAAAGCGAGCAATTAGCGATACAAGCTTCGAACGTAATAGCAAATATATGCACAAGATTCTTGTAATAAATCTAATTGTTAATAGCGATCAAAGAAACTTACGTTTTAACATTATTTTCCGTTTTTCTTTAAATCGCCTTCTCGTCATTATTTCAGGTTTGTTATATATTTTTATGAAAAATTCAATGAAACGAATATCCAGCGATATATCGATCGATTTGAAACAATCGATAGGGTCGATCGATCGAATATCCGATAGGACAAATAAATCACGAGGCCTGGTTCGAAGACACGAATATTTGCAATTTCTCGGTGGTTAAAATCGGCTGAAACGCGACACGAGCTTCTTGATACCTTAGAGCCTCGAATCGTCCTTCACGGGAAACGTCTGGAGAACCGCGCTACCGAGGTTTGGATGAAGAGCTCAAAGAGGGAGGAAAGCGAGAGAGAGAGAGAGAAGCTACGCGAAATTCCCCATGGCTAATTGCACGATTTAGATTTAGTAATTTGTAGACGGAAATGAATGAATAACCCGCACTGGGTAGGCTGTTGCTAAATTAACACCATCGTCGTCGTCGTCGTCGTCGTCGTCGTCGTCGTCGTCGTTGCAGCGGCAACGGCAGAGACGTAACGAGCGAGCTGGTGGTAGTTTAGACGTCGTGTCCGGTGGCATCGAGACGACGTTTCCAAAATACATACACTCGAGCGATTCTCTCACGGCGTTATCGCTCCAGAGGGTTCAAATATTCAGAGGGTTATATATATATATATATACATCGTCGAATGTTTCGCATACAAGCACGTACCACCGGCTGTTTATTGGTACAGCGTTATGCGCGACTTAAGGAGGTGGATGTTCCGCGCGTGTCTGTACGAAAGGCTGTCTCCATTAGCACGAAGGCTTTTGCATCGCGTTCCCCTTAGTCCCCCTGTAAGGTTTGCGACAAGCAACCCAATTTCCGATTCCAGATTGGGTCACACGGCTCATCCGAGGACGAGTCTCTTGGACGTTTCACCCATTCGCCAAAGATCTCTCTCTCTCTCTCCCCGATCTTCAAAGCGTCCCGTGAAAATTATCGCGCACTAATTTATCCGTAAAATGCACGAGGTCGACGACCTCCCTTCGTTTTCCAGATGCACCGTATCTTTCATCGTTCTGTCAATTGTTTTTATTATCATCATCGTAGTTCTCAATATCCAGACGACTACGTACCTAGCGATATATGTAATATGTAAAACATATACAGTACGTGTTATATATTTTAATGTACGTAGCCCATAGTATGACGTGGTCAAAACCTCCTCCTTGGGCCACTGCTATAACGTCGATCGAAACGAAAATCGAGACACGCGCGCGTTTACCACTCGATATCCGTATAACTTTAGCATCGAAGCCAAAAAACAAAAAAAACAAAAACAAAAACAAAACGCAAAAGTAAACAATTTGCAAAGAAAAAAAACGTAAAAATTAAATTGAGCTCTCGTTGCGCTTGTGTTGCAGACTAAGGATGTCCTCAAAGAGGAAGTCGCCACCAACGAAGCTATCGGAGGGCGGGGGCGGTGCGGGGACAGTGGCCGGTGCCGAGGAGGAGGAGGACACCACCTCGTCAGTGGCAGGTGTAGGTGGCGAGATACCGCCTTGCGGAGGTGGAGGAGGGGAAGGAGGTGGAGGAGGTGGAGGTGGAGGAGGAGGAGGAGGAGGTGGCGGTGAAGGAGGAGAAGGAGGAATGGGAGGTGTAGCCGATCGCATGGGTGAAAGAATTCACGTTGATATCGGATTGTCGTCGGAGGACTCGAGCGTGATCGTCGATCGTCTCGAGGAGCCTTGTTATCCTCATCAGCGGGTCGGCGGTGATTGCGGCGCCTCCTCAGGTTGCTCGTCGCCGGGTACGACGAGCGAGCCCGAGCTTCGCGACGACCGATCGCCCTCGCCCACGTCACCGCTAAGTACCAAACGCGGAAGGCTTCTTTATCTCGGTGCCGGCAACAATCACCAGGACAATCTGTCCTATCAGCAGCATCCTCATCATCCTCAGCAGCAGCAGCAGCAGCAGCAGCATCATCATCATCATCATCATCATCCTCATCATCAGCATCATCATCCCCATCATCATCATCATCACACGAACGCGATGACCGGCGGGAATCAAGAACCCGCGAATTCGTCCGAGTGCGGCTCACCGCCGACCCTCCTAGGCGATCCGTACTATCCTCATCACGCCCATCACAACAACAACAATAACAGCGTGACGCAAAATAACAACAATAATAATAACAATAACGGCGGTGGACCGGCAGCCGCGGGTAGTAAGAGATCGATGGACGACGTTCTCAAGAGGCTCACTTGCAAAATGCTTCTAGTCGAGACGAGAAGAACACCTCCGCCATCCTCCACTCCGACGAGTCACAATACACATAGGTCAGTCAATGTTTTGCGTTAGATTGTTTTTATTTCTTTTTTTTTTCATTCTTTCTATTATTTTCATATGCGTGATATTTTATTGATTATTATTATTATTATTGTTATTGTTACTATTATTATAATTATTACTACCGTCGAAGACCTCGTGCGACCGATCGCATTCGATCAGTCGCACGTGGAGGCCGATGTACTGCGAAAATTGAGTTGTAATGGCAGCGACGATAAAAAAAGAAAAATTAGGCATTGGAGGAAGCGTTTTGTCACTCGGACCCACATCGATATCGTTGAAAAGCGTACGCGAGCGTCGCGGTTTTTTCCCGAAAAAACATACCATATATAAGGCCGAAACTCTATCGTCCCTCGTTCATTTTTAATAATATACAAATGCCCTGTATCAGTAAACCACCGAAACATTTCTCGTTTAATCTCGCGTATCGCGGACACCCGACTATGTTTTTTGTTCTTATTTTCCTACGGTTTTGTTGGCTCTCTTCTCTCGTCTCGACCACGTGAATTTCGTAAAGAGATTTATGGCGAGCCGAATTAAGAAAAAAAAAGAAAAGAAAAAACAATGTCAGGAAAAAAGGAGAATGGAAGAGACGAGAGCGGAAAGAGTCGCGAGAAACGAAGATAAAACTGCGAGAGCAACGAGAGAGAGACGCTACACTACGAGAAGTTCACGCCCGGGCTACAACGCGAAGATGGAAATACGGACTCCTTCCCTCCTTTTTTTCTCTCCCTCTTTTTCGCCTTGACTCCGAGAGACAAGACGAGGCATACGAGGGGGTAGACTTATTATTCTTCGGAGCTTCCGTTTCTCCCGGTCGCGATGCTCCGGGAACTTAAGCCGTCTCGCGCGTCCCATCGGAGGAAACGCTTCAAGGTGATTTCGTCCGGCGATGAATCGATTCTTTGTACTAAAGGGTACGTTTTTTCTTTTACTTTTATTCTTGTCTTTCGAACCGTGTACTTATAATGAAAGAACAGAGGAGTATCTCTCGATGAATTCGTATCGAGAGAGAGAGAGAGAGAGAAAGAGCTCGTGCCCTTACACTGTTTCAATTTCTATGGAAACGACGTACCGGGTAGCGTCTTTTCTCGGTATACGCAACAAGGTCGCGTATTAGTTAATAATTGCACGTCGTAATAATAATCGTGGATTTATCGTAAGAAATTGACCGTATACATGCCTATTACTTACGATAATTCATCGTAAAAACGACGATATCGAGAGACGACAAAATGGCGATATCACATTATTTCTCGCGTGGCTGCGTCGAGTCTCGACACCCTTGCTACGCGTTCTCGATTAATGGACAGCTAATACGTCTTATCGCCTATACGTTGAATCGTACGATTCTAAAGCTTCCAAGTGCGAGATAGATAGATACGCGAGAGTTGGCAATGAAGTCGATGAAAAACGCGGAACGTTGTAAGATAATCAGTGGGCGAGTCGGCCCTAAATCACGGAAATTTCTCTCGGCCGATTCGCCAATGTTCGCCTTATCTACATTATGTTAATAAAGAAAAGAAGAAACGAAAACGGATCGGTCTCCGTCCAAACGCTAATATCTTTGGGAAATATTGCTCGGGAGGATAATTTTGCCGCTTACGTTGTCCAATTACACTCGTCGGCAGAATTATTAAATACGCGTAATCTTTCCGAAAATGTTCGAGATCTTTAGCAGAATTATTAAATACGCGTAATCTTTCCGAAAATGTTCGAGATCTTCGCTACTCGTCTTCGAAAAATCGAGATAGAAAATGCTCGTGCGCGACGCGCGTGCCTCGTATCTCGAATTGCAATGACGCTCTATGCGCTGTAGCGTTCGTTATACCGCTGGAAGATCTAATAATAATACGTTCTTTGGTTTTCCGCGCCCTTGTGACGACGTCGTTCGTATTAGCGACACGAGAGTTCCTTCAGCGTGATACACGAAAGAGTTCAAACACGACTAATATTTTGAGTAGCGAAACTTTTCGAGCATAATAGAGACGGAGGCCGAACGTACCTACGGATATTACGAGAGAGAATACCATGGAGTGTAAAATTTCGCGGTTTATTTAATGCGACGAAATTCAAACGAGTCAATTGTCTTTCGATTCGATTCAATGAAATATTTCTTACGATAATACGATTCTGGGAGAATGAGAATACAAATAATAATAATGCATTTGCATCGAGGGCTAGAACTCACATACGTGACAAAACGATTGTGATAAAAGCAAGAGATTACGTGGTACTTTACGAACGAAACGATAAGGAAGAACAGGGAGGGAAATCATGGGGAATGGCAACGGAGTGAGGTACTGTACATTGGTAAAGCGTAGTTGTTATATGTTCTCCGGATTAAGAAGTGGCTGAAACCGGAGCGAGACGTTTTACATATCGCCTTATTCATCCCTCTACATGTGAAAAATAATACATCTATATATATATGGTACATACGATGTATGAATGAATAGTACAACGCGAGAATCTAAGCCCTTGATTTTCTTAACGCGTAATAATATCAGAATGGATCTTTTGTTGGGCCGGCGAACCGCGAGAACGGAGCGGGGGGATACGCACGAACAACCTCGGACGATTGCGCTATAACTATTAAATCATTGCAATAATTTAAATACGTCAATTATAATTTATATTGCAGTGATTTTATCGTCGAAGCACTTACACGATAATATAACTGTAATATACATTGTAGTAATTTTATTCCGAAACGATAAAATAACTTGCGCATTTGTCGCTGTAATTTGATCTGAAATAATAAAATCGGCGCGATAAATATCACGGTACTGACATTGCAGGATACAAAATGAAAGTCAGCAAATATCTTGGATGAAAGTTGTTGATGCAACGGCCTGATCTATATATCTCTTTTGTTTTATCGCACATTATACCAGAGCTGATAAGAAAAGAGAGAGAGAGAGAGAGAGAGCAAGGTCATCCCATTAATAGTGAGTACGATTTGCTCGTAAGCACAAACATACACAGACGCATACGCATAAGCAGATATGTATCTAGCTTCATGTTCGTTCGTACAATGACGCTGTGGTATCATTTATTCGTGTTCCGTTTTTCCTGGTGCATAAAACAGACATCGAGCGAGCGAAAACGGGGCTAGAGAAATGACTCGTTGGTACCATGAGGGAACGAGATGCAAAGAGGGAACGGGATGGGACAGTGAGAGAGACAGAGATAGAGAGAGAGAGAGAGAGAGAGAGAGAGAGAGAGAGAGAGAGAGAGAGAGAGAGAGAGAAAGGGTTCTCTGTTGGGTTTTAAAGCGAAACCGGACGAGTGCCACACAGAGAGGGTGGAAAGGTTAGAGCAAGAAGGGGTATCGCGGGGATGGGTTGGCCAGGCATCCGGGGACCCATCACCGGTGCAAACACTCGCTACGCCGAGATTGCGCGGCCGCGACCCTATCTATTATTCACTAACTCGGACGTAGCCTGCTCGTATGCCACCCCCGCGACCTCTCTACCACGTACGGCCTTTCTTTTTCTCTCTCTCTCTCTCCCTCTCTCTTCATCCCTACCTAATACCCATGCACGCACACACGATTCACCATCGACAATTCCTCTCTCTCTTTCTCTCTCTCTCTCTCTCTCTCTCTCTCTCTCTCTCTCTCTCTCTCTCTCTCTCTCTCTCTCCTTTATCTCGTTTCCATCGACCTGGCCAGCACCGGGAAACTATATATACATTCAATATACAAACGTACGTATGTCCGCGTGTATGTGTCTATGAACGGTGGTCGCTCTCGAACGCGGAAACGAGAGCGCTCGGTACCAAAATCGACGATATAGCGCATCGTGAGGCGAGCAACGCGGAGAACGCGAGAGAGAGAAAGAGAGAGAGAGAGAGAGAGAAGTATCACAGAGAAATTGACCGAAGCCGAATGGTATTCGTTTCAGTAGCAGCGGGAGTAGCAGCGTATCGAACAGCGTGGCACCCTCGCCACCGGGCAACGGAAGGCTACCGAACACGGACGGACAGCAGGACGGGGCTGCGGCCCTCCACAGGGTCTTGTGCGCCGAGAGCTTCGTCGAGAGCGAGCGCAGACTCTCCGCGATGATACTGCAGCTGCAGTTCCTCCGGGAACAATTAGTACAGCAACAGGACCAGTCGAAGGTAGGACCCTTATTTTTGTATCTTTTTCATATTATAAAATGAAACTTTTACGAAATGTTGTCGATATCAACGAGCGAAAGAGCTCCGCGACAAATGTTTTCCGGCACTTTCATTCGATTGTTTACAATTAATTTTATTTGAAATTTCGTACATTTTCAGGCATTTGATTTGCAAAGATTTTTCAGCCTCGTTCGATTTTGTACTGAGATATATTCGATCGTAGGTAGGAAATTTGATTATTCGCGGAATTTTTTCGTTCCTCTGTCGATGGTCGTTGGACTATTGGCGATTAAACAAAACACACGAAAAATGGAGGAAGCGATCATAAAAAAATTGTCGATATTCATCGCAAAAGCGCCTTTTTGTGACGCTGATCTCGGATTTCACAGTGATTTTATCGTACAAGCGTTTTTCGTTGACTAAACGTACATATATACGATAACGAAAAAATGAGCATCATTTTGGGCTTTCGTAAAATGACATTTAAACTACCATGTAACCATCGACGCTATTGCCATCGAATACTCCCGTGAAGAAAAAAAAACATAATTTTTATCGCAAATGGTCCAACGCGGCAAACGAATGATAAACATCGATTATTTTTGCGTAAAACGACGAACATTTTATTTTCGTCGTTCGTTAATTGTTTTCGATTTTGATAATCCGATTCGATAATCGAGGTATTTTGGCGGTTTTTTGATCCGCCGAATGTGGATAATATCGCGAGAAATAGCGGGAGGCAGAGAAAAACGAACCGGTCGATCCCCTGACAGTTTTTATCGATTTTTTATTTCCCTCGTTATATTAATAGAATCACGAGTGAATTTGTATACAGGCAGACAGAAGTGTGAAAATACTTGTTTCGTGCTGTCACTATCGAAACATTGGATTTTTACAATATCCTAACTTTCGATTTTTCTCGAATTGCATTATCGTTTACAAATTCTTCGCCTTCGATAATGAGATAAAAATGAGATTTTTAAACGAGCGCCATGTTTAAATGACCATGCTCGTGTTTTAGCTTCATTTACATAATTGACTATATATCTTCGTCCGAAGTCGTCCTGTAATAAAATGTCTCGACAGAGCTATATACTACGTTCCTTCTCGCTCTTTCTTTTAAAACCCCTCACCCTTCTCACTCTCTCGCATGCTGAAATATCACGAATGCGATCGTATAACACCGGTGAGATAACACATAACAAGTACCTTTTATGCGCTCCAGTGGACCAATGGGTCATCATTCCAAACGCACATGCAGATACGCGCGGAAGATAACTATAAATATACATTCGGTCCTGCTGAATTTATTGATCCGCCGAATGTTTTATAACAGCGAGGTTATTGCCGCCCGGGAATATTGACAGTGACGGGAAATAAAGAGAGAGAGAGAGAGAGAGAGAGAGGAGGACGGGCACTTGTCAACCCACAGACACTTTTCGTCTATTTTTATTTATTCACCTCGTTTTTAAATAGAATCGCGAGCTCGAGCGTTGAACACGTTGATAATTTTTTACATTCACGAAGAAATACATCTAAAATTTGTATTAATTATTACAGTTTTTCGATCAGTAGATGGATTCTCATTTACTTGCATATTTGTATTGTTTACTTGCTTCATTCGGTCGAGAAAAATAGTTATTTACTTAATTGGCTAATTCATCTGGAATAATTAGAGCTCGTAGTCTCGCGACTAGAGACAAAATGTTTTGAAATTAAAAAACGTGGTTTTTTTTAGTCATATGCAAAATATTATTGTCGCGGCGAGACAATTCTACGCAGCGTTTCTTGTTTGAGATCGAAGCGTGCAAACGCTGGCATACCGATTCATCACTACCATTTGACGTAACGTGACTAAATACCGCTTGCGGTAAGTGGCAAAAATCCACAGGTATCATCGACAAGAATCCTAATTGCCCGCTTTAAGTAACGTTCGCGTGGTCGCAATCTGGGACGAGACAAGATAATGACAAAATCACACGTTAAACATCTACTACGAATTTGTTTAATATTCTCTACGTATTATTATATCGCGAAAATAAAGTATCCAAATTTCGATCGATTTTTCCTCTTACGTTGTATATTCGATTTTCAATCGCACGCTTTTTATAAAAATAAACATGTTCTTCTAATTTATCGCTCTCCTTGCTCGAGCTATGGATTATCAGAGAAATAACGGAGGCGTTTTTTTTTATGCGAATAAAATATAAACGGGTATGAAATAAGCGCGAATAGGGAATCGAGAAACAGGAAAAAAAAATTACGCAAGTCGGTAGCCGAGAATTCCGTGCGGTGAACGTACACCAAACAGAGAAATAAGAAGAAAAGAAAACTGCGTTACGCGCGTGCAGATAATGTTCGGTGTTTACGCAATAACCGTCATTACGTGCTGGCCGAGAACGTCATTTACGTATACGCGGGGCTGCTGTTGTTCCTCGTGCTCGTTTCATCGAAGAGAGCGTTGTTCCGTCTCTTCATTTATCTCACTCCAGCTATCGATATAATATATTATACGCTGTATATACCTACATAAATATCCATCCTCAAGGTAGATACGAGCGTTTTCAATACAAAATTCCCCGAATGCAATTTATGAACGGTACAAAAACCTGCAGAAGTGCCTCGCCTTTTTGCACAGTTTCTCCGCCATTATTACGTTTCGCTTGTAACATGTCGAGGTCATCTGGCAAAAATTTGTGAAAAAGTAAATTTTGTTTTCGGCCTTACCACGTGTATCTTTGTTTCTCGTACGAAATGTTTTTATCGCGTTTCAAATCGATAATCTTTTGATTCGCGTACGAACCCAGCTTAGATTTCAACAATCCATTATGTTTATTAGGTCAAATGAGTTCTTGGCAAAAATACGCCGTGATATTTATTTTAGAGCAAGCGAGCTCGAGAACAGGAAGTTGATTTGGTACAGAGACTTTCACGGTATTTCATCGTTGCTGCA
Organism: Netelia virgata; assembly: GCA_951802705.1. Lineage (NCBI taxonomy): Eukaryota > Metazoa > Arthropoda > Insecta > Hymenoptera > Ichneumonidae > Netelia > Netelia virgata. Next base: position 36,149,890 of record OX637865.1, on the reverse strand, counting down.
CCGGCGGGGGAGACGCCGTCTGTAAATCAGCTGAGATCTCGTGAAGAGCGAAAAAAAAAAAGAAAAAGTAAAAGAGGCGAGAAAGCTCGTGAGATAGACAGGAAGAGAGAGCAAGAGAGTGAGAGAGTGCAAGAGAGAGAGAGAGAGAGAGGGAGAGAAAGAGAGCAAGATTCGCGACAGAAAGACGCGCGTGGTGCTCCGCTCGAAGCATCCACGCGGAGCGCTGCACCGGAAGCTCTACTGCACGGTCCCTGGAAATACTGCGAGGGGATCGGGTGGGGGAAATGAAAATAAAAAATTAAAAGAGACCAAAGAGATGATATATAGGACGAATGTAGCGTCTCTTGTCGCGGGCGGTGGGATAGCTGAGATGGTTCACCGAGAGAGACAGAGCGAGAGCGAGAGCGAGAAAGAGAGAGAGAGAGAGAGAGAGAGAGAAAGAGGGAGAGAGAAAGAGCAAGAAAGAACGAGTCAAAGAGAGTTAGAGAGAGAATGACGGGGGATCAGTAAAAGACAAGATAGTAGACGCGGTACAGAGGAGAAGAAGATGGAGGAGGATGGATGAGAAAAAGAAGAGGGAGAACTATCGCGTCGGAGTGCGGTGGGGGTAAGAGATAGAAGGAGAGAACTCGTGGGAGGAGGGGAAGGCGGTCTCGTATTTCTACCTCCTCTCTCAGGAACGGCTGCGTGAGGCCTCTCGTCGAGGGCGTACATAATAGTTGTGTTCACGCGGTGTGCTCTCGCGAGAGTTAGAGTCGGCGAAAGGAGTGGTCGCGGCGGAAAAAGGGGTGAAGAGGGGTTTTCCCTCCCGTCACTTCTCTCTCTCTCTCTCTCTCTCTCTCTCTTTCTCTCTCTCTCACTCTGTTTCTTTCTATCTCTCTCTCTTTCTCTCCCTCTCTCTCGCGATCTTTCTATCGCGACATATTTTTCCTTTTTGCCCACGGTGCGCCTTTCCTATATGTGCTTCGTCACGAGGTTCCCTTCTTGCTTTCTCTCCCCCCCCCCTCACTCTCTCTCTCTCTCTCTCGCTCTCTCTCGCTCTCTCTCTCTCTCTCCCGCGTTCTCTCTCTCTCCCGTTTTCTCACAAGTTCGCCTTCCACCTGTCATACGATGCCATGCTCGACGACGGCGCCACAACTTCGCAGTGCAGGTGCTCCGTCGCATGTGCGATGCGGCTAAGCCCGAGTATCTCCATATCGTTAGATAGCTCACTCCTACTCGTTGTTATATGTGTATGATATACGTGTAATATACGATGATGAGAAATACAGCAAAGAGACGTTACCTGTGATTTTCTCGTATTCCAATCTTTTTTCACCCCTTAACGCGTGCTATCAACACGGTGGTTTAATCCAGCTATTAATGTTTTCAAAGTAAAGTTTCACTGATAGATGTGCGTTCGAAAGAAATTGCCTTTTCACGTTCAAATCGTTCGAACAATAATGATAACGACAGTACGATCTGTTCGATCGCGCCCAACCAACCAACCCTTCATTATTCGCTCGCTTCCGCTGGCCCATTCGATGGTCACCCCGATTTTCAAACTCCATTTCATTAAACCCATCAGAACGTAAAAAATGAGACCAAAAAGAACGCGGGACCACCGCGGGAAATGATTCGTTCGGACCTTCGAAAAACGTTCCGCATTAACGTTTTACGCACAAAACGTGGATTATTATCGTCCGCGGTCTTTTAGCAATATTTCCATTGAAAACGCATAACGAATGAAAAAAAAAAAAAACAACCATAATGCTCGACGAGATATAGCGATCGCGTACGTTCCTATATACATTATTATACATTCATCGTTCCTACCTGACCATCGACGTGAATGTTTGCCGCAGGTGCGCGAAAACGTAAAACCGATCGAAATTGGTGCGCAGATCGGCAAATACAGTTTCGGGTAGACCGAGCACGCGTTCTGTTGTTATTATTATACGAGAACGATTCTATATGCGCTCTATATCGTATACCTCCTGTAGATATATCCGACATAAACGTAAACACTGGTATGTGAGAATTCCTGCACGCACATGCACACGCGTACGCAGCTTTATCCGCCCAAATGCGTACGCGGAAGGAAAGGGACAAGGGGGAAAGTTGGTTCGAAGCGGGTTGGCGGACCGCACCGTGCTCGCTGTTTGTGCAGTAGCGTGCGCCCGTTTGTCCATTTGCGTAGCAACCGGGGGAAGGTTCTCGGTGCTTTATGGGAATTAGCGGTATATCGGGGGTTGGCTGGTGGGCGGATGGTGTTCGCTGGTGCAAAAGAAGCGACCGGTGTAGGCGAACCGATGGCGAACCCGAGTTGATATACGCGTATTTATACATATATAATATATACATATATAATATATATACACACACACACACACACATATACCTATATGTGTATGTGTGTCTGTGTATAGTTACAGAGACATGCAAAAAGCGAGACAGATATGGTCCCGGTGAAAGAGGCGCCAAGCGCGTTATGGGGGAATGGAGAATGGAGCTACACGATGAGAGACACAGACGGAGAAAGAGCGAGAGAGACCAGCCGGGTTGGGAACTGGGAGTGTGGAAAGCAAACCCGTGCGAGAGGGAGAGAAAATCAGGGAATGGGACGAGCCAGGGATAATTCTCTGTGTGGCTGTTTGCCAATATGCGAGCGATATGATCACCAAGTATAATCACCGGCCGGTTCGCCGAGACAGAGGGATGAAGGGAGCGAGAGAAATTCAGCTTTGTACTGTTTCTGTTGCCCGGGCGCTCTGTTGCCACCGCATCCAATTCTATAGTATCTACATTTGTATAGTAGAATACACACGTACCTATACGCGTATATTGTATATTGCTTGGTTCTCTCATTCTCCTCGTGGATATGCTCTGTCAATAGAATGCTACTTTGTGACTCGCGTTCTCTCCCCAGGACACGCGACTCTCTATATCTAGGATATTGTAAATACGAGTATTAAACGAGAGAAAACGTCCACCAAATAACTCGACGTCCAAAGAAACCCCTGAAGAGAGTCGGAATTATGTGTATCCGGTTTATGGATGACACGGATCAGTTGCAAAGCGTCTGGTAGTCCTCGTTACTCCGACAATCGTCGCGTCGATAGTAAATCGCGATGTTAATACGAGCGATATCGTACTCGCGCATTCAAACAAAATCCGTGTATCGGCACGCGGATTTCTCGTTAAGCACGGATATTATTCGCTGGGTGAATATTTTAAACTTACCTAAATTGATCGCTTTTGAAAAGATTTACGTTCGACTCGCTGATTCGATAAATTACGAAATATTCGAACGTTTGTCGACAATTATTATCGAGGATGTATGAGTAAATTCTGACCGACCGTGAAAGGTAGATTATACGTTGAACAATAATTCGTTTTTCTTCGAAACGAAATGTCCGAAAGATTTCCTTACCGATCGAGTCTCGTTCACATTGCGCTAATATTGCGTTTTCTCCAAGCCCGTTGTTTCCGCAAACGTTACGAAGAATTAGCGTATTTTTTTTATATTCTCGAAACGCATAGCGCACTTTTGTGACGTTAGTTTTCAAGCCAGCGTAATAAAGCGCAACATGCCGATGTCACATCACTAACGGCCTCTAAATGAATGACTTTCCTTTACACACATACACACACACACACCTCACTTTTTATTTCCCATCCTCGCTTTGTTAATTACCGTCTAGTAAAACCAGAGCGAGCGCGTTTAACGTAATCCTAAATATGTTTATGCAGTCCATACTCACACCTACCCTACCCCCCCCCCCCACATACACACCCACACACCTCTGTGTTGGAACGTTATATATACGTATTTCATACTCCGTACACGAGTACGCGAACCGTAGTACAGATTCCGAAATCACCCCTTGCCGAGAGTTGCGAGTCAGAGGCTTTTCGCAAAAGCGTGGCACACGTCATACACGTATATTCGTATACATATATACACAGTAGTGTATCTTTCTGAGCGATCAAAGAATTATCCGAGCAGTAGCAGAGAGATAGAGAGGCTTCCGCGAGCCCGGCATCCTCGTGGCGTCGGCGCCACCGTTCTGTTTGCCGTTTGATCGTGGCTCAACGATGCGTGCTTATACCAAGCTCGTGATCTCTCTCCCTCTCTCTCTCTCTCTCTCTCTCTCTCTCTCTCTCTCTCTCTCTCTCCCTCTCTTTTCTCTATCTCCCTTTGCCTCCCTCTTTCTCTATCTCTCCGTGCAACCCCCAAGCGCGAAAACCTTAATCGCAACCAAACCCCCGTCCTCGTCATTCTCGTTTTAACGGTACCTGGTACGTTCGCGTCAGGCGGTACAAAACGGCACAGTGAAAACAGCCAGCGCATATCATCCTCTCTCAGCGAACGAGTCAGACTATGACACGTTAACCGTTAACGCGTTAACGCATTTCACTGAACTGCCTCCCTTCCCTCCCCCTAACTCGCGACTACAAGCTCATCTCTCTACCATCGTCAACCAGCATCCTCTTTCTCTCTCTCTCTCTCTCTCTCTCTTATTCTCTTTTTCCCCTCTCAAACACACTCTCTCTCTCTCTCTCTCTATGGTCCCTCTGGCTGGAACTTGCGATTCCTCCGCGCCTACAGCCCACTTGGCAAAACACACAGAGCAACTTTCCACACTCGTTTCCCGTTTCGCATCCCTCATTTCCTCACTCTCGCTCAGCACCGACCTTGTCGTCGACGCCGTCACGTTACATCGCCATAGACGAATCCAACGATGTCGGCTATAGCTACTTCGACTTCGAGGTCTTTTCTGCCATCACTGCTGTCGTCGACAACGCTCGTCGTGAACTCTTCTCCTCTTGTTTTGTTTCTTTTTTTTCACAAGTAAATTCTTCCTACGTTCATTCTCTCGTTCCATCCACCCCTTTTGCCCAATCCGCGTGGGCGTATGGTTACACATGCGTACCTAATAGGGTGCATACGGTCGACCACCTCGTAACGAAATCTGGTCGTGACCCATGAGTTGCAAATCCATACTGTTGAGCTTCGAGTTAAGTTACGACAGGGTTGAATGTGATTCTTCGCAATCCCTTCCCGCCAGGCCCGTCGTCCCTGCCGCGATTTTCTCGATCCTGTGATATAGAAATCGAGAGGAGCGGCGTTGCACAATCCCGATCGTTGATCCTTCGTTTTCCGTGACCCGTTCGGCGACTCCTTTTCTCCCTCCAAACCGACCGCAATTTTTGTTCCTCTACGACGAGATTTCTAGACACGTCGTAATAACGTTTGTAATTACAGTTAACATCATTAAACTCGCAGACTGATACTCGCTCGCTGAAATTACGACCCTTTCGCTATCACTACGATCTCTTACCCCGTTATGCATGGGTGTGTACCTAACCGTGTATATTTGACGACGGCAATTCCCGTTGTCACCTCGATATCGCCGACGTTTCGACGCGCTGGACTAATAACCGAGACGTCACTCTTTGGAAATCTTGTTTTTGCTCGGCTCCATCTTACGTTAACGTCTTATCGTGTAATACGAGGCGTTTCCTTTGCCACGAGAAACGGGAAAGTCCACGAGGTATGAGAACTTGTAATGAGAAGACTCCCCGTGAATGAAAAGCGCCACCAACTTTCTTCATTTCCGCGAATATGAAGAAAGCTATACTCCCCCTAAGAATAATAAATTCGAATGAAATATAAGCGTTAGATTTTAATAAAATTGATGCGGAAAAAAACATTTTTTAGTCTTGCGAATCGTTTCAGACGCAACTTTTGCTCGGAGTCTCGATTATTCGATATTCTTTTCCCTACTGGTGTGTTTTCCTTTTCGGTCAATTTTCAACCATGCCATATTTGTATTTTATCGTTATTTATTTCTCTTTTTTGTTTTTTTATAGAAAGCGAAAATATCGTTCATATTCCCCGGAGCTTAATTCGTTGGGTATTTCTGTCACGCAGTCCTTCGGGCTGCGAGCGCGGTAGCTTCCGATAATAGGTACATCGGTGATATCGAGTGCCAGTCACGTAGACCCGATTCATCAATTTATCGTCGTCCGGTGTCGTTTTCACTTCTGATTCGGGATAGTGTATCGCGTGGGAGTAAATCAAGGGTGGGAAGGGGCTGGGGTCAGCTATTACAACCAACGTTCTTTTTTCTTTTTTCTTACTTTCTTTTTTCTTTTTTTTTTTTTTTCTTTTTGCGGTTCTCTCTCTTTCTCCGGTCGTTTCCCGTATATTCGTTTGCAGCCCCGTTATATTCATGCACACAGCGTCATATCATCGTAGGGTAGAAAAAGCTTCGAGTACATTTTCTTTATACGTCCGAGACTCGCGATAACGTTTCTTTACGTAGTTTTTTTTCTCTCGGCACGAACGTATAATTCATGCTATATAATTGCGGAGAGTACTCGTAGCAGTAACTTTCTTATAGAGTTGAAAGAAGAAAAAAAACGGTTGATAAAAAAACGAAATACGAAGGGGTTAACGAGTCGATTAATCGTCGCCGTCGTCGTCAGTCGTAAAGTAAATTATAATAAATAAAAATGCCTTGAATGTCGTGAAATGGGAATTAAGCTCTCGCCCTCTCTCCCTCTCTTTCCATCTTTCTCCTCGTCCGGGATATCCCTTGCTCTCACGTACCGTAAAACCGTGGACAAACGTCTTGAGCTCAAGGTATATATTTCGCGGTCCGTTGCAACGCGTCGTATGAACTGATGCGTGTTATTATAGCTACGTTCTGAGCTGATGTTAACCTAACCGAGAGTTAATACCCAGAGAGGAAAATCATATCGTGTGTACGTATTTACCTATATATATATATATACATATATATATATATATATATATATATGTCTTATGGTAATGCGAATAAGTCGCTGTGCAAGTCTGACGACGTCTGGACCACTTGGCACTTACATTATAACCCCTGACGTTTTTACAGTGCTCTCGCGACCTCTGCTACTCGAGAGGCGCACGCTGCCTTCTTATAACATATATAGAGTTTTTAGCTGTATATATATATATATATATACATAGCACATGCTTTACCCTTTTTTCTTCTTCCATTCTACCCTCTCATTAATTACTTTTCTCATTAACATTGTGCGCGTCATTGTTCCAGCGTGATCGTTAGCATGTCCGCTCTCGCACAGGCCGTGCCCACGAGTGCAATGAGAGAGATCGTATACATATATACGAGTCATTGTCTACCGGCCCAACAAAATTTTTCGTATCTTCCTCAAAAAATCTTGATATTTATCTCACTTGACGGCACTAATTCGAAAAACGGTTCTGTCGATTATCAATGCGAATGTTTTCTTTTCGCGTCGACGTATCTCGTAAAATATAGCTGAGAAACAGGAACTTTGTAGACCATTGTCTATGTCGACGCGCGCGTATTGTCTCGAGGGAACGAGATATAACACAGTGCCTCGCATTGTATTCCATGAGTTTTGTTTTTCGTTGTTCGAGCTGACGCGAAACAGTTTTCTTCTTCTCGTTTAATTGTCGATACGTCTCGTAATTCTTACTGCGCCGTCGTTCGACACCCTCGTGAGCTTATCCACCGATGTGATATTCGCAGCTGTTCGTCACCATTGTTAACAAATTGCGAACAGTACGGATCGCGCGACTTACTCGTCGTCACGTTAACTCGCTGGATTTTATTCGTGGATACAATTTTATCGTCGCTTCGTGTCACACGAGATATTTATCCAACCGTACGTCATTTTATTAAAGTTCATTTTTTCTCATGTCGCATTATTGTTTTAATCACCGGGTCATATCCTCAACGCGGTCGTAGATTTTTCATTGATTCGAGTTTTAGAACCGTTGTTTCTCGCAGTCGTGATTTTCCTCCAAACTTGATTGATAATCAATTTGGAATACTTTTCTTTTTATCGACGTTATACGTCTCCACCATGAAACCTATTCAAGTCAGCATTATCTGTGACATCTTGATATCGGTATATTGCGATATACATAGAGAATAAGAAACATTATTTTAATATTGTTATCTGCCCGAGGTAAGACTCACGAGGTCGATTAAGTTCGATCAACAAAATAGAAGAAATTATTCGTCCAATATGGCTGACTCTTTACCGTTAGATTTAAATTCTGTGTATGGAATCGTAACTGTGCTAATTTCTTTCACAGTCCTTCCTGCGTTAGAACGCATTATCTTTCATAAAGTCAGGATTTTGTAATCACTTTTTATAAATTTTCAATTTTCAATTTTGTTCTTTCTGTAAATACGCGAGAACTTTACGATAACCTGCCGAACCATCGTACTCTCGTTCAGCTCTATGTGCATCCATGCCGTTAAAATCTCTGTTCGCACGTACGATAGTGTAGATATAGTAGTAAGGAATTCCAGCGCGAGAGAGAATGTGAATGAATCGGGCAGCTGCTGCATTCCTCTTCGCGTTGCCGTCACAGAGTGCATCGCGAACTTATACCTCCCTCTCCGACTCCTTCCTAGCTATCCCTCATCGTCCATCCAGCATATTCCTCGTGATTCTCGTCGTCTTTTCTTTATACTCGGCGCATATACGTATTCGCGATGCAAGAAGAATATCGCGACAACGTCTCTGCTCATTCGCACCGCGGGCTTAATTCCCTCTGTATCCGCAACGGCGATCTCTCTCTCTCTCTCTCTCTCTCTTTTCTCTCACACTCACTCTCACATACACACACTCTGTCTCCCTTGCCTCTCATCCTTTTCTTTCCAGGACGAAAGTTTTGCGTGAGAACGCTCGACTCGCGCGGCACTGTAGGAGACAGTTGAGAAATCGTCAGGATCGATAGGGCCGCGCGATTCTTTTAATAGGCCCTGTTTTCTCCCGCTTCTGCAGCAGCTCCTGATATGCACCGCGACAAAATGCGCGCGCGTTCGCCGCGGTGCTCTCGCGAGTCTCCGGCGAACCGCTAAAGTATCGTTATCAATCTTCTCCTTTCCAATCTTCGGCTGAATCTTTCTCCAGAAATTCCTGCTGGAAACGCACGAGAATATCTCTCGACGTTCCCCTCTATTCCGCGATTCGCCGCCTTTATCAAACGTTTTATCCAAACTGCCGTGCGTATTACATTTATTTATAAAAAAAATTAATAACGATCTCGTAAAGTTCAGGGGGAACAAACGCTTTTGCGATGTTTTTGTTTATTTTCATTGGTCGCGATTAATTATTATCTTCTCGTCAAAACGATTATACGAGAATCGTTTGAATTATTGGAACAGAAATGTTGAATTATAGGAACAGGAAGTTGAATCATTGGGAGTAGTTTATCGTATAAGAAAATCGAAGAGCGGCACGTAAATCGGAGCCTTCTGGCAAGGGATCGGAGCGTCAAGGACATTTTTATATATTTCATGGTCATATATATTCCGCTCTCAGGAGGAGGACGCTATAATTCAACGACCCTGAAACTAACGCACTACAGCTCTCTCTCTCTCCCTCTCTCCCTCTCTCTCTCTCTCTCTCTCTCTCTCTCTCTCGCGGGACACACATGGACGACACCTGTGCATGCCCCGCGAGACGCTCATTAAAAGACTCCTTTTTCTCCCCCCGCTGTTGCCCGCGTGTCTCGCGCGCGAGAATACCGCATATGACACTTTCGTATATATCGCTTATGTATATGCCCACAGCCCTCTTCCCTCACCCTTCCCACCGAGCCTCGCGAGTATCGCTCGCCCCCAGAGTGCAACAGCGAGTGCACGCGGTGCATCTCTTCGTGGACCGCCCGCGCGATCCTTCCAAAAGCGTCGTGTCTCGTACACGCACGACGGCCTCGTCGCGCTCATCTCGCAACCTCACCCCGCCCAACCCCTCGAGCATTTCACGCTCCTTACTCTGTCTCCGTCTCTCCTGACTCTCTCTCTCTCTCTCTCTCTTTCCTTCTCTCTCTTTCTCTCTCTCTCTCTCTCTCTCTCTCACTCACTCGTATAATATATTCTCTTTCTGTCTCTGTCTCTCTCTCTCTCTTTCTCTCTACCACTTGCCCTCGCTTTTCTTCTCTCTCGCTCTCTCTCTCTCTCTCTCTCCGATTAATTTCTGAAATAGCGAGAATTATTTTATTAAATTTCTCGATAGAAAAATATAGATTTGCGTAAATTGAGGGTAGAAATGATGATTAATTCGTTATCGATTAAGATCACTTCGTTTCTTGGGAACACAGATAATTTCACTGAGACAAGTAAGCGCGTTATCGACCACTCGCTCGACTTTATTCATTTAGCGCGTGTGCGAAGGGTATAGAAAATTAATCAAAGTTCAACTCTCGTTTCCCGGCCGGTGTTGCGCATCGGTATTTCCCTCCGAAACTCGCGTCCCTTTGGCTTTTACACACATATACCTACATGTCCGTCAACCCTTGCTCGGCACAGAAAACTCCTCGTTCGTCTCTTCTCGTGTCTCTCTCGTGTCTGAATCGCGCGGAAGATGTGAGTGAGATACAAGCTCTGTATGTACATGGGATGAGAGAGAGAGAGAGAGAGAGAGAGAGAGAGAGAGAGAGAGCGCGCGCGCGCTTTACAGTTATAATAACGATTCCAAGAGAGGGCGTTGGAAACACCGATCTCATTGTAAAACTCTTTTTTCGTTTTTTTCTTTTTTCTCTCTTTCCACTCGTCTGCATATTCGCGCGCTTCGTTCTTTCTTTCAAAAGTCTTTTGCCTTCTTTCCAACGTCATCAAATCCGTCAGTTGTAACTCGCTTTCTCCTCCCTCGCTTTCTTCTCGCTCGTTTCTCTGTCTCTCTCCCTCCCTCCCTCGCCCCATTTCGCGAGTCATTGTATTCTTCCCTTTTTCATCTCTTATTCTTCTCGTCCCTTTTGCACGTGAAACTTGTCGACGACGTTATTCTCCCTCTTTCGGTTTATCTTTTTTTTTGTTGCTATCTCTCTCTCTCTCTCTCTCTCTCTCTCTCTCTCTCTCTCTCTCGCCCTCTGTCTCGTTCTCTCGCATCATTCTCCATGCACGAGAACAGACCACAAGCCAGCCGCGTGGTCGCTCAAGTACCGAGCAAACCTCGCCTTGTTAAGAATTAATCACTTTCTAGGCGCCCGAGAGCGCGCGTGGCGGCTGTACCGCTCGATGCATGGTCGGGAGATGGGCGCGCTTCGATGGTCCCGCTCGCACACTCCGTTCTCGCGCGCGAATCTCGTTTGGGGTCGATACTCTCTTTCAGAGTTGCATGTTTTAATTGTAAGCAAATTAGGGCTGTGCTTTCAGAGCTTCGAGTGCACTTAGGAGCCGTAGCGGTTCTAATCAAATATTTTCAATCGCTTTTGGCTCCGTAGCGTCTCTCGATTTTTAAAGTTTTATCGCGCGTGCGATTCGTCGTCGAGATTCGTACAAGATAATTTCGTGTACGAGTCAAATATACATATATATATATATATATCGTTCATGTATCGTACGAAACGTCGATCGAAGGAACGCGCACCGCAAAGAATGAATAATCCAAATGCGTTTCGTTAAGTAGACAATAATTCATGAGCCGAGAAAGCGTGGATCAGTACGAATTATATCAAAGTGCTAGTTTCGTCTTTACGTCGGACAAAAGAGGATCACTTAAGTGCATCGAAAATCCAATGTCGAGGAGCGAGAGACGTTTTACCGATGGTTGTCATGCGAGGACAGGAGAGAGAGTTCAACCCTCGTCGAGGGAAAGAGACGGTCGAGCGTGCACACACAGCCTTCGGGTCTTTGCGCGGGGGGCTACGCGTTACGAGGATCGCACACTTTGACGTAACTGCGAGTATAAGTATATACGCGTAGGTATACCAGAGTTCGAGGACTAACGCGTTACGATCCTTCTCCTCGTATCTCTCTCTCTCTCTCCTCACGTGCTCTTCGAGCCGAGAGAAAGAAATAAGCCGACACGGCGAGCCCACAGAAACGTCAGAAGGATTATTGTCTTCGTCTTCTTATCTCCGTTGGGAAGTCCTTCGAGGATATATCGCGCGTTATTATATAGATATATATATATATATATATGTATCATGCAAGAGCGAGTCGTGACGACGATGTGGCGGATGTGCGTGTAGCGACGATGAGAAGAGAGAGAGAGAGAGAGAGAGAGAGAGAGAGCGAGAGAGAGAGGGAGAGAATACGCGAAGCTCCCTCGGGACCGAGGGAAAAGTAGACAAGCGGGGACAAAGAGGAGAAGGAGCAGCCACGGACGAACGCGACGACGTCGCGAGGATCATCGAGGAAGAAACGAGATATTCTGCGGAACAGGACTATAACCTCTCGCTCTCGCGCCACCTCGACGGTGTTCTTTCTTTTTTTTCGTTTTCTTTTTTCTTCTCCTTTCCACCTCAACTGCTTATACTTCGTCGCACTTCTTTCGACTTGATTTTTCGTATCCGTTTTTCTTCATTCCCTCGGCGTAAAGAGGATCCCACTCTCGGGTTCGCGGCATTTTCTTTATTTTCTATCGAACCCTCGACATTCGCGCGATGAAAGAAAGACAATTTTTTTGTTTTTAAGCGGACAAGAGAACTCTTGTCTAGGCATACGTATCGGTATGTACTCATCTTTCGTAACTTTATTTTTCACCCCTTTTTACGTATCTCGTCCATACGTTCCTCGCGAAGAGACGCGGGATGATGGGTTGACGCAAACGCCATTTCTTCGTCCCTGCCTACGGCGCCTCTCTGCGCGATCCCGTGAAATACGAAGCGTCGATGACGTCGACGTATTCGCGTCGTCGTTGTCGTATCGATAAGACGACAAGAACGATAACTGACAGGTTATAAAGAAGTATAGATAAGCAATACCTACGATAAATATTGCGCGCGAGGAAAATGTCGAAAAATATTCGCTTGAAAAAAAAACGAATACCTACAATTATTTCTTCGATATTCCGTTACCATCGCTCGCGATAATCGTCATTACGCGTCACAGTCTCATTCGTGATAGTCTTATTTCCATTCGTCGTACAAAAAACGAAGCGTCTGCCACGGATTTAATAGCGTCGATATAATAAAGCAGTGTACAACAGACGCCGAGAGCGAGAAGTCCGGCTCGAGAAATAATGCGGTAAAGCGATTTGTTCTGGGCCGTTATCATGCGCTACGCTTTTATACAGTATGTACGAGTATACTGTACGTATGGGCGTGAAGAAGAAACGATGACGCAAGCACGAAACGAAACAAAGTCGTCTTTGTGACGTTGTCTCGCGGGCCTTCGTCACTCCTCTCATTCAATATGAAACGAGCTTCTAGCCGCTCGCATACTCTCACGCTTCATAATCTTTCGAATAAATAACAGTATTACTATATATATATATATATATATAGTTATGAATGTCCCTATAGCGAATAGACCGGCGAACGGATGTAAAGAGATCGAGAATAGTCGGTCAACAGAAGCCGACTATATATATATAGCGTTTCGTGGTGCAATATTGTGACCGATTATCGGGGCCAAAGAGAATTATTAATATTATACCGGTTACGAGAAAATCGCGAGACGAAGCGCAGAAGCTTCAATTTATACATTACGGTATTTTTCTCTCTCCCTCTCTCTCTCTCTCTCTCTCCATACACATACAAATATATATATATGTATGTGTGTGTATGTGTGTATACGCATAGGGATGGCAAAGTCGCGATAATCGTGCAATTTGTTTATTCACCGAATGCAGCGTACCACATTGAGCGAGGAGTACGCGGAGTGTAGGGGATATCAAAAGGATTAGACGGGCGTATGGATAATAAACATTGGCCGATAAACGATATACGGGATTATATATATCTCGCAACGTCTTTCTCTATCCTTCTACCTACTATATTAGATCTTCTGTACTCTCGCGCTCTCCTTTTACTCAGCTATACATATATCGCGCATACTGTACTTATATGTATTATGGTTATTCGTATACACGCGAACGTAGTCCATACCTTTTACTTCTCTGATCTATGATTATGGATTCCTTGATGTCCGTGCGGTTCGCTGAAAAAGCCCGCAGTCGCGAGTTTCTCTCTCCCTCTCTTTCTCTCTCTCTCAATGGTAAAACCGCTCTCTTTCTCTTCTGACTATATGTACGAATACACACACACACACACTCGTATATTTCTATATACCGGACTCTTCTTCCGACACACGTATCGTTCTCTGTTCCTATTGCGGACGTATCGTTTCGTTCCGTTACTTCGCATAGATTCTCGCGGTACGCTCTGTTCCCTTATCTCAAAACCTTTGACGATGTATGTCCATTCTACATGCATTCATCTTATGGTACGATACTCCATTACCAAAATTTGTAATTTTTGTACATCGAGTCGATGGATCTTCGGGGAAATATCTCTCAATCTCCGAATAATATATCTTCAGAGTGATACGGCGAAGGGTCTATCGGGAATATCGTAGAAGAAAGAATAGAAAGAGTGAGAGAGAGAGAGAGAGATAGAGAGAGTGAGAGCGGTTCGTACTCGAGGAGTAACCGTGGTAAGCGCACACCCGCTCTCGGATTATGGGGGTAGGTATGTTTCGGTAATTGCGCGTCTAATTTTAGTCCGCGCAGTTGGCGTCAATGCGCGGATGCATATTCAGAACGACCGCTCTCTCTCTCTCTCTCTCTCTCTCTCTCTCTCTCTCTCTCTCTCTCTCTCTCTCTCTCTCTCTCTCTCTCTCTCTCCTCCCTCTCCTCCTCTCATATTCTTATGCCCACTCACTAAACCGCGCAAGCTCATCCGCTTCTCCTCTCTCATCTCTCTTCGTTCCGATCCTCCCTCGACCCCACCCACCTCCCCTCGCCCTTTCTTACCCTCCTTACCCCCTCCGCCACTTCCTCCTCCTCCCCCTTCGCCCTCTCTCTCCCACCCATTTCTGGCACTCGGTCTATCTCTTTCTATCTAACTGGGGGCATCTCGTATCGTCCTCGCATAGAGAACGCGAAAATCGCGCGCACGCGCAATTCGTGTGTACGTGAATGTGAATGGAACTTGCTTGGCACCCCGCCTGTTTATATTTAGCCACTGTGGGCGGTATAACTGTCATGGATACGTATCATCGGCATAACTGAGCTTCAACGGATGAATAATGAAACCTCATCGGCTATATATTTTCACCTCAACCCTCCTGCCCGCGCCATCACCCTCCTTTCTCCTACCAGTGCATCGAATCTCTCGCTCCTCTTTTACGCCGATTATCGAATGATTAAGCTTCAGAAATATTCCCGTTAAAATTATTCAGAATATTCCATTATACTTATAATTTAATAAATATAACTATGAAAGTTGATTCAAAGGGAAAAAATCGATCGGTCTGGCCTATGACCAAAAGATTACAGTTTCGTTTAAATAGCGACAACTTTATTTCTCGCTGTGTTTTTCTAATGCTGACACGAGGCTCGTTCAGTTCGTAATGACTCGTGCTTCGAAATGCCACTTGGTTCATCTGACGACGATAATTTTTCCATATTTTAGAAATTTTTAACGTCGTGACATCGATCGTCAGAAATCGTTGGATTGTTGGGATTTAAAGGCAAAGGCGAATCCATTTGAAATTCTGATATTCCGATATTCTCGAGAAAATCATCGAAAAAGTAAAAAATCGAGTTTACAGTATTTTTCAACCTTTCACCAATCGACAATTCGTCGTATATCGATTTTTTACAATTACCTTATAAACTCGTAGACACGATACGTCATTTGAAAAATTCGTAAACAAGTCTGAGCTTCTTCATATCGGCCCAAAACATACGATGAAAAATTGAAAAGTTCCATCTCCACCAGATGATGACGTTGCGAATGCAGTTGTAAGTTGATCGTGAGATTAGCGCGATCGAATTCCGAAAGTACCATTTTAAAAGGATCGACCATGCTCTAGGTCAACGATATTACATACATCGTAGGCGATAAACACGCAACCGGCTAATAAGCGCCAATGCACCTGTTTCATTTTCGTTTTAAACGTCGCCAAATCCACGATTTCGTGATTTTATTATTTTTTTATTTTTTATTTCGGCATCGAGTCCGACATAGTGAATTTTCTACATGCGCACTTTCGAATCCGTCTTTACGTCAATCCATGCGTTAATATAGTCGCTCGAAAATTCGTTACCTACCTATATCTCTAGTATCACCGATATTAATCGAGTCTCTCTCTCTCTCTCTCTCTCTTTCGTTGACGAAAATTCGCGAGAGATCCACCGATGCTCTTCACGGGTCATTCGTGTTTCAAGAGACGGTCGGAAAACCAGCCGGTAGGATTAATAATTCGGATTGAGGTGTGCTCGCGTCTATAATAAGGGGGCGCGTTCCCCTACCTATATACGTTAATAAAGCACGGCCGTGTGTATAATTATATGTGTGACGTTAGCGCGAACGTGTATTCGTATACAATATAGCTTATGACGTACTCCCGGTGCACCCTGGGGGCACAGCTCTCTCATCTCTATAGCGAATGAATAAATGTCTTCCTTATCGTCCAAAATAGACTTTAAACTTCAAGCATGTCTGGATCACAGCCAGAGCAGGAGAGCCGGTTATAACAGCGGTGCACAATTATGTTGGTAGCTAGTTGAATAAATTGTTGCTTTAGAGTGTATACGCGAGTATGTATGTGTAATTGTAGTAGGTATTTAATGTCCGAACGTGCAATATAGGAGGAGAGAATACTCGAGATTCGCTTATCATGCGTACCATGAATTTGTCGTTTCTTCGTCAAGTCGAGAACTCCCATTATTTTGTTTTCTTTTTATCAATTATTATCGAGTCCCGACCGTTGGTAATCGATTAAATAAACGATCTTGGAGTTTCATCAAGGTCCCTGTCGTTCAACCGCGTGAACAAAAAAAACATATCGGTTTCGTGCGAGTCTCACAAAACGACGCGAATTCGAGGTTTGCTTGCCGAGACCACGATATTCAATGTTCGCGAAAGACCTCGAACAGTAAAGGCAAATTCTGTCGCTAAGCGTCGAGTTCGAAACAACGCGTGCTTTGTTTCAAACTGGCTTATACTTTGATGCGATACGCGCCTCAAAGTAAACTTGGCTCTCTCACTGTGTTTTGTAATTCGACTTAAAGGATTCTTCCATTTGTGTAAATTTCAGCCGTATCCGAGTCACATGGCCGTCGACTCGCAAAAGCAGATCGAGATGCAGCGGTTACAAACGGAACACTTGAAACGACAGCAGGAGCACATAATGCAATATAACATACAAGAGCTTCAAGCCCAGATAACAAAGGGCCAGTTGAACATGCCGGATCCGCAGTTGCTCATGTTCCTACCATTTCTCGAGCAGATACGAGGGTTGCCCGCGACGTCTATGCCACCGCCCACATCGACGGCTACGACCGGAAACAAGCATATCAATTCAATCGCTAATGTAAGTCGAAAAACGAATTCTTCGATTAATTAGCTCTTTCCTTATATTCTATTACTCTCTATAAATTCGAAACTAGAATGAACAAACGTGCCCAAATTTCGTTTCGTTTATCTTTTTAACCCCTTATCCACGTATAACGTCACACAAGGCTACTAAAGCTTCTTCTTTCCTTTCAATAAGTCAAAACATTTGTTTTCAATTCCTTTACTTTGCGACAACAAAAAATACGTCACGTTATACGAAGAAATATATAATTACGATTCAAAGTTGATTTAAAACACCTCAAAGAAAGTTGGAAATTTAAACAGCCATAAATCGCTGCTAAAGTTTGTATGTGGTAAGGGAGACGAATAAAAGAAATTTTTACGAACAAAATTGTTATTCCATCTCCTGAATAATTCATGCAATAAGGGGTTAAAACGTCACTTCCACGACGAACGACGCGTATTTTGAAAAATCGTGGAAAATAAATAATCTGAGAATTTAAACGAGGATCAAGAGGGAAAGCGGATGGTTTTCTAACGAATCGCGTTCGATACTTTCTGTCTCGTAGATAATCAGTAATCACAGCAATCACAGAGAAGTTCAAAGCTGGGCGACGGTTCAACTTGCACAGATAACGACGCAAATGGAGAAAGAGAGATCGCCTACTCCAATACCGTCGGCCACGACTCCAACAGCACCACCGCTTCAGGACCCGGACGCGCCCTTGAATCTGACGAAACCCAAGTCCTCGTCGTCTGGAGCGCCAGCCTCGTCTTCGCCCGAGAGTGACTCTCACTCGACGGAGGCGGGAAGCAGCGGTCATCAGGAACAGCCACTCGCGGCAACCGCACCAAAATTCTTTCCACCTGGTCTACCGATGCCGAGAAATTATTTGCCGAGTCTACCGTACGCCGGGCTACCACCCCGTCTCGGTTCGTTATCCTCGCCAAGTAAGTATCACCCAATTGCCTTTCGTCTCAAAGTAGAACCAACAGTTTCGTGAAAAAATAAGGAAAATTGAGAGACTCGAGATAGAGGGGGAAAAATCTAATTTTATTTTGATCAAGAAATAAGGGGGTTTTCTCATTCGTATACGTGCTTTTGTTTTCTCACAGTGAAATCTATGGGCAAAGGCGAGACAGGTGGACCGGGTGGATCCGTTACCGCGGCTGCGGCAGCGGCGGTGGAAAAACACTTTGCCATGCACGGGATATACGGATTGCCACCTAATCCAGGAGCGATCGCTCCCTCGTCACAGTCGCAAAGACCTATGAAACATTCCGGTGGTCGAGACGAACCCCCTCAGGAAGAGCACGACTTTCTCTCGGCGCAGCAAAGTGAGTTTCGTCATCATCGCCCTTTTTCTCCTTCTTTTCATTCAATCCGAGATACGACCATTTATAGCGAATACGGTTTAGGAAATTAAAATTATTAATCGTATATATCCGCAAGCAAATTATCACCACTGATAAATTCTTAGAAGCGTGACATTTTTTGTTTCCTATCCTCGGTACCGTTTATTCCTTATTAACGTATGAAATATTTCAACACGATCGTTGTAAATTTTCAGTGTGGCGAGATCCAGGCTACAAAGTCCCCGAGGATATTACGGAAAAAGGTAAGAAACCCTTTTAAAACTCATTTCTCTTTCTGTCGCGCGTGGCGATTGGACGTCACGTAAACTATAGCCACGCAGTATCTTAAAGTTCGAAACGTGCGAGGGGTAAAAAAAAATGGTGGTCAGGCGAGAAACGTTGGTATGACTCGTAGTGTTTTCCTACGTACGGCTTGTACGTGTTTCGATACGAACGAAAGTTCGAGCGTACTTTTTCAATACGTGTCGAAATTCCCGCGAGACGAGACGACTCTCGCAGGGATGACAGCGAGACGTATAATATAGCGACGTTTCTCGCATATCACACGAGCCCACCCCTGTTCTTGCCCGTTTCTTCGAAGGACTCGTCCAACTATATCGATAGGTTACGTCCAACATGGAATGTATTGAATTTATGTTGTTTTTTCTCGTTCTCTGTAACGCAGCAAAAATGGTGAGACAGCAGAAGCGCGAAAGCGAGAGCAAGCCACATATCAAGCGGCCGATGAACGCGTTCATGGTCTGGGCCAAGGACGAGCGTAGAAAAATTCTCAAAGCATGCCCGGACATGCACAATTCCAACATATCGAAAATACTCGGTGAGTCTATGAATAATTATCCACCTGTAGATGTATATCGTCAAACGGGCATATTTTGAACAGTTTTTGGTAGTTATTTTTACGTAAGTTTTTTTTAACATGCGAAATTCGAACGTTTTTCTGCTCCAATAGAACAATGCGTTCTTTGGCTATGAAATTTATATGAAAATCAAGTCCTACCCCCCGCCCCCACTATTTTGTATATATTTTAAAAAAAGGAGGTCCTTTGACAAGGCATTAAAATGCAATTTATATCGAAGATCCAAAGCGTAATGCTTACTTCCGACATAATTTTGATAACAAATTTAATATTTTGTACGTTCTACATTTAAAAAAATTTTACATACAAATATCAAGTACCTAGGGTACTGTTATAGGCACTTAATTAGTCTTATACATTATCGTTAAGATCGAAAAACTGAATATTTATACGTAAATTGCAATATATCGAGATTATAATGGTGATATTCGTGGCCGATTCTGCAGAATCAGAAATTTTCTGCAAAAGACTGTCTAGCGGAGTTACGAACCCCCTAGAAAGTCGTTTTGGTGGGAAACCAAAATCCCCCCCCCCCCGAACCTCCAAAGTCCTGAAAGTAAATAACGAACGTCGACCGTCGGCGCCTGACGAGGGTCAAAATTCGTTTCCTCCAAAAAGGCTTCAATTGGAGGTTACGGAATCGGAAATTTTCCGCGCAACACAAATATCGCCATTATAATCTCGATATATTGCAATTTACGTAAATAGTCGACCTTTTCACCGCTGCGATCACATTTAACCCATATTTTGGCGCTCTGTCAAAGTAGCCCCAAAAACTGTCAAAGTTACCCTCGATGTCAAGGTAGCCCCAAAAACTGTCAAAGTTACCCTCGATGTCAAAATAGCCCCGTTTGACGGTACGAAATTTCGAATGAAAGATCGAGAACGCGCCCTCTCACGGTATCATTCAATCATGTATTTTCTTTTTGTTTCGATGTCGTGTCCCGAAGGTGCGACATGGAAGGGAATGTCGAATACCGAGAAGCAGCCTTACTACGAGGAACAGTCGCGTCTTTCGAAGCTTCACATGGAGAAACATCCCGACTACAGGTACAGGCCACGTCCGAAGCGTACGTGCATCGTCGACGGCAAGAAAATGAGAATATCCGAGTACAAGTCGTTGATGCGTCAGCGTCGACAGGATATGCGACAGTTATGGTGTCGCGAAGGTGGACCGGAAATGGGTTTTTTGTCACCGGTTAGTTCGGAACTCGGTGGTCAACATCATCAATCCGGACCTGGACCATCGGCGAGGCCCTCGGTGTCTCCACCCGCGACCCTATTAAACGGCACCGCGGGTCCCAGTCAGGATCATCCCTCGTTCTATTATCCCCAGGACAGTCTATCGCCGACCGATATATTGAACTTTTCGCCGGACAATTCGGGCTCGATCGGTGGTTACGACGCGAGCCCGCGGCAGCATCACGACGAAGATTGAACCGCCGCTCCGGGTCAGCCGATCTGGCAGCCCGGAGCATCAAGACTAGTGCGCGAACTCTTTTGGTAGAGGTATCATCACCATATGCCATATATATATATTAATAAAATTCTCTCTCTCTCTCTCTCTCTCTCTCTCTCTCGTGTGGATATGTGTGAGATTCTCTCTCTATCTCTATGTGTGCATATGTGTGAAAGATCCAGTCTTGGGAACGATCGACGACGATCGACGACGCGAAATCATTCCCGCACGTATTAGTTCGGGTTTTTTACACTCCGGTTTCTCGGTGAAATGACGAATTGGCTAGATCGTCTTCGAGAATAGAGACGAACAAGGTGTTTTCTTCGTAAGAATGATCAACCCGTACCCCCAACTCCCGAATTCTATAAATAACGTTAAATTATCTCACGATCGTATGTTCGTTCGATGGAATGAAAATCGACGTACATATATATATATATATATAAATTCACATCTGAGTTTTGCGAATCTTCTTTTACGATATTTCGAAGATCTTTTATCCTCACGGGCATTCAAGATAGTGATAAAACTTCGAGGACAAATTTTTGGTGGGCGTTGCCTTTTGTTTTTGTTTCTTTGAAATATACATTCTTGCCGAGATTACTCGTAATTGATATTCAAAGAGAACGCGACGGGATAAGAGACTTCAACGGGAGACACCGAGATGCCGTTGTTCGCGGGGAATCAAAACGACGAAACGTTTTTCGTTATCGTTATCGGACTCGTTACGATCGCGACACCATTATAACAAACGAATATTATCCGCTGTGCGACTATCCAATGCTACAAAATATATCTATAGATATCGCGATTACAGACCGCGGTATTCGGATAGCTCGCATATAATGTCAATTGGTTAATCAACGATAAGGTCGAAACAATTTGGAAAACAAAATAGAAGAAGAAGACGAAAAAGAAAATGGCTCTCGAACGATTCAGCAGCGATACGTTGATTTTGTATCTTAAATATGTCGAGACATCTCTATAATCGAGTATATTTAACCGTTTGCCAAAATATGGCCGGGACAATGAAGAACGGCGCGGCGCTGATGCGGATACTTACACGAGACTCACATAATCTCAATTAGCACACGCGCGAACTTTGACGATTACGAATTATCGTATTTTCATCGCTCGTTTCTCTCGGGGACTCTTCGAACCCCGTGGCGCATAAAGCGTTTAATATGGGTAACAGAAAAAAATTTCTTAAATAAAAAAAACAAACAATAAGAAATCATCGCCATGTGTAATTTCTGAAATCGTTCGACGAACGTTGCCCGAAATATCGCGTACGATCGCCGAGTCGCGACTCGAGTCTCGTACTATCGGGATTTTTCGATGAGTGGGCCAAAAGTCTTGTTCCCATTTCTAACTGTAGCGTGGATCGGTGAAAGTGCGCGATATCATCGGCAAAGCCACGCGCTGAGAAAGCCCGTCCCGAAGCGCATCTCAGTGTCGCGTGCCCGTTGCGTGAAAATTATAATGGCGGTGCATTAATAAAAAAAAAATTTTAAAAACGAGCAACAAATAAAGGAGAACGAATAAAGAATAAGATCGATTCTCGACCTTGGCCGCCAAACGCGTAACGTAACACCCGTGATCCTCGATCGTATCGCAGCGATCGTGGGAATCGAAAAACCGCACCCGGCGTATACGACCGATTTATAGATAACTACACGAACTAAAATGTTTACACGCGCACATAAACACATACAGGCAAAAACAAAGAGAGAGAAATATCTAATTAAGGCCAACATGGTGAGCTCGAGATGCGTACGAGTGAAACAGAGAAAAAAAACGCGAATAAGAGAATACAAAAATAATAAATAAAATAAAAATAAAATAAAAACATGTGGAATCCTCGAACCTTTCCAATTCGCGAAAGCGCGAAAACAACGCCATTAAAAACAATTTCGAAGCGTCGTACTTATAGTATTTTCATCATTAATTTATTGTTTCTCGTATATAATTGCTACGAAGTTAGTCGAGACAAGGGTGAAAGAGAAAAGGGAAATTTTCGAACGACCAAAAGGGTGAAAAAGGAAAGAAAACGTTTACCGTGAGAAAATACGCGATAGAGAAATATTGAGTGAGCGAGAAGACTTTCGCACTTTTTATTTCCTTTTCGTTTTTCTTTAACACTGTTATTGAATTATTTCGAGATTAATGTTATTTATCAATTGCCGTACATTTACGAACAAATTATTGCGAAAGCCATTGTTATGTTGTTTCTTTTTCTCACACTCTCTCTACGAACATCGTATCGTTGTACGATTATCTCTCACGTTTCGAGCTTGTACTTTGATCTGGAATAAAATATACACACACATACATACATATATATATATATATATGCGTGTGTGTCTGTGCGTGTTTGCGTGTGGGTGTGTGTGTGTTTATAAAAGCGATCGGCCGTAATGAAAGAGAAAGAGCATCGTTTCGATAGAGTTTGTAAAAGCCATGTAACTGTTGACCGAGCGGATAAAAGTTGATTGGGAAGTTGATGTGATAATACTTATGTGCCAAATAGCGCTTTCGGGGGTCAAGGGGGTTAAATATCGAAGGCCTCTAGTTTCGACTCTCCTCGTTGGCTCGACATGAAAACTCGATGTAATTAACTTCTTACGTGTCCTTTTTTCACCGTCTTTTTTTTTTGTTTCTTTTTATTATTTATAATCAGTGCAATTTTTATAAATATATACACATATATATATATATATATATATATATATATATATATATATATATATATATATATGCGTATTTGTGTGGGTGGGTGAGTGTTTCTGCGGGTGTGTATGTGTGTGTGTATCTATATACATACACGCACACTCGTATATATGTATATACTATACACATATACAAGGTACCTAAATATAATTTTATAAAGAGAGCCAGTATCCTCGATGTATCTGTGCGTATTTCCCGATAAGGCGCATCATAGGCACACGCTCACACTATACGACAGGACAAAACACGGCGTGGCGCATACGTAGGATAGCTTAATGTTGATAATATTTATTTTATGTATATAATGGAGTTGTACAATGCACCAGGCTAGATAAAATTCATTCTCGAGAAGAAGAAAAAAAGATACGCAAAAAAAGAAAGAAAATAAAAAGAAGAAGGAAAAGAAAAGAAGAGAGATAGAGACGAAAGGAGAGAGAAGCGACGCAGGGGCGTCAATATTATTATTGTACAGTGTAACTATATTAATTGTGATGTACCTACGTAGCCGTATGTGTAATTAATTGAAACGCTTAGATAAATAATGTTAATTGCGATAAGCGTTATCGTCGTTTATTAACGATTCGTTCATTAATGCTGGATTTATCAATATCGTTTAGATTCGTTTTATCACGATTATTAAATGTCGAAAAAAAGCTGCTACCGTTGGCCGCTAACGAAGCAGCGTACAGTTTTATTTAAGCGATTAGCTTTAGTTTTAACGAATACCTGTAAACGGTAGACGAGGTTATACGTGCCAGTCTTAACGAAAGACGTTTTTTTTTATTTTTTTTTATTTTATTTTATTTTTTTTTTTATCGCGACGGTAACTAAGTTAATAACTGTACGATCACGAGACTTATACGACACGTGAGACGTAAGGCCGAGCCAAAACTCGTCGTTTCTTTTGTTTGTTTTGTTGTTGTCACATTCGAATAGAATATTTAAAAACGAAAGAGAGAAAAATAAGGAACAAAGTATAAAAAAAAAAAGAAAGAAAAAAAAGAACGATTATAAAGACTGTCGCGTCGAACACGCGATGCATGCCGGATATCGATTTATTATTTGATCCTTGCGAACGGGAAACGTTCGATGGGCTTGATACTCGCGAGTTCGCTTTTTCCGTGGAAATTAATAATTCTCACGTTGGATATAACCAACTATACATTCGCTAATATTATCGTTCACCCCAAAATTGCATCGATGCACGCGGAATATCGGCGGACACTTTGGATTTTACTTGTGCACTTCGATCCAGTCCCAATTGCCATTGCCAGTTGTTATCTCCAAAGACGCTTATTTTCTTTTCCGGTCCCGCCTCCCTCCCGCCCCTCGCATCACTTTTCGTTCTCTTCTTTACGTCGAAATATTTTCGCATAGCGCGTGATAACGCTTTAGCGAGTGAAAAATTACTTGTCACAAATTGTCGTACGCGGAAAAGCTGCCCGTCTTGCATTTTACTCGTTAATGTGCCATATTTTTCTTTTTTTTTTCTTTTTTCGTTCATTCCCCTTCCCTAAGTGCACACGTATTTGCCAGATTATTAATCGGATAATTGAAGAAAGAAAAAAAGAAAGAAAACTTCGCCAAAATCTAAAGTTGCCATTTGAGAATATCATTCGGTTTTGAGCACACCTCTGCAGATATACACCTCCTCCCTCGCGCGCACACATACACAAACACACACATACACACATACTCACACGTAAACAAAAAGACTCGTTCTTCTTTTTTCCGGATAATTAATTATTCGGTGGCTACAAACGCGAGTCATCGCAATTTGCTCATTCTTTTATTTTCTCCGGCTTTAATGAAGCAAACAGTGAGGTAAAGAAAACGGGGCGAAGCTGTATGAATAGTAAATTGTAAATCGAATACGCATACTAATATTATGGTATACACCTAACGTTAAAGAGAAGAAAAAGAACACGTGGAACTAACATCCAATCTCAATATTCCAAGCATTCACTTCATTTACATGTACGTTGTTGTTAATGATTAAAAATATATGTATGTATGTATGTACGTATATGTATATATATGTATGTATATATATATATATATATATATATATATATACAGACAGACACACACCATTAATAAAGTAATGCTTTACTGAATTCGGACTTAGTCGTAGGTACGACGTTACTCGTAGGGATCTTTGTATGTATGAGAGAGATGTAAATAGTTACGCGATTCTTGGTTGAAAATTGACTGCGCGTGTATGTGTGTGTGTGTATGCGTGTGTGTATATGTGCGCTCGCGAGCGGGACGAAGATTATGTGAAAATGATGAGGAAGCGAGAAAAAAAGAAGCAATTAAACGCAAGTATTGATGCCATTGACATTCTCACGGCCACCTTAACACACATGTTGCATCGAACGACATGAAAACGGCATACAATCAAAATAATTACAACTGTTAGAACGAACATGCGAAAAAAATTGAAAAGAAAAGGGAAAAAAAAACACGACGTATATAAAGAAATTTCTTTGGTAATCGCATAAACAAATTGAATTTCGAAAGATAAGAGATATAATTAATCCACGAATTGTATGCGAACGCTGGACGAGTTCTATGGCTTTATTAAACGAAAGGTGTTAAGGTGAGCCGTAAACAAAATGAAAGAACGAAGAAAAAAAGAAGAAAAATAAAAACGAAGAATAGCATATTAGCTGAACAATGGAAAAGTCACGGCTAGGGATTTCCTTTTTGTTATTTCCAAAGCTTTTCCGCTCTTTCGGCTGTTTATACAAATTATATAGTAGCTACGCAATTTACTTATGTATTCGAGATTGTTTTGGACTATCAATGGGCAAGATGCATCGAATCGCGAGATTCGACGGTCTGTGCGTCGTGAGCGATCCCGGAGCTTGAAGTTTTAGCGCTATTCGGCTGTGACCAAACGATAGAAGATGCGCTCATACCTCTGATGCAAAAAAGAAATAAATGAAAAATCACGCGAAGCGTGTGTGTGAACAAGGAAAGAAGTAAGAAAAAAGAAACTGTATTTATTGTCGCAGGAAGTTTCGTAGTTGATTATATATATATATATATATATATATATAATCACAGATAATATGATAATTAAAACTTATCACATCAAACGAATCGCCAGTCATGACACACAAACTATCCTAGATGTGACTTTTCCTCGTGGGATAGTGACATCAAAATTGCACTGTATCACACTAGGAGAACAGCGCTATTATATAATACATATAGATGTATCATTATATTTATTATAATAATTTAAAAGTTAGGTACTCTTTGTTGTTTGTATTTTACAACCGTAATCATTATTACATATAAATAAACGACTACATAAATGATTTCATTCGTTGAAAAAATTCCTTTTATTCAATGATAACGAAGATACATCTTCAGTAAGAAAAGCGTCTCCTCGGTTTGCAATTCAGCGCCACCCAATTTCATGATTACCGTCTGAACTTTATCCAATTGCTGTTTCTCCGAGGGGGTCATCATCTCGGCTATCTGCAATACACGTGGATGAAAAGAAGATGGTCGTTACGAAACAAACCGCGTATCGATGGATAAACGTAAACTTCGCTAACCTCTGCCAATTGTTCTTCGGTCGCTCCGTGATCTTTCAAATTACTCGTAAGCGCCTGCATTCGCATCTGTTTATCGATCATTCGTCGATTAACAGCTGACTCGTGTTCGCGCCTGTACATCATGTTGTACAGTGCGTGATAACAGTGCTCGATCTCCATCCGTACGACTTGATTCAGATCTATGTGAAATAGAAAAAATGCTTTTGATGGAGCTGCAGCTATGCCGGTTTTCTTCACTTCTTGCATCTGCAAATAATTCTCTTGCAGCAGAGTATAAGTCAAGTGTTTGGCCTCTTTGGCCGGTATCATCGCCAATTGTTGAATTTGTTCCTGCTCAATGAAATTTCGGCTTCGAACTAATCTGAAATTTTCGTACGATACATATTCCACTCGTCTTACGTACGAATCTATAAAATTAAACTATTAGTACAAATATTCGTGCTTACCTGAATATCCTAGCGGCTTTAGAACCAAATCGTTCCATCACAATGTTCTCCACAGTAGCCCATGCCAATTGCGTGAAAGCTTCCTTCATGTGGACACTAAATTGACCACCACCCGAATCACCGACGCGTTTTAAAAACTGACTGGAATCTTCTTCTGCAATAAAAATCGATAAATACCGAGGATTAAGGCACCACGCTCCTTTTCGTCGACGCTCGAAATGGCAAATCGGCATGTATCAGAAACCTACCGATTAGTCGTAAATATTGATCGACGTATTGATATAACAACGGGACATCCAACTTCTTAATCGAGTCCTTTATGTCGGTGAACGGTATAGGATTCGAAGTATCCGCCCATGATGCTGTTCTTATATACATGAGATACAGCAACTGTCTCATCAATTCTCCAGCATTCTCGTCAAGAATTCTCGTTGTGGCTTGAACTATTATCTGATCCCTTAGTGTAAAAGTTATTTGGTGAATTCAGCAACAAAAATTGCTTGCAGGCTAGCGATATCTCACCTGAGATCTTGTATAAGTCGGTCAAAGTTGACTGTCCAGTAAATTTTATCATCGCCCGGATCATCCTTACCTCCGGCGAGAATTTTACTCAGAGCTTTCATATTCAAATCCGGTACATCAAATTCTGGCTTATCGCTGGGAACTTCCGCAGCGGTTTCTGTACACAAACAGCGCACCACAAATTGGTTTTTAGCTAGCAGCTCAAACTTTTCTTTCATTTCTGCTGGTGTTGGAGGGACTGGGGCTGAGACAAATACAAAAATAAACATATCGTTCTAATGTGAATAAGAAAAGTCCAAGAGAACAACGAACAAAGCAGGAACTCACATTTTTTACAGTGTTCCAATTTCTCACAAGTTTTTACAATTACTCTAGATGCTGTGTCGTATCCGTTTCTGAGTATTTCTTCAAGAATCATCTCGCACTCGTCGCCGCAACATTTCTTCACAAAATACATATATCTGTAAACATGACAATCATTGTTCTATCGTAGATGTACTTGACAGGTTTGTATAATATCGGGAAAGTACAAACCTGGAATAGCGCAGCATCATAATAATACGATCTGGTTGAATCGTATATGTCATGGCCTTCTCGGTCCTTTCGTGGGTCACTAAGCCATGTTTTATCAGCACACATAGCGATTCTTTAATCTGAATTTGATCATAAACAAATTTTTAACCATTGCACCCATTCGGATACATATTATTATATATTCAGCAATAAACTACTGAATATTCGTACTTTATCTTGATCGGATAAAGTATACCTTGCTGATAGGAAGACCACTGGTACCCCGAAGAAAAGGCAATGTTTGAGTACCATTTTTGTAGAGATGATCGCCGATTGTTTGAATGATTAAACCAAAATGTTCTACCAATATCAGAGAACATAGCTTTCCACAATAAGACATGGCAAAATTCACTTGCTCCACGTTAATGACAAAGTTTGCGATCGTAAATGTATCAAAATTCGAATATTGAAATAAGACACATTTGTGGCTGCAAAATAAATGAGGATGTCAATGTCAAAATTGCAGTGTGACAAATTATTATAAAAATACAAGTCGGAGCACGTTAATAAGTTGTGACAGCGACCGGTGTCAAAATTGTTAATAAAGAAAATTATGATATTTATGGAAAATATAAATGCGAAGATCAACTAGTTACGAGGGTGTAAATACCGGTCGTCTTATATACATAATAGTGATTGAAAAGGGTCAAACATTATTCATAAATATACCATGTGATATCACAGATGAAAAATGGATTTCAATCCTCAACCATTCCTGAAAATAATGTTACGTAGCATTTTGACAAGGATATTTGCAGGAAAGCGGAGGATGTCAAAAAGAAAATAAACGTTCCGAATATTATAACCAACAGCAAATAATTAGTATCATACAAATTCTATGTTTAAAATCAGTTCAGCGATCACTAGTTCTAGGAAACATTGGGAAACATAACCTCTTCCTTTTCCAAGAGTTATTTGTCATATAATCGCGCCCTCTAAAGGACCGCATGCTTTCAGCTACGAACTAGAAATACTGTTTGACCTGCGTCTAAAATACCAGCAGTGGATCTATCAGTGATTGATGAAATATAATGTGCTGTACGTGATTTTGTCGTGTTTACATGGGCTTCGATTCTGCGCTTATATACCATAAATATTGTATTTAGAGGATAATTTAAAACAAGTATTATTCAATAATAACACTTCTGTAATCGATCTTGAAAAGCTGTACTCAATATTCGTAGTAGAGAATCATTTCCCGCCTCTTGGAATATCGATATAGTACCATCTATTGGCGAACGCGTACACTGTTCATATAGACGAGGTGACTCCGACACTAATTTTGTAGCCAGCGTTCGACTGGTCAGCGAGTTTGAGCGAATTTACCCGATTTACTGAGAGCAGACGAACGTAAGAACATTACTTATATTTTGCGGAATCAATTCGATTCGCTAAGAAACCAATTGCTGTAATCGTTAGTCTGGAATGTAAGTTGGCATAAAACAATGCATTTGTTTTATTCACTACGGGTTGTCCCATTATTTACTATTGGAGTTTGCTCTAACGTGGTCGTTCATCGATTATGGCTTGTAACGTCCGGCGTTTCTAGAAAGTTCTGCAGAGTTTGATGGTCCACAAATTTGATTAATATTTTAGAGCATACTATTGTCACAATCTTTGCACGAAACCGCCAAGCTACCTTCATGCATAAGTTGCATATTGACGATTGCATTTTTCGCGAAAATTTGGATTTTACATTTAATTGTACAAATTATATTTCTAGCCCACCTTTAATATGGCTGCTGTCGATATCTCCCCGCTAAAGGATGGTGGTGTACTGAAAGAAATCTTGAAAGAAGGTTACGGAGATGAAGCTCCGAGTTCTGGCAGTGTAGTAACGGTTCATTACACCGGGACATTATTGGACGGAACGGAGTTCGACTCCAGTACCGAACCCTTCCAATTTAATCTTGGACGCGGTCAGGTAATCAAGGCCTGGGATATCGGAGTAGCGACTATGAAGAAAGGAGAGGTCGCAATGCTCACTTGCGATTCCAAATATGCTTATGGAAAAAGTGGTTCCCCACCAAAAATACCAGCGGACGCAACATTGAAATTCAAAGTAATTATCTATTCGATAAACATCAATTGGAATATACATGATATCGAGCAATACAACTTCTCAAATATAGGTAGAAATGATTGATTTTACGGGTGAAGACTTGAGTCCGAATGACGATGGAAGTATCCAACGATTTCAAATAACAGCTGGCAAAGGCGGTGCTTATCCAACAGATGGTTCGATAGTAGATGGTAAAGATTTTTCAGAAATATATCTTAATTTCCGCGCATCAGTCCATTAATTGTTTCGTTTTTAAAAAATATTATTTCAATTTTTCCTCATTCCAGTACATCTGATTGGCAAATACAATGATAAAATTTACGAAGACCGAGATGTTCAATTTGCCCTTGGCGAGGGCGAAGAGTTTGGTGTTATAGAAGGAGTAGAGAAAGCCTTAGAAAAATTCAGTAGCGGCGAAAAATCAAGACTAAAGATCAAGAGTAAGTATGCATTTAAAAAGGATGGAAAGCCGGAATTCAACATCCCACCAAACGCAGATGTCGAGTATATATTAGAGTTGAAGAACTTTGAGAAGGTATTTGAACGGAAAAATTTATGTTTTTAACGAGCGTTATTTGACTATCGTTTTCTAAGTCTTCTTACATCTCTATAGGTGGTGGAGCCATGGTCTCTCGAAGGTCAGGAAAAAATAGCTCAAGCAAAATTGTACAAAGACAAAGCGACCCACTATTTCAAATCGTCAAAGTACACATTGGCAATCAAGATGTGTCAAAAAGCAGTCAAGTACTTGAACGACGAGGCCGATTTCGAAGGTGATCTCAAGAGCGAACGGGCAGATTTAATTACATCTGGTTATCTGAATCTCGCGTTATTTTTCCTCAAAACTGAGCAATATGCGGAGGCAAAGGCTGAGTGCGACAAAGTACTGGCAATCAATCCGAACAATGAAAAAGCACTGTTTCGACGAGGCCAAGCCCATCTTGCTCTTACATCACCGGACTTGGCGATCAAAGATTTCCAAGCTACGCTAAAGGTTGAACCCAAAAATGTTGCCGCAGCTAAACAGATTGCTGTGTGTAACGCCGTCATCAAACAGAACCTCGCGAGAGAGAAAAAACTGTATGCGAACATGTTTGACAAATTCGCTCAAGCGGATAAACAGGTAAGTTTCAAATATATCAATTATGATGAAAATGATTTATTTTGTGATAAAATTAAAATTCATTGAATAAAAACAAAATGATTAGATTAAGATTTGGGATAACTTTTTCACGTTTGATCATTAAACTGTTAGTAATATCGCAGAAGGAGGAAGAAGAATTACGACAGCAGCCTGATGTGATGCGGGGAACATTGGGCGAATGGGGCCAGGAAGAAAGACCAGGAGGAAGAGACGCGACTGCATTCGAGAAGGAGAATCCTAACATTCTAATGCTCAACGCCAATGGAAGTGATGAATTCAAGAACATGTGAATTTTTAATTCTTCACGCTTAACACTTCATTACAATAACATTCGTTTTTATATCACATTTTTCAACATTCTTGCCTTACGATTCAATTCGAGAATTTTCATTAAGATTTATGTATACCGATGTATCGTGTAATTCCTCTGTCTATATATAAATCATCATTCCAAAACTTTGATTGAATTTGCATTTGTGCATAGCAATGAATGTTTCTATGTATCGGTCTTATCGTGTAGCAAAACGTGTAGTAAGTGGTTAAACGAGTCTTATCCAATATCCCTGAAAGTACTAGATGGCCACTACAGCATTGACCCATTGAATATATTATTAGCCTCTAGCTAATAGCCGATAAATTTACGAGAAAAGAGACAATTTTTTCTTTATTGAATCTATCGAATAGCAAATTACGGGAAACCGAAAACAAAGATGTTCACGCAACATATGGGCTCTCGAGCAGTCCGACTTTTCTTGAAAAGTTCCTTTCCATGACTAGACAAATGGCTAGAGTAAAGATGTATATGGCCATGCCTGCTCTATGACCTGAGTTCTATGCACTGCCATGCGTGTGTATTGTATGCTATTGTATGTGTGCTCTGTTTTGCATGCTCTGTGCCAAGTACTCTGTACAACGTGCTCTTCACTTGTATAAATCTTGCACCTCTTTTAACATTATGTTATCCTGATACAAAGTGAAATTTTCTATGTTCAAATAAAGAATTTTCGACTGACACGTATTACCCCGACCTTTTTTCATTTAGAATACCTCTTTCGTCAGAATAAGGCCCTAATACAAATTGCGATTTCCGATGCCCAAATCAAATATTTTCGACTGACAGGCATTACCGCGACCTTACTTTATATCCCGTGTAACATCTTTTGACATTATACAATATATGTTCGACCGGTTCGACCAGAGTAGACACATGAGAAAAGAAGACACATGTCATCATTGCTAAGTCTGTCAGGTCTGCCTTGTCAGTCACGAAAACACCCGAGCGTCGTTACGGTCTACGGACCGACGGACGGACCATCAGATTATATATATATATATGTTCGTTTCGCCATATATGACTATGCTAGCGCAGCCAACTTCCTGTGGGTACGAAAGTACCCACAGTTCACTATTTAGCCGCTCAGATGTCGCCCCACCGGACCGATTCTTGAGGTTTCAACATTCGACGAGCGTTGCTGATCTCCCTACTAATCTCTCTGCTCGAAACTGCGGTTGTCTTATTACTACGTTCATGACGAAGCCACGAGCGTTGTCCAATGACCGACTACAAAAAATGCGCGCGGTACGGCTGAGGCTTCCGCTCGAGCAGAAGAAAAGTCGGGGCAATGTGGGTCATTAAAAAACCTGTGAGCCTCCTAAGCATCACAACAATTGACAAATTTATAATTTTATTACTAGTATAATTGTTAACGTAGGGAATTGTTTACAACAGTGCCCACCTCGGCCCCGTGGGCCGCAGGTACCCCCTCCACATAAGTTTCTTACTCTGCAATCGAATTTTGTGATTGATCGAATTCGTCTCACACCGACCCCGATTTGTCCACAAATAAACGTGAATATCCTATTTTGAGCCGATGTAAACACGACAGATCCCAATACGAGCATGGTTTCACCGCAATTCACGGACACCCAATCTGCTGAAAGTATATTGTTCATAAATTCTTTACGTTATATAGAAATAATAATTCGTCCGTCCCAAAACGATGTAAATTTATTTTTAATAACGAAATCAACTCCATGGAAAATAGACATGCCACGGAAAACCACTAGTACGAGAAAGGTGAAGAATCTACAACGTGAAGTGAAATGAGAACTTGTAAGACCAAACTCTGAAAAAGTAAATTTAGTAAGTCGTAATCAAACTGGTGATTTTTATGGTGGAAGTGTAGATATGAGCATTATACCTTAGATAGAAGTTGTTTACCCGTTAATTCAGACCTAATTCGCGTTTTTCTTAGCATGTTAGGATATTGATACCGAGGATGAGTAATACTAACTTTTTATTAGATGCACTCATCTACAATGCCGAGCCGCGTATAACTCATTTATAAAATACCCCAGAGACACTCACCTAATGGAGTTCGAGGAAATGTGAAAAAAAATCCATATCGATAGAGCTGAAGTCAGTTTTTACATCCTGTATTCGGAAATTCTGAAATGATTTTTACCGATACCGGATCACTAAGTGTTAATAGACATTTACCGAGTATACTGGTGCTGGCTATAAAACTACCGTGTAAAGAACGTCATTGAGTACATACTAATCGTTGTATACGAAACAATAGAGAAAAGAATGAAAAAGGTAATAATCTTCAGCGAACCAATAGCGAAGGTTCGGTCAAAGTCAAATCGCCAAAGGTCGTAGACACACGAGAGCCGTGTTTATGGATCTTTTTGCTTCTTTCCCCCAGGGCTCAATGAAGATGTAAATTTGCGAACGCTGTCGAGCCGAGGTGCATTAAACGAGAAATCACATTTAATTTTTACTCGATCAAATAAATTTCACGGAGCAGAGAATTTCTCATGCAAAAGTAAATAGCGACCATTTCCCATTCTTAATGACTGCACCATGCAAATTACCTGAAACAAATCACAAAAATGGCCAATTGCCAAGAAATTTGTGAAAACTTGTCCAACAGTCGATGAATATATCTTCAATAATTTCATACAATATTCGATAAATATGCGAGCACCTCAAAGAAAATATTTCTTTTCTTAACCGCCTCTTGTTGCTCGTTTATTCAAAAATTGATATCAGCAAAATCGATTGAAACTTTTGAACTAATGATCCGAGTAGAATTAACGAAAATGAAATATTTTCATTACTCAATATTCCAAAAATCAAATACTTTGATTCTTCTTCACTCGTGCAAGCGTTTCATCGTCGCTCGATTTGCATTTCGTGCATTCCTTATATCAGAGCCGGAAGTGATTTGTTCCCCACCGTTACTTTTTGATTCTCGGCACGGAAGCCCGGCATATCTTCATTTAATTTTTTCTTCGCATTCTCCTCGATTCCTCTTCTCTCTTTCCACTCGTTTTCTATATCTTCGTTTTCATTCCAAAGATTTTACTCCCTCTTCTTTCTCCTACCTGGAGAATCGATTGAAGCTCGTCGCGGAGTTGGCGATTTCGCATCCACGAAGCTTCCCGATCTGCAGTCTCGTTGTTCGGATTATCAGCGATCGATGGACTCGAACATCGAGATATAAAAATGGCATCCTGCAAATCGTGCGGCAAAAGAAATCGCCTCCGTGTCTGGTTAAATCCCGGAAGCATTCACGAAGATAAATTTTCGGCGTAAACACAATAAAAGCTGTGCTTTTTTATATTAACTAGTGACAATTTTTCGCTCTTCTATATTCGGTGATTTGCAAGTTAAAAAAAAGGAGTTTTGATCCGACGTCTCGACGTTTTTTGGCCAGTGACCCATCCTCTCTTTCTGTGTAAGTGAACAAATTACGCAAGGATTATGTACATTAACATTAAGAATCGAGTATTATTGAAAAAAAAACAAAGAAAACGCTATTATCCTTAGTGCACATAATGGTTAATTTTAGTCTCAATCCGGGTCTTCCCTTTACTTCATTACGAGGATACATATGCCGATATATAGTTTTCCCCAGAGATCCTGCCTTGCCTATTGATGAGACTTGACGATTTTCAAGCAAAAAAAAGCGACTGTTGGTTTGTCATCGTGTCTTGTCGAGAATAATTTAACAACAGCGCAATAACTTTGCATTCCGATGCTTTATATTGACATGCGATTGTAAATTACGTACGGCAATATACTCGAATCGTTACGAACAGCGTGGTCTCTTCGAATGAAAAAGAAGCAATATTCATACTGGAAAACTAATATACCGCCTGACCTATCGAATACGATAAATAGATATCTGCAAATCATCGCAGAAATATTTATTTCAGGAAATGCTCGAAACCAAGAGAAACGAAGATATAGCGACATGAGCGTTAACGAGCGTATCTTGTAATAGCTATTGCGGAAATGATGAATTGGGAATTCCCGTTGGGATGCGGTCGTACACGTCGTTGACGTTCATGTCGGTATTTGTATTATTGTTCAATATTGATAGTGATTGACTAACGTTCCTGATTTTTCGTGTACTCGACAGATATAAAAAATGTTCGGAAGAACATATGGAATCTTCGTTACTTTCGTGGTACTCCTCAATTTGATAATATCGGGATTATCTCAGTCACCCTGTCCGGATTATTTTAATTATCTCAGGGATGAAATTACTGGCGATATCGTAGGAAGGATCGAGATACCAGGACCACCGAAAAACGTTCCTCTGCATCTACGGATAAGTCTAAGCGTTGCTACTTCATTGCCAACAGTGAGTCTCTTATAATCTAATAATTTACAATTGTTTATTAATAGAAGGTCAATAAACTGTATATTATTGCAGTTTTGTCATAATTTTATTATAATTACCGTCAGCCGAATGAAAATAGTGTAATCTTGAAGGATGGAAATAAATGTCGTCTTTATAGAGGGATGAACCATTTGGATAACGAAAATACGAACGTGTTGTTTAGAAATACGTAGGTCGACTAGAACTGGCAAGTTCTAGAACGGAGGCTGTACGAGCGGTTCAACAAGGCAGGCCTCTGGTTTATCGTCTTTCTTTCCCACTTCGTAATCCGATTCCACTGCTCACGGAGATATTGTTCAATGGACAGCGTTATTGCATAGGCCGCCGAGGTATCGTATCAAATAATTCGCGACGTTAATATTAGTGTTACTCATCGTTTTCTTATAAATAAAAAATTCTTTAAACTTATCATTTCAGCCGCCGGTCCGATAGTAACAACGATATTTCTCGAGCATATTCTCTACCCCCCTGGAGTGATAGCTCTTTCGGATAATCGACCATCTTCCATTCCCGGTGATTTTTCAAACATTCCTGAAATATTACCTGCGAACGAATTCTCATCGGTTCCAATTTCCCATCGACCCATCGAACCATCCCATCCGTTCATGCCACCAAGCGAGATCGATCAAACTTTTATAGATAGGAATCAGCCGGATCTTCCGTCGTTCGCTACAACGACTCCTCAGAATCCATATTTTATTCCTAGCTCGCCGGATAACGATGAGCAAGGCTGTGGACGTCCGTATGCAGCTGGCGTGAATTTCCTCATAGCCAACGGTAAGAGAACTTCACCGGGACAGTGGCCTTGGCTGACAGCGATTTTTCTCGCTAAATTGGAATTCAAGTTTCAATGCGCTGGAAATCTTATTACCGATAAACACGTAATAACAGGTATATCTACAAATAGAAATTAAATCAACGATATTACTTTGGGTTTTCCATTTGTTCGTCAATTACCGATGTATAATTCTTTTGGTATTCAGCTGCCCATTGCAAGTTCGATGATAACTTGGACGTGCCAGCAAGTACTTTTCTCGTTGTTCTTGGGCGTTTTCATCTGGACGAATGGCGAGAGCGAGGCTCGAAATCCCTCGAGGTATTAGAATTTCGTGCACATCCGGAGTATCGTAGTCGTGTCAGCGCGGATGCGGATCTAGCGATAATAGTTCTCAGAGACAGAGTTCAATTTACACCGAGAATACAGCCACTTTGCCTTTGGTCAGAACCGATAAATCTTGAGAGTATCGTTGGGCGCGATGGCTATGTCGTTGGTTGGGGAAGAGACGAGAATGGTCATCAGTATTTGAAGGAACCACGGATGGCTACAACGCCGGTAGTTTCACAGGTATGACAATTTATTTATTTTTGTCAAACCCAAGTTCAACCGAACAACCTTAATTCTTAAAAACTTCCCTGTTACGATCAAAAATGTTTTCTCCCTTTGTTCATTCTCGTCCTTGCAGGAAGACTGCCTGAGAAGTCATACAACTTTCGTACCGGCAACATCGAACCGCACTCTCTGTGCTGGCCGCAGGGATGGTAGTGGACCGTGTAACGGCGATAGCGGTAGTGGTCTAGTTATTCTCAATCCCAAGACAGGGCGTTATCATTTACGCGGTATTGTGTCATTATCGCTCTTCGACACAAAAACGATGTCGTGCGACCTTTCTCAATATATTGTTTATGTTGATGTAGCAAAATTTTTGCCTTGGATAAAAGCCCAAACGGAGCATTGACCGGTAAAAAAAAGACTTTGATCAGATATTTGTAAAAAAATGTATTAGATAAAAATCGTGGTCGTTATTGTTTATCAACTAAACCTGAACGATTGTGCTCTCACGAAAAAGCGACGCTGTCATTCGTGATTATTTATTGTGTTTTTCTAATTTCCCATACCAGCTTAATAGTTTTTAAACGTATAAGCAAAATAGTTAATTATCTTATTTACAGAAGGCTAATCTTTTGTAAGAATTCGATTTAGTTTCTCATGAAAGAAATCATCATTTCGTTATCAACTATAGACGAATATTTCATGCGATCATTCTACGAGACGTAGACTACTCGCTTGGTTGTTCGAGGAGATGCCAATTGCAACAACGGTATTGAAAAAAAAGTACCACGAAATTAGTTAGACGACACGCGAATCTCATTTCTTAACAGTTACACGAGAGTCACCACTTTGAAAAACTTTTAATTCAGCGATGACGTATATAACTGCGACGTCGAACTCGGCGAGTAACTGATAAATCATGAGCGTCTTATCGCCTTCTCATTCTCCCTATAAAAGTCAACTTGAGAACTGTACCTGACGAACGTTTAATTAAAACTTTTCTTTTAAATCGAAATATAACTCTATGATCGTGTGTAAAATTGCATTCGTTAATAAAGTCTTTCCATTCTTTATTCTTCCTTTCGTCATCGTCTCTTTTCAGCAGACCGCAGTCGCCCAAGTCTTGCCGGACGCTTTTTTAATTTGAAACAATAAGGATGTACGCAGTGGGGATTCAGTTTGCTCTCGGCAGTCATGTATCGCACGGGCAAGTTGTTTCACGGTCCCTCGACGATGTTTCTGTTATTCTCTGTACTTATTTACATTGCTGCGACGACATTGTTATTGGATGTCGAGGGAGCTCATATCTCAGGTTCCCAGAGGTAATTAACATCTTGAGACACACAGTGTACTTCTTCATGAAGATAACCTTCTCCATTCGAATCATCATTGAACGTCTTCGTGATTACCACACGAAGGCATTTCTATATGTAAATACTCCTTATTCATATTCTGAAGATGGCTGGAACATTAGAAAATATTTTTCAGGAAAATCAAGGATGCTCAGAAGATCATTGGACGATTTTTACGGGATGAGGCGGGCACTGTGTGGCTCTCTGGACTCGCAAAGACGAATGCAGCCCCACTTACTACTCAGGATCTCATGAATGCAATTCTCGAGGCTACGCGAAAAGGCGGAAGAGTCTGGGAAGCAGCTAATATTATCAGTGAAGCATTGAAATCGCAAACTGTCAATGGAACGAGGTCGGAATCTTTAATGGGACAGAATGATAATTGGAAGGATCTCATTACTAACATAGAGTTAGAGGACGACATAATATGTCTATATCGCAAGAGCGTCAACGAAACGGCGAAGAAGACTGACGATTGGAAGACATTCTTGAGAACCGTTTCGCCCGGTTACACGATACACCTGGCGCTGGATACTGGTCGAAAATACGTGATATGTTTAAAGAAAATTGATGTACCGGAAATTACGACTGATGAGCATCTAACAACCCAAGTAGTCTTTTCGACTGCCCAATGGTCTCAATTCCAAAGTGAAGCTACGGAAGAAACGACGAGTCAATTACCACTGAAACCAGAAACATTGTCGATGACTCCTGCATCAGGAATGAAGTCTATGAACAAGGGAAAAGTAGCATCGAGTGAAAGTAATGAGAGTTGCAACGAAGAAAATATTGGGAATTCGAAAAGTATTCGAAATGATGATGGATGCAATAGAAGAGATGCCGATGATGAAGATATCGAGGGGTATGATGAAAATAATGACGATGACTATAAATCTGAGAACGAGGATTCGTACGAGAATGAAGAAGAATTGGAGGAATCGAAGCAGGAAACGAGAAAAGAGTTGAGTATAGAATCAAATGATACATTGAATTCTGACTTTGGATCGCAAAGGCCAATGGGTGAAAGACAATATTCGGCGAGAACGAAAGAGCCACCAATATCGTATCCTTCTACAAGGATACCCAAAAGATTGGAACCTGAAACTGCGGATAATCCTGAATGCAAACGACCGATAATATTTGTGTTACCGAATGGAAACGTTGCGTCGCCATATCAGCCTCGATTACCGATCGGCATGCCGATTCATCAGAATCCAGGACAAAACTTGCTCTGGCAGCCAAGGAATCCTTCGACGTATTCTGAAATTCCTGGTGTTCCATATAATTATTTTTCCTTACAGCATAATTCGCCGAACATCATGAAACCGCATAATCAAGGCAAGCCTATTATTGGATTCAAAACATATGCGCATAAGGAACTTTATCGCCCTGTTACCCCACGAAACATACATTTCCAGCATGAAATTTTCGATAGCAAAAGGCACACCGTAAGATCTTTCGTAAGGCCAACATATTCGCGTCTTCCCAATATGAAATCAGACAGGATGAATAATTCTCAAGGTCGACCGAATTTTATTCTGAATCCGCGATATCCCATTTCAAATTTTCCGCCTTGGAGGATCGAATCACCATCGCTTATGAGAATTCGTCACAAATCACCTTTACCTCACGGATCATCCAGATATGAACACTGGAGAACTGGAGCAGGCAATGTAGGATTTCAAAAACACGTCGAAAAACCTGATTATGCCAGATATGATCTTTTATCACGAGTGACTCCAGAAAGAATTGGTGAATTGGTGAAAGGTCCCGCGAGTATGCGCTTGCCGCTTCTTGTGCCGACTGTTAGGCCCCAATTAATGGAATCAAGACCGGCAAAACAACCGATCGGTAAATTCCAGCAACCCATGTTCTCCGTCCTATCTAGTAGTATACCTCATTCTCCCATCATGAATCACAATGTCGATCAAATTAATCCCACACTCATGAAACTCTTGAGGTTAGCACGAAAACGGCCTCAAGTCCCTTGCATGAATTGCGATCCTATGGGAACTAGTTCTATGCAACAGATCCGTCCAATGTCCAATATTAAAAATCCAACAGTAGTGCCGAATTTTAATGTACCTTATTCGAATAATTTTAATGCCCCTTGCATTGCAAATCCATCGAGCTGTTCGCTTCTAAAATGTAGTGATCCATTGAATTGTCCAAAGTTAAACCAACAGCCTCGAAATTGTCAATTCTCTTCTCCAAGTCCCTGTAACAGACCGATACAATTACAAATAATGATCAACGGTAAGGTACAAGAACCTCTGAGCATCTCTGTACTAACCGAGTCTGGGCAAGATATGCAAATCGTTGGATCGGGTAATTTGGCGATGCCTTATGGGTCAAGAGCGCTCACGGATGGAGTGACCATGAGAAGTGAAGTATACGATGAGAAACATATTCAACTGGAGGGTGCTGAACGTATGCGAGAAGGAGAGGAAGAGACGGATGATGTATTATTGATCGATAAAATCTCAGTCGGAAGCGACGATTTGGAAGACGAAGATGATTTGTCAATGCGAAATGAGACTAAAGGCGTCAATTTGG
Organism: Netelia virgata; assembly: GCA_951802705.1. Classification (NCBI taxonomy): domain Eukaryota; kingdom Metazoa; phylum Arthropoda; class Insecta; order Hymenoptera; family Ichneumonidae; genus Netelia; species Netelia virgata. The sequence continues at coordinate 36,107,935 of OX637865.1, read as the reverse complement.
CTTCGAAAATGGAACTTAGCAAGGATCAGAAAATTGTAGAACGTTTTTTACATGATACGACGATAGAACCAAGCTCGAATGTGGATGTCAATGAAACGATATCTACGACAACGAATTATACTATAATGGTGTAATGAAATAATAAATAACAAACTGATACAAGCCTATCTTGCGTGAACAAATATTTGTCATTCATAGGTTTGAATGTTGACACGTCGAGCGCGGAAAATATGATATTTTGGGGAATGTACATTTTCGCCCACATGCAATTGCTGAATATGTATTTAAGGGATTATATAGAACTTCCATTCTTCTTCGTGACAATCGATCACCTTCGCATCGCTTCTTAGCTATTATTGCAGGATGACCAATATTCCCTTGGTATGCAATTCTTCAACAATTCTAGGTACCGAGAAATTAATGGACGTTAATCCTTAAAGTCATTTCCTACGAGTTAACGAAGAATTCACACACGTAATACCATAAAAGTATGTTTATTTATTGTCCCATCGAAGAAAGGTAAGATAAAAAATTTACAATTTCAAAAATAATTCGCCAGAATTTTTTTTGTCAATTACCCATACGGTATGTAGTCATCGTAAATATTACATCCTTCTTCATTTGTGATCTTATTCCCCGCAAAGAAGTCACATGTGTTCACGCTGTTGCAGAGCCGCTCGTGGAGGATTTCGTGGAGCTGTTTGTTTTGGGTCCCGTGAAGAGGACGGATTTTCAAAAAAATTAATACCGAGGGCAATATGAAAAACATGATTTTCTTTTTGGGACATCATTGGGACCTTGTACGGAACGCTCTGGAAAAATGAAGAAAGGCGTATAATGTGAAATAATTCAACGAGGAAGCACGGGATTAATGAGCATCCCGGAAATAACGTTTTACGAAACTTTGAAGACGAAGGATAAATGAGTGCCAAAGAAAAGTATACTATTCCAATCACAAGTTATATAACAAGAAGAGAGTAGACTTTGGACAGAAGACAGAATCTTTTGTCACCAGTCATAGCAGCCACTTTGACTGTAAACACGATCTTAAAAAAAAACTTGTCCACGAATCGATAACTAGAGATACCGAGAAGAGACTAGAGATCGGACAAACAAAAAATCATCGCGCAACTATGCAACAGCATTTATTTTTAACGCAACCGCGAATTGAGAAAAAAACGTAATAAAGGGAACGGTTCATCAATTCGCTCCCTAAAAACATACTATTAACGTGCCTGAGAAATCGAATGTTGACGAAAAAAAAAAACCCAAAAATTAGTAACCGACGATGTCAATATTGCAAGAATGGAAATAAAGTGTTCTCCCTCGAACGAATAACCGCTGTGATCAAGAGAGCAATGGAAAGTAGCGAGAAATGACGAGCGGTATAGAAGCTCGGCCGAGTCTATCGAGAAAACTCGATATAAGACCGTAATAAACGAAATTTTCGTTTGACGAAGATATTCCATAGTTTCAAAAAATTCGCCACGAGCAAAACTCACGAGCGTATTTGGGGGGAGGGGGGCATGATTTACACAGTGATGATATTACACCCAAGACTTTAACGACATCCGACTGTTCATAATTGATTCGCTTCGATTTGTAAGTGTTGCCGAGAGATCGCTCCCAATACGATCTCGGCGTTGAACACACCTGCAAAATAATATCGTCTCGTTGAGAAACATCGCCTCTTTGAATTGCACTAGTTTAAACAATCAAACTTACTGATATTAGCTCGTAGAACATCGGCCAGCAAGTGAAGATCATCGTCGTGTGTAATAATAATATAATTGATTTTTGTCGAATTCAATTCTTGTATTTGAGCCAACGATCTCCGTGTTTTTTCCATCGTTCCACCCGCGCTGTCGATTATTTCTGCGAATGCACTCGGCGACGGTACGACACTCGGCGTAACGTAGAAAGTTTTACCCTATATAATTTACGAATTAGCAACTTTTTGTTTTCATTACAACTCACCACCTTTATCCAATAATTATTCCACACGAAGTACGCCAGTTTCTCATACCTTAAGTACGGATCCTTTGTTCGAACTAGCAAGGGCTTTCTCAATGTTGCAATTGAAGCTTTTCTCGAATTCCGGATCCCCGAGGGTGTAAGAACTTTCATCGACGAATGTATTTTTCGTCGAACAATCCAATAACCATTGAATATTTACGATATATTTGCATTTTGATAGGCAACATAAGAGTTTGACTGTTCGAATCGGTGATGTCATTACGAGATGCGTGGCATCTCGCCAACTGGATGCAAGAGCGCCTCCAAGCTCGCGAATTCGCTGCAACGAATATCAGTAGTTCGAAAACAATCGTAAAAATATCTGCGCGATCTTACTTCGATCGCCATTTCTGCAATATCGTTATCTCACCTTTGCATGTTTCTTCGGATTTATACCGGAGAACAATATTTTCGGCTGTTTCTCTAGCGATGGAGGATCAGGATTACTAACGACAATCGGTTCATCGAGCCCCAACAAATGAGGTTCTTTGTTCATCAGAGGATCCTCCAGTCGTGGCTTTTTATGTTTCCTCATAGCATTAGGTCCTTGACCGACTTGTTTTACTTTATCATAAGACTCCTGTGTTATGTTTATTGGCATCTTCCAAGCAGCTACGGCGAAATTATACAACTGTTTGTGAATATGATCTTGCAGTGGGTTTCATTCTTATCTCCTGCATAAGATTTGACTTACCCATGAGATGCGGCACGAGAGAGTAATCGAGTCTGAAGGGATTTGCTACACTGAATTGCTGATATTTCGGTGCGTCAGCCTGATGCAATGCACCTCTCTGGCCGCACATCAAATCGGTCAGCCACTGTGCATTCACCACACCCGTTTGCCATTCCCTCGCTTTTTTGTACTTTGGCCCATCAGGTCTGAAATATAGTATTTACGATAAGTACAGTGGTAAGGAAATGTAGATAACGTAAGGAAGAAATAAATTACCTTCTACAAATTAGCAGGGTGTTGTGTCGCGAAAAGTACTTAGTATATTTAGCTCCCAAAAGATCGAGCATCGATTTGACTTTCTCCTTTTCGTCGTCCTCGAAACCGGAGGATGATATGATTTGTTTCGTGCATGGCAATTCATTAAGGCTAAATGGAATCGGAAGATGCAGAGCGTGCCAAGGCGGGACGACTTGTTGTTTCGTAACTACATCGGATAGCCAGTTTGCGCTAACGCAACGTTTTCCATCCCGGAGTGCCTGCACTACGATCGGATTCTTTTGCGTAATAGCGAGGACGTGAGTCGCGCGAGGACAGTACTGCGGTTCAACTTCGCCGCCGTGCCGTTCGATAATTTGCTTCCAATCCATGACTTCAGCCACTGAATATTGTACTTCGTATTCGACAATGACGAATATACAACCGAGCAAAAAAAGATCCGGTGGCACTGAAAATAAGAGGACAATAGAAACAACTTGGATCGTCGTACTTCTGTTTTTCGTAGATTCACTCGGAACACACACTCGGTACTGACAACAAAACAGGATAGACAAATTAGACTAGTGGAGATAGATTTTTTTCTGTGGAATTTGTTACTTCTTCCGTTTCTTGTCTTTTTTCGTAATAGGTTTATCGTTGTTTGTATTCTCTTTCCTTGCCATTTTATCTTCTACTTCTTGTTCTTCTTCTATACCTTGTATTCTCTCATTGCTTAAGATAACGCGAAGATTGTTCAGTTTCAATTTTGTCGATTGCAGCAGTTTTGCCAAAATGAAGAAAAGCACTGACGACGATAAAGTTCAACATATCGAGTGAAAACTGACAAGGAAAAAAGAAGATCAAAAAGGAAAGAAGAGGTAATGATAAAAATAAAAATGGGAAGAAATAAGAGGATATACTTGATGATACGAAGGTCCCGGGAGTGACGAAGATCTCAGCTGAAGTTAATACGAGTGCGGGGAAGATAGTGGCAAAATTTTCGGCATGACTTAACTAACCGTGCGGAAGTTATGGGATGTATGATGCGTCACAGGATAAGTATTACACGTCGCCAAGTTATACATACGTTTGAGATTTGGATTGTGACCGTAGAATTGGGCCTTGGGCTGTGGCATTGCGGGAGCGTATTGCATCTTTATCGGTGCCCCGGGAGGCGCTCCGTTCGTTATATTGCCAAGAGTTCTTCGCTGATAAGCAGCGAGAAGCTGAGGATCTTGTGACGGAGGTGGAGGTGGTCTGTGCTGAGCAGTCATGAGCCTCAATTGTCCGGCAGCGCTTCCTTCGGTCGCGCCTCCTTGCAATCTGTTCGTAAGCATGTTAGCCAATGCGGTCTTCGTCTTGGCATTTACGACCAATTGTTGATCTGGTGGCATTTGAGAATTCCCAGATAGAGGGGTGAGTGGCGGTTCTTGTTGAGATCCCGGTTGTTGCTGTTGCTGCTGTTGAACCTGTTGTTGCTGCACCTGTTGCTGTTGAACCTGCTGTTGCTGCTGTTGCTGTTGTTGTTGTTGCAAATGTTGAAGCTGCAGTCGAGCCATTTGCTGCTGTTTCTGCAATTGCAACTGAGCCATTTGTTGAGGCGTCAGAGGTTGGCCTTGCTGAAAACCTTGACCAGGTTGTGGCGTCGGTGCACCTTGAACGGTTTGGCCAGACTGTACGATAACCTGATTCGGTGAATTTATCGGTGTCAGTGCCGGTGGTTGAACACTCGGATGCATCGGCTTTTGGCCGGGAGCGGCAGCTACCTGTGGTCCCATCATGGGAGGTCGAGGCTGCTGAACCCACTGTAATCCCGGTTGTCCTGGTTTGCCAGGACTCCTTATCACGGCAATATGAGGACCACCCTGCTGAGCTTGACGATTCTGCATCTGCCGTTGTATCATCAAGTTTCTTTGCTTTTGAATTTTTTGTATAAATTGAGCGCGTTGCTGAGGATCCATTTGCTGCAACTGCTGATGCGTTTGTGCATCGAGCTGTATTAATTGACGAGACTGTTGCGGTGGCTGTTGTGGCCACTGACCCACGGGTCTTTGCTGGCCGAGTTGTTGCTGTTGTTGTTGACGAAGTTGCAAGTGATATTGCTGCTGTTGCCATTGAGGGTCTCGCTGAACGAGAAAGCTCTGTTGATTAGGATTCAACAGCTGCTGATTCGGGGATTGTTGCTGCAATTGACCGTCGCGAATAACGAACTGTTGAGAACTTTGAGGTGCAGACTGCTGCAACTGCTGAGAAATCTGTTGAATTTTTTGCTGTTGTTGTTGCTGTTGCAAAATATGAAGCTGTTGACGTTGTTCCGGTGTCAGAGGCTGTTGCTGTTGCTGCTGTACTTGCTGAGATTGAGCCAATTGGTGTTGCGGCGGCAACTGCTGTTGTTGCATCGCCATTTGCTGCTGCTGCTGCTGCTGTTGCGGGACTAATTGGGGTTGTTGCGCGTGTTGCTGCTGAGGGATTTGCTGCTGGGGGATTTGTTGCTGAGGCATTTGTTGCTGAGGCATTTGCTGCTGAGGCATTTGCTGTTGGGGAATTTGCTGCTGCTGTTGAGCAGCAAGAAGTTGTGCTTGCTGCGGTGGAATTTGTTGCTGTGGTCCAAGTTGTTGTTGATTCAACTGCTGCTGTTGTTGTGACAAGAGCTGATGTTGATTAAGCTGTTGTTGTTTCTGAGGTGACAATAATTGTTGTTGGGCCGTTAGCTGATGTTGAGGAATTTGCATGTTCATTTGTTGCTGTTGTTGTTGTTGCTGAGACATTAGGGATTGTTGATTTAGGTTCTGCTGCTGCGGCGCCACTGTTTGAGGCTGTGACGTCAACTGTGGCGATACTTGAGGATTCAGAAGTTGTTGCTGTTGTGTAAAATTCTGCTGTTGTAACTGTTGCTGATGCTGTTGATTAATTTGTTGTTGCTGTTGTTGGGCCAGTTGTTGTTGAGTTAATTGTTGTTGTTGTTGCTGCTGCTGCTGATGATGAATCATTTGTTGTTGCTGCTGTTGCTGCTGCATGTTCATTTGTTGTTGGGGTAATTCCGGTTGGTGTACCTGTACTTTCATCTGCGGTACTGCATTATTGCCCTGGGCATTTTGAGAATGCCAAGTATTTTGATTTTGCAAATTTGCGTTCGATACAGCGGGAGCAACCGGTGACATATAACCCGGTAAGCTTGTAGGGGGCGTTGGTCGGGAATAGTGTTGTTGCGGTTGAGATTGTTGTTGAGGCTGCTGTTGCTGCAATTGCTGCTGTGGTTGTATACTACCGACGTTCGAAGGGATAGATGTTTGAATAATCGTATTCGCATTTGTGTTTGTACTCTGTGGTGGTACGGTGCTCGATGATGCCGATGTATTCGGTTGATTCCAGGGCATACGTTGTTTCAGTTGTTCAAGCATAGCTTTCGTTCGATCCTGCTCTTCTTGGCTTGGATTGTTCTCGCCGTCCTCGTCCATAAAACCCGTTATTAACGCCGTTGAGCTATTCGGCGAAGGATATATTAAGAGACGCGGATGATACTCCGCATCACTGACGAGCATGCCTTTCCTACAGCATTCGGTCACCCAATCGGGTGTTACGATTTGCACATGATGAGAGTCGAATCTCATTGCTGTATCATACTTGATACCACTTGCTTTGCCCGTTATCAGATGAGTGCAGTAACGATCGAGACGCATCTGACACTTGCCGCCTTGTAGGGTTATCATGGCCCAAAGAGCTTTACTGTCTGCCCTACTTACCTGGGATATGCACGCCCTGATGTTAGAGAATAGCTGATCCGTCTCGGGAGAAAAATATTTTGGTCTGATTAGTCGTGTTAAGAAATTAAGTAAATAATGCGACAAGGGTCGAAACATGCCCAATAAAAGGGATGGCGTTAAAAATGGTGACACTAAAAGTCATTATTAGAATGTAATACCAATAATTTCATACCCCGATATGATAAAAAGAGTAGGTTTTATTATGCAATTCATGGTTATTTGTTGTTGATATTTTGTAATAGATATAGATCTTCGAGTGCAACATTCGTATAATAAAGAACAAGATAAAGGATACGAAAGTAGTTTCTTGCATTTGGCAGAGTATAAAATCCATTCTTGGGTAACTGCTGGAATTTCGTACAGATCTTTAGCCGCAGATATATCGCTTTCCAGTGCTTCATATCCAGCTATAAGATGTGTCACAAGATCACTGAAATAGTTAGATCGTGCTGCACCACCTTTTTGCAATAAGCCCAAAATCTGAAATAAAAGGATTATTATAATATCGAATCATTTGAATAATTTCTATAAAAGTGTAAAAAGTAAATAGTATAAAAAATAAATAATTATTCAGAACTGCATCAAAGAAAACGGAATAAATAACGACACCAAATGAAAGGATAATTTATCAATTTACATTTTTTGAGAATCAACAAATCATTAGAGTAGAAAGATCACTCATGACATTTCGGACAGCTAACTAGCATTGAATCAAAACTCCGATACATTCAGCTTTGATTCGATTTATTAACGAACGAAGTCGCGAGTATGAAGAATACTCTTACCTTAGGATCGCCTTCACCGCTGACGTAGTATTTGACGTCGGCAAACAATGCGACGTCGAGCTTCAGTTCGTCGAGACCAGCCCGTATGTCACCCATTTTTTTTTCACGAATGACTCCTCGGATAAGCTATAAGCACAGCACTCATTGCACGAATAATTGAAAATCAGGAATATTCAATTACGGGATGTTTGATAACAAAAATCTACCGCGTCGCTTTGTTATTATTATGATTGTAAAATTGTAAGGTTATGTACCACCCGCGTAGTAGAGGAACGAGAGCGATTTCTCGAATCGAAATAAGTCGACTGGCTTATCGAGAGGCGTTCGAGTAATCGAAAAGGATTCCCGCGCGGCGCCCGCGAAATTCAAATTTGACGCAATATACGCGTATAACTTTAGGTATATTGTAATGAGTAATTGATAATAAATTATCGATGATTAGTAATAACTAACTAAGAATAAAGATTGCTAGAGAATAGGGCGATGGGACATATCCGGGCAGTACTTGAAAACAGTGTGTTCGCTTTATTGTATATATTCTTCTCGCCCTTATAATAGATACATTATTTTCATCCTTATGTAACACATTCGCAACCAAAGTGTTCTCGCTTTCGTTCTCTCTACTCGCATTTTTTTTATTTGTTTTATTATTTTATAATTATGTATTTAATTTCTTGTACACCCATCCTCATCATACTCTCTCGTTCATAAATAAATAAATTGTAGGCTAATATGTACAAGTTTTCTTGGTAGTTTTTTTTGTTTCTTCTTTACTTACTCAATAATCATTCACGCGCTTAATAGGTGTATTTTGTAAAGACTCTAGAAATATTGAGCTTGGTCTGGTCAGTATACATAATATATATTCATCAAGTCTGTTACTTTAATTAAATTATTCTTGCTTGTTAAAAATGAGTTCATTAGTTTTGCAATATATTCAATACTCTTTCTACCTCCGCACGCTCTGTGTCTCACATATGGTGCAGCTTTTCCATTAATGAAGAAACAGAAAGAATGCTCAAATTTTTGTTATTTTATCGTATGATAAAAATCGCATTATCAAACGCTGCCTCATGAGATTTTGGTCACACGATGATATACCTGCCATCCAATTTCTTCAGGGCTACACGGAATTGCCCACTTTGATATTATTTCGTAATTGTCACCCTAAATGAGATTCATACTTGGATATTATTATACAACTAAGAGAGATATATAATCGCGAGATAATTGTATAAACTTACTTGAGCGACTGAAAACTATCTACATCTATGAAGTTATTATTTATACACAGTGGCCTAAAGGAATGTAGTACCAATAGCTTATTCGGAGTCTACATTTCGTTACGGATATATTATTCAAACTCAAATATACATACATATACATATATCCATAAATATAGATATATATGTATGCATGTCTCAATCAAATTCAAATAATACGTGCGAAACACCAAACAAAAATCGATATCCGAAGATAAATTTTTTGATCGAGGGCAGCCCTAGAGTGGGTTTTCTTCTTCATCGCTACGTTTGACTAGATGCTTACTTAAAAATTCTGAATATCCCAAGTATTATATTCTCTCAGGCACCTGTGAATATTTACAGATAAAAAAAGGTCGCTTCAATGTCATCAAATATTTCTTTCTCGTTATACTGCTATGACTAGGAAATTGCGAGAAAGAACGAAAATAGAAAAATATACGAGTCTCGTACCGAGCATTAAAAAAACAATAGTTCGCTCAAAATTGAAGATAAACGATAAACGGTCGAGTCGTATCGTTCCAACATGAAATAAAACGCGATAAATGAATCATTCGAACTATCTACAATCCGTGGCATTTTTTTATACAGAATATTCGGCATATTCGACTTTCTTCTTACGATTATCACGAGGCGTAATATCGCGACGTTCTTTTTTTTGCGCAAAATTCGTGATCGACACCACCGTCAGCCCTGAATAATGGCGAGTGAATACGGTTTTCTTTTTTTTGTTTTGTTTTCATTTAATTACGTGTATATATCATTATATACCTATGCGAGAGGACGCCCGTATCGTACCGAAAACGATGGTACACGGTAGAGAAAGAGATAATGGATTAAATTCGCTATTTATCAAGTTTAATTTTGCGATAAACGTAATTCGATAATCTAATTTGTCAGTTGTGCACAAATATTCGGCTGGACACGTATGGTTCACCATTCGTCCACATTCACGAACAGAACGGTCAAGTTTTCAAGACGAGAAAATAAAAATTCAAGATCCATGACGAGTATCGTATATGTTATCGGCGAAACGAACAAAAAATAACATACGTGCCATGAGAGGGGAAATATTATATGTTAAACGCTTTTCACGAGAACCATCGATACTCAAACGTGCGTCGTGACTCGATCGGGAAGTGGATGTATAATTTTTTGATAAAAATGCAATATTTCAGATATTTATAAAAAAACAACAAATAATAAAATATGATAGAAAACAAGGGAATAAGTAACGAGTGATGCGAGAAGGGCTGAAGGGACAAATCGAAGGGTAACCGATGATCGAGATCACATCATTGTCTCGTTGCATGTATTGAAACGTGAAAAACCCAAGTAAGGACAATCGTCGTCGTGAAAAGCTGCACTGCTACCTGTCTCAAGTGGATCCCGCCAATCTTTCGATTTTATTGTATTCTTGTAGTAACACAGTATCTCTAGAATTTCATTAATGCGCTAGGAACCTGGACTAGAACCTTCGCTACTCCTTCTCCTCGCCTCTAATTCTTTGGCTAACATCGCGACCTCCCAATTGTTGTGTCCAGGTTCGTTATCGGTATCGAACTCGTCGTCGTCCTCCTCCTCGTCATCTTCGTCGTTCTCATCTCCGCTTCTACATTTGCTTCTTCTTCTTCTTCGGGCCGATGGTCTACCAGCGTCCTCGTCGGATTTGCTCTCGTCGCTGTTGGACTCGAGATCTATCGCAACGTCTTCCTTCCAGAGGCTCTGAGGCGATATCGATCTCGGCAGATCTTGCAACTCGAGAGTCTCTTCCTCCGAGTGTTCTTCCCAGGATCTACGATGACGCGATGACTCGTGAGTCATGGGTGAGGAACGTTTGTGGCGAGGTCTCGCCGTTAATACGGTGTCGACGGAACCGTCTCGCATAAAGGGATGATCCTCGCTACCCTCTATCGCGTCCGATTCCAACGACACATCGGGCTCGGTACTATCGTTCGGTGATACCTCGACACCGGGGGGTACCTCGCGATGCTCGAGCTCTTGAATTCTCGCTTGAAGTTGAGATATTATCTCGTCGCGTTTTCTTATCTCTAATTCCAACGAGGTAAACTGACGCTCGAATTTACTCTGAATGTCCTCCTGTAAAAAAGAAAATAAACCCATTAACGGGAGATGATTGAAAAAAGAAATATCTAAATGTCCTCGAATTATCGAATTACGTGGAAGAGGAAAACTCACCAATCTGGTTTGTATAACGTCTCGAATTCCCGTTACCAGCTCACCGAGATACTCCTCGTCCCTCGGTCGAGCTATCATTTGCAGTATACCTCCACTGCCCAAAGGACGGAAGCTAAGTTTATTGGGCGGTGGCAGCGAGGTCTGCTCCTGTCCTCCGGTGATTTTTAGATGATCATCCAATGGAGTATTGCTCAACGTTTGCTCGGAAGGTGGACTTTGGAGCGTGTATTTGTTGAACGTTACGCTTTTCGATAATTTCGAGTGTCTCGCGGCATAACCCTCGATCGTCGGTGCTCTCATTAATTTCCTCAACTCGGCCGTTACTCTCTCCCGATCGGGTGTGCTAGTCGTCGAGGTCTCCGAGCTTCCGGTTCTACTGCCAGCTGATAATTTTTTCAGTATGCTCTTCAGATTTCGCCTCTCGAGGGTCTCGTTCTCGGGTGACAGAGGGTCCGATGGCGAGGTCGATGGTCGATGAGCCTGCGACGATCGATACATATTTTTATTATTCCCTTCGTTCATTCATTCAACTTTTACAAACGCTGTAAATTATAAAATGCGACTTAAAGATAATATCCGCAATCGACACCAGAGGAAGTCGTAAAAATAATAATAATTACTTACCAGATTATATTTGGCAAGTTTTCTCGCGTACTCGATGGCACAAGCTTCCGAATGACTTCTCGTGAGATTTCCATCGAATTCCGCTTCCGCGTTCTCGCCGCAGTCAAGACTCGAGCTTCTAACGGCTCTCTCAAGCTCAGCGAGTTTCTGTCTCTCGTTGAGAATCTTGAGTTTCTTGACGAACGGTAGACCGCAATATTCCGGCGAAAGATCATCGACCGAGGCGTACATCTTCGTCTGTTGACGTATGTGAACGAGGCTCTGCTTGAGCTGTGCTTTACGAGCCGGTGGACTTCTCTGAGGCGATTGAACGTCTTTCGCTGTTAACGACGCGTCCTTGAGCATCGCCCATGGTTTTTTAGCTACGATGGAGTTGCCATTTTCTATCGACAACGGCGATCGACACGGTGATTTAGCTGTCGTCTCGACAATCGTTACTGCTGTATGAAGCTTTCCGTGTCCACTCGATGGCTCCTCGACAATCGTTTTCTTCGGCAAGAGAGGCTCTTTCGCCGGTGCCTCCTTGTCGGCGACGATTTCAGGCTCGGGTTTCGCTTTCAGCAGTAATATCCTCTGAAGAAGAGGTAGATTCTGATTGGTCGGATTTAGAGGCTCGACGCTCGGTGGCGCTGGCTCGCTCGTTTGATTCACCGGTACTTCCATCAAATTTCTCTTCTCCTCGCGATCTTGTTTCTCCTTGAGTAATCTTAGCCTCGACAATAACGGAAGTCCAGCCCCGAGTGGCGATATCGGTGGTTCTATCACCGTTGCCGATGTTTCCTGGCACTCGTCGACTTTCGTTTGTCTTCTCAACGGTGGCACTTTTGGCGTTAAAGGCTGGAGCTCGAGACTCTCCTCGGGTCGCGTATTTCTTCGACTCTTTCGCAATACGTTCTTCAGCCCTTTCACGTCGCTCTTTAGCTTGTCGACGATTCTTTTACCCGTACTGTTGTCCGACGAGTCGTGACCCGGTGATGTTGGCATTCTATAAGCTCTGGCGACTCTTTGCGCCTCCATCAGACGTTTCCTACCGAGATTCTGAAGTATTTCCTGAGCTTCCGGATAATCCTTCATGGCAGCCAGTACGTCCTCCCTCGAGAGACTAAAGAGCTCGGAGTAACCGACCGACCGAACGTCCGCCGTACGTCTGGCGAACAAACGAGAAAAAACGTAAACGATAAATACGAATCAGCGTTGTACAATATTTTTTTCTGGAACGTTCGAATAAATTGTAAGATTTAAAAATGAAAAAGACAATTAATTTACAAAATAATTAAGTTATTTTCATTATTATTATTTCGTTTTTATGAAAAACTAAAATCTTCGTCGATGCAATTTTTCGTCCACGAGGAAAATAATGACATCGAATAAACTCACTTGTTCAAACCGTCGAGATTGAGAATTCCAATTTCGCCGAAAAAATCGCCAGCTTTCATGGTCGTGAGGACTCTGCCGGTCTCGCTGATGACTTCTAAAATTCCATCGGCGATTATGAACATTTCCCTCGCGACTTCGCCCTTGCGACATATCGAGTCACCGGGTGTGAATATGTATGCCTTCATCTTGAGAACGAGATCGTGAAGAAACTCGGGCTGGCATTCCTGAAACATTAATATTATTAAATTCGTGAATTTTCCCGAATTCTCGTTAATTTTTCGTTAGAATTATTTTCATCGACGAAGCTAAAAGAAAATTAATGAACCTTCCCGCTTGTATTCGTAGCCGGTTAGATCTCGTCTCATCGATCAGAGACCGTTCGAAAAAGATTTCCTCTCGAAACGGCGCCTTTCGGCTTTCGGTGATTACCGAGGATCACTTCGCGGCGTCATTCGAGATCTATATCTCGTTTAGAAAGAAGATGAAACGGAAGGAAAAAAAACAGAAAAACGAACGAGATGATTGTGCGATAATAAGAGAAAAAAAAAGAAAAAAATTCGCAATACATTTCCGAATAATCCGTAAATCTTCAAGTTTCGTTCGAAACGCTCGCGCGATGGTAAAAAGTAACGCCGTTTCTTATCGTCGCGTCGGGCTTTAATTGAAAGTCAGCAAAGTCAGTTTAATACGAGTGAACAAAATTTCACGTTTATTTTTCTTTAATTAGTACGATTTGGTCGAACGAATGTTACGAACGAAACTGTGAATTCGATGTTACGCAAGTAAAAATAACAATGTTCATTATCGCGAGTCCGTGAATAAAAACGATTCGCGCGCGATCTCGAGTCAATGAAAAGTCATTATACGTTGGTTTCGGGCGCTATTAGAGCGAACTTCGGCCGCAATTAAGAGCGCGGTCCGGTGTAGCATGTGTGCCAATTAAGGGGCCGTTGCGTAATGCCAGGTCGAGTGGCGAAGCCCTCATCTCCGGTTGCTTTCTTTTCTATTTTCTCTCGCTTTTTTTCTTTCTTTTTGTTGCTTTTATATTCTCGTCCTCATCATTTGCTCTTTGCACGCGGTCGCGAGCGAGTAATTTTTTTTATCTCGCGGCATTGTGTTTCGACCGAGCGAGTACCGAGATACCGGCGCATCGCGGACACCGGTGTTGCGACGCGATTCGTTATAATTACGGAGTAATTTGTGCGAGAAGCGAGACGAAGAAGAGGAGCAACGCTGAGTAAATTTGTCGTGCCGAAATATGCTCCGTTCCCGAGAATACTTCGAAACTGAGATAAATCAGTAGAAATGTTGAATGTCGAAATAATGAAGTATTAATATAATCGTGAATGAAGATAGGTGGAAGATAACACGATCGTGAGTGAGGATGAAAAATGAGAGTGAGAAAAAGAATTAAAATTCGGGTGAAATATCCGAGTCTCGCGGCGACAAGGTGGTAAAACGAAATAGTTGGAAAAATTCGCGCGATGAAAATAAATTTGGCAAAAAAAAAATATACATATATATAAGGAGAACGAACAAATGATTTCCCGAGAGTAAAGCTAGAACGCGGAGGTAGGTAGCGTGTCGCCGAGTACGGGCGATCTCGTTAATTATTTTGCACACGTCTACTCGTGCCACATCCATCATTTTTATTGGAGTAGAGGAAAGAGCTTCTCTCTCTCTCTCTATCTCTCTCTCTCTCTCGTCGTACCGATGAAAATAAAACAAGGGAACGAGGGAAAAGACAAACAAAGACGCGGAGTAGAAGAAAAAGGAAGAGAGAAGCGAAAGACTCTCGAAGCACTCCGGTCGCTCTTTCTCCGTCGAATCTGCCAGTGTTCCTTTCCACGTTACGTATGTGAAATTTTCCGAGAGAAACCGGAGGAATAACGGAGGATATTTATATTTATACTATACGAGATGAAGAAGGAGATGAAGAAGGATAGGGACGAGTGACGGAAGGACGGACGAGTGCGGAAGAGGGTGAAAGAGGGCACTATGTAGGATAACGGGGTGACTGTGAAGTTTCCGAGAGGTCTGGATATCGATTATCCACTTCCGGCCGGCCGACCTTGTTTGGACCCACAAGGGAGGGAGAGACAGAGAGAAAGAAAGAAAGAGAGGGAGAGAAAGAGAGAGAGAGAGAGAGAGAGAAAGGGGAGAACAGAGGGTTGTGTAGTCAGCTGCATCTCTTCGTGTGCACAATCGGCTCTACCTATTCCCTTTCTTCTTGTTTCATCTATTTGTGCCTCTCTCTTCCACTTTTATCATGTCGAGGAATACACGTTAATAAAAAGACAAGTGGTATAAAGCTAACGAGCTATTGCAGCTTCAGCTCGTTCCGAATTTAACCGTTGTAAATACACGAACACACGAGCCACAGATCGAGGTCAAAAATGAAAAAAGTTCTCGATGCGTGCAGCCGGAAATTTAATTAGCCACCCACTTTTCTTTATCCTTTCTCTCTCGCTTCGGCTTTATCTACTCTCATTCATCTTTTCTTCGTTCTTTACTTCTTTTTCTTCTTCATTATCAGTGTTATCGCGATTTTTTGTTATCTATTCCGAGTGAATCTACGCGAGACTCGGGGAGGGGGAATGAGAGAGCAGCTAGAAAAAGAAAAGATAGTGGACGGAAGGTAATAGGAAATTCTTCGGATATTATTTTCACAGTGAGTCGAGAGTCTTCTCTACGGTAAGGAACGGACAGGGAACGGCCAACAGCCACAACTATTCTTCGTTTATTCTCTTCTCACTCGTCGTTCCTCATCTCGACCATCCTCTCGTGAGATTTTCCTGCAACGCGGTCTCATTCTCGAAAGCTCCTTCACTTCTTCTTACTTTGTGAAAGATCTTTCGACCGGATGAGAAGGAGAGCGAGAGATAGAGACGGGACAAACTCCATTTTTCCTTTTATTCTAATCTCACTACGTCTTTTGTCATAGGCTGCAATTTCCCTAGTTAAACAACGGGACGAACACCGAAGACGGGAGGGATTTGTTTTTTTCGAAAGAGTAATAAAAAATTCAATAATAAAAGACGAATTATTTTAAAAAATATTGACGTTAATTGTAAAATAATAATAGAACAAGATCGCTCGTTGTTATTCGAAAAAGTTGTATCGTAATTTTGTACGAATTATTTAAATAAATTATTAATTATATTTTATAATTATTCACGAATCAAAATGAATGATTTTACGAGGGGTTTTTTTTTTTCGTTGTGCGTTCACACTCGGCGAAGTTATTCCAGGTCACATAAACCGGTGCGAAATGTTCCATGGCGAATACTGAATAATTTCAAGTGGGTGGGAGAATGCATAAATATCTCGCGTGAATGGATTATGAAAGCTTGAGATTTTTATTCTCAGGAAGTCGGAACGAATGTGCCCCTTTCCTGTTGCTTTCTCTTCGCCGCGCCATTTCGCTTAGTTCATCTCGGCTTTTATACTTTGCGTTGGGACAACAAAAAGGTTGGCTGGATTCCGTTGCAATATTCACCGCAAAACCCTTATTTCAATGACGCTCTAGCGTTTCTCGCTTGTTTAAAGTACGCTTTTTTTTCTCCAACGTTTCGCCGTTTCGTATCGTCCTTACTTTTTTTTAACTCGAGGCAATCCCCGCATCCCCGGCGGCTACGATCGCTGCGTGCGAAAGATACGAGCGAGATCCCCGACAGTATTTACGAAATTGAAAAAAAGAGAACAAAAAAACGAAATACATTTTTCATTCGCCGCTAAAGACTCGTGAAAAAAAGAACGCGTAACGCGCTCGAGAGCGTAGCTTTTAATTGCTTTCAGGGATAAAATGTGAAACTTTACGATAAAGACACGTTTAATTTTTCTTTATCGCAGAACGCAAGACGAATAAATCGATTTTCTTTCAAATCACGAATATACATCGTTGATAGTAAATTCGAATAGGAGTCAAATTTGTTCGAATGAAAAAAAAACAAAACATAAAATAAAAATGCATTAATTTCGATCCTGTTTGCTCGTAAGTTCGATCGATCGAAAAAAAAAAACGAACGAATACAAATTGCAATTTAAATGAAAATCTTTTAGTTCAATAAATCCTGTTTTCCAGCTTTATCATTCTCGATAATTGCTTTTGTGCGAATATACACGCTACCTCTACGTAGGTACAATATTTTGCTGTGAAAATTTCACAGTTGTCGCAATCGATTCGCAAACTGTGTCGTCTCGTCGCGAGAGCCTCCCTTGCGACAGCAAGATACGTTTCTCGTTTATTTCCTCTCTGGCAAGCGAGCGCGCGCGCATGCTGAGAGACCAGGGGCTGTGCAATTCGAATACCCGCAGCGACCTCGATGATAATTAAGGAAGGTTACATATTCATACGTTTCACGTTCAATGAATATTCAATATTATCAGAACGAAGTGCGCGGTTTGCTCCGCGCCCGCACGTGTTTCTGTATGCTTGTTTTTGGTTTCGGGAATACAATCAATTGCAAATAAGCTTTTATCTCGTAGCACTACCGAACTAATCGAACGAAACCTTTCGGGATCCCGACAATTCGGTAATCGTCACTCGAACTACGAATCCACGTTCGATCTTAATCGTTCGATCATTTTTCATTGTAAATTATTGTATCGACGTATCAATTTTGCAATCCTTTTCATTCATCGTTACGTATTTAAATGACGAATGAAAAAAAGATGGATTTTTTCTTTAAGAAAGCAATAGAAAAATTCTCGAATATAACTTAAATATTACGATTTACGATTCAAGTCGCTGATGCGTCGGACTTACCTGAAAGATCGTGACTTTCTTCAGTACCGAGAGATTGACGTGCAAAGCGAGCTCGGTTTTGAGCTTGTCCGGCAAAAGTCCAAGCGCGGTATTGATGTCGCCGCCGCCCTGGATTCTTCCCCTCGACCAGCTGTAGTCGTACCATCTCAAAACTCGTCTCTTCATCCCACCCGGTACCTTGTGATGTCTCATATAAGTTTTCGCGCCGTCCAGAAGCCTCTCGAATTCCAAACGATTCGCATTTCTGTTGGTGATTACGTTGCCAACCTGTCCGACTATCGTCGCGAATATGAAGACCCCGATGAGGTAGCTCACAATCGTGAACACGTATCTGCGAAATTACGATGGAAAAAAGACAGAGAGAGAGGATCAGTCGTGATGGTTTCGTTGGCCGAGTATGGACGAGCGGCCCCCGCCGGAGCCTTCCTCCTCTCATTAATATCATGTTTTTTTTGGTCTTTATTTTTATTTTATTTTTTTTCAAAACACGGATAAAATTTCTTTTTCAAATATTCGTTTAAATGTTTTCGGATATGTTTTCGCTCGTATCAACGATCGTTTGCCAATTTCGTGCGAGTTTCCCTCGCCCGCGCCTCCAACCTTTAATCGCGTGCCCGTATATATTAAAATATTCATAAAATTGTTCTAAAAATCCTTCATTATCAACGAAGTATCGATAAATCGACCTTTCTCAAAATCTTACGGCGCTTCACCGGTATTCATGGTCCTATAGCTCGTACTTGGCCTACGCTTAATCGAATAATTCGTTCGAATTAAAACATATTTTTCGTATCTTTCCTGTTCGTACATTCAGTTTTTTTTTGTCAATTTTTCTATCGAATAATATCAATGTCAATAATATTTACCGACTCGTTCGCAGAGATCTTGCACGCGATCACACGCGTTCGTATCTGTGGCTTGAATAAACATTTTTACGTGCCTAGGGATATAAAGCATTACGACTAGAATCGTGAGAGAAAAAAAGAGAGAGAGAGAGAAAAACAGAGATACGAACGGAGAAACGGAGAGAGAAATGATGTAATAACGGGAAATGAAAGATGTCTCGGCTTGGATCGACTGGTCGTCGTCGAGGACGATTCAAAAGCTCTCCTCGTTCTATATACGATATTAAAGTATATACCTATATGTACAAGACCCGTGGGATATTCCCGTCGCGTCGGTGCTGCTGCACCTACCCTCGTACTCTCCTGGACCCGAGGGCGCAGAGAAATTCGATTTGCCTCGGTATGTATACAAGTACGATCGATAGCCATATATAGATGGTGAATGCATAACACAGCAAAGGGATCTCTCACTGGCCTTACTGCCCGGAGATTCAAGTGAGAACTCCAGTTAACGTTCAGAATTTTGATATTCTCAATGATTCGATCAAATAATTAACATCCTAATGCGTTATATATTTGTCTAAAATTTAATCCATTTGACTCGAGTGAGTGAAATTAAAAAACAAAAAAAAATTCAATCAATTTGAATGAATTTTGTTCAATAAAATAAAACATTGTTTGTTATTCAGAAATTCAACTCTTCCCGACTGTATCGTTATGTTTAACATATTTCTTGTGAGTCACGTTAACGACTCCCGTAGTAACGTCGCCTCTGTTTTTCGCAATAAAAAAAATACGATTTAACTTTCAGGTGATGTTTCGTCGGACGAGTAAAAAAAGAAAATGAAACGGGGAATGACTATATGTTCCAAGCGACAAAGAAGGAGTGAGATGAGAGTCGTACAATTTTGTGGGAACGACTGGAAAAAGGTCGTTAGGCGTCCCGCCAGAGCTTTCGGACCATAAGCTTTACGGCACTTCCCTAACCGGTGACGGACACGGTTTTTGGGTATTATAAATCTCGGCGGTGCCTTATTTTTCAGACACCCTTGACGAGGTGAGACCCTCTTCCCCCATCGAGAATTCTCGAAAAATTCTTGCGCCAAAACTTTATTTATTTATTCTCATCCCTGTTTTTTCTTTCTTTCTATTTATCATTCGACCTCGAATCACATTTTGCCTTTGCCATTTCGAATTTCTCACCGTACGTAGACGATAACTCCTTTTCGTCTCGGATCTCATGTCGTTATTAAACGTTTTATTCGGGCGAACAAATCGTACGCAACACGACGAGCGAGTGCGAAATGATAATGATGCGCGTGATAGAACGATCGCCGTAATATATACGGCAACCTTTTCCCATCAACGTTTCAATTTTCCTGACACGAGAACGTTCAATTTTTTTTCCCTCTCTCCGACGTTCCCGTGAGTGAGCGATGTGTAAGCGCGGGTCCGTTGGTAAGAAGGACCGAGGACCAAGACCGGAGGGTCGAAGGCACGAGAGTTACATGCGTTTCACTCCAGGACCCCACGAGAATGATTTATTATTAGGAAGGTCAAAGCCACGTCAGGAAACTCGCACGTGACTTATACCGTGGAGAAAACCGCGAAGAGTCACATCCGCCTGAAATATGTGTGCTTAAGGGGTATAAGGGTGCTCGATCGAACCCTTTTTTTTCGTAACCTCGGACACGCCTTTCCAAAATATTTTTATTCCAAACTTTCCTATTCCTCGCATCTTTTATTCATAATTTTTAATATGTATGTCGCGACATAATGTACATATAGCCTATATGTATATAGATATGTGTGTGTGTGTGTGTGTGTGTGTGTGTGTGTGTATAGCACAGGATCATCTTTCTTCGTACTCTGTCAAAAGGACCATAGAGGATTTTTTACTCAGGATCGTGGAGAGATTGGTCGACCTTGAGAAATAGCCATCACGGTGAGTGCTAACCGGATATTACCATCATACAGCCCGAGGGAGACTAAAATAGAGAGGGAAAGATGAGAAATTGAAAGATTAGCTCTATCGTTTCTATATACATAAGGCTCTTTTCACGATAAAGTTTTCCGGTCTACAAATTGCAATGGCCCATGAAAGTTTTTCCCTCGGGACACTTCGAGGTTTCGGATATTTATATATGTAGGCTTCAGGTATATTTTACACCCTTCGAGCATATGAGCTAATGCGAGTTAGCTGTTTATATATAGATATACACTTAGGATTTATAGGACATATAAACATGAGCGGATTCAAATGGAATACGCAGTACACCGGTTGGTTCGTTTGACCTAGATTCGCCCCAAAATTCTTGTATTCGCGAGCGAGATACTTCTATATACATATATATGTTTATGTAACTACATAAATAAAGATTCCCCGCTCTGTATAGAATTACAGCCCATTAGGACGTTTTTTTACAGGTCCTGTATATTTTTTCTGTCTCTTTGGTCTTGTACAGCAAATAGCATTTTCTCGAGAAAGATCACGCGTCGATGAGCTCCGACCGAACAAGAGTTTCCGACCCTCTCCCGAGGGTCGGAATGATTGATGATATAGCGATTGTACGAAACAGCGACGATCTCGTTCATTATTTTTTCACATTTTCGAGCTCAGGTGTTGGATTTTGAACTCTCTTAACTAGCGAAACGAGATAAGATACTCAACGACTGCGAAGTCTCGGGATAGTGGGAATTTTCATCCGGAAGATAATCCAGCGCGTTTCTCGTACTTGCCAAATGACTAATTTAATCAAACGATAATTTAGCCACGATGAGAAAAAGAATATCGCGTTAAAGAAAAAATGGCGAGGACACGATGCGTCCTAATAAGGAATAAAACGTCTGCGCGTCGGCGTTGTACGAATGTATTTCAGTCACGTCGCTTTATTCGAGAAAGAAACCACGAACGATTTTCCGATATTTTCACGGCTCGCTTTTCTCTACGCCTCGCGATAAAGTGTCGGGACAGGGGTGAAAAACTGTAGTTGCGCCCGGAGCACAAAGTTTTGTCCGTAATGGTGTACGACAATGTCGTGGTTCGTCGGTGCACCCTTTAGCGACAAAGCTCCGAGATAAATCGTGCTTTATTCGAAGCTCTAAAGATCCGACGGTGGATCTGAGGAGCAGGGAAGTGGGTATGGCGGCTCGATGCCAAAAAAAGAAGAGAAAATCGTGTCTTCGACACGGTTTCACGATTCTCCTCGGGTTTCGCGCTCTCACATATTATACTCGTATGTACCGAGAAAGATCGCCGTTCTACGCCTCGAGTCACGCTCGATAGCGATTCGACGCAGCGCGACGATAAACTCTTGAACATACACATACGTATAATTCTCAACACGCACGGATTAACATCGTCGAACGAGACGGAGCCAAGCGACGAAGACGAGGGGTTTGATGGGTATAATGCGTTATAAACCGATTGTGAGAGAAAGACGAAGACTTTTAACGAGGGAGGGACGTTTCATTGTCCCATCTTGTCGCAGTCTTGAGAGGTGTTTTTCCTTCTTCTCTTGATCGAACCCAATTAAAGACGGTCGTTAACGATAAGAGGGAAGGTCATAAAGAAAACAGAAAATGATCGCTAAAGTTACAAGGTCCTTTTCACCTCGTTAAGACTTTTTTCCCCGCGAATGTCTTACAGAATCGAGTACGGTTAGTTTGTTTAAGGGGGTTGAATTTTTGTTTGGTTTAAAAAGGATTTATACGGGGGTTGTGCATTTGAAAATTTCCTGTATATCACGAATGTCTCATTTTTATTCTCGGTATGTCACAAATTGCCGATCAAAAGGGGAAAAAACGTGGATATTAACTTTTTCCAGATTTTCACCGATAAATTACGACAAACTGGAAATAAGAATGTCATATTCATATTGTACGGAAAATGTTCGATTACGCAGTCTCGATTAAAGTCTTTTTGGACGAAAATAAAATTTCGTTCCCCGGACCGACCGAAACCCTCGAAAGTGGCTCATCGCTTTTGACAAAGATACTTTGACGTTGTAGGAAACTTTTTGTATACAATTTTCCCTTTCTATTTATCCTTTTTATAGAGCGGATTTGCTTCGAAGTATCGAAATTAAATCTGTCGTTAACCGACATATTGAAATATAAAGTATTAAAGACTTGATAAAATAATTTCATTTATTAAATATGTGAAATTAACAATGCAGGGACTAAGTTTCAATTATATAAGAAGAGCCATGAAAGGTTGAACAATAAAATTCAATCTCGATATAATATCGCAGCTATTCGCAATCTCGAGCTAATGCGGCGTGAAAAATCTCTTCGCTTCTTGTTGGGATCACGAAGTCTCCTCGTACCCTTTTTGCTCGTCTATGCACTTTTGATCCTTTCCATATTTTTCTCCTTGATATTGGCATTTTTGCTGTACTGCAACCCCACGGGGACTTTGATATTTTAATCAAGATAATTTACCAGAGGGAAGTTATGTCGTAAATAATCTCGTAAGTGGCCGAAGTAAAAACGTAGCCTTTTCCTCCCGCGCGGATTACTCTTTTTTGCGACAATCTATCGGATATTTTTTGTCGAAAATCGATGTCTAAAAATATCTCGAGCTAATGCATTACCTGAATAAACGAAGTAAATAAACGCGGTCTATATAATCAATCTATCGAGTACACTCAGGCGTGGAACGTAGAAAATGATCTAGTTTAATCTAAAAAAAGAATCTCCCTTGCGTCGAACGGAGTTCATTTCAACAAATGGATTTTCCTAATTTCAACTTGTGACTTGTTTATTCAGCGTAGGATCGAACACTAACTTTTCAAATTCGATAAGTAATATATATATATACGACGAATATATACATATACATCTTTCAACACCAATAATTTATAGTGGAGATAACAGTCGAAGCTTCAATGTGTATCTCCGAGCGGCACACGACCATGAGTTAGTTTAGCGCTCAGTGCACGAAGCACGTTGGAGCGCGGAATAAATTAATTAGGGGATATAGCCGCGACAGGGGCAACTGCAATACCTGCAGTGTCGGAACGGCTTAATTACGATTCCCCGCTGGTGACGAGCGAGAGAGTCAGAGAGAGACAGCGAGAGCGCGAGAGAGCGAGAGAGAGAGAGAGCGAGAGAGAGAGAGAGAGAGCGAGAGAGCGAGAGAGAGAGAGAGAGAGAGAGAGAGAGAGAGAGAGAGAGAGAGAGAGAGAGAGAGAGAGAGAGAGGTTCTGCGTGAGCGCGATCTCTCCCATCCGGAGGGTGATAATCTCCATAGCATCTATCGACATGGGAACGAAATCGCTTTCGAAGGCTCCGTGCCACGAGTTACATTCTATACATAGAATTCTCTCTACAGTTTTCTTCGTTAAACATAACGTGCATATGCATATAATTGTTCAGGTGTAGTTTCAACCAAATTTCCCGCAGCTCGATGAACACCGATGGTTTATGTATGTATTGTTACGAAAATGTTTCCGACATTACGTACGCTCCACGCGATCCAAAAATTACTCTCGAAATCGACGGAAATTTCTGTATACTAGAAAATCATCGTTGGAATAAATTTGTCCCGATATATATTACATTGCGATTTTACTTATGCTTCGCGGTACATCGTTACAGTGGATTAGCGAAATAGGTAAACGCGCGTGTATCCCCCGAGGGATCCTCGAACGAACGTGATCGCGTAGCTACGTGAGAGTTTGATCAACGGCGTCGGAGAAAGGGGTGTGGCGCGAGACCGGTCGGACCGTCGTGACGCACGTCGAGTCGTACCACTAGCAGCGACAAATCTCTTTCCGTATATCGCGACGATCGTGCGTCGATCTCGTTGAATTTCGAACGAAATCGTAATTAAAGCCGAACTATCGGGGCGTTCCTCGTTTAACCAACCCCGGGGGATCGTCATCGTTCACCACCTGGATGATTTGCAATTCAAACTCTTTTCTACGTAAAAAGGTCTACGAGTTTTAGTGTAAATTCGAGGGTTGCGGTTGTCACGTAAAAACGTTCCCGCGGGACAAATTCGACCGAATGGGTACAAACGAGTCACGAGGTCGAACGAGGGTAGGAACCTTGTTAAATTTTAATCAGGTCAGGAGAAACAACGTTTTACAAGGTTCTCGTGTCACGATGCGCCGATTATATCGCGAAACTTGGAACGTCTCGTCGACGAACGAGAGAATGAGAACGAAGGCGACGACGCACGGGTGAAATTTGCCTTCGTTATTATCCGGAATATCAGTTATAATAAACGGACAAATTCGAGTTTTGCGAAAGTTTTAAAGGGAGATATAATTATGATAAAATTACTTGGAAGTAATTTTGTGACTATATAATTCTGAGTATTTGTGAAATATCCATGAGCCTAGAAAACTCGTGTAATAATAAATATCTTTAGATTATTAACGAAACAACTTTTCTCCGAGCGTATCTCGCGATTCGTTAGAAATTTTAACAACGACCCTTATTTATCAGAAAAAATGATGAAACTTTCAAATTTATAACAATCGCTTTGTCAATAAATCTTTTATTATATCGAAATAAAACGGTATTGATTGATATTAGCCTGATTTCAGTAGCGCGTATCGTATATTTAGGTGTAAAGGGGATCTCTCCTACAGTGCTCTTCGTTGCGACGAATAATCATTTCACGAAGGTTATTACGCGCGTCTGCGAAGTTATAAGTGCTATATCTTCATTTTCCTCTAACGACGAGTGCGGTGTACCTATGCATACATTCACCACGTTCTCTAACTGGTGGAGCGAGCAAGGACGAAACACCGTGGCGACTTTTATGGGGGTTAATAAAATGGCGAGAGAAACCGTAAAGCGATCGTGAGCGCGAGACGAGTCCGCAGCATTCGTCCGTGGCGTTGTATAAAGTCCACTCAGACATGTATACGCATACACATAAAGCAAGACGAATGAACCGAAAGAGGAGAAATGGAGAAAGAGAGAGAGAGAGAGAGAGAGAGAGAGAGAGAGAGAGAGGGAGAGAGAGCCCGAGAGAATCGAGGGAGATCGTTCGCGCGAGTGTCGCGGTCGGAAATACGGAATGCTGGAATTGCGAATTCCTCGGATGCCTATAAGTGTATACTATATATATATATATACTTTAGTATAAAGAGACGAAGGTGTGCTATGGCCGTTAATACCAAGCGGTGCCGAGGCAAAAAAGAAAAACGTAAAGCCCGGAGGCTGCAGGAGATTTTCCGATGGAAATCGCGTTGGTGAGTGCTTCTCTCTGAAGCGAAGAAAGTGCCCGATCAGCTTTTAAAACCTTCGAAGATTTCTCTCTCTCTCCCTCCCTCTCTCTCTCTTTTTTCTAAATTCTTTGCTTGACCAGTGTGGAAACAGTGAGCTCGCGTCAAAATATCGTGAGATGACACGCGAGATTCCCCGAATACCTTGTTGCCGTACGAACGACTAGGGAGGCGGAAAAATAGATGAAAATATTGTATCGACGTTGGTTCTCAAAATTCGAGAACCAATGCGTTTTTCGAGAGTTTAAAAAAATTCCTTTTTTTCTAGAGAGGTTGCAAAATTAGTTGGTTGAATGAGAGTTTGAAATTTACTTCTTAATCCCCAGTTTTTAGTTGTCAATCGATGATGGGTCGATTAGAAAAGAGTCACTTACTGTTCTTGAGTGATGGAACTGGAAGTATACCGCCCGTAAAAGTCGAGTACGGAGTACACGGAATTGCCCATAAAGTCTCTGGAGTCGAGGGAGCCAGTCGATAACTGGAGGAACCATTAACTTCGCCTTACTCGAGATATCGCTAATCGCCCTGGTTCGACGTTTGAAAAATCGACCCTAATTATGTCGTGGTTTTCGAAATATTACGGAATTGTTTAAATCGATGAAAATTCGATTAAACTGAAATATTTCCATGCTTCCGCGAGTTGACTCGAGAAAGAAGAATCATTTTCAAAATGTTGAAAATTTCTATCATAAAATACGACGGAGTGAAATATTTTCGTATTTTTTTTTTCGTTTTCGTGCGAATATGCGAGGTCACGAGTTACCTCAGTTCGCTAACAAATCCTAAATCCGTTCCTCTTTCCTTCCTGACGTTCTTTCGCATCCTGAGAATGGCGAAAAACCGTCCGAAATTATTCAAATTTATCTGGTCGTAAAGCTTTTTTCGCAGTCGCTCGCCGTGTTCTAACAGTCTCGTGCTCGAGAGACCTCGCGTCGGTACCATATGCAAGAAGCCAAATTGTGCAACCAGGGTTTACGGGCGTGGCCTCATCTCCGAATCTCGCAACTTTCTTTAGCTTCCGCTGTGCAAAAATATAATAAAACAGTCGCGTGACGAGGTAAAAAAAGATTATACACGTCGCTGAGTCGATCGAGCTTTCACACACCCTTCAAGCGTTTATACAAACATTAATTATACAATAATATCGAAATTGATCGAAATCACGAAAAAAATCACAAATTTAATTCAATCTCAAAAGTAATTATTAAAAAATAAAATCTTGTAAAAAAATCGATATAAATATTAAATTTTCTCTATCGAAATGAAATTCTTCTATTTTTTTCATAAAATTTATTCGATTTAAAAAAAAACAATCTTCAGTTTCAGAACTCGTTCACTCGGAGTTCAAAGGAAAATAGAGTACTGTAGACAGAGAGAAGAAAAAATATGAAAGGGGGAAAAGCACGTTTGTTCAACTTATAAGATCGTTCACAAGAGTCGAGTCAAACTGAGCGAACTCTCTTCGATACACGTCCGCGTGATGCGTCACGTGCCGTAGCACGTGCCGGAAATTCATTGAAAGTTAAACCACCGGATCTCGGGACGTGAACAAGCGATTCACGCGAAGCATGCATCGCGGCGGAACAAAACGTCCGCCATTCATACGACGCGATACACACCGTCACGCAGTTCTCGCTATTGGCGTTTCAAATCTCTAGGCTCGTTGAACCTGTCGCTCGATGAGCAGCGCGAGAATGAAGAGGAAGGATAAGCAAGCGGATCGTAACGATTCTAACGATGATCGATTCGTTAAATACGACTCGTCACGTCCAATTATCATCGTGTCATCGAATCAATTAATTTATCCAATTAACACGATTCAAATTATCATCGGTCTCGTACGCAACGACAAATCGCACAAACGTTCGAGGTTTGTTTTCCCGAATGGTTTTTACGCACATCGATATTATAATTAATTTCTGTCTTTAATTAAAATTTCAACAAATCGTTCGATTTAAAAAAAATTGAACGATCGAAATTCTGTTCTCTCGCACGAAGAAAAAAGTCAATCTTTTCATCACCTTTTTCCCAACGCTCTTTCGTAATAAATACGTCGTTTCGGAAAATAAATCGTACGGGCGATAAAATTCAATTTGTCGACAGGTCGTATCGGCCGGAATCGAAGACGGAATTCCGACGGGAAAACGTCCGTCTAGCTTTAAAAGTCCGAGAGATGTACGATTTACGTAAATATATAGGGACGAGGACTCGCGGAGAGGATCGACAGAATTTCGGTTGCGAAGGAGTAAAAAAGAAAAGAAAAAAGTAAAAAAAAAAAGAAAAAAAAAAGAATAAAGAGCGATTCCTTCGGGAACGACAAATAGATGGAGTTGCCGGATGGTAGAGGCACGCGAATTCCTTCGAGAATTTTTTTTTCACCGGGACTTTAGATCTTTTCCCGAGGACGATAACTCGCTTGCCTTCCATTCTACTTTAGCCCGAATTGCTTCGAAACCGTTGAGCCGCGAGTGCCACCGAGCGAAGTCGTCTTCGTACAATGGAAGATCACGTCTCGACGACCATGAATACCGATGCCAGTGGGAGAATATCTTACTCGCGACACGCATTTGTCTCTCTCTCTCTCTCTCTCTCTCACCCTCTCTCTTACTCTCTCTCCCCCTCCCTCCCGTTCTCGTTCCCAAATAATAGCGAACAGTTTTCTGACGTTTCTTTTTTCTATATATATCAACGTATACGCGATATATATATCACTCGTATTTACTCGAATTAGAAAGATCGTCCTCTTTTTTAGATTGGAATTTACGGAAAGCTCCCCGTTATTCTTTTCATGGTGAATTTTTTTTTTTTCTAAAGCCTAAAGTAAACCGTGAATTTCGTCTTTGGTTCAGAAAGAAAAACAAGAAATTGCAGCGACGCGCGATTCATGAAAATGTGTATCTTTTATCTGCTTATATATCGTTCGCGAAGAGAAAAAAATGGCTGTGTAAGTTCCGTTTTAGCTTACGAGCAAAAAAAAAAGCATCGCCCGTCGGGATAACTGAAAGCGGCGATGCACAGAAAAACAGAAGTTTCGAGTGGCATAAGGAAAAAGCTCGTATGTGCCAGATACAGTGAAAATTCTGTCGTACGACTCAACGGCTGAGCCGAGGTTCGCATACAATCGCCGATTACGGCTCGACGAGCGCGAATAGCCCCGAGGTATATACGAGTCGCAATTGTGGGAGTCGCGCATCCCCCTTTCCACCCCGGAGGGACAGGATATCGTCTCGCGACACGCGTGAGCATTCGCACTACACACTCGACCTACTTTCCAGGATTATACGTATGCTCCTACTCTCTCTCTCTCTCTTCTCTCTCTCTCTCTCTCTCTCTTCTCTCTCTCTCTCTCTCTCTCTCTCTCTCTCTCTCTCTCTCTCTCTCTCTCTCTCTCTCTCTCTCTCTCTCTCTCTCTTCGTTCTCTCTCTTCGTTCTCTCTCTTCTCTCGCTCTCTCTTCTCCCTCACTCTCTCTCTCTCTCTCTCTTCTCTCTCGCTCTCTCTCTCTTGTCTCTTTCTCCCTCTTTCTCTTCTCTCTTTCTCTCGCTCTATTTCTCTTTCTCGCTCGCTATTCAACTATCGCGTGTGTTGTCGTCTGAACAAGGTCGTTCATACTCGCGTACCCCGGAATGACAAGAGAGACGTATGAAAACGAGAAAATGCACTCGTTCCGCATTATTTGAGTCTCGTCTGGTAATACACTCGGCGATTATAATTATTCTTGCGATTTAACAATCGTGCGCGCGCGGTGGAATATAATTATTGTTTTTACGGTTACGATCTATAATCGGGACAATAATTTATTTATTTCATTCCAATTAAATCATTTATAAATCAAATAATTGGAAAAATTCTTCGTAGTGTGAATATTCTAACCGAGTTGTTGACTTTGTTTAAAAAAATAAGGGCACTCGTACATGTGAGAGAGAATAAAAGAGAATTGAATTTGAATTCATTACCCATAATTCAGAGCCTCGGTCTTTTTTGATCAAAATAAAAATCTCACGTCCAACATTTTCGACGTAGCTCTGTTGTTAAATTATTCGAGACACGAATATTCTGAACGAACGTCATAATTTTCTTTTTTTTAAAATTCGCGTACAATATATAAATATAAAAAAAATATTTTAACTTATTATTGCCCCCCCATTTCAATTAATTATTTATCCGAATAAATCTCGTCGTTGTCTCTTCGACAAATATAAAAAAATCCACGTCCAATATTTGTCTACATTTGCTTCACGCTGTCTAAACTATCGCTACCATTTTTCACGCATTGACCATGAATACCGTTGGCTCGCATCATTACGATTATCGACGAAAAATCGAAATCAAAATTTAGAAAGCGAAACGGAGCGCGCGGACGGGCAGTTAATTTGCTAGCCGGGAGGTTGGCTTTTGCGGTTTCTAGTCTCGTTTTCTGTTTTTTTTGTTCATATTTTGTTCATTTTTCTTTTCATTACTCGTTTAATTAATTTTCTTGGTCTCATCAAACTTTCTTTATATCTTTTTTCGTATTTTTTTCTTTTCTTTTCTTTGGTTTTTTTTTTTTTTTTTTTTTTTTTTGGGAACGATACTGATACCCTCCGTTATGCTTGAACTGCAGAAGCCGGGACAGTCGGCCGCGACGAGCGAGGCTCCGGGGATTGCCGCTCGCTATGACTCTGCCAACACAACAACAACACTCCGCTCACGAGTCTAATTCCTAAGCGAATCTAATAATCTCCAAACGCGGACTCGAGACACTCGACGAAAGCCCGGTAACCTATGTTATTAATTTATAGATTAACGTACACCCTCTTCTCCTCCCTTCCCTCATCGAATCGCTTATCTCGTTCGCATACGACACACATGCACACACTACGATATCGTAACCTAATGTAAACGTAATACGCGCTGTACGCAAATGCGCACGTGGAGATGCGCTCGGGAGGCTTCTAAACACGATCACGTACCGAATGTCGGCTCAAACACGTATGCGGCAAGATTATGGGAATCTTATCCCTCTCCGTTCAGCTGTTACAGCACGCAGAGATTTACGAGAATATTTTTTTCACGACACTATAATCTCCATCATCGTCGAGAATTTTTTGGTGTAATAAAATATTAGCATCTATCTTAGGTCGGATTGATTTTTAATAAAATAATAATAATAATTTTATCGAGGATAATCTGTTTGATTTATTTTACGATTACAATTTGCAACCCCTTAGCTACGAAAAAATTGTGTACTTTGGTACGATCGATTTAATGCGAAAGGACCTCCTATGGTTTCTCGAGTCCACTTTTGGAAGGTTTTTCTTTTCTTCCATAGTACATTCTATAATCTACCGTAGAGATTGATAAACAAAAACAAACAAAAAAACTATACGACTATGGTGCTGGTATTAGCCCTTCAACGGTCGGAATTTGATGGAAAATATGAATTTTAGAAGAAAAGACCGGTAAGTGTCGTAATAAAAAATTGTAAATCGAAATTTTTCTTGATCCGAGCGTTGAAGGGTTGACGTAAGAAGAGAGAGAAAGAATAAAAGAGTACGATAGACCACAGCGAATAAAAAGATCGTACAAGAATTAAGCCTCGTACGACCTTTCCGGCTTCGTAAAAAAAAAAAAAAAGAAAAAATCGATCATCGGCCAAGGCATTTTTGGCATCGGCGATGACAAATTTTCTTCTTTTTTTTTGTTTTTTGCCAAGGAAAGAAATCGAGTGAAAGAAAAGAAAGAAAAAAATGGTGATTATTTATAACATAAAAGTAGAGAGCGTATGGTAAAAACTCACTCGGCGTTGGTCTCCGGAGTTGGCAGATCGCCGATAGTCGTTAGCGTGAGGGTCGACCAGTACAGCGAGCCGAGATACTTTCTCGTCAGGGTGGCGTACTCGCCGGGTCTGTACGGATATACCCAGTCACCCTGAAAGCCCTCGGCCTCGCTCAGCAAATAATAGAAGCAACCGAACCAATGTGCGAGTATGAGAAGTATGTGAATGAGATTGAGTACTCTCCACAAATTCGGATAGACCGTGCGCGACTCGACCATGTAATAATAATTGTAGACACGATAGACCTTGAGAAATCGGGGAAATCTCAACATCGGATGAGTGCCGAGATTCACTTGAAGAAGATCCAACGGCAGTAGAGCCAATAGATCGAGTATGAACGATTTCGATTTGAGATAATGACCGGCCAATTTTTTACTGTTGTAGACCATTAGACCTTGCTCGAGATAACCGGTGCGAAATTGTACGCCAACGTCGACGAAAAATACAAGATCGGTAAAACCGTCCGAGGCGAGCCACGCGGCGGGCGCGAGGGCTTGAAGTTCCGGCAGGCTTTGACGTACTATCAGTGTCCAGAGATTGTACAGAACGCACGACGAGAGTAACATGAGCCAATAGTAGTAAAAATTCTCGTCGGGATTTACAACGGTCTTGGGTGGTCTCTGGGGTCTTCTCGGGCGTCTCCTGCGATGCCCGGAGTCTTTGTCGGTCGGATCACCCTCGCCTTCGCCAGTGTCCAGTGTTTCTTGGCTCTCCGGTATTTGTCTCGTCGAGAATCTTTTTAGAAACGAGTCTTCACGCTTCAACGGTGGTTTTTTCTGTATCGTCGATATCGCCGACGACAGTTGTACCGTCGTTCGAAGTTTCATCCACCGTTGATTGCTCTTCGTTCTGGAAACAACGATCGAAAACAATGATAATGATACTATTTCAAAATATTTACGGTTATCTTGCCAAATTCGTAGAGTTATGACGATCGGAAGAAGTAGGCACGAAACGGTAAAATAGATTATTTTTATCGTATAGAAACGATATAACTTTTATCGAAAACAAAAAAAAGTTCACACCGAATAGTTTAAATTTGAAATATTGTTTCAGAGTGAAAGAAGAATAGGTATTTGATGCGAGGAAGAGTTTTTTTTTTATTTGATTTTTTGTTTGTTAAGAGAAGAGGAAAAAAAAGAGTTCATTCTCTTTCCACCACTGTCGTGATACGGATAACGCTTGATAATTCGTTTAATTACACGAACAATCAGAGTTTAAGGTACACCGAGCGTTATTGACATTGAAAATTATCTCTACTGGGAATTATTCTGGGAATATATGAGTTTGTATTATTATTCGACCGTTTGTGACGTTTCATGTTCTTCGACTCGTGTCTGTATGCATTAATTATCGTCGCTGTCACGTCGGCTCGCACGATCGCAAAATTATCACGACGTTTCCATTTCTATATTAAAAAAGCTTTTTCTCATTTTTTGTTTTGTTATTTATTAATTGTTATACTTTTGTTTTTCGTTCGTCGTTTCCTAGCAGGGTCTATAAAAGGATAATTTATTCGTCGAAATGACAGCCGCACTATATTGTCGCAAAGATCTACTATATCAGCCAGGGCTTCGAACAGAGATGAGAGACAGACGAACAGACAGATATAGGCAACAGAGACAGTAACATCCACATAGTAGTAAGGACAAATACATCACACACGCACACTCGACACGTATAAAGATTCACGTTTACGGTGTAATGCTATTGATACGGACAAACAAAAGTGAGTCAATAGAAAGAGACAGATAGAGGAAGAGAGAAAGAGAGAGGGCAAGAGAGAGAGAGAGAGAGAGTGAGAGAGAGAGAGAGAGAGAGAGAGAGAGAGAGAGAGAGAGAGAGAGAGAAGAGAGAGAGGGGGAGAGAGAGAGAGAGAGAAAGAGAGAGAGAGGGGGAGAGAGAGTAAAGATTGCGTACATCCCGATGATGATGATTTAACATAATAGCCGGTATCCTCGGAACCTGTGTTAAAGCATCGTGTAAGGTTGCCAGAGGGAGGAAACCACGCGTACAGTGAAAAAAAAAAACGAAATTAATTCATTTTTTGACTTTAATCCGGACAAGCGGTCGCGACAGCGAGTAATTAAAGAATTTAATTAAAAATCAACGCTACCAATAACTCATACCACGACGTGGCTTCTTTTTTTCATTATACGCAAAAGTTCATTATCGCTTTTATCGCGTAGAAAACATTCATTATTTTTCGTTAGGCGGGACAGAAAATTATGAAGTTGATAAACGAGATTGTTCGTTGATTGAAGCAATGGATTCTAATTGCGTCGTTAAGTCGACGAGAAAGTTGTAATATCGTTAGCGATAAGTTTGGTAGAAAAATGTTTTTTTGGTTTTTTTTTTCACTGTAGAGCGGAATGAGACTTGTACAGGAATTCAGTTTACTAGTACACCCGTACGAATCGTCACAGCATAAGGATAACTATACAGTAGTACCTAATCATGGTTGCAAATTTATTCAAAACCTTGTCGACTTGCGGAGTATGGAAGAGACACTGTCATCGTGCAAGGGGTATATCGATAATGATAACGATGAATTGTTGCCAGGAATTATTTGTTGCACGATCGAAGCGCCAGCTCGGTAAGGGTGGCAGACAGCTTGTATATTTTCTTTAATTTTGTTTCTTGTTTCACTAAATGTAATCATCTATTATTGCAGGGTGACACGCTCTAGATTATTTTCTTTTCATCGGACCAATATAGTGGACATGCACATTAACTAATTTATGCGATAGTATAGTACATGTATCGAGAAAAAACAAAATGGTTATGTATCGACTCGTGTATAAAAAAAAATGTGTCAATAGGTATAACGGCCTTTTTCCCAACTACGAAATATTTTGCTCGAGTGAAAACGAATGTTTCGTTGAAAGAAAACCATCAACTTCGATACCGTAAACAAATGGTTCAGCGATAATCATTAGCTCGCTCGATAAGGCCAAAATCCATTAAGAAAATGCTCTAGCCTAAACCATTTTTTTCAGGACCGATAGAGGGAATCACGAGATTGTAGACTGATAACACGGAAAATAATAGAAAAATGTATTCGTCGATAAAACTATAATACGAAATATCGATTCGATATTTATACGAAATCGTGATTGAAAAGTAATTGTCGATAGGTAATTAATTATATATTGGGTTGGCCAAAAAGTAAATTCTTTTCTAAGACACGTACATATGTGTCGATCTATTTAGGAAAAAAATGGCATTACTCTTTGGTCAACGTATATATATATATATATAAATATATGTTTATTTTTGTATGAAATGTTGATTGTAATATAATAACGATAGAGCAATGACGTATAATGTATAATGGTGACGAGAGTGGTGACGCGACAACTCCGTGGTCAACTATAGGTGCGGACTTGTTTGCGGGGGAGGTACCTCTTGATCTTGCGAAGGGAGGAATAGAGGGCCATGACGGCTCGTACGTTACTCCACTTTTGGGAACCTCTCGAGCTACGGGTACGCCTAGAAGACGATGGAATCGCCGTATCGGCCGCGGCGCTGCTGCTGTCCAGCGAGTTGTCCGAGGCGGTCGAGATATTGGCAGCATCGTGAAGACCGTTGCTGAACGACTTCCTGAGGGAGGCGCGACGACTCGACGCTGTTCCCGTCACAGCTGTGCAACTTCCACGACGTGGCAATGATGACGTTGACGATCTGCGAATAAGACACGATCGGGGCCCTTTCGGGTCTCTCTCTCTCTCTCTCTCTCTCTCTCTCTCTCTCTCTCTCTCTCTTTCTTTTAGACACATGCACTTTCTCTCTTTTTCATTTGTTCTCGTTTTCTCTTTCTCTCGCTCTCTCTCTCTCTTTCTCTCTCTCGCTTTGTCCGCTGCTCTGCTGCTACCGCTTCTATCGTCGTCTGTAACGCTCTCTCTCTCTGTCCGTCTGTGTCCATCCATGTATACACATATCAATACGAAAGCTTTGTTAAACGGCTGAACGATTATTCGTACGTTCGCACGTCAATAAAAAAAAAAAAAGAAAAAAAATTCAATTGAAATCTCACGACGCGTCGATCAGCGTTTATCAAAAGATCAGCTCGTAGGTGGAACAACAAACATTTATTTAAAAATCGACGATCGCAGCATGAAAAAACGAATCATTCGTCGTCATAAAGTCGTCGAAATTCTCAAGAATAATAACGTTAATGAGAAGAAAAAAAACGTAAATATTTCACGTCAAACAAATTGCCATTTATCGAGAAGATAGATTGGATTGAAAATAGCGCGAACGACGTATCAATCACGATAAAGGCAACGAAAGAAAAACGAGTATGAAGAAAATTGGATAAAAAAAACGGTCAACCTTTTAGCGCGTTGCGAATCCGCGCTAAAAAAGCAGCACAGCCTATCCGTGGGACATCAAAAATGTATTAACCCCCGGACGTCAAAGTTCTATTCGCGTTTAATCCTCGATCTACGTGTTCGCGCGCGCGAGACTATATGCGGATTTTTATTATTAGACGGAGGACGAACACGAGAGAATATATATTTGTAAAAGGTGGTGTCGATTAATTCGACCGAGCGTTTGTTATAAGCCGAAGCGAATAAGCCATGCAAGTGAGACAGGAGTTTCGAGACGCGAAAATTCAACATCGCGCCTGGAGAGATCGGTACCGATTCTCTCGCTGGTCCGGGTCACCACCAGCGTATAGAGATATCTCCCGCTCGATTTCTCTACGTCGATAACGCCACTGCCGATGTGCTCGAGGGAACTTTCGCATCATCGACGAGCCTGTTCTCGCCCCCGAAGCTATTTCCGAACGGATCGTCTCTCTGTGCCCAGCACCCACCGGATAATCGTTTATTTGCCCTGGGGCTAATTCAATTTTCACCTCGACCCGACGTCCGACTCCTACACATACGCTTTCTCTCCTCGCGATATATACACACTTCCTCGAAATTACGATCCCAAACAGATCGCGTTCCCTCCTCCGATATCTTCCAATTTCGCATCCCTCGACAACACGAAAAATCGTTAACGCGGCGAGAACACCTACGCGGTTCGTCGTAACGAACGATGCGTTCTCGCGACTGGAAAACCGAGAATTAATCGACGAGGTTTACGAGATGGAAATATAGAAAATAAAATAAATGATAAAAGAAAGCAATTTCCGCGAGTTCCGGTCGAATGTCAAATGCTGTTAGGAATTCACAATCGATATGGAGATGTCGGGATAAGGATGATACGTGAGAATCTTCGCTAGGATGAGATTTTTCCAACGAAACGTGTCGATCGTGTACGTTTATACGTGAAAATGGGAATAATGAGAGTTGGATTTTTGTCGACACTGTCGACAATGATTTGATCGTATCGGCACGAGAAGTATATATATATATAGTATATATAAATAGCTGGCAAGCTCTCTTATATGTTTGTATAGTTACTACGATATAAGGGTAATAATCTAAGGGCGAACACGAAAGCTCTAGACTTAAATATCTATACCTACATATATGGTAGATATATAAGTTATACGTTTGATAGCAGCATGCGCGTTTTTGTACGCGATTGTGCTTCATTTACTCTTCCGTAAAGCTCTATTCAAGAAAAAAAAAAGAAGAGAGAGACACACACCTCCCTCGTTATAACACCAAAGGGTAAAACGTTCGTTGGAGAATTTTCCTTCAACTCGTAGGAGAGCTGTATCAGAGGAGGGCGGAGGAATTTTCGGTTGGAAAAGGGTGAAGCCGGCTCTCCTACCCGAAAAGCCTTTTCGTCACACCGCCTCGTCACGTGTACGTACGTCAGCGTATAGGCGCGCACTTTCTCTACGTAAATACACAGGCCTGCATGCATAAAGCGAGAAAGAATTCACGAGCGTGGTAAAAAAAAAGCTTCGTCACTCATTTCGCCCCTTTTTTTTACGCTTCCTCAACCTATTCAATATTCCGCAGTGTTCTCATTTCCATACGCCGTACGATATTTCTGAAAAGAGCTCTCAAAAGAAATTACTATATTTACGCACGAATTTCGTATCACGGGGTGAAAGCGATGTTCCACGCTGATAATAATTGCGAATTTCTGAATACGATATCATTGCGACAATGGGTTTTTGTTTATTTCTTGTTTTCAACTATTATTCTCGATGCGTAGAACTTTTGTTTAGCCTCGACTTGTTCTTGTTCTTCGCGTCTTTAGCAGAGTAAACGAATGAATACGTAACGAGAATGGACTGTGTAATTGTAAAAAATTCATAACCGGAAACAATCAGGGTAGAGAGAAAAAGAGGGAGAGAGATAAAGGCAGGAGAGACAGAGGGATGAAATGGAAATAAAAATTCTAACGAAACGAGGGATAGACAGTAATATTACTATGGTAATTATTGGTAAGAGCGTGGCGCGCTCGCTTTAGAATGTTGAAAACTTCATTAAAAACAGCTACCGGCCAAGCTCGATATGAATGATCCAGGGAAATACAGTTTCTCACGGTGAGTCGCAAATTGAGTTTTGAAACAGTGAGAAGAGAGAGAAAGTGGAAGAGACAGTTGGCCCGGAATCAAGATTTCATACCCACAAACTTTTCATGACAATTCTTACGATTTTTACATCGCACTATTTTTAACACTTTAAAAACTCGATGTATGTTGCCGAATTATGCGAGATGATGCGGTTGAATTTTGATCGTTGCGCGAAACTAGCACTCTTCTTTGGATTACGAATTTTCGAGTATTTTAACGAATACAAAATTGACTCGATTACTTCAAAGTTTCACCGTATTCGAATTCTTTTTCATCAATTGCTCCCTCTTCTTTTTTTTTTGCAACCACGTGTTATCGGGATCCTGTGATATTTGCTACGATACGGGAGTGGCTATGCAAGTATAACCAGCATCACCTTGTAAAAAAAGGCCTTCGCTATACGCGAGAGCTAAATAAAGTGGGATTGCATCGATCCAATTACACGTATTATCCCGAGGCACTCGAGCACTTCTCGTGGTTGATAAGCGCGTCATCGCAGGACCCTGCAAATATACGAGTCGAGTCGACGAAGTGGCTTAATTATAATTAGGTTAATGCGACGAGAGTCTCATCCGCTGTCCCACTGTCCCACGTAACAAATTTCGATGCCGCTTGGTTGAAAAGTTTACAAAAAACAAAGAAAAATATAAGAAAAAAAAAACACAAACGTGAACAAGATGATAGAACAAGGGATAAGTAGCGATACTAATAAAAATAAAAAAATTACATAAATAACAATATCCTCGTCACTATTTCATGCTTATCCTTGTCCGGCTTGGAAAAAATACTGCGAATTTTTTCACCGTAAGAACGATAAAAATGTAATGACCGGGTCGAAACGATGGAGAACGCGTTTCGTGGGAAAAGTGTCGCTTATCGTTGCGCGGAGGACAACGAATTGTTTGCTCGAATGGTCCGGTAGGTTTATAATCCGGTTGAGAATCATCTTCTATAGCAACAATATACGTACGGTGTGGGTAGGGCACAGTCGGTCGGTCTTTACGAGCGAATATCTCTCGGCTGAATTCCTGCTATCTCAGTAACAAAATCTTCTACCCCCTCTTACTCTTTCTCTTTAAATCTCTCTTATCCCTTTTGCTGCTTGCCATATCGAGCGCCATCTACGACATGGCTGGTTATCGCAAACATGTCTTTATAGATTTCCTGGACAATAAAAGTAACGCGAAAAGCGAGGGGGTTGGACGTATTCTGCAGTCGGTACGTTCGAGCAGCGAGGTCGAGGAGGACGATTTCGAATTATGCGAAAAATGAAAATATGTCTCACTTCCGGTACGGTACGAGGTAAAAGGGTGGCAAGTCTGCGAAGGACTTTTTTCTTCGTCCGAGGACCCTCTTTACCACGTGGCGATGAGGGAAATGAAAATACAGTGATAATAATAATAATAATAATAATAATAATAATAATAATCATGAACGTAATAATATTCAATACAATTCACGCTTGTGTAAATTTGAGTAGGGGATGATGATACTGGAGAGAACTCGAGGCTCCCCTCACGGAGCTTGGGGATGTTTCTCAAATGTGGTGACGAGAGGGTGAGTTTTCACTCTCGTCGAGATCCTCGAGAGGATTGGCGAGAACGTCATTCTCGAAAGCCGGATGATCGAATTTCCGATTTCACCCTCGGAAAATCCGAAGCAAAGAGCATAGCTGTGCATCCGTATTCCTGTGAGGATCGTCTCGAAGGGTGACGTTTGAAAATCTTGTCAATTCACTAAAAATCATTTTCTCTTTTTGTGCCGATATTTTTGTCTTCGCAGAATTGGAACGATCGAATCAGTTCGTTCGATAAGGGTAGACCTGCAGAGATATATATCTCGAGATCAAGCAAAACGCGATGAAAATTTGTCAAAGGGAATCCGCTTCTCGCGCTTTCCAAACCAAGACCGAGAACCAAATGCGATCTGTCTATGCTTCGTAGCGAACACTGTTTGCGGTGCGAACGTACGCTTCGTTGAACGATTTCGAACGGTAATGGGGGATGAAAACGCTTTACGATCGCTTTTATATTATGTACGAAAAGTATTTAAGGAAATAGAAATGTGCATATTTTTCTGGGCGGAGACTTTCAAATTCAATATATTTTGTCATTAAATTTAAAAAAAGATTACTAATTTTAACAAATTTGAATTTTACTCGTACGTAAATCGATAAAATCAATTTTTTTGTATCATCAAATTATTTTTTCTGTTTTTTCAACGATAAAAAATATTACTATTATTATCTTCTCATTTTTTATAATAAAGGAAAACGGTACAAGTTAAAAGTCCGTTGAAATCGTAGGTTGAAAAACAGGATGGACGAAGATAAAATGTAAACGAGGGTGGGCAAAAAGGTGATTCCTGTATATAAAACATAAATCGCCAATAGCCCTTAAGTCGTACTCCATATCACTTACCACATGGTAGTGTCGTACCTTTAACTTTTGGAGATCGATTATCTATACGAGAGGGCAAGCGCACATGGATTTCCTCGAGTCAAGGAACGAGAGGGAAAGGGGGTTGCTTAGAGTTTCGAGCAACCCCTATTTTGCCCTCGGCTAAACGTATATGTATGTATATATGTAGAAGAGAGTGAGCCGAGTGCTCCCTCCTTCCCCTGGAGACTTCAATACAAGGCCGGAAAAGTTGTTCACGTTCGCTTCCCACTGAATCAAATAAGAGCTGGATCGATTCCAAAATCAACGTCGAACAATTTTCGTATAGACGCTCGAGTCGGAAAGTGAAACGCGATTTTCGCGAATAGGCGAATCGCCAAATCAGAGGAAAATTTCAGGTGGATTGAAATATTCGCATTCAGGAGGAAAAGTTTTTCGCTGACGATGAGAACGAAGCGGGGAACCGGAAAATAGGACGACAGGGCAAAACTTCGCGATACATCACGCGTCGCGATGAATCCATCAAATAATTAATGACCTTTCGCTCTTTCGCGTGCGTCCGTCACTCTCGTAAACTTCGTTAGCGCACCGACTGTGAAGCTCCGGGGGAGGGAAAATCCACCAAACGCTCAAACGCGATTCGAACGCTGACGAGGTCGCAGTCGGAGAGTTCGACCCTGACTCCTGTCTACAGTTTATTTTTCCGTAAAGAATAGCCCAAAGTTACGCACGAAAATTCTGTAGTTTTTGAGTCTAACGTAAAATTAGATCGGTGAAAAAAAATGTTGTTTCGTCGAAATCAAATTTTGTCTGGCTCAAAGACGTCGGTAATTTCAAAGACGATCTCATTTTTTGTACTTCGTCGTTCAGAATGGTGGACGAAGTAAAGAGAGAAAATATATTTAAAAAAAAAAGAAAAAAACGAGATACGTAGGATCGAATTAAGGACGCGAGACGTAGTAATGGGATTGGAAGGTGCCTTCCCGCACGTATTTCTCACCCTGCTATTTGGAACCACCCCCGGCCCTGTAAACTTTTCGGAAACGAGAAAGAGAGACAGAGGAGTCCGACGAAGTGACGCCTACGTGCGGTACGACGAGGCTCGCAATGCCTTGATAGAAAGCTCGCTATAGAACACCGAGCTCAACTTCAAGATCGAATAAAATCGTCTCTGAGAGGATTCTAGGAACGCTCTGGCTTGTGCCAACTTGCGAAACTCCGTGAGAAAAACTTTTTTCGGTCTTTGTCAATAGAGAATGATATTCTCGAAAATAAGGCTATACTCGGGACTCTTTCCGGCCCTTTATCCTCTCCTCGATTGGCGAACGATTTCATAATTCAACATTTTGGAATAAATTTTATAACGATAATAATAAATACTCGTACACATTTTGTTGTCTCTTAAATAAAACGTCTAGAATAATTTACAAAAATGATTTCTAATTGATTTCTGACAATTGCGAAAAGAGTTGCGTCGAACCCATAAAGAAAGCTCCATTTATTTCGCCCACACAAAGCTGCTGAATTATTTCTATCCGAATTCGAATTAATGGAACCCTATTGTTTTGTGATT
Organism: Netelia virgata; assembly: GCA_951802705.1. Lineage (NCBI taxonomy): Eukaryota > Metazoa > Arthropoda > Insecta > Hymenoptera > Ichneumonidae > Netelia > Netelia virgata. The sequence goes on along the minus strand of OX637865.1, from coordinate 36,065,845 downwards.
TTTTTGCTTTTTTGCTGGTAGCAATCTGAGAAGGAATATAAGATGGGGAAACCTCTAATTGCCGAGTACACAAGAGAGTCTTGTGTGCATACTAACGCGTATAACATATCGGATTTTGCTACAAGTATATCGAGGAGAATTCTGCATGTACTTATATATATATATAGGAAACCATATGTATGTATATTGTTGGTACATTTCTCTATCAAGCGGAGAATCTCGACAGTGTGAAGTTCTCGGTTTTCCAAGTTGTGCTAACCGCAGTTTGGCTTTCGCCTAGGAGTTGTGTACTCTATCTTCCCAAGATCTACGATTCTGTAAGAGGAAATTCGCGAGTGGGAGTATGCAGAGATTGAACTTGCGCCACTATGTTTCGTAAGTAACCGAGTACGTGTATAGCTTCGAAGATTTCCGATCTAAATACGAATCGCGGGTTTCTCGGTCGATCGAATATCGTGGCTTCTGACTGGCACGCGTGCGATCGCTGCGTGAACTATTCCCAAGGTGAAAAGCCAGGAAAATTGTGCGGGAAAAAAATCGTGATTGCGTGTTTTAAATATTTGTTTTCTTTGTTATTGTTGTTGTTGTTGCTGCTGTTGTTGTTGTTGTTGTTGTAGGTAGTTGTTGCTTTTTTTTCTTAACGACGAAATTGAGATTTTATTGTAAGAAGGAATCGAGGGTGTGGCAAAACTCTCGACGGTACGTACGTGTGTATGGACTACTCACCTGGATCCACCGTGACCGTTGGACCGTCGGCCGCTACTCTCCTCGTCCTCGTCGTCCTCCTCGTCTCGGGAGGTCGCGAGTGAATGGGGCACCGAGGACGGAGCGCTGCTACCGGAATCGGGCCCAGGACCCATTCTCGAACCGGAAGCAGCGCTGTACGCGGACGACGGCGCCAGACCTCCCCCCTGGGCCTCCTCGTTCTCCGCCCGATCCACCTGAACAACGGGAAACAGAACGACAAATTTGAAAAATAAAACAAAACACTTATTTTATCCTAGTAATAAAATTACATTATCGTACCCTTAAAACCGGGATGTTCTTATATCGGATAATTATATTTTGGGCAAATTGGCCTATTTAATATTCGACAAAATTCACTGGAACGTATTTGCGTTGTTATCCCAGAATCGGACGGTTCAAGCTCCATTAACGAGAAATACAATTGCAATTGCACGATTTACCGAGTTGAAATTAAATGTCTGAATAATGAGGGATGCCGCTATCTTGCAACGCGGATAGAAACGCTCTCGGTACATGGACCAACTTCGCTCGAACGAGAGGTTGACGTCTGGATAAAAGGAGTTATGCGAGCGGTCGCCAGACGTGCTCGTCTAGTAGCAGCGAAAGCACAGAAGACGGATTTATACGTTATACACCCATATATATATATATAAATGAGCACTTATGGAAAAGCTCCCTTATATATATATATAAGGTAGCTTTTCCAGAAGTGCCCATTTGACATGGGTATTTAGAAGTGTTGAATAGCAACGGTGTTATGAGCGGAAGGAGGTGCCACACTGTACCGACACATTGCGGGAGAGATGACGACCGACGATATTGTTTCAACTAAGGGTGAAACTGTAGCTATTCCATCCCTCAACCCGAAAGCTTTCGCGAGGAGACACTCCGGTTCTACAAATAATGACTTTGAAATAGCCGACTACTAGTACGATATATATATTCATAAGGAGCACTGAATTATACGGAGGATACTATAGCGGGCCGGATCTCGACTATAGTAGAGAGACGAGAAGCGAATTACGAGGCGGAATGAGATGGGAGCGCAGTAGTATAGCGCCGCACTGGTCAGACAGTGACGGGGGTTTCGCTTTTTCCATGACGCATATATATATATATATATATATATATATGTGTGTGTGTGTATATATGAATAGGACGACAAAGAGAGGTTTCATTTCACGTAAAGTGGATTCATGAAAATGTTATACATATATATATATGCGGTTGAATAAAATTTATATCATTGAACAAACATATTTTATGCGAGCCGAATAAATTACGTTCCATGCGAGCGGAATTTAGTTAAATCGAATAAAGTCCCCTCACTTTTTCTCTTGTGCTCGACGAAGGATTCCAGGTACCGTCGCTCTCTTTCAGTCGATTCGCGAACCACGTTTTATACGTTCGGTGAAAAATTTTGGAAAATAAAAATACTGGCATTTTTCACGAATTCGCAAGATACCTGAGTCTCTTCCTCGTGAATATGGGGAAGCATAGTCGATCTTCTCGCGAAACGGTGCTCTAGCAACGATGTAAAATCAGCAGGAGCCCGCTACCATCGTAACGGTAAACTTAATACCGAAGATAAAAACGCGCACCTTGGCACACACCTCGTACTTTCGACTTTCGAATTCATGGTAATCGCCTAAATACCCGCTTCTATCCATTTCCGCGGTTACTACCCCCCGTCAAATTTACAGCTGTTACTACGTAACACGTGGATTTACTCGTAAACAAACGATCCGAACGAGCGAAGGGTTGAATATCAAACCCAAAAATATACTTTTCTCCTTAAAGCGCTTATCGAGTCGCATGATTTTTTGTTCAGATCTATGCGTATTCCAATTCACCATTGATACAATTCCGTCGTAAATAAAATCATCTAAGATTATTCCGAACATTATGAAATTAAAGAAAATGAAAAATTATTTGAGATAATTAAGTCAATTCATTTAGATATTATTGTCAATGATTTTTCATAAAAATGATTATTTTCCGGATTTTCTGGAGATATACGAGAAAGTTCGTAATTTTTTTTTGTGCACACTCGACGATAGTCGGATGCGTAAATAATCGCACGGACGTCATATCGAAGGGTGAAATGATAAAACCGTCCTTGGCGCGCCACGGAGCACGGATTACTGGTTCACAGTAATCCGACGAGACGAGATGGGACCCCGATGGTTCGTATTTTCTACAACATGTACAAATCATGTACTAGAGAGTACAAGCTACATATATATATATATATATATATATATATATATATATATATGCAACCATGGATCTATATACATATATATTGATATATATTCCCGGTAGGCGTCGACATTAGACGGTAGGTTCATGTTCTTCGATAAATATTTCACGAACGAGTGATTTTCCCTCTCTTCATCGACGCCGAGTACATTACTGCGTTATAGATGGCGGTACGAGGGTCGTATGTCGTATTGGTGGAAAGCGTACTCGAAGCGAGTGGGCACGAGGTTATATTTAAGAAAGCTTAATGACCCGTACTTCATTGGGAGAAAAGAGGAAGGATTGTATAGCGCGCGAAAGGGAGAACGAGGCGAAGTCAAGGAGTCTGAGAAAATACAAAAACGAGGGGTATTAATGCGTCGGGGGAAAAAAAAATTCATTAGTACGGGCGATACTCGTCCTAAGCTTCGTGTACGAGACTCGACCTTGACTGCATACCTATCGCATCACAATCGTGACGTACTCGACCTACCACCCTTTTCCAGACATTACCGGAGTCGTTGTTATGCCTATGTGTCGTACGTTAATATTATACATAGGCGGAGGCGATGGGCACCCTCGCCCTTCCGGAACGCCCTCGTTCCAGAACTGGTGAAGTGTGATAGTCGACGAGGTGTGATACCCAGCCATCAACGGGAAACCTCGGAGAGTCAAAGAGAGACGTTGACAGGGAAACGAGAAAGAGAGAGAGAGAGAGAGAGAAAAAATTGAGCGTGGTCCGAGAGTTTTTTGTGGTCGTTCCCTCGTGTACACCCATGGACCGGTTTTTCCAACTGGCAAGTAACGCACTGAGCCATGAGGCTGACTTCTGCGCGTAATTAGATCTCCGTATAACACAAGAGTATTATAGAAGGGACGATAAATAAAGGACGAAGGTCGAAGAGAAAATAATACAGAATTGAACGACGTCGTTTTATAAGAAATAAAACGACGATGAGAAGAATTTAATAAATCCCAGAATAAACCCTCGTTTCTTTCTTTCTTTGATATTCAACAAATTATATATCGTTATAAAATTCGTTCGATCACGAATAACGTATCGACGATACGCAGAATTTAAATTTCTCTCGTTAATATATTTTCCCGTTTGTTCGTATTTTCACAAAGAACCAGATTATAACGTAAATTCGTTCGATATCGAATAATTTTCATACGTTCTTCCATATAGAAATTCCATAGAAATGAATTCTCTCTCGTTAATCAATTTCACCGTTTATTCGTATTTTCGCCAAGGAAGAATTCAAGGTTTTCATGCTTATGGTCACGAATATATGGTCCATTACTATATCTTTCGCATAATATCTTTCGCGACGAAGCTCGTGCGGAGGCTGTAAACCGAGATCCTCCTTTTCCGGGTCTTCTTCGTTGTCTTCCCCATGGACGATGAACACACGGTCAAATTACGTCGTAGCTATACAATAATTCTGTATGTGTGTGTATGTCTGTGTATGTTTATGTTTGTTTGTGTTTGTGAGCAACGATATAGGGCGAAGAGCGGCTCACGGGAGAGAAGGGTGCAGGGATTGTTTAGCCCGGGTACACACGTCACGTGCTCGGCTATGGAGTGCTTCCGGGAAAATGGGCGACTTCGTAGGTATCTCTGGTACACGGTGAAGACGCGAAACGAGAAAGCTTAACGCTCGACCCATTCACGTATATCTTGAATTTTATGTACGCACGTGCACAATAAGTACGTTCGTATACTTGGGAGCAAGCGAGGTAGGAAGACTCGGATGATGTACGTGAGGTTTCGTTATATCTCGTCCTACAGTCGACACTCTCTAATATCGCATTATAACTCGTACAATGTGCGAGATTATTTGAGAGAGAAAAACTATTTTTATGGACTCACCAGATGATTAATTCGTTTATGCAGAGAATAGGTGGAAAATATTTTCATTTTCGAAAACTTAATGGGGAGTTTACTGTATGTTTTTGTACGAAATGGACACGAGGAATTTTAAAGAAAATGGACGAGGACGTAACTTTTAACGAAGGGCATTTTCACCGGGTACGTTATTAGCGAGAAAAGTCTTAAGACCATTGTAAAAGTGACAGAGAGATTTGCTGGGACGAGTTGGAATATTTTCTTGAATTTACTTTCGCGAATTCTCGGTGGAGGACATTTTTATTCGGGCAGATTTGGGAGGATTGTTCGAAATCTTTTAAGGTTTTCTGCTGAAAATTAGCCCAATGTTTTTCATGGGAAATGGCGTCGTGTAAGAGAGGTGGTTGAAAAAAGGATTTGAGTCGTACAGAAAGGACTGATTTTCTTATGAAATAGGTCCCATACATCATCGCGTTCTACCAGGAAAATCGATTTTTTAGAAGGGAGGGTGGATGAGGTTTTATTATAAAACGAATGTATCCAGATTACGAGCTATGCGTAGCTACGAGATCGCTAGCGAACGAGTAGAAATCGAAAATTCGGACAGTTTATAATCCGCTTTTTACATTTAGTCAATTTTATGCTCAAATCGAACCGAGGGAAATTTCGATCGAAAATTCGTCCGTGTGTGTTCGAAATCCGTTTGTCGATCGAAAAATGAGAAAATCCTATTTTACATCAGGACGAGCATTGTTTTTCGAGAATGAAATATGAAAATCGGTTGATAGTGGCAAAATACGTGGACGATAACGAGACAAGAATAATACCTCGTGATTATCCACGATGCAAAAATAAGCAGCGATATAACTCGCTCGTTCCGAAGAATAAATTGAAAAAGTAAATAAAAACAGGAACAACGTGAATCACGAGATACAGTTTTATAAGTCAACCCTCTCGGAGTTGAAAATTATATTTTCCTGTTTGAAATCCAGACGGCGTTGTAAGCGCGCCAGCTCTCGGGTGCTCGTGCCGTTTCCACCGATCTATTGTGAACGACTCGTAACGTTCCGCGGATGAAAACGAGAACAAAGAGAGAAAAATATAAAACGGGATAGCACGAGACTCGTGTCTCACAATGTACTGTACTTTTCTACCGCGGATGTTACTCAGGGCGTGATAGAGCGAGAGGAACGAACAAGCCCTGCGTGTACCACCGAGAGCCGAGCGAGCGTATCTACTGCTTTGAATTGTTTTTCTTCTATTCCATAGAACTAGCTTGTACCATAAAATTCATGAAGACCAAAAGTCTGGATACAGCGAAGAAAAAAGAAGGAATTCCTCGACCGTGAGAATCCAGACTTACACAGTGACGAAAGCGCCGGTGCCGAGAAACCCATGAATTCTCGACACGTCTGAACCGTATACTGATTGGCTGTTAGTGCGAAGATAAAAAAAGATGGAAACGAAAAAAATTCTACAACGAGACAAATTTCAAGAAATAATAAATATTTTGTTCCAGAGGAATTTTTAGTATTGCGAATACAATAATAATCTATTGAAATTAAAATTCTAATGAACGTACACAAAAAATCATTTTGTTACGTTTAAACGCCATGAATATTAGCAAATGTCTAGAATGAGCTCCGACTCGAATTGGTCGCTGTGAATAATTTACATGCGGATTCAGAGGCATACGTGTACCGAAATAATAGGGTCTCTATGGTTTGATGTCGAAACTATAGATATATTCTCGACGTCAACCATAAAGCACTCGGAGCCCTTTCCGAAAATCTAATTTTATTCCCTAAACGCGCGTAACGAGAATGCATTAGTTCGTCAGCATATAGGCGAACATCGCGTATAGTAGACAAGGCTTCTCCTGGTTCGCATACGCAATTTTCGAAAGACCGCCAGAGGCAAGCTTTAGCCGCGGATGCCGTCTTCCGTATGATACGGCCGTGGCCTGAAGGAATGTAGAACACGATGGGGATGCGGAACGTACGAAATGCTCGGAACAGAGGAAAACATATCGAAACAATCGCATCCTCTCTAAAAATCGAGAGCGCTGTCTCGTTTGAAGAAACGTACGAAGTAGAAAATTTGAATACGTATGAAAATATCGTTCGTGGTTTCTGACGCGAAGACAAAAATGTCGCTCAGAAAAAGCATTGTCCAAGGCTACTTTATATTACGTCCCCATAAATATACATACATATAAATGTATATATATATATATACATGTGTAATATTCCATGCGAGAGTACCAACCAGTGAGACGCTGCCCCTTATAATTGGCACTCTGGGAAAGGCAGCGGCTAAATTTAATTTGCATGAGCTCGCTCAATTACTATGCTTCGTACCTTCTGCCCTTTGGACGCTTTTCTTTCCCTTTGTTTTTTACCATCGTCCATAATGTCATCTTTCTTCTTGTTTGAATATTTTTTTAATTAAATGAAAAGTACGAGAACAATATTTCTCTAATTATTTTTCTTTCTTCATACCCTCGTTACTATTTCTATTATTTCAAGCATAGAATCGATAAAAGAGGCTCGACGCTTCGATAAAAAAAAATTCTTCGTATCGAGCGTGTCCGATCGAAAAGTTGGCCACTCGTTTCTGGTGTTTTATTTGAGATACGCTCATCCTCTATCTCGGAGAGTATCGATACAGTGCGCATTCCTTACGTATCTTCGATCGATCGCCAGTACATGGAGAATTGAACTGTCTAACCGGCTTCGCGAAGCTATCTCATTTTTCGCTCGCTATTTCGCTTTCTCTATTCGTGTACACGAGAATACTCCGAAGGGAATCTCCGATGCTCCAGTTACGTCACGACGATCCTCGCGGGGATCTGTAATATTTTTCGCGACGACGCATTTCCTATTTTTTCGTGACCAACAGAGAAAAGGACGACGACATTCTACTAATACACACGAAATAACTACATCTCGTATAATCACGATCTAGATGAGGGTTATCGTTATTTTATAGGTGAGAGTCGTTATAACGAACTCATAATTCGAGGTGTTAAACGAGACTGGCGGGTCGTCTTAACGGCGTCGTTTCGAGAAATATCGTGAAAATTAAAAACAGGCCCTTTAATCCATAGATTATTTTCCTAGAAATCGACAAACGTTTTTATTTCTAATCTTCGCTTTAAAAATTATTGAAAAAAAAATAATATTTCAAGATTTTGAGACAATTTATTGATCTAAATCAAATCGATTTGAATCAACGTTGCTCGATTTCATCGAAATCTACTATATTTGTATTTTTAGGTGAAATAAATTCATTTGTCTTGTATGCAAAGTACACGAATGTGGTTCGGTGCGTGTTTATTTAGACAGCTATTGCAGGATATGTTTCACCGAATGTTATATCAGTCGGTACGGTACCGGCATCGAATATTTAACTCGTGCGACGTCAAGCTTTCGTAAAGCCGACGTGCCAAGATACACCGAGACCTCCTATGTATGTTAATAAGCACTGAATTGTAAATGCGTTATACACGTTAGAGATAAAGCGTATCTTGAAGCGGCAAGGATTTTCTTCCCATGGAAAACGAGGCCCATAACCATTCGCGCGCATCTCGCACACTTTTTTCAATTTTTCCTCAACATCGCATATACCAGTGGCATTAAGCTAGATTTTTCATAGGGATTTTTCCGCGAAAAAGAAAATTGCAGAACTTTATTCGTACGTGGCCTCGCTCGATGCAATTTTCGCCATGCAAAATCCTCGAGCTTGAATTCAATTTCATTCCTCTCATTTTCGCCGAACGTGTTTTCTTGCACGAATCAAAGTTGGGATTTATCGCAAACGTAAAAAAAAAACAAGAAATTTAACCGGGGAAAAAAAATCCCGGAAAACAATATGTAATTATCTTTGATAATAATTTATTTCCACCGGGAAACTCGTAGCATGCATGTGTAAAGGAGACGCGACGAAAGATACAACGCAAAGAAACATCGAGTCAGTGCGTGGGATAAAAATATAGCGAAAATTCGAATTCACATTCGAGCTACGATTTCGTCCTTTGACGATGGAAACGTTCGATGAAGCAACAATATTTACCCACGTGTTTTATGGATACGCAAGAAACGTGTGGAGAAATGAGATGGCTGTGTCGAAACGATAAGCCAACTTTTTTACGCCCATCGTTATCCCCGTACTACATGGACTAGAATGCTGGGTAAGATATACGCGACAAAAGGTAGCAAGAAGTAGAAGTAATTTGTTTCCGGTGAGAAACAAGCGCCGTAGTTGCCGAGAGAATGGATACTGAGAATTTTGCTGAGCGGCCGAAGACGAACGAGTGATAAGGGAGAGAGGAACAAAGCGAAGACGACGGTTAGATGAGGTGAACCGTTACTGCGCACGGTTACAGCACGGTAAACACCACGTTTCCGTCATCTCGTCCGATGATGGCTCATCCCCTTAAATATACGAGGAACGTTTGTAACGTTACAGTTACGTATTGTGTATAAGTATATCGATATAAATGTACATAAATATGTGTATATGAATGTATATAGGTCAATAAATTTATATATAAGAGGAAAGAAGGTTTTTTCCCCCATTTTTCTATTTTTACTCGCTTCCGGGTGGGCAAGGCTTAATTTTTGTAACCCGAAAGGACGGAAATCTTACTCAACAACTGAATTTATCGTTTCTTTCGAACGAAATAAAGTTCTGTTAACCCTAGTCCCATGTCGTAATTTTTAGCACCTGTAAATCCTGAACATGGGTCCTTTGCGTCCGTCGCTTATTTGACTGTACTTTTTCTGTGAGTAAAAATGTGAAAATAATTATAGGGCTTCTTTGGATTCCTAATTATGCGATAAAATTGTTGGCAGCCGTGGAAATTCCTTTTTCAATAAACATTTTTATAAAAATTCGGAGGTATGTAGGCTGTTTACAGTAGAATGTTTGAAAATTTATATTTTTTGTTGTTTTCGGTATAAATACGAAATTGCAACGCGAGTTATTACTGGAAATCACATCCTTTCTGAACAAAAATATGAGAAATTTCGACTGGAAAACAATATATTTATTTAACAAATTGAAGGATCTAATAGAGCCTACCGTTGAAAGATTTGGCAATGACACAAACGACCCACGTTTCAGGTTCTAGGGTTAATTGTAAGTGTCGAAACTTTTGGATCAAAATCGAAATATTTCTGACATTTTTTCATCCCTCGCGACCTCGTTCGATTTCTTTTTTAAATCATAGTTTCTCGTCTTGTATATCCACCGATACAAAAGTAACTTCTCAAGATTTAACGAGGTAAAAGTATCGAGAAGAATGTCCGTTTGACCCACTCGCACGCTTTTACACGCCACTTCCGCGTACGTCCCCCAGACCTCCTTTGCAGACGCGATGAAAAGGGTAGAGATAACGAAGGATATCGAAGAGGTCTTCGAGACTGAAATATATCTGGGTCACGATGAATTATATTTTCCCGAGAGAAACCTATCGCGCAAAAGCGAAAAGATTTTTTTCTTCCCCTCTCTCTCTATCTCTTTCTCTCATTTTTTTCCTGTACCAACAAAAGTGACCGCGGGTTCGCGAACTAATGGGCTCTCTTTTTACAGCGATATGGCTCTCCCGTTTGTATAGAGATACGATAATATCTCTCTTCGCTAGAATCTCGTGACATGAGCCTGTGTGGATTTTGCGATATTTTCTCTCTCTCCTCCCTTATTCTCTCCTTTTTTTCGCGTAGAACGAAGTTGACAAACGCCGAAGGGTCGTTGGATACGTGTGTGTGCTCTCTCGGCTACTCGACCAAAGTTTCCTCCGGATCCAAATCCTATCCTCGTTAATCACACTCGCAATTTAGTTCGACAAACGAAGCGCTGAATCATGGAATACTCTGGTTGGCAAAAAAAAAAAAAAAAAACGAAAAACGAAACGAGAAGAAAACGAAAAAGAAAAAAAGTATTCGACAGTCCGCGACAATCGAAATCAGCCGACGTATTCATTCTCGTAATGATTGAGACGCGTTTGATGTATGGCAAAGAACTTATTTCTAAATCTCGCACGTGAGGTACACGAGCGTGGCACACCGGCAAAGATGGTCGAGCCCAGTAAACCAATTATCTCACATTACGCGACTCGGTCTCGATCCAACACCGAGCGTTGTATTATACACTCGCGATGAAGCGAGAGATGCGACACGGGCGAAATGGTAACTGCGAAGTCGTATTCTGATGTATGAAAATTCGATTATCCGATTTGACGAATATAATCCGATATAAAACGATACAGTTTACCGGCGCTTGGCATTTAACGTCTTTTTATTTCGTATCTTTTTTTCGCTCTCTGTCCGTCTATCGGGTCATTTTGTCATTTTGACGCGCGACAGAAAAAAAAGGAAGTTAACACGACGAGGTATTCGATTCATTTTCCGAGCGGGTGGCGGAGCCAAAGAGACATTGCCACTTGATATGTAGGTAAATATATATATATATATGTCGAGAGAGGGAAAATTCTAGGGACGATAAAAACGATAAACTGCTCGGTTTGTGCATCACGACGTTCCCTTATACCCAATATGCGATTTCGAAAATCGCGAAATTCATGATCTCTGAAATGCATCGACCATTCGCCGATTATTCTCTCTATTAATTCATCTGTCAATCTAGGGAAAATTGAATTAAAACGCTCGTTAACGTGCCCACATTTTTGTAAATCTTTCATAAGCTCGCCGTGATTTTCGTTTTCGATAAATAAGATTTATTTGATTTTTATTTATTATGTAACATAGAAAAATGTGCAAATTAATGAACTAACCTCCGTTTTATTTAAACATGACGTGAAACTTTATGATTAACCGTTATCGACGATGTAATTTAGCTTAAGCGTGAGAACAGGTGTTGAACAATTGCGACGCCCGAGGAAAATTGACGAAGACATAAAGCAGACAATGTTTAAAGAATCTAAAACTTTACAGCGTACTTTGTGTATTTACCGTGCAACTTTTTCGCGATGCTTATCCGTGAATAAGAGAACACTCGGTAAACAAGAGGTTGAGAGTTTTGCTACCTCGTTCATATCCCGCCACCTTTTCGCTTTACTTTCGCGGAATGAAAACGGGGGGTAAAAGTATACGAGCACGAAATTGTTTATCGCGCCAGAGTTGCCGCTGTGTTCTTTGGTCTGGTTTGCGTGCAACTTTCAGAAGTGGATGGTGAACGAGGGAGACATCATCCGTGATACACGCGAGGATTGAAAAGAACGCGAGAGAGCATGAGATTGCCAGATGTTATCTTCCCAAGAAAAGCAAAGACGAACATCCTCCAAAATTCACCAGGCGGCAAATATTCAAAAAATTGCGATAAAAATTGTCACCGCTATAATTATTTTGCCGAATCGATCAAATTTTGATCGAATAAGTTAATTAACTTTGTAAATTTAAGTAAATTTATTTAATTGACTTTTTACAGAATAAATTAGCAATACCTACTATAATTCTGTCGATGATCAATTTGTCTAACAATAATTTCACGCGACATGGCGATTGGATCAAAAGCTCGCGTCCTCTCCGATCTGCCGTTCGATCAAGATTCACGCCACGTCGAATTTTGTTATCTCCGCTGGCTCAATTCCCGAGACTCACGTAGATCATGGGAGATGTGTATTGGACCTCGTGTCTCCTTGGAAGATCCTTGATATCCCGCGCATGCGCAGACCACGCGATATACAGATATACAAACGTTAATGAACTCGATATCTCGCATCCCTCCATTATTCCCAGAAGTAATCAAACGCTTGGAATCATCGAGTGATGAGCTGCAATTTCGGGAATCACAGCAATCCTCCCTTAGAAACTGTAGAGAGGGTGACGAGTGCGTTAAGTAATCTTAGCGACGGTTAACGTCTTTTCTGATAACTTCGTGCTCCGTAACGCCGGAGTCTCCTGGGTATCGGCCCCATCAGTTTCAAGATTTTGTCTGAGAAAGCCTCGCTTTGCACAAAATAGAAGCTTTCAAACCCCAAGTTTCTCACTCCCTTAACGAATGTAATCGAACTTGGTCGAATCTAAGGGGCGTTACGAGAATTGGGGGAGCGATATTCGTGGCTTTCGCTGAGTCGGTACGATTTCTCTTCTATATTTTAAAAATATGGGCCTAGTTGATTTATTTTTCATATAAATTCATTCGACTCGAATGAAATACGTTAACGGTAATGAATAATGCGAATCTGTTTTCTGTAATTAAGGTGAGAAAGGAAAACCAAGGGTAAATGTTCGCTGGTAAATAATGAAATATTTATTGATACATTAACGTTGAAGAGAAAAAGGGGATTGACTGCTCTTTCGACTGGCAACGCATGCAGACGGGAGGTTCGATTAATCTATTACTTATACGTTATCGCTCGTCGTTTCGGAGATACGGAAGATGGATACGGGGAATAGGATGTTAAAGAGGGAAGTACGAACTAATATAGATAGAAAGCGAGTGAGAAAGGAGAGAAGTGGCGTGTAATTAATGACGAAGTTATAACTAGCCTTTCGGCCGTGGAGATATCTAGGGAGCTCGTCTCTTCTCGTCCGGAAAACAAGAGAGAACGGACGTGTGTGTACTGTACTGTAATTGAGAATAGAGATGGGAGGGGGAGATAGGAAGAGGGTGAGAACCATGAAACGTCGGGAAACCAGACAGGTGTGTGGCAACGATCGCAGTTTCGAAACTCTGCCGGGAGCAGCGAAAATCGTTCGCGGGGAGAATTAGGAGATGGGGAGAACCAACGTAGATGGTTAGGATACGTGCTTGAAGTGGATTTCTAGAATCGTGTATAACACTAGATAACATTCGTGGTGTACTAAATGGTGGCGAATTCAAACGCCAGTTTGGCCGAGAAGTTTCGAGGATTCAAAAATCAGGGGTTTAACTATTTCATCGAAGGCAATTTTATTTTCGCGTTTTTTTGTTCACCTTCGACGAACCAATTGTGACTAACCGGAGTGCAAGAATACGATATTCGTGTTGTAGGGAAAGTTTCTGATTTTGCAAGAGAAGATTTTTCTTCGGATACTTCGAAAAATCAAATTTTTCTTTTTATTCACAATGGCTTTATGAAAAGGTTGTTTAATTGGAAACTTCTCGTGCAACGAGAATATCGCAATCTTATTTTCGATTCGTCGCAATTTTCCAGTGAAAACCTGGAGAAAGTTCATGTTCAGCGTTTTCCTCTTCAGACCGATAAAATCGAAATTTGTTTTCGCCCGAAATGACTTTACAGAAATTTCCCGTACAACACGAATTCTGCTGGTTCATTCCCGATTCTCTAATTTTCGCCAGTCAAATGGTGCATTAACGTGAAAATTCAAGTTAATCCCCTATCTTCCGGTGATATCTTAATAACCGTAAACGGCTTAAATCGATAAAATCCAGAGTTTAAGCACTCGATAAACCCGCGACTGCTGCATCGCGAATAAAAGCATCGAGTGTTAATGATGAAACGCGAGGATAAATTGGTACGGACCTCATCATCGCCGGAAGACGTCTCGCTGTCACGCGCATACGTAACACGACCTCACCGTCGTTTCATGATCTCGGTCGTTATCGATCTCTTCTCGTATATGACGAGCGGGTTATGCATTTTCGCGTCGATTGACAGTGATGGACGTGATCGTTTACGGTCTCACCCGATGTCGGGATTCCCTCTAGCGCGTAATCGTTCTCTTGGACGCGTATCTCGCTCGGTCTCACGAGCTATAACCGTTCTCATTCCTCAACGTACAGCGACGTCCCTATTCGGTTATTCTCGGTGGACGCGTTACGGGAGGGTCCGTCGCGTTAGTCGCAACGAGGGCGTTCAAGGGTGTCGGACCGCGTCGATCCTGGAACGAGTTCGCACCAAGAGAAGGAAGGCCGTGTCTCGTCCCTTCCTTCCTTGGCCGAGACACCGTCAGATCCGAGTAAAGAGAACACTCGTGCGAAGTATACCGCGGAATGAATACACAGACAGCGAGACACACACATAAATACACGCAGACAGGAACGAGGCAGATAAAGCTCCGTGAATCCGTGGAGGGAGAGAGGAAACGCTCATTGGCATGCTGGCTAGGCATCGAACCACTTCCGAGAGAGCTTTCCCCTCTCCGGATATTCCAGGATATCCCAGCAGGCCAAGAGCACCGGGGGGGATTCGAGTGGCACGTTAATGTCAAGAGACAGAGGGGTTAACCCGGAGATATAGAGGGCAACGGAGGGATACTGGGCTAGTTCCGGGTTATCCAATGGAATGGAGAAACCCGATGGGAGAGGTTGACCAGCGGACGTTCTCGGACAAGTCCGTAGAGCCCGAACTATCCAGAAACAGACTCTAGCTATAATTGAAGAACTGACACAGCTACCTTGTTCTCCCTTCCTACCGTACGTTGCCAACAACTGGTCGTGATTAAATTCAACTCCCTCCCGACGCTCCTCATTAATCGACTCTCCAGGGTTCCTAAATGACGAATCATTCAATTGGCAACGGGACAAAGGACTTTCTCCGATAACGGTTCAATTATTTTCTTCTTTTATTTTCTAGTACGTTCGTTTATCGGTACAGAGAACTATGACAGGAGTAACAAGAACACCACTTCACTTTTTTCTCCTTACTCGTTTCTTTTTTCCCGCTCGACCTTCCCCTTTACCTCGCGTTTCTTTTTTCTCTCGTTGCTTTTTGTTCACCTCGAGTGCACCAGATACTCGACAATTTCCCATCTCCTCAGGGCGGGAAGGGAGAGTGATTCGATGGTGTGGCTGAACAAGGCTGTAGATGATGCGGTTGGCTGATAACACACGTATACAGACGTGAGTAGAGAAACGTAGGAAAGAAAGGCCGTTCACCACTATTGAACTCAAAGTGGAGTTTCGCTGGCTCTTTATTTCCTCGTACAGAATTCTACGCGAGCTATACGTCGCGAGGGGTATAGAACGTTGCTGGGTGGTCATCTCTCGAGGAACTTGCCGGGAGGGAAGAGAATTTTTCCGATCTATCACCGTATACGTGGCCGTCCAAGGATGTGCCTCGGAGACAACGAGGGGGTCTGAAACGACGAACACTGCTCTTTCTCTTTCTCTCATTATCGAACGAATGGGGAGTGAATGGGGCAGAAAGAAAGAAGACAAAAAAAGCGTCGCAATCGAAGCTAGTCTCGTCTTTCTCTCGTTTCCTATATATACGGTTGATGGGTTTCTGTCGCAGGAGAAGGACCAGCGGACTCCGGGCTATCTTGAAATCGATGCGTCAATCCTACGGGTCGACGCGAGTAAAGCGATAGTTGAGAGACAGGAGATCGAAAAAAATGCTACAAGGACAAAAAGGAAGTCAGGGGCTAGCATAACGAAGCAAAGCGATCTACCGGTGTTGCTCTTTCCTTTTTCTCCCTCTCTCCTCGTTTTTCTTTCTCCTCGGCATCCCTCGCCCTGTCACTTACCTTCTAACAAAATAGTTGAAAAACAAATACGAGCAAAATATATTCGAGGCAAACGGAGAACCGTATTTCGGGACGAAAGTTTTTTCGAAAGGTGATTGAATTTAAAGGACACGAGCATCGAATAACTTTTATTTAAATGAAACGAGTGCACTTCACATTCCTCGACTTTGAAAACTAGTGAAATAGCGTCGTTATCACGAATCTCGTGAGAATTTCGATGAACTTTACCGGAGTACGATTTGAGGTCATTGGCATTGTCTATCTTCTTGTTAGCGAAACCTTTACTAACCTCCTTTGGTCCGTTTCACGAAACGAGAACGTTTATTCGATAAGGGCGACGGAGTAAACCCTTGCGAGGGTTCTCTACCGCGAGTTCGAATTGTCGAGAACTTTGGTAAACTTCGATGGCCACTGCGTACTGAATGAATCGTTACACATTGTCGAGAGTAACCTGGGACTATCTAATTCGTGGAACAGAGAGTACTGTATAAATACTCGAAGATACTCGGTCCTATGACCCGTTTGAGACTTTGTGGACCATGTGATATGACGATTATGGTTTCCCATTTCCTCTCTCTCTCTCTGTCTCTCTCACTGTTTCTCTATTCAGAGCCCTACATATCGACCTTTTGACAATCGTACGACATATACCTCTATAGAAACAGTATATTGTATCCTCGATGCACCGAACAACAGAGCTTGCAATTTCTCTATCTCTAACGTTACATTAAATCAGCCCTTTGGCCCTTTGACCCTGTTAGAATTACCACAACGACACGTCCACCTTCACAAAGGAGACGAAATTGCTGGGAGGAATATACGATCGAGTTGGTTAATATCGCTCGGTCGTAATAGGTTGGTTAACAATATGGAAACAATTTGACCAAATCTACGGCAATGCCTGAGGGTTAATATGAAATTCGCTCAATTTATATACGCATAAACTGATTCAATCTAACAGAATTTCATAAAAGAACATTTATTCTGTCACGAAGAAAACTTATCTCGATGGATTGAATTTATTTAAGAAGACTTCGAATTTATAATATTCATGGCTGCATAAATGGAACGACTCCTTTTCCTGGGAGCAAGTTAGGCTGGGTTATTTTTTGTTGTCATGACGAAGAGATTTTTATTCCATTTAATTTTCAATTATCTCGGTTCAGGATATCTGCGCGAGACATTGAAGTACGATATGCACTACTGCAGGTTCGCCTTTCGCAATGAGAATGAGTACACGAAAGAACGATGACTGGCGAATAGGGGTTGAGGGGGTGGTAGCCGAGATATCGAAAAGACGTCGGGGCAAAGACGAGAGGAGCATCGGGAAAAATGCCCACCGGGTGTTCGTGATTTTACATTGACGTTCCTGCTGCCTTTCGTATAATCGATTTTGACATCGGCTCGCGAAGCACGAAGAGACGAACTCTCGAAAAATCTGAAGCGAGGCAAACGAAAAGCGTTTGTTCTTCTCCCTAGTTCTTCTTACGGTTACGATGCGAAAGAAAGTTTTCGAGGTAGGAGGACAAAGTTGATCGCTCGATAAAGCTCGTTCTTTTATGAAATCGAAAGAAACTTTATTCTTCCATTAAATCCATTGGCCAAAAAGTAATCGCGTTTTTTTATCCAATGGATATGGACATATGCCTCAGTGCATTAAAAACGCAATTACTTTTTGACCAAGTCGACGAATTAAAAAATTCTCATTTAATCATCACAAATTGATCGCAATTCTTCGAGATAATTTAAATGACTATTATTCATTTATTATTTTTGAGATATAGACGAAGTTTCTCACTTTTAAGAACCGGGAGTAAAAGTATCTTGGCTACTTTTTCTCAAAGTTCTTTCATTCAGGAGAGAGTATCGAGGCTGAGCGTAGAAACGAGGAAGCGGAGAGGCCGATGCCGAGAGGCAAAGAGGAATGGAGATAGGAGCATTGTTATCGGTCCATCTTTTCCCAGACTCTTTTATTATTATGTTAAGTCGAGGCTTTTCTTTCCTCCTCTTCTTCCTCTCCTTTTTTTTTTAGAAGAACAGGGCACGAGCTCACCGCGACCCGAGAGAATAGGCCTTCTCGCACCTGTGTACATCCCCTCGTGTATGTGTAGGTACACGTTGAATATTACTCGCCGACCGGCGGTATAATAACTCTTGCCGTGAGGGCGCAAACTCTTTTGCTTATACGGAGGTTGCCCGAGCGTACCGCGGTAATGAGATAGAATCCACTTAACCCGTGCCCCACGCGTGCCTAAGAGTCCACCCCATACTTCCCCCTTTCGCTCGTCCTCTCTTTCTCTCTCTCTCTCTCTCTCTGTCTCTCTCTCGCTCTATCGCGGTTTATGTCAACCAGAATTTAGTTACTAAACTCCGATGCCGCGAGTCCGCCAAAGTCGAGGAATTCTGTTCTCAAACAACCTCCTAAGAGCCTCGTCGACCATTAGCGATAACGAATTGGAGTAAAAATAAAAAAAAATAAAACGAAACAAATTCGTATCAAACTTAAACAAAAATCGGGATAAAAAAAATCTTTTTTACACGCGAGTAAGAAAGTGAAAACGATAAAACTCAATAAAAATAATCGACGGTCGAAAAATGAAATTATACTGATTAATAAAAATATGATTTTGTTTGTTTATTCGTGAAAATTTGTTGATTGCCGAGGTTTGTTCTAGGATTATTAAATGTGTGAAAAGAAAAATACGCTGATGCAGCTTTTGAAACGCGTACGAACTAAAATGTGTTTGTCTATGTCCCTCGAGGCACGGCAGACACGCTTGTTACATGTCGTCGCGGCAAGTGAGCCTGAGTAAATTTAAAGTTCGTCGTCGAGACGCAACGAGAAGTGCGAAACTTTTCCTGTTAATTCAACGAGAATCGTAGCGAGGCCGACTCGGCATAATTACCGTCTCTACGTATACGCGTACGCGATTATACGGAAAACAAGAGTGGAGGATTAAAACTTAGAGAAAATATTTTTAACGTACTTTTGCCCTTCGGTGGGTGCAACGAGTGTGCAATTTTACGAAACTGGCGTTACGACATTCGGGCCGCGAGGCATCGTTGAGACAGTCGCGAGTGTGAAATAAAGCGAAGAGACACGAATAACGAGAAGTACGGAAAATCGTTGCTTTTTCATTGAGCGGGAGTTTTCGAAAAAAAACAATTCTTTCTCGCGTTAATGGACCCACGCGTTTAGCCTTGTAATATCCACGTGTTCGGAACTTTTTCGTCGTTATTTATCCAACGAGAGGGTAGAAACTCTCGTAGCGGTCATTCTCGAAGACGAGAATGTTTTTCATCGTCCCTACCCCCCGACTCTCGCGACACGAAGTATGACGTGCCGGTTTTAACCACTTCTTTTTAGTCTTACTTTTTTCGATTTTTTGGTGTTATTTACTCTTCGCGCTACGACTCTCTCTCTCTCTCTCTCTCTCTCTGTCTCTTTCTCTCAGGGTTTTACAGACAATGAGAAAGTATCGCGATTACGAAAAAATTGTAACCGTGAGACATTGATGAATCTACAAAAGTCCTGTCGCGAGTGGCCACTATGGATAAACTTTGGTCGGAAACGACTTTAGTTCGTGAAGTACGAAGGGAAAAACTCGCGTGGAGGAAGGAGGAGGGGTGCGATGAAAGTATACCGTTGCGTCGAGACGAGAGCAAGAATATATGACGAACGAAGGAAAATAAAGTAGCAAAGGGCAAGATACGCGATGGTCGAGCGGCCAGTCATAACTGGGAACTTTCGAGAAAGATCTCCTCTCGCCTTTTTATCTCTCGAAAAATTTGTTTTAGCATTTGTACGGGTCATTAATCGAGCGACGAACCGAAATTCCCAAAACTAACTTGTTATCGACGATTTTAATAACGTTAAAGAAGTTCGAACGTTCTTCATCGATATTATCGTCGAATCTTTCGTATAACTTTGAATCGATGAATATTGAAAGATACGACGATTAGACGTTCGTCGAGTTTGCCGAAATTCGCGTTTCATCGTCGCGTGCCGAGCGAAAAGAGAGGCGAGACGAAGGCTGTCCTCTAATTAAATGCGTCCGATTTTGATTAATGAGAGAACGAAGGGACCAGCCATCAATCAATCGCCAATTTTTCCGCTCTTTGACCCCCGGCAATAACATTTTAGACGTAAAATTTGTTACCACGTGACTTTTCACCGAACAGCAAATTTTGCCTTTTTTCTCATGATTTTGTCGCATCGAAATCTCCCGAACATTAATCATCGACGGTACAAACATTTCTGCTCGTCTCTCGACAACTTTTTTCTTTTCTTCAAGCTTTTAGTAATTTCGATATGGTTCGATTAAATATGAAAAAAAAATCGTGCTATATCGGGATAAAGGAGAGACTTTAATCATTTCGAGCCCTCCCCACGATCTTTCCAACTTATAATAACATCGCCGAGTTGCGATATTGGAAAATAATACTTTTAGTAATTCCGATATCGCCTCGTCGCTTCACCGCGGCACTCTCAGGTACGTTATTGTCGTAACGTCCAACAAGATTGGTTCTTCGATCGAACCAATCAACAGAGGCGTGGTTTCTGGTCTTTCTTTTTTTATGTATTTTTTCGTTTCTCTCTCTCTCTCTCTCTCACTCTTCATTCTTAACGTTGCTCGGTATTCCAAGCGATTCGATTTCGAAACGATCTTTTACGATCTTTTATATGTATGAAGGCGTCTAGACCGGATCGCCGTTCCCCATGTTGCGACTTAATGGAAACGGTTAGAAACCTACGTGCGGAAAAACTTTTATGCGTTTCTTATTCCCGCGCCCAGTCGCATCTCTCTCACATCTCTTGGCTAGTTTGTAGATATAGGTAAGCCCGGATCGGCAGGTGTACTGTCAGAGGGATGAATCATGATTCACGTCGCCATCTATGGCCTATGATCGATTTTTGTTATACACATACAGAAACACACATATATCCTTCTTATTATATATATATATATATATAGAAAACCGTGAATAAGAAGGTAGAGTAGAGGAAGACTTATGGAGAGTCGCGTACTTTCGACGTTTAATACCGAACATAAAAATCGTATGAAATACGATATAAATTTTCCACCATAAGCATTCTGGATAATCCAAATCGAGTTATTTTCAATTACATTTACCATAACGCCAGTAGTCAACTCAAAAAGAGTTTGATTTTATCACAATTCTTCCGCACTCGTTGTTCGTTCCCGGTGCATTTTTATTAAGCTACGAAGAAACGTAATTCTTTCGTTATCGGTCTTTGAATAAATATTTCGTTAAATTATTCCAAGAATTGTGTAATTTAAAACTGAGGATCCGAGAAGCTACGAAGAAATAATACATTTGTTAATGGTCGATGGAAAGAAAAAAGTCGTTTCGTCTCTTAGGCGCCTGGTGTATACAGAAGCACGATGCAAAAGTGAATATATGTATGTACGAAAAGTATGGAGAAACGTACTGATAATCGTGGTGGTAGCAAACTAATTTGCGCAAATTACAAAGCAAATATAAGAATCGACGCGAATTACCGAGAAAGAAAATGGGCTCGCTAGCATTGAAAACTTTTCCATCTCATTCGCGTGGAAGTTTTTTCATCATTACCTGCCCCGTCCGTGCGCCACGTGAGGCTTTTACTGTTTTTTACCCTCGAGAACAAGTAAGTACATAACTGACCGTCGCCGGCTTATAAGGGCAGGAGCAAATATTTGATGCCAATAATTCGTTCGACGCATCCAACGTTTCGAACGATATTTCCGATGCGAACCAATCGCTTTAATACACGCCCACTCTTTATCCGGCTCCTCTTCTTTTCTCGCTCGCATCACGTTTGCCAAGCCTGAAAAACTTTTTAATCGTTCCGGGCACTTACATTTTTTAATGGCCCGCGATAAAACGTAATACGTTTCACAGGGCGCGTGTTACTCGGGCTTATTCGTGGCTACTATAACGATATATCGGTCGCGTTGTTTCAACACGAGAGTTCGGCACCGAGCCAAACCGCGAAGCCGATAGCTCGTCGATTTTCTCTTTTTTTTTTTTTTTTTGCTCACCATTCTCGCGAATCGTGAAATACTCGATCGCATTAGCCGCTGAGAGCGTCGCGTCCGAGCCTGGGTCGGGCCCCGGTAACGAACTTAATTCTGAAATATGCAAAGGCTCGAATTCGAGGCTTTTTGTGCGAACCGCGCGTATAATGGCGAGAGACACCGCGCGCGGAATTAAACCGCGTCGTAAATTTTCGATAACTCGATTACATTGTAAATCAATATCGCTAGCCGTAAATTTCTTGCTTTCTCACGTCATCGAGAATTCGACGCAAACAGGATTATCAGGGAAACGAAGATTATTTTCCATTTCGAAATTGTCGATTAAAACGGATACCTAGGAAGTCATTCGTTATGAAAAAAAGACAAAAACTTCGGGTTTCTTGAAGCTCGTGTAACGTTTCGGACTTCTGGAACTTTGTATTATATCGGAAAGACTTTGTTCCTTTCTAACCGATCGTCGCAAAGTTTCTTCTATAATCACGAATTTTTCTCGGAACGTCGATTCAGCATTATCGGTCGCGATTCTTGAGAAATTCCCAGTTAACGTTCAACGAAACCGGAAAAGTATCACTTTTACCAACTTTTCATCGATCCGTCGTCCAGATGCCGGAAACGAAGATATTATACTCGCGATCAACCCGAAATTTCTTAATCAATGCTCTAAAGTTATCGCCAGCAAACAATTAATTCACTTTTCTATCTTTTACAATCGATTTACGAAATAGAACGAAAAAGAAACACGTCACGATTGATTTATCAACTTGTATTTTTATCGAAGATATGCTACGACCAGACGTACAGTCCGCCGGATTGGATCTACGTAAAGCTTATGTATAAAAGCAATCTGAAAGAGAAACCTAACGGATCAGTGATATTGATGACGTAGAAAGGGGAAAAAAGCTCGGTGAGATCGAGAGGGTGAGAGAGGAATTTTTATATACAGAATACAAAAATGAAAAGAATAAACGGAATATGTGATTTCGCTTTTGAAAAACCCTCGAGCGCCGTTGAAAATGGACTGTTAAAGCGTTCGTGAAAATCGTTTCGATCGAGTCTCGATAGGACTGACCGTCGAGGCTCGGTGATCGGGAGCTCGACGCTCCTACTAAAAATACGAACGAAACGAAAGAAGCTTTACTCCCCTTCCCTCTTGGCCGGACTTTTGTTTTTCTCGAATCGTTCGAACGAAATCCGCTTGCCCCAAAGTCGATCAACAGGGAACGCACCCGAGTGCGCTTTTATTTCCGGTTTCAGACTCGATTTCGCTAGTGTCTACCGACCGCTCGTAATCGAAACGACACGATTCGCGAATACATTTACGAATAAGATCGAATGGAAATAATATTGAAGATAAAGATTTTTCGTGATGCGAACGTTTCGAAGTCGATTCGACGGATCGTAAAATTTCCAATAACGAGGCTCGGCGTTATTGGCGTACGAGGGGTAAAAGAGCTATATATATGTCTAATATCGGGTCGCAATTCTGACAAAAGCTTGTCACCTAGTTCTATATTGAAATTATATATATATTGTGTTATACATCTAGGACCTTTACACGAAAGGGCTTTCACTCGCGGTTAAATCCGATCCGCGAATTGTACTTTCACGGATTGGGTTTAACCGCGATTCCGTGTTTACCGCGGCTCGAGATCGAAACATCATTCCATCCAGTACTCGTGCACTTATACGACGCGAAACGAGATTCTCCCTTAAACATATATTCATCGACGTGAAATAACCGACTCAACGGATACCTGGTAAAATTCTTCGTCTCCCTCGTGCCAAGGTCGCCTGGTGAATAACGGAGGGAAGGAGGTTGCTCTATATTTAAGCTTGTGTTTGTGTATGTGCGCGTTTGTGTGTACTTAGAGAGTGAGCAACTCCATAGGAGTCATAAGATTATACGTGTCCTTGCACCCTGAAATATTTATGTTTATCTCACGGGAGAGAGAGAGAGAGAGGGAGAGACAAGTGAGAAAAAGTGCACGGAAACATTTCGTGCAACGTGTACATTGCAGTGAAACAACTTTTTACATATACGAGACGTATATATATATATATACATACGTCATAAATATATATATAGGTTTATACAGCTGAGAACGCACATTGCTTCATGAATTTTTAATCATAACAAGATTCTTCCCAGCACATAACAAATCAATCGCGGAGAGAACAAAAGAGAAAGAGAGAGAGAGAGAGAGAGAGAGAGGATGAAAAAGCCCAGAACTTTGCCACTCTAGCGAAATTGGAGGTCTGTCGCACGCACATGGGCTTCTGCAGGTTATATCCCAACCGTGCATACAAACCTACATATTGGAGCACCGAATTTTCATTTCCTTCGTTTTATACGAGTTTTTCCCTCGATTTTATTTATTTTCAAGCTCATCCGGTTAACAGAGAAACAAACTTTAGGAAAATTGAATGTGGGCAGGGCTGAGTTTGAAAATGCAATTCGAAAGGCTTCGATCGTAATGCACCGGTACGATCGGTTCTTCCTCGTTCACCGTCATAACGTTTTCTTCGATGGAAGACGCGTCTTATCTCGCGATGGCTCTTCCGGGACGAGGGTAGGAAGAAGGGAGAGAGAGAGAGAAAAAAGCGATAACGCGTATGCTTCCGCGTAGATAGGTTAACTTTCGCCACGGGCACGTTCCTCGCCGTGGAATAACTTTCGACGAGTACTTTTTCGAGCTTTAACCCCGAGTTCGTCATAGCGCTGACGCGAACTCAATGGTATTCCGCGATTACCGGATACTTTGCGATTGAGGATTTTATGGATCGCGACGTTTATATATAGTTTCGGATGATCTTCGCGATTACTCATAGCGATTACGATATTTTTATGGCTTTCGAAATTCTTTGAGAGATGGAGGAATTTAGAAAAATTACTCCTTCGATTTCTGACTCGAGAAACAAAAATTATTATATATAATGATAATAATAATAATAATGATTACAAATTGAATTGCTATTTAATGTATATATAATTATACAAATAACCAACATATTAAATACTTCCCGAATGGTGCGTGAATTTTTGCAGGTAGACACGACCCCTGAATATAATCCCCCAAATGAATCCCGCTTGGAGGACTCCAGTGGTTTTCATTAGTTCGCCGAAATTCTTACAATTTCGTGAAAAAATTAAATTCCATAAATAATAATAACAATAATAATAATAATAATAAGACAATACCAATAAGAGTAATTACTATAACGACAATAATAATTATTATAGTAATAACTAGCTGATCCGGCGAACTTCGTACCGCCGCAGGATAAAAAAAACCGTTGCATACAAAATGTATGAAAAAATGAATTGGCTTGACCGATTTGATTTTTTTTTAATTTGTAACTTTTGGTTAGCTGTCTGTCAAGTGACGGAAATCTGTGGGTAATGTGATGAATACGGTCGAGATGTCAACTGCGACTTTCCCATCTTCAATGTCTAGCAATTGCTTAGAAAACACATCTGCACTTTAATCTTGTTGCAAAAACACTCGTATGTTAGTCGTCAATTGGAGTGTCTTCACATGCCGCTACAAATTTGATGACTTTAAGCACGCGTTTAGTTCATCAGCTACAGTTGATCGGGAAATAACTGGAAGAGTATGACGAAAATCACCGAACAACACAATCTGCACCAAAAATACTTTGTAATGAAGACAATAAAATGATACGGGATTGTTTTCGCAGCCAATAAAATCTGTCAATTTTGCCTTGACAGGTAGAATGATGGATTCAAATACATGATCGCAAAATGTAACTAAATTCACTTTAAAAAACTCTTTTTTTTTTAAATCCACGCTTTTTTTACGAAAAAACGACAAACGATTTGAAATGTAATAATTTTTACACAACTGCGCGGAAGATATAACAGTTTTGTGAAGCACGTCAGTTAGAAGATAGGTTTGCCACGAACGCCATGTATATAAAGTAACAAGACGTGGAGATTTCAGTACAAAATAACCAATTTTGAACTTTTCGATTTTCAGCTGTTTTTTAAGATTTTCCCTATGATTTTTTTTGTAAACCATCCCGGTATTAGAGCGAACAAAAAAAAATAAATAAAAATCGGTCAAGCAGCTTTTTAGTTTAGTTTTAGCGAGGCTAACGAACAGCAATTGATTTGACAGTTATTCAATGACAAGTTCGCGGTTATTTTTCATTAAACAGAAAAATGCTAACACCCCTGTCTCCCATCGATCATGAAAAATGGCACGATAATCAATATCGATGTACAAAATACAAATTTTCCTCGTTTTCTCCATTTACCGAATGTTTTTGAACCGCGGAGTTTGATAACCGAAGATCCGCTGTTTCATCCGGCGATTGGTCGGAAGCCCTTACAACCATAAACATCGAAGTTTTCGAGAAGAAACTGTTGAAACGTTTCCAAACGAGAGTTTTCTCGGACGAGTTCCTCGGTAAAAGAGAGTCTTCCAACGTTATTTACCATCCTCTCGGTTAGCCTACCACCCCGATTCTAATTAATGACCGTGAATCGCGAAACGCCCCTTCGCGAACGTCTTCTCGTATTCGGCCAAACAATCTTTATCCCGGTCTCTCGTGCTGTCTTGACGGACGTGGAAGGCGGAAAAAGGGAGAAATCGAGCCTGCAGTTAAAAGAATGAAACGGAGGGGAAGACAAAAGCTACGATTGAATATCGAAATGCCACTGGTCGGGTTGGCCTCATAGGCTATCAAGGAAATACCTAATTCAACGAGTTTCACGATGAGACTGACCGGAATATTCTATCAATCGAGAATGAGGGAAAGGAAGAAAAGAGAAGGAGAAAGATAGAGAGAGAGAGAGAGAGAAAGACAGAAGAAAAGCGAGAAAGCCGGAGATAAAAGCCGTTCGGGCTTGTCGAGATGACTTCCGACTGGCAGAATGCCACGAACGAAACGGCACGTTGGGAATGCCGGACGGAAAGTTCTAGGGTTGGTCTCTGGACCACTGTGTGGAACACACCGCCGAGGCCAACGAGACGATGCTGCATTGCCATCTAAAAATGATCCAACGTAGAAGGGAAAAGAACAAAAAACGAAAAATACGAAGGAAAAGGGGAACGAGATGGCACGGAAAGCAACGGCCTCGTCGATTGTTTCGAGAGAAATCGAAGAATCGAAGAATCGAACGACGTACAGCTATTGGCACCGCCGTTCAGCTTTTATATTCGCGGCGATCCAGCTTTAAGGACGATGAATCATTGCACGCTGGCCAATAATTGTACCACTTGGTCTTCTTCTCTCTCTCTCTCTCTCTTTTTTTTCTTTCTTTCTATCGAGTCTCGCACTTTGCGCTGTTCTCAGCGGTTTTTGCATCCCATCCCCCTCCCCCCCTCACAACTTTGCACGAGTAACCGACAGGAAACGACGGAGATATAGGAACACCGATGCTTCTGGACCGTTCCTCGCGGAGCGAAGTACGCGCCAACTTTGCGGAACGAATTCAATGCGATCTTTACAATGGAAAACGAGACGAGAAGGATTTGAGCTTAAACTCTCTGCGTTGGGCAGAAATGGAACGTGGGGAAATGAAGAAAAGTGGAAAAGCCGAGGGTGCGAATGGAGAATACGAGAGAGGCGTCTCCTCGTTTAGGAAGATCGAAGAATACAACGACAGGAAGAAAGAGAGATAAGGAAAAAGGGCTGACCGAAGCGTAATAGGAATGACCTTGTTAACGAGAAAAAAAGAAACATTTCTTGCTGATAACATTTTTTTTATAAAAACAAATTTCCAGCTGGAACATAATCTTCATTTTTCTTTTGTTTAATCAAATATATCGATGATATTATTTAACGAAAATACGCTAAAGATGTAATCCGTAAAATTGCGCCGAGGCAAACAATTCACGACGTAAAAGGAATGAAACTATTCCAGAGAATGAATTGCGTCGCGTATGACAAAACGAAGCTCGTAAAATCCGTGTCAGAGAATAATCGGTGAAAATGTCTCGCGGGCGCGAAAAAAGAAAAACCGATAGGAAGAGAGAAAAAAAAATGTTGGAGCGAGAATGGAGAGAAAAAAAATTACTCCGACCCCATAAGACAGGCAATTCGCGCACGCATTTTGTGTAACACGCCAAGAGTAATCATCGCACACAGAGATCATTGCATATACGAGGATGGAGAGAGAGAGAGAAAGAGAGAAAACCTCCAAGGTTTTCCTTCACAGTCATCGTAGTTTCCGTTTCCTCTCATAATCCACCGAACTTTTTCGCGCTCTCGCGATAAAGAATGAGGGATGAAATACCATCTCGTGATCGTAGGGGGAAGTTGGGCAACGGCCGTCGGGGAAAAAAGCGGGACGAGAAGAAAAACGGATCGAAAAAAAAAGAAAAAGAAAAGTACGAGGAAAAAAAGGCGGTCGTTTCGAGAGAAAATGGAGGAGTGCAAAAGGCGCGTGAAAAACTAAAGGGACGACGAGTGAGCTTGAAAGGAGAACAAAGTGGTTGCTGCATTCGTAAACGAATGGGAGAAGAAAAAAAAAACAAGAAAAATGCGAGGAAAAATGTCATCTCGATAAGACACAAACACATGCACACATTGCGCGAATGCTTTGTTCATTTCCACAGTCAGTCAGCCCCGGATTCTAACCGTTATCGTTGTTCCGAACGGATAAATCAAACGTCGCAAAAGAATACATCTTCGACCGGAAAATGACATTTTTTTCTCGCTCGAAAATTAATTCGGCGTTGTATCTCGCGAGAACGATCCCGTTGATGAACTTTTTCGTCCTATTTCTTATCTTTCCGGTGGTGTACGCGTCGCTTTATTATCCAGCGTGAGACGAGAGAGGAGGGGGTTAGATTGCATCGCACAAGACCTTTTCATTCGGCAGATTGCTTCTCTTGCTGGATTTGACGCATAGGAGAAGAAGGGTGGCTAAATCCTGACCGAGGGACCTTTCGCCTCTACCTTCGGGACAACTCTCGGCCCTCGCGCACCCTCACTCGTGTCTTCCCTCTTCTCTCACGACCCGCTATAAACCGCCTCGTCGGTAAATCTCGACTGTATGTGCGAGAACCTGACGTGTTGGTTCTTGTTATATAATTCAAGCTCCGTCCAGACTTCGAGATCGTTTAAACGTCACGTCGTAGCGTTGCAACGCTAGTTTGATTTTACGTGAAAAATCGTATTTTCATCGTAACATCGTTACATTCCTCGAAGAACTAGAGTTTATATCGTAGATAGTTTGAGTCGGAAGAGAAAACTAGGACAGGATGATCGATAGTGTTTCGTGAGAGAGAAGAATTATAAATTTCTTCGAAAAATTGTTATTAATTGTTTTCTTAAAAATATTGCTTACGTTAATTATCCATTGTATTAACTCCGAGGTGTTTAGTTTATACGTCATCATAGAAACCAAAAAGAGGCCAAAAAGTAATTGCGTTTTTAATACATCGACGGTGTATCGCCGTCTATGAGAAAACAAAATGCAATTACTTTTTGGCCAGCATGACGGATTTGTAAAATTTAAAAAAACGTGATTATTCGTTGAATTTTTATGAATTTTATGATAATTCGAAGCGAGTCGTGCGGTAGAAATTTTTGAATTCAACGTTCGAACCAATACGCTCTTCGATCGAGCGAGATATTTGTGGCCGATGGACATCGAAACGTCGATGAAACGACCATCTTCCACGTTTCACGTTCGATCACATCGAATATCTGTCCGCTATGATGTAACGGGAACGAAATAATAATAAAACAAATTGAAACGTTGGAAACACTTTGACGCGTTCGACGTAGCGATACACCGAAGGACTGATTGTTCGGGTCTCTCGCGTGACGTTCACGTCCAACCACAAAATAACGCTCGCAGTCATCGACCGAAACGCGTTTTCCTGTATGCGTTATTCATTTCGAGGGACGAGATATTTACGATAGCGCGCGTCAGTTCATCGAGGCATTCGCGATAACCCCCTGGTTTGTGTAAATAGACACCTTGTTACGTTCATTGATCCATTTATCTAACTGCTCGATTGCCCATACAAATGGGTCACTGGTATTTCTATCGCACGCGACAAAATAACGATTTTCGTAAATTACGAAATTTTTGTAATTTTTCAGAGACTAATCTTCAGTTGAATAAAATTGTTATTTTTATATAAAATTATATTTCGTCCATCGGATTCACGCTTTGATATTTAAAAAATATTCCTCATTTTTATTGATTCGGAATACATTTGTTTCGTTAAATTTCGAGCTAACAAGTTATTTGTTAATAAAGTTTACCAAAGTAGAAATTTCGACGATATCGATATCGAGCTTAAGATACCCGATAATAGCGAACGAGGATTCGCTTACAGCGAGGAGAGACGAGAGCGTATTATGCCGTTATAAGGATCGACTATATAATGCACGTAATATTAATACATGAGAGCGTTATCACGCATACTTTATCAACAACCCGGCGAGCCTGAAACGTTTAACCTACACGATAATATATAAACGTATAATACAGCCTCGTAAACTCACTGCCTCGAGCGTTCGAGTAATCAAGTTTACTTGCCAATTTAATGTTGGTTCGAAACATTTATGTCAAGTAAATTCCGAGAGAAAGAGACTAATCGCGCGATTAACACCAACACTGCAGGTGTGTAAAACGCGGCGTTGAAACAATTTTAGTGATCGTGCATGACATCGTCAGCGAAATCCGTCAGGGCTTAAAATTACTTCGTCAAAGACTCTAAATTGTTTATAAATATTCGCATTAAATCCCCGAAAATTAGATTAATCCGATTTTAATGAAATTTTAATTTTATTCGTTCAATCAATTCGTGATTTTATTGCGATAAATTTCATTCGATCGAGATGACAATTGTGAAATGTTTTTTGAAAATATTTGTGTCCATCCGTTTGCTCGAATGCCATTGGAATATAAATAATCCTCGTTTTGTATTTGTCGCATTGCGAATAAATCGTCCTAATAAAGTTACGTGCTTCGCGAGAGCACACGGGCGTTATTCATACGAGAGACAAAGGATATTCGAACAACAGGGTGCACAATCGTACATTGCGTGCGTATGCAAATCCTAAAAAAAAAACATTGCCCAGTGTAAAAATTACACCCAAAAATATTTTTTATAAAAAAAAAACCAAGGCCATAATATTATTTTTCCATCATAAATAATATTCTTATATTATCCGAAGAAAAGAAATAACACATTTTTTATTTTTTCACGACCAGTTGTTTAATGTACCTAATCAAAATTTATTCGTTGTTAAACTGGGGCAATCGCGGTCAAGGCTTTCAAATCTTCTTAATCGCTAGGCGCCGAGAGGTTGCCGGCTCTCGTGACAAAAAGTGCGTGAATACTGAAAAAATCGAGACACCAAATACGCGTGTACGAATGGGTGCCGAGGCGCCGGAACGTTTTTTCGCGAGTGAGCGTAAAGCGTCGAGAGTAATTGGGTCAAACGCCGTTGTTGACAAAACCTTCAATCGGGCAGAAGCAGATGGATCTTTTGTTTTTGTTCGGTGTGTGGAGAAAAAAGATCGAGCGGGCGAGAGAGAGAGAGAGAGAGAGAGAGAGAGGCAGACAGACAGACAGAGAAACAGATAAAGAGAGAGAGAGTGAGCGAGAGAAAGAGAAAGAGAGAGAGGGAGAGAGAGAGAGAGAGAGAGAGAGAGAGAGAATTTACGCCTATACCAGAACACCGTCGTCGTCCTGGGTACTTTTTCCTCCCTTTTCTATTTTTCCCACAACCACACGAGCATCGTCTATCCACAAGCATGAAAAACTTTTGTCAGACTTTTCGCTATCACGTCGTGTGTTTAGCACACGTTCTACAAACATCACGTGTTATACAGGATTTATTAAGGCGTCGACGACCGCGCCCTACATCCTCTCTGCGGTTATTCGTCATTTTGATACGTACCGTAATATCGGCAAGAAAGGTCTTCCGGATTCGTGAGCCATTAGGTACGATGTATATTCTAAGGAAGAAAGAGCAAGGGTGGGTGAGCGCGAAAAAAGAAAATGGGATAAAAAAATGCGATTGGGGATGCTGGGATTTATTGGAATATCGAAAAATGTAATTCTCACTCTTTCCCTCTCGCTCTCTCTCTCTCTCTTCCTCTCTTAGTTCCCCTCGTCTTCACGAGAATACCGATGGAAGGGAAAATGTAATTTAAAAGGGGAAATGTAACCGGGGCGAAAAGAGCATATGGAGCCATCGACCAGGGAAAACACAAAGATTTTATCACACACATCACCGAACCTTCTCCTCGGTTCTCGTTTCCAGTCGAAGGTAAACGTATTTCTCGAAAAAATGCGAGATTTAAAATGCTGCACGATCCAGCAGATAGATACACAATATTGCAACGAAAAACCTATTTTAAAAAACAGTATAATAGAATAACAGCCAATCTAAATTAATCTTGATCGTAATAATAAAAAATCATAGTTTTCCTATCTTTTTAAAATAATTATTCATAACGATCGTCGTTTTGTTTGTTCAGCCCTCTCTTG
The DNA here is from genome assembly GCA_951802705.1 of Netelia virgata. Lineage (NCBI taxonomy): Eukaryota > Metazoa > Arthropoda > Insecta > Hymenoptera > Ichneumonidae > Netelia > Netelia virgata. Next base: position 36,033,042 of record OX637865.1, on the reverse strand, counting down.
AAGAAAAATCATGTTTCGTCATTCAAATGGAAAATGTTAGAGAACAAGTAAATGCGCGAATTTCTAAATTAAATTTAAAAAATTCCGGATGTAAAAATATTTCGATTAAAAACAAAATAATAAAAATATATTTTTATATTTTCTCCAAGCACGCAATTCTTTTATGCGGATTTTTGTTTTACTATTAGAATTCTCTTTTTTCATATTGCTCCCACAGAATTTTATAGCCGACGTTAGCACCGTCGGTACAGTTATGCAACGATAAGTACACTCTTGGCCGTCTCCTTCTCCGTCTCGGTGATAAAGAGTACAAGCAAGTATACCGGGGTGGTTTCGTACGATATCCCCTATAGTAACACATGTTAGGCAACTTTCTCCTTCGCCTCGTAATACATTTTCCATGGTCAATGATTTGCTCTATCTACCTTCTTCTCCCTCCTCCCTCCTCCCTCTCTCTCTCTCTCTCTCTCTCTCTCTCTAGGGATTGTGCCATAATATTACGACCCTATAGCTCGGCTCAAGTACAAATGAGATTTTCCTTCTTCCTCGCTCTATATCCTTCACTCAACTCGAAGACTACGTCCTTTCTCCAGGGGCGAACGTCTCGTTCGCTAGCTCGCGACAAGGATTTTCCATTTACGAGAGAGCCCCTCTTGTCTCGATCGTCGAGTTGACAATGAGCTCGACGGCTGCGCCCTTCCCGTCTCGTCCATCAACTATTCATATAAATATGTAAATATACTTATATTCATAATTTATCTTATCTATATTTTTTGTATTCATTATTTTCCCTTTTCCCAAACTCTTTTCCTGTCCACACTTCATCCGTACATTTTCCGACTGCAAAGTTCGCTAACTTTGCATACCGTCCGAAAAATTGTACGACAATGATAAATTTCGTGATTATGAGAAAATGAAGGATCTTGCCACGATGTTCCGTTTATGATTGCATATGCTGGGCTAATTTTCGTTAAACGATGATAAACGACAAATGCTCGTAACGTACGTATTGCGTCGAGTGAATGTTGCGGAATTCACAACGTATAACTTTACGACTCAATTTTCTCATCATTTCGTATTCAATCACGTATTATATTCTTGAAGGATGCGATTCATTTATCAACTGTTCGAGCGCATTGCCGGGCAACGAGGTTTCTCCTCCACTTTTCAAATGTCCAACGGGACTGCTCTCTGTGTGTTAACGGGGTTGCTACGGTAACGATGCGCAAACAACGAATTTTGTACTTCTGCGCATTCGCGTATTGCACATTGAGTCGAGCGGACGTGCGAAGTTCAGTATCGGGGAAGAACCGATAAATTTGCCAGTTTACATTTACGAGTTCCTTCCCGAGCACTTTAAGTATCGTGCAAACATCTCCGGCGATGAGAGAAACCGCATTTGAAGGCGATGTTCTCTTTAAGTTTCCTTACTCCAGCGACCTACTTTCGCCCCTAAACCCTCGCTGTAACGCTCATACGTACTTCGCGTCTCGCACATATTCGCGTTCTTATGCAGCACTAACTAACCTGCATTTTTCAATAATAAACAAACGCATATAGTAATCTACGAAAGCAAGTTATAAAATGCACTTGATTATTTCTTCGTCCAACTTTTTCGCCGCAAATAGCAGTCTGTTATAACCTCTAAAAGATTGAAGCGGCACATCGACTAACGACGACTTCTTTCGACAATGCTCGCCCTCTCGCGACGCCTAATGCAACTCACGAAACTATTCTCTTATATAGGAAATTTGTATGATAAAAAATAATATCTTTCATATGTGTATACACGTGTATATATGTATATATTCTTCTATATATATATATATACATATACGCATACACATATATACATATTTATATATATATGAAGTTTTTAATTTCGCGGCCCACATTTTTCCAAAGATGTCAAAAACTATTCTCCTCCCAGAGATATTAGTACGACCCAAGGAACTGTTACATTTTTTTTTTGGTAAGAGTAACAAGTCGAAGTAATCGAAGCGCGGGCATCAAGATGAAAAGGCGAGGAAAAATTACATCGACCTACCTACAAATATATATACATTTTTTATGTTGAAAGAGCAATAAGGATTGCATAAGGTGGTCCATTATATATGTACCAGAACAATGACGAACAGAGAGAGAGAGAGAGAAAGAGGGAGAGAAGAGCCGAGATAGAGGCAATCAGCGAGCGCAAAGAATGAAGTGTGGCGTCCGCGCCAGACATCTCGACGGTTCTTCCTCGAGGTTCGCATGCAATGATGAAGAATACGTATAAATGTATTGTGTTTTGGATACATACATATATATATATATATATACTAGATATATAGGAAGAAGAAGAAAATGGGAGATAGGAGAGAAGCTGCGAGTATCAAGCGAGAGAAAGAAAGAGAAAGAGAGAGAGAGAGGGAGAGGTCGAGGCCGAAAAGGGGCTCAGAAACGCAAGGTCTTCCGAACCAAGATAGCCTTTTATATATAATACATAAAAGTATATATACATATATATATCCTCGCAGTAATATGTCCATACATCTCGGTGGCACCATAAGCAGCGGATAGAGAAGTCGCGGTTTGCTATAGACCTTGGAATAAAAGCGCGATGCGGTCGCGAAGGCGCGAGAGAGCCAGAGAGCAGTGGAGGAGGGGGGATGAGGAGGAGGAGGAGAAGGAGGAGGACGAGAGATAAAAGAGGGAGAAACGATCGGCGAGGGATATTGATCTTCTTAGGGAGTTGCCATGTGGAACGCGTATGTGCGAACCAACGTCAACGACTTTTTACGATTCTTCTCTACTCTCTTTGTCCTCTTGCCCGCCCCTTTGTTCATCGCGATATGACTCTACGATGACGGCTACGTCTTGCTATCATAGCGAGCAGTAAACAGAGGGGCGAGGGGAGGGGGCGTACGCGATTTTTTCTTTCATCGTTTGTCTTTAAGGTCCCACTACGACTCTTTAAGATCTCGATTCATCACGATCTTTCATTATCCTCGTTAGTCGCGAAAAATGAATAAAAAATTTAACCCAAATTCCTTTTGGGCAAATAATTATGTCACGATGATGAAAATTATTAACGTTTTTTTTTTGTTTTAATAAGCAATTATTTCTCATATCGTTGGAAATTTTTCATGCAATATTCGGACTTTCTTCCTCGCGCGATTTCATTTCGTTCGTGTGTCCACGTTAATACGAAATTGCTTCGTTCCTCGGTCAATTTTTAATGATCGAAATCGAACGTAAAGTCTCGAGGGCAAAATTCACCGTAATCGAAATCGTAATACAAAGTTCTTTTTCTGCCACCTCCCGCCTCTACACATCGAAGTAGGTTTTATAAAGCTGTGAGAGGAAATACAAAATCTTCCCTTAACGTTTTGTATACACGAGGGTATATAACCACTCGAAAGCTTTTCACACCGCGAGAGAACGGATTTAATGGCCGTGTGCATACGTATATTTATACACATACATACGTATGTATGCAAGTGTAGGTATAGATGCAGACGTTGCTGTTTTCTCGAAACGGTCGACGTTACACTCGCAAGTATCGCGACCCCTCGTAAACAAAGGCGGGAGGGGGGATAAGAGGGTGAAAGTTCGAAGTACGGCATATCGATGAGGTCGTGAGCTGAAACAAAGGTGAAAAGGGAAAGAAGAAAGAAAGTGTTGATGAGAGAATGGGTGCGCGAAAAACGGAGGAAGATAGAGAAAACGATGAGATGGGAAAAGAAGTTTCCGGGCGGAGCACGAGGGAGACTAATAATCCGGGGGTCAATATTTTCTCTACGTGAGACCATCGACGCGTTGCTACACAATTTACGTACATCCTGCACGTGTGACGAGGAAAATTCTCTACCCCACTCCGTTCCTCTCTCTCTCTCTCTCTCTCTCTCTCTCTCTCTTTCTCTCTCTTTCTCTGTTTCTCGCCTTCGTACGTAGTATATATGGCCAAACATACATTTTGATATATATGTGTATATATGTGTATAAATGTGTGGGTGTGCGTTTATGGGAATGTCGTTGACCCATCTGTCGTGACAAACAGCGAGGGAAATGTTCCGGGGCCGGCCTGGTCCGTAAACGTTCGGAGCTTTAGTTGCTGGAATCTCGTGTATTTATTATTCTCGTTCGTCCTGCGAACCGGAGAAACCTAACTATAAGCCACGAGGAACAGGAGGGGCTGCGAAGTTCCGTACCGGACGCGAAACGAGAGACTGGGAATTGCAGATTCGCTTTTAGCGAGAGGCGAGAATAATTCACGAAACGGAAGGTCAGCGACGAATTTAAATCGATTCGTTCTCGCCCGGTGCGAAATAAACGACGATAAATATACAACACCCTGTCGATAATAAAAAGGCGTCGATAATTAATTCGAGGGTTCGCGATGGTTCGTTCGATCGAAAATTAATCCTGTTCTTTCGATGAATTTTCTATCACGCTAATTTGATTAATCTTGTTTACATTATTAATTAAATAAAAAAGAATATAAATATGCGTCGATAATTAACGCTTGCGTGTTCGCAACGTTTTAATTCCATCGAATATTAATTATAAATTTCTGAATAACGTCATATTTTGCGAATTTGATTATGATTTTTAATTTGTTATTTTTAATCAAATAATCAATACAAATAAATATACCTCGCCAATTACCGCGAGTGTTCGTAATTTTCATTATTCAATGGAGAATTAATGACGAACGACTCATTAATTTAACACGCGTTGACAATATTTTCATACAATTAAAAACAATTTTTAAACGCAACAAACGTTTGTAGAATTTCGTCATTTTGTTAAACAGCAAAATGACCGAATATATATATTCTCGCACGTTGCATCGAATTCCTGAGGGATCGAAGTGCGGGATACGCGAGACGAGAGATATGTGGCGAGTAAAGAAACGAGTAACGTAAATGGGAGGGACGTTACGAGCTCCCGATGTGGTATAATTCACTAGGGATCTTGGCTATAAAAAAAAAAGAAGACTCTTTTCGCAATAAAATGTCCCGACGCATACTCTCGTATACCTAACAATCTAGAGATATAAGAGACCGTAGCGAGGATCGCTTACAACGTGTCGTGTGTCGGTAGAAAATGCATACAGGGCTAGAGTCGTGAGATCTCCTGTAGCGCGTTAGCGGCTTACAAATTACCTTATTACCAAGAGCCAAGGCTTTCCTGGCTCTTGGTTGTCGAGAAATCGCCCTCCCACCCTCCCTCGCCGCTGCTTCGTCGTGTGAATAACCTATATAGATATTTAAATACTCGTGGTGGTAGGTAAATTTGTCACGTGACATTCGCCCCCCACCTGGACTCAATTTATAATACCGTTTGACAGGGTGCGCCGGCACGACGCTATCCGCGCTGCGAAAGCGGAAATTCCTTCGCACAGTAGTCGGACGAAAAACTGGCACGACGTAGGTACACCGGAAATGCACGTGCGACGACTACGACATCGTAAAACGAAAGATATTTATGAAAATAGACAAATATTTTAATCGATTAATCGAGCATCGATTAATTGGCATTGATTATGATGAGAACGAATATAATATTTTTCGAACTTGTGAAAGTTCTTGAATATTTTTACATAGAAAATGAGCGACGTTGTTTTCTTTTTTCTTTTTTCGTAAACAAAATTTTCGTCGCGCGAGACAATAAAATTGTCAATTAATTAGATAGATAGGAGAACTTAATTTACGTACGTTCTCGGTATCGCGAGTCGCCCCGTGCCGACTCGTGTCACATGCCGGAATAAAAAGGGCCAAATATCTTTGCGATAACGCGACGATATTCGGGCGAGGGAGAATCGTAACGCAGTGTAGTTTCCCGCTCGACTCCGTTTTGTAACCGGTAAATACAAAGTTCGCGGTTGGCTATATAACTTTAAGATAATGTATATGGTTGAATTTATAGCGAGATATGTCGTCAAAACAGATGAGAGAGACGAAATTTATTCAAATATTCGGGAAACGGACGTAAAAACGAGAGGGAAAAAAAGTGGTCGATAGAAAGATACCTACGCGTAAGGGAGGAAGAATGAGGGTCGGACGGAGGGCGAAAGTTCGCAAGAGAGGATGTTCGTAACCGCCGGAATTAATTTTTTCTTTCCGACCGCGGTGCCCTGGAGTCTCGTAAGCTTTATTCGGCGCGAACGTCGCCGATCTTCGGACCAAAAATAGGGTGCGCATCTCGCGCACCCTACAATATGCCACGCGAATTTCGATGCGAGATTTCAAAAATTATCGATAGAATCGACGCGACACGAGAAAATTACCGAAGGGGAGAAACAAAATTTCGCAGGGTCTTTTTTTATGAATAGAAATTTGTTATTTCCCGCGGAAGCGTTATTCAGTCGATACATTTTCGTTCATAAATATTTAGCTCGATATTGCGTCGAAAATTTCATTCGCGACTCGCGATGCTCGTAATCGACGAAGAAAAACTGCAAGTTCGACGTTTCGATGAATAATGTGTATATTATTTCTATAAATTCGAAGCGGTTTACGTACAAAATTACGAAATCTCGTTATCGATAGAAAGAAAAAAAAAACATCGAGACGCACGACACGACTGTAACGTCGGTTGACCCTTCGCGAAAGGATCAACGACCCGGTCCTCCGTTCATCCGGTACAAGTAAATTGGAAGATCTTACGTGTGTCGAGAGGATTGCGAGATTGAACGCGAAAGGAAGGAACAAAAGGCGGTAGATGGAAAAACTCTTTTTTCTTCATCGACCAACGACTCTCTCTCTCTCTCTCTCTCTTTCGTAAGTTTCGATTGGGTCTTAGCAATAGATGGAAATAGAAGCGTTTCCCAGTAGTACGAAGTACATATAGAAATGAAAGGAAGAAAAAAAAATGTAAAAAGGACGATCGAGCTGTTCGATAGGGTTTTTCTCGAGCAATGCGAAGAAATGCTCTCTCTCTCTCTCTCTCTCTCGCCCGCTGTGGGCTATCGCTTCAACATTATTGGAATCGAATTGACCCCGCGGTGAAGACTCTCCCGAGGTAGAAAAGGAGTTCGAAGCCTCGAGCGCGGAATACGTCGCGAGTACCGGTACTCGGTACTGTATATTGAGTATGCGGGATAAAAGGGTATCTAGTTGAGCAAAAGGATCGAGAGAGAGAGAGAGAGAGAGAGAGGCTGAGAGAAAGAAACGAGAACTAGAGACTGAAATAAAGTTTCTTTTTTTTTCTACGGGTATATATACGAAGTCGAGAAAATGTGTTGCTTGGTTGCACAGTGCTCGCTTCATATCCAGAGGGAGAGATACTGTTGAAATAAATGGTCATATGAGAAAAAGCGAGAAAGACAGAGAGAGAGAGACAGAGAGAGAGAGAGAGAGAGAAAAATAAAGTTGAACTCGGGGTGTATTTACACTTTACCAAGGAAATACACTTATCTTCGTCTCACGGACTCAAGGGCCTCGTTTACTCTTCGCTTAACGACTATTGTTACAGCAGCGTCAAGTCTCATCGCTACGAATAAATTGCAAAAGTAAGTCGCCGATGTATTCGAGACGTTGGATCGAGAAACACGAATTCAAATAAAAACCGTAAAAACAAGAGAAATAATATTCTTTTTACGTCGCTAAAAAATGTTAAAAAATATATGAAAAAAGAAAAATGGACATTTTTCTTTAAATATCAACGTCATAATTTCGAAATTGTTTAATACGTGCCACCGATGATATTTTCCTGACCGATAAAACAATTCGAATAACCCCAACCGGATTATCATTTCTATGACGAAGATCGTTTCCGGAGAATTCATGACTGTCCTTGCCTCGCCGTTATTCGACGCCATTATCCATCGTCGCACTTGAAGCAAGGGTGTGCGTATGTTCGTACGGAACGAGAACTACCACGACGCATCGACATCGCAGACCGAGTGGTCACTGGAGGGTGGTTTACACAATGGGACACGATATTAAGCCAAACCCTGTTTCTGTACTGCATCCACTCTATGAAAGCACGAAGTGGGGGAGATGCGACAGAGAAGAGTGAGTTAGAGAGGAAGAGAGAGAGAGAGAGAGAGAGAGAGTCTGTTTGGCATAGCCACCTAATCGAACGAGCAAAGCTCTTCACGGATCACGCTGTTGTTCCTCTGCAGCGGTAGTGGCAACGATTCCAGCAAGTACCACTTGGATAGCGTTGGTCACGCGAGGACAAGCTATCCACTCTCTCTCTCCAACCCTACGCAAACGGCGACCGCTAGCTCGAACTAACCGCTGTACTACAAGCATGTACCTACTACTGGTTATCGTGGACGATACCCAACGCTAAATCGATCCAAATAATGGAGATCGACCCGGAGGTCTCCATTATTTGGATCGTGGCGAACCGTGCACGATGATAACACGTGTTATCATCGTGCACGGTCCGCCTCCTATCTCTTACCGGAAACGATAAATATCACGGTGGGACGAATGACCCTCGTTCGAATGAAAAATTAATGAGATTATCGATTCGTAAAAACATAAGTGTTTGATACAAGAGGTTGATTGTGTTAAGAATTTTAAAAAACGTATTTTTACGTTGGTCATATTTTTTCGATCGAGTGAGAAAGTATAATTTTTTTAAAAAGTTATTCTGGGTGAATTTCGACGGTGGTTCGTGACTCGAAATAGTGATTGGAAATAATTGGATCTCGACGTTACAGGGAGAGCGCAAGGATCGTCATAATAAGGTATCTTTCCTTTCGATGAACAGAATACCTCGATAATCTTTCCCTCGAAAATGTAGGTACAATGACGTTGAATCGTCGGTGGAACGTAATCGGATTTTTCATCCCTCGTCGACTCTCATTTTTCGGTCGACGGGTTTGAAACTCGAGAATTAAAACGAAAAAAAAAAATCTATAAACGCGCGAAAATGGTAATCCGAATTTCGAACGATATAATTTTGACGGGCTTTGTATCGAGGGCTTCGCTTCGTCGAAGGGCCGAGTACAACGAGATTGGTTTATTTTCGATTTACCAGAGTGGCAATTAAGCCCTCGTGTTCCAGTTTTATTCTCTCTCGTTTTTTATCATATCGCGATGACGAACCATCGACAGGGATGAACGGTAATTAAATGAAAAACGATTCAACGCGTTCCGGTTACAAAATTACGAACGATCGTCGTAAATTTTTCAAAAAATGGAACAAATTCACGAGAATAATTACGATCAGACAATTATTCGTGAATATCTCGTTGAAATATTTATTTTGATTTATTTCGATAAATTGCATCGAGGTACGAGATAGAAACAGCACATCTGTAACGAGAGAAACTTTTTCGTTATACTTTCGTTAATCAAATTTCGAATTTCACACGAAAAATTGTGAAAAACATTCGAAAAAGTCTGTTTTTCTCGTTGAATTCGTCGATGGGACGGGTGACCTGAGAAGTAAGGACACGTTGAGGAGACAAAAGCATCATTCCGATATCGAATTCCTAACGACGTCTTGAGAGAGATAAAGAGAGAGACAGAGAGAAGGTGAAAGACAGAGACAAAGTCTGGGAAAACGTTCCTTAGTCAATGAGGAAGGACGAGAGAAGACGCGATGAGGAGTTTCGCAATTCTGCAGTACGGCAATTTCCTTCCTCGTTTCTCACTTCTCTCTCCTTTGCGACCAAACTTTCCAAATTAATTTGCTTAACGAACGAGTCGAGGTAACGCGTTGTTCCATGAGTCTCGTTGAACCATGAAATTACACGGTTTTTACCAACATTTCTCTTTGACCGTTGTACGCGCCAAACATCGTCGTCGAGAAATTAACTTAACACGCTCTGGGACTCGAGAAATCGCGTCTTCGATACGAATTCGCGATGACACCTGTACAACTTTCGGCGGTTGTCGAAGCGAACGTGGAGTACTCGAACGAGAATGAGCCAAAATAGGGTGGTAAAGTCCCGAGAGGATCTTGGAAGGATATTGGACAACTTTGCCTATCAAACAGTCACAAAAGATGGACGATGTGAAAGGAGGAAGTTACGGTGATTCAGATCCTACGAGGAGATTGGGGGACGAGAGTCGAGCATCTGTTCGGCAAAAAAGTAATTCGGGAAAACAACATTGTTTACATCGACTTTAGTCCAACCCTGGCCTTTGTCTCAAAATTGAAACGTCAACTTCCAGAAGAGACAAAAAAAATGGATTTATAAAGATCGAAACAATTTTTGTCGAAACGATCTACATTTATTCAAATTCGACGAAGTTTCGTTTGAATTATATTTTTTAAAAAGTATTTGTTTTAAAGAGAAATTGATTTTTTTGAAAATGTTCGTACGATAGAAATTATTATTTTTTGTTTATCGTCGAAGATCCGTATCGTTTGGGAGGATTGTAAGAACTCGATTTATAACTCGCGTTAAACGCTCGATCGTAAGATCGTTCTCCCTCATCTACTTTACGCGAACCCAAGTCGATTCACACACGGGTGATTCATACAATTTCTTTCATCGAAATAAAAGTAAGTCGCGACGGGGACGCGGTCTTTGACAAAAGCTCGCGATTCGACGATAAAAACGTGATATGTAACAAGTGCCGGTGGCTTTGATCGGTTTTCTGCTTTCTCGTTATTTCTACTTTTGTCCGTCTCGTTATTTCGTTCTTTATCGAGCCACGTGATTTATCCAGGTAGCCGCTATAAATATTATTCAGACGAGCTAGTAAAATGATCACTTAAGTTTAAATTCTTCAGTTTGCTCAACAATTCATCGTTTTATCAAAAAATTGTTTTTTTCGTTCAATATTTTGTTATCAATTGCCCAACACTGGTAAAATTTATCGCTATAGGTCATATAGTTATTCTGTGTTTGAAGAAAAATCAATCCTTCGATAATTATAATGATGCGCGATAATTACTCCTATCGATTTTCTTAATTTTATTATAATTTTACATATATATCTTACCAAAAAAATTCAATTTTTTTTTTTCGCGAATTTGAAAAATTTATGAAAAATGGTCGTCGAAAAGTAACGACCATATGGTTGGAACAATGAAGCAACGCCGTTCTATCACACTTCCTGTCTTTTCCTCCGACCGACTTAACCGTACACCTCATTCATTTTCACCGACTCGACCCCGATCTCACCCTTCGCCAAACGAGATTCCTTTTCACTTTTTTTCCCTTCCGCAACAACCCTCTCGCATCACCATTTGCTAGACAAACGAGAGTGAGGAAACTTTCCCGTAACTCGTCGGCTTACACACTTTTTTCTCTCTCTCTCTCTCTCTCTCTCTCTCTCTCTCGCTCTTTTTTCCTCGTTATATTCTACGATTATACTCCGAACGTTCGTCGAGCGGGGATTAAGCTACAAAACGCGAAGCTTTTCAAAACGATCGGATGCTTACGCTAACCCAATTTGTATAATATTCGTTGAAGATTGTCTGTTTTCTTTTTCTTCTTTTTTTACTATTTTGTTTCCCGAGTGTCTCTGGAATAACTTTCTTTCCGGAGTGGATAAAAATTATGCTCGACGGTACAAAGAGCGGCTTTTCCGTGCCAACTTTTTATTTACCTCGAGGACGTCGACGGGTGAACGACCCAAGGTAATTTAATACGCGTTCGAATTATACGGCGACGCGAGACTCTTCTTTCGCGTTCAACACGATGATAACCCTTGTCTCTCGTGGTCTCCGTTCTGGGCAATATTCACATTTTTTTTATCTACATCGAACATCGGAACCAGCGACATCCTCGAGATTGTCGCATCATCGGAAAGCCCCCGGGCCCAACCCTTTAACTCTCCTCTCGACCCTACCAAAGGCCCCTCCTCCCACCATTCCTTCAGTAACAAGATTATTTCAGGGATTATAAGATTACACTCATTAAATTCTAGCCAGAGCACCTGGCTCCCGGCAACTCGTTAAGTCGAATCAACAAAAATAATTGATCGCGATTAGTAATAAAAAAAAAAGAAAAATCCTTCCTAAAAAATGAAGGTCGTTAATTCGTCCGTAAGAATTCGCGATGATCGAAAGTATAAAATAAGATGAAACAAATAAAATCAAAATCAAAATGTTTAAATTGAAATCGCCGGCAACGATTTGTATTAGCATTAATTGCATCTCGGGGAGAATCGGTGTTAATCGGACCCTCGTTTCTCTGGCAACGTGGCGGAACAATTTCCGATCTCGATATAGCCGATCGTCGCATAAAATTAATCGGCTCCTTGGCTTTAATACGAAGCAATAACGAGAAGGACAACGCGATTGTAGAATGTACGAGGGGAAGAAACGATAAGACGTAAGGGTTACCACTTAGCCACTCGTGTCTCGTCGATGTTCGATCGTTTACGAAAACTCAGTCGTGTCACGTCAGAGTCAACAGAGAGAGAAAAAGAGATAGAGAGAGCAAAACAAGCAAATTGGATGATCGATAAACGATTAAAAAAAAGAAAAAGAAAAAGAAAGCTTTCCTACTCTATTTCGATTCGAATCCCCGAGGAATTACGATCTATTCAATTTGAATCTTGAACTAAATTAACGTAAGAAATATATCGTATTCGTCGTATGCGAAATCGTAACACGTGTAACAAGCCAATGCTAATTGATTGCAGCACTTGTGTGCTGAAATAGCACTAGCCTCGTGACTCTGAATATACAGACACTACCTAAATAGAGAGTCGATCATGTTTACGTGTTCCATGCGGTTGGGTGTTTGTATTATCGACTACCATACGTCGAGTTCACTTGGCACAATATCCCGAAGATAATTAAGATACGGTTACGTCACGCGAGATAACGATAAGTACAATAGGGACGACGTTGAGCTCGACGAGAAGAGAGGCTCGGTATATCCCTTAGGGAGCCCTCGATCGAATAAGCGTCTCCCTGTGGGCGAGTGACCGAGCTCGCGCCGAGTAGAAAGGAGCTTTCGCTCGGTCTCGCTCGATCTCGCTCGGTACTGGCCTATCGAACTAGGCTAACAATAAGGCTGCTCCGTGTTCTACGATACTTGGATGAAAAGAGCCATTTGATTGAAAGGCTTTTTGTTCTTTTAGATTGAAAAAAAAATCGTTCTTCGAAGCATCGATAATCCGCTTAAAAATTATTTTTGCGGGTAATTTTTCTCAACGAGACTGAAATTCATGTTTTTTTTTATGGGATTTAAAGTCGATGCCTTTTTGATAATCGTTACGTTTTATTAATCATTGAACCGTACAAAGAGGAACATTTTATTTAGACCTTTCGGGAACGGTAAATTGGAATGAAAATTTTACGAGACATAAAGAGCGAAGATGAAGAAGCAGAAAATCGTCGCGACGGGTGAGCGAACGTTCGTCGTGAACGAGAGTAGAGGTAGGAAGGGACGTGCCGGCGAAGAGGGAAATATAATTTTACGAGCTTAAAAGTGTGTCCTACACCCGATCCCCCGTCGTGTTCCCGAAGGATATTCAGCGCTGAGGGAGAAGGTTCTGATCCAATCTTCGGCATCCATGTACACCCTACGTGACGTGTGTATATATATATATATATATATATATATATACACGTGTGTAGCTTAACTTTATCTTCTTACGCGAAATCCTGGAGAGCGCTGATGCAGGAGAAGTTGCCGATGGTAAGCCGGCTGTTGCCCCAGGCACACCCTCAACGTGTACATATGTCCTATATACATAAGATCCTATAATCCATCACTAAAAAGTTGTTTTCGTTATATGCGGAAGTATACCGAGCGATTCGAGCAAACCGAGGTCAAATATACAACGAAGTAAGAAAACATTGCTGATTTAATCTAATCGAGGCGAATAAAAGGCCATGAAAACATACCTTAATGTTTTATTCAGCTCGTATATTATTCGTAATTATATTTATCACTTTGAATGTTCATTTTGGATTATTCCTCTAATTGTAAGATCAACATTCAAAGTGATACAGTGTAAATCCCGGGTAAGTTCCGCACTCGTACGTCGGTTGACTTTTTTTCTTAGCCACCGGTGGCGCTGAACGCAGTCCGCGCGTCAGTCTACGCCGAGCTGTGCAGCGAGACGGACGTACGCACGAGTGTTCATTCGTGATTCAATAAAGAATTGATATTTTTGACATAAATAAACGCAAATACTTTGTCTCGTTAATCCCAACTATCAGTTAGAGATTAAAAGATGAAATGGTTCTTTAATTGATAGCTGGGATTAACGAGCCAAATTATTTGCGTCCACTTATCCTCGATCACTTGAATCGACTCGGATTCACTTTTATCGAACTTTCTTAACGTTTCTCATCCTAATTTAAAATACTCGATCGACTTTTTCACAAATGATTTTAGTGTACTCAGGTGAATAGGAAAAAGGTATTGACTATCGCACGGAGTGTTTCGTCTGTATTTTATCCACCGTAACATATTTAACGTTACCGAACGTTACCTTTATAACGTTCGATCGGACGTCGAATTCGTCCCGATGAAGAATCGAAACGGTTTTCGCCGACGATAAATGTCACCCGTCTCGTTTCGCTCGTCCGTCTTCGCGCTCTCTTTCTCTCCATCTGCCGTACATGGGACATTGGTTTTGCACGATTACTTCTCGATATATACGCACGCGCTCGATCGGACACATTGGAACCCCCGAAATACCATCATATATATATATATATATATATATATATATGTTCCCATATTTTGCATCAATATATAAGCGTAAACCTATACGTGATATTTCCAACGGAAACTCCTACCGGCGAATATATTTGCCAGAGATTACACAGTGACACACTTATGTGACTGTTTGCGTGTGAGTGTGTGTGTGTGTGTGTGTATAAATCTCTAGCAAATATATAGCCAAATATATATACCAGGGAATTTTCGTACAGCTTGTGATCTGCATTTTCCCTCGACCGTACGTTTCAACACCATTCCGCTCATCCCAAAGGATAAAATATATTTTATTCATCGCGCTATCGCCCGTGTTACGATCAAAATTCCTGTTCGCTTTTTTTTCCATTCTCTCATCTCACTCGATAGTCCGTTGCGCGCAAATTGGCGTGCGACTATACCAGGACGATAGAACCAATTCTACGTAATTTATGCACGAATCAATCCACCCCAAACGTCGTACATTTTTCACACGCATTGTTTCGTGGACGAGCGATACGACACGTGATAGACAGTAAAATGTGAATTTGGTTGTATAGAGAGAAAAAAATGAATTCAACGACGTGAAAGAAAGTAAAAAAAAGGCGATTAAAGAAAATCGTGCAAAAATAAATTTACGTTTTCTAGTCGACGATGAATTTTTGGGGTGTAAATTATTTTCAATTTTGTTTTTTTTAATTAGCTTGCTTTCAACGTAAATAAAATATTTTTATTACAAGATATGTATTTATACCCCGTCGAAGTATACACCTTGTGCTTTTTTTAGGGTCTGAAAAATATTTGCTTCTTAAGATGATGAGATCTCGTGCGTTTTTTTTCTTTTCCTCGTCGCCCCACTTCCATCGGACAACGAAGACGGAGTGTCATTTCGCAGAAAGTATCAAGGCTATCACGGTCTTATAAACACTAATCTCGCTACGTGCCGACACGGGTCTCGTACAACGAAAATATAGGGTGACGCGCGTAAATCCGGGAAACGAATGAGCTCGCGTCTAAGAAGTCACGATCTTCTCCGCCCCTATGTCGATTTAAGGGTACAAAAGTGTACGTCTACGAGCCTAAGTACATCGTACGCGTCACAGCCTTTAGACGCCCTAATTAGCATTCCAATTGTCCCATGGCGGAGTCAGGAACTGTTGGAAAGGGTTCAAAGCGAGGATCCGAAAATAAGCGACGAAAAGATAACGAAAAGTGTGATTTGGCTCGTCGTATCGAGCGCGAGCTTTGGAAACAAATTTGCACAATCTCCAACGTCGACAAATATCTCGACTAAATTTCCTAATACATAAAAAAAAATCTAAAAATATAATGAAAAACATAAAAGAAAAAAAACCATTGAATTTTTAATTTAAAAAAAAACAGAAAGAATTTTTCAGTGAAAACGAAATGAAATTTTTATTCGCAAAAAAAAGAAAACATTATTATTTCGATGGCAATATTTGCAAATTCGGTCAATTCGTAAATATTGTCTACATCGATATTCTTTTTCGATACGCGGGCGTGTTTTTTTTTCGTATTCCGTTACTTCTCTCTTTGACTCTCCGTCGCCCGTTCCAAGTTGCATCGTGGAATACGTGCGAACTATTCGCACGTAAATTATATATGAGCCAAGGTAGCAAATTCGCTCTCGGTAAAAATCCTCTACACTTTCCTGTCACGATTCGCGCGTACACATACGCGTACATCGCGATTGCATCCCGTGAGTCGCGCGCGCAAGCGGCCGCTCTCCTCTCCGACACGTTCATTTACATTTGAATCCTGACGCTCGTATAGATTATTCCATCTCGAAAATAGCCACGAGCTCGTACCGTCCTCGTTCTTTCCTCGAAATAACCAAACGAGATTCCGCCAAGGAAAGGGCGAATCTCAAAATGACAACGTGACTTATTACTCGTCGCGTTGTGACACGACGCAAGAAAAAGGTGAAAGGTGGAAATCTAACCGCGAAGAAACAGGAACAACCAAAAAACGATTAATTTTCGTCAATTTTTTTGTATTCTTTATCGATTATCGATCGTGGAAACGAAAACGCGATCGAAAGAACATTACCGTAGGGCGATAACTCGAAGGAAGTAAAAAATTCGGCATCGATTATCATCCGAACGTAGGTAAACAAAAAAAGAAAATCGCTCTCACCCACGAAAGCTCTCAAATCTCTGTAAATAATCGGATCGCCGCTGCCGACAGATATTTCTTCCCTCATCATCGACTTCTTTTCCATATCGTTGGCAGACGAGTACGACGAAGAAATAAAAATAAATCGAAATAAAAAAAAAAACCCCCCGAACGTTTCCTTATCGAAGGACAGATAACCAACTTCGCGCGCCACCCCCTCACCCCTTCTAAAAAGGGTACGATTTTTTTCTTTTCCAGTGGACCACTCGAGTTCGCAAAAATCCACGTATATAACTCCATACCGCGTTGCTAGAGGGTAAGAGACGTTGATCGATAGTACGTGTCGGGGCTGCGAGTGACGAGGGTGGAATTTTCCCACGTCCTCTTTTCTCTCATTCTCTCTTTTTTCTTTATCTCTCTCTCTCTCTCTCTCTCTCTCTCTCTCTCTCTCTCTCTCGCTCTCTCTCTCGCTCTCTCTCTCGCTCTCTCTCTCTCGTTCTCTCTCTCCCTCCCTCTATCGCTCTCTCTTTTTCTCTCGTCGTCGTCCAGGCAACAAACACGTGAGGCTCGATTTTCACTCGTCGCCTTTGTCACGTGACTTTCGCGTAAAGCACGGATTTTTTTACCAGTCGGATCGTGTTACGTTCCCTCCAACCCCGAGACCCCCTCTCGACCTTTTTTCTAACCCACACGCGGTTCTCCCGTGCGTAAAAAGCCAAAGGGTTACCGCGATTGACGGAGAACGAGAAAAACCCGCACGAGGTAAAAAAAAACTTAAAAAAAGTGTAAAGGGTTGAAAAATAAAACACTATAAAAAAAATAAAATAAAAAAAGTTCGGAGTTCGAGAATAAATCTTCAACTTCCGTGCGACCGAAGACTGGGTTACCGTGGCTCATGGACCGAAACTTTTCACTATGAACAATCCCACAATTTGCGCCTCGCCTGTAAAACCCTTGTGGAATATACGATGTAGGGCACGCACGTACAGTTCGTAGAAAATGCAAAACTATAGTTTGTAGGTAAAAGCAATTACGAAAAACCGAGTGGATATTTTCGAAAGTCGAGCACTACGAAAAGCTATTACGCCGTAGAGTCGACGAGTAGGTTCGAGAATTAAAGTCGAACGGTGTAGAACAGCTATTCTCGAGGTAAACGCAAGAACAATCGTAGAAGGCAATTTTGTACATTTATTTCATGTTGATAGAATTTTTTTTTTTTTTCGAAAACAGGAAAAAAATATGAACGAATAACAAATTGAATTATATATTTATTAACTTTATATACGTTAATTCGAATGATTGTTTTATCCATTCGAAGCAACCTCGTTGGTATCGAGTTAATTACGGATTATTTTCTAGATTATGGAAACCAAAGCGAGTTATTCGGGCTAATTGTTGAAATACGAGCGATTAATAGCGACAGCCAGTTTACGAAAACTACGCGAAAATACGTGAGGCTTATTTTGATCGTTGATGATAAGCGCAAAGCGAGCGATAAGAAATCTTTTGTTCGCAACTTTACCATTTAGAAGAGCGATAAGTAGAAAAATTATCTATTCCCAAAAGGAAAACGTGATTTTGTTTTTTTAGCGTTTTTGGTTTTTCTTTGTGTTTTGTAAAGCGAGATACGAACCACTGGTCGTTCTTTTGGCATTTTCTACGATTGCGTGCTCTCGGTGTGAGTTGTGTCATCCAGACTCTCGGCTGCATCCCATCACACACGAAAAGAAAACACATTATTTGTTATGCTGTTTAATTCTTGTTAAAATATTCGAATGAAAAATTGTACGAAAAAAAGTGAATGTAATTGGAAAATTTACTGCAAGGAAATTTCTATGTTACCAGGGTCAAGATACATAGTCTATACATATATTTATATATAATATATATATACAAATATAGATATAATTATTATAGAACGATTAAATTTACGAAGAAATATTAATTGTTAATAAAATTACGAGAGGCGGGAACAATGCAAAAGTTTATTTTTAACAAAGAAAAATGAAGAAAAAGAAGGGTAGCAACGAGTAGGAATATTCTCCTACTATCTCGCTTCTATACGGACTCGCGTCTTGAAGTTTAGTCGGGGGTGTGAATTGTCGTCACGCGCCATCGCTCGGACGATTTCGTGTTCGGTTCGATCGAATGACGAAGATGTAGTACAACGACGAAGACCTAAACTCGGTTTGCTCGCGAAACCGAGGTAGATATAGATATAGAACGAACACCGGATAAAAGACAATTGGAACGAGGATGGCAAAAAAATTGTCCACTGTTTCGAATCCGACATCACGTACGAGTACAAAAAAAGCCACATTTTGTTCTGGCTCCTGTTCAACTCTGACACTCCGAGTTCCTTCTCTACGAAAACTTCGTAATAAAGTTTGATAGAAAAAAAAAGATTTAATTAAAATGCAAATGACTCGATGATAAAATTACTATCAAATTAAATTAATATTAAATTCAAGATTATTTTCATTAATATTCCGTTGGATTATTCCAATAAATGCGATTAAATTTCAGAACGAACTAAAAATATTGATTTTTAAACAAATTCTATTAGTATTCGATCGAATTATTTCAATTCAGAAAATTCAACTCCAAATTAAACCAAAGTTCGGTTTAATATGGAATTCGAACTAATTATTAAATTTAGTGAAACATTCAACCGTTACAGGATGAAATTTGAAAATGATTTTGAATCGAGAAAAAGAAATTTCAGCAATCTTCATCGAGAAAGCTTTTCCTTGCGCTTTAGATAAAAAAAAGCATGATAAGTCGAAACGTCCTAAGATTACCGGAGGCTTATATAAAACGTTATATATATATAGATCGTGCAACAAATGGGCTTAAACCCGAAGTGCACAAAATGGAGACCGAGGATAACAGAGCGTAAGAAAAGACCGTAAACTCAGCGTCTATGTAAGTGTGTGTGTGTGTGTCTGTCTGCCTAAAGAGTGGAAAGAAACGGAGAACCATGGAAAAGTAAAAGCCTGCATTTGTGGACTGCGAGGCGACTGTCTGCCACCAATGCACCAGAAGCTCTCCACTCGAGTTTTCATAGAAACTCACGGAACGTTCGCCCCCGCCAAAGCCCGAGAGACACAAATATACCAGAAATTGGAATGGAAAAACGAAAAATTGGCGCAACACCACGAAGATATGTCGAAGAAACGTGGAATCGAGTTGATAAAATCTTGTCGGTGTCTACAATATAAAATATAAAATATAAAATATCTATCCTACGTATACATCGATGGTGTCTCGTTCGTTTTCCGAATGCGCAACAACGTGCTACAGCATTATTTTCCGTTGTCACAGTTGATCTCGATTTCGCTCCCTTCGCGATACAATCGATTCGTCCTCCGTCGACAACCCCGACGGTAGTTTTTCTAACAGCGTTTTTTTTTCAAACTCGATAAACCTTTTTTAAATTTCAGGACAAAATGATGCGAAGAAAGTAATAAATTGGATCGTTCGAAACGCGAAAGAAATTTGTTGTTTGTTGGACACTTTGAATAAACTACGTTTCCCTTTTGTCTAAAAAAGCAAACGTCGCGAACCAAAAAATGCGCATAGGTAAAGAACGAGTCTTTGAGCGTTTTGGTTCGCAACAGCGTCAAAGGGTTGTTCGATCCTCTCGGAACATCGTATCGCGATTGTCTATGGTGAATAACGTCGACGCGGAATAGAACGAATTTATACAAAAATATTCTTCAAAAGTCGTCACAAACTGGAGAAAGTAAATTTTCACGTTCTTTCTTTATATAAGATAAATATTGCCATATCTACCCCCCGCGCGTCAAGCACGTACGTAAGCAAAACAATGAACTGTGTTCCAATGCACTTTGGGTATTACAAAGTTTCTCGAGGACGCCAGCATTTTTCCCCGAAGTATTGTCTAGCGTGTTCGACGAGTGTCAAAGAATTTACGCGAGAGTGGAAAATCGTTCTCGGGGACAAACACACGCGAAGCAAAAAATCCCGCGCCAAGTGTCATCCCCTTCGTGGCTGAATCTCCGTCCGCCTGTGCAGTTTTGTTCGTTCCGAATCGATTCTCCGGCACGACGTCGAGAAAATCCTGACATTTGAAACTCGCGTGCCTTTTTTTGACATCCTCGCAAAAAAAAACAAAAACAAAAAAAAACAAAAAAAACATCAAAAACAAAAAGAAAAAAGCCAGAAACAAACTTTTTCCGTTCGTGCGACTTTCCATCGACGCGATTACGTACGAGGCGCGATTATATTCCACCCTTTGCCCGTGTCTGTCCTACGTGGGAAAAAATTAGCCCGACTGATTTTTTATTTTCTTAATTCAAACGATGAACTTATAATCGAAATTTGTATACGAACGAGAATATAATGGGAACGGATAATTGGGAAAAGGTGGTGGGGACGAGTTTGTATATGGTTTCGACGGAATTGGCCGATTTGAATTCGCTCGAGTGGGTGTGATAGAATTTCACTCTCGGCCTGGAAGACGTACGTTCTTGTATACACACACACACACACATACTCTCTCTCTCTCTCTTCCTCCCTCTCGCACCTGACCATCGATAATCGAATGAGCGCGTGTGCTTTCAACGATGCACGAAGCGAGTATACCGAGGAAAAACACGAATACAATTTGACCCCGTAGTAATTCATCGAGTCCCTTTCGTTCGTAGAAAACGAAGGGCCGAGGGAAGAGGGGGGGGAGGAGATGAAAATCCTCCCGAATAAGGATCGATCGATTCTCCGATGCGACGATATAAAATCCTCGATCAACGATTCTCCGCCTCGCTTCTCGTCGTTTTTCCGGATTTTTTTATTCTCTATTTTCGCGCGTTTGAACGACCTCTGGATATTTCACCGTCCTCCGTATTATTCGAGAAAACGCGTCGCACTTTCGATCGACGTTCGCCGTTTAGCGAAAAATGGATATCGGGGAAAACAAAAAATGGCGGTTTCGAGAAAAATACAAAAATCGGAAGATTCGCATACAAAGGGAAAAATTAGTCGTCGAGTCCCTCGGGAATATTTCCATACGTTTTTTTCGTATTTGTCAACGATCTCGATCATTCGATATCTATCATTATACGTACATGATTTCGTGAACACGTTTGACGGATCATCGAGCCTCGTCCTGAGATTGAACGATCGCCCGAGATTCTCGAGGATTAACGATTTTCCCCATCCGAAGGAACCAACGAACACTTTTTTTCCTTTTTTCGATTTATACATCGCGATCGAGATTTAATGTAAAGACCATCGAATCATGCAGCATAGACTAATTAGTAGGTACGGAATTAAGGATATTTTTCATGCTCGGAACTGTTTTCGTAAGAAAAAACAAATGACTGATTAAATTTCTAGAAAAAATTTAATAATGTTATTTATATTTGATTATAAAATATCGATCTTCTGCCATTTTTAATCATCGTCGTTATTATTAATAATGATAATAATAACGATTGCCGACGGCTTTTACGAAACTCGTAAAATACATTTTTTTAATTACACCGCTAATCCCGACATCGAACACGATTTTCCTTAATTGTCATTTAAATATAAAAATTGTGAAGAGGGTTGATGAAAACTTGTTACGATGCGACGGGCCTGTTCACTTCAACCAGAAATAATGAGAATACGGTGGGAATTGTTAACTACGGGCCATCTGGCAAGGATCCAAAAATACAAAATATGTACCAAGTTACGTATGTGTACATACATGTATATATAGATTTATGCAGATATATAACGTATATTACGAATTGTTGTAAATTTACATTTTTGGATTGTCAAAACGTCATCATCAACTTTTCTACGTTTCTGAAAGCGAGTTCGAGGCAAATCCCACCTATAGCTGGTAACACTTATTATGTAGAGATTACAAGACGAAGGGAGGGAGTACAGTATCGAGAATGAAGACCGAGAAACCTGACGGTCACTCGAGTGCTGACCCAGTATGGACATAGCAAAGAGTGAACGACGGAGAGTTGAAACCTCAAACAGTAACCAGTAGTAACATCAAAGCTAGACAGTCATTCCGGAGCAGAGAGAACGCTGCAAGTGGCATGCGCTGTAACGGAATACTCCGCTGGCCATGGTTGGAAAAACGTATGTAATACGAATAGACAAAAAAAGAAGTACGAAAGATATAAAACGAATAAAGAAAAGAGCAACTTTGTGGTCAGTCGTTTCCGCGTTTTCTCCATTTTTATCGTTTGTTTATCTCTTACACGACGAGGTGTCGGACCTCGCGATTGAAACTACCTCCACGTAGTTGGAGTTAAACGGGTCAAGTAAAAGATAGAGGCGAATAAAAAACTGCAGTCAACTTAGAAACTACGTAACTTCGTTTAAACTTTTGGTATAAAATCAATCTCGACCCTTCGAAGATGCCGCTAGGTACGATTTTCGATAGTTCACGTTGTTTTCCATTCGAGCTAATCTTCAATATAATTCGTATATTATTGTCGTTTTCTCAGTCAAATTGAGACAAAAACTTTACGAAAATAATTGTAAAAAAACAATTCGAAGTTTATCGGTAATTTGTATAATTGGGTTAAAGGTTGAAAAACCGTACCAGCTGGCGGAAGGATCGAGCACGAAACAAACGTACCATATCAGTGTGAACGATTAAAGAGCGATATAGAGAAAGTAAGAAGGAGAAAAAAGAAAACACGTACGAATAGAAAAAGAAGAATTGAATAAATTATAATGTGAAATGAGTTGACATTACCTTGAAGCCAGAGAGGATTGCCGCAGGGTCTGAGTGGGTCCGGGCCGAGGAAGCGTGGCTTGTCGCACCGTAGCTCAGCTGATGCTGATAGTTGCAAAGAATCTTCTTGTGAGCACTGGCCTGGGCTCTGTAAGCCGACACTGATAACTTCATTTCTCCCGTTTCCCGATAAAGGGTCCCGAGGACGCCCTGCCGCTCCAAACGACACAAGCAACGAACATCCTCGTTCCTTCTTCTTCGTTATCCTTAAGCTCGTATTTAAGGCAAGAGGGTCGTACCGTGTGATAGTGCGGCCTTTAATGAAAATCCCAATTTTCTCGACCGTTTGCCCGCGAGTGCACTGATTCGTACGGCGATTGTTTCTTTTTTTTAATATATATATGTATATATATATATATGTCTATATATTTATATGTGGGTGTATATATGTTAGTGTGTGTGTGTGTGTATTTTTATCTTTCTCCTTTTCGTCTTGGTTCTCTCCGTAACGTCGAGGGACGCGTCCACAGCCTTTTCGTATTTTTACCTTTCCCTCTCCCTCTCTCTCTCTCTACTCTTTAAGTCAAATGTATTTCCATCATATCATTTTTCGTTAACGTCCGTAGTGTGACGAGTAGTAGCGAACGTGAATTATTTACCGGCAACTCCTTCGCTCTTTATTCTTTTTTTGACGATCTCGCTCTTTTCGCGTTCGTCGCGCGGAAGAGGCCACCGAGGGTAGCGAGACGAGCTTTTTTTCTTACTTTTGGTACGAAAAAAAGAGACGTTTCTTTTATTTTTTTCGTCTCGTTCGGGCTTTCGCTCGCTTCTCGTCACTTTTTCCGCGAGTTACGAAGACCTCGAGACTGAAAAGTTTTTTCACCTCACGGAAGATCGTCTTCGTTTCTTGTCCGAGTTGCGAGATTCACCCTTTTCTTCCTCTCTCTCTCTCTCTCTCTTTCTCTCTCTCTTTTTCAGTGCAAAAACACGGGAAATGGCGAGTACGAGATTTCTTTTTATCTCGAGTTTATAGAAAAAATCGAGAAACAAAAGTCGCTCGAGGAGATTTTCTCACGAGTAATGTATATCCTCGCATATGTATTCCAGAGTCCGATTCGCCGACAGGTGAATTCGCCTTTGGACGTTACTTCTTACGAATCTCGCGAAGAAAAAGTACCTCGAGAATAAGAGAATGTCGGGGCTCTCGTTGACGACGAATTTATTCTTTCTTTTATGTTTATATATATCTGTTTTTCCACTTCTTCCTTTTCTTCGTTTCTTTTTGTTTTTTGTTTTTCTTTGATATTTTTCTTCGTCTCTTGTTCGAGCCTTCGAGCTCGAGGACGCGAGAGCTCGACAAAGAACGATTTTTCGTCGAAGGACACGCGACAGCCGAGAAGATCCCTTTATCCTTTATCTCACCCGCGCGTCTTTTGTCTCTTTCAGATCCTCGAAAAATCCACTCGTGCACAAACTTCGCCCGTTACAAACGCGAGAAAGATGGCGTCGACACGGAAGAGAATATTTTCCCGTATTTTCGCAGGATTCGCCCTGATTCTCGTCTCGTGGAACGATTCCGTGAGACTTTCTTTTTGTTTCAACGTCTTTCACGATGAACGAGAATCCCCGTTCGTCGCTAATTTATCGGACAGTTCGAGGCAGTTTACAGAGTTTTCTCGCGAACTCGCTCGAGGAGAAAAACACGCGAGAAAGCATCGCCCCTCCGGACAAGACGCTCTTTTCTCAGCAAGAATCGAGCCCGCGCTGCGATTTTATCCGTTTCGTTTTTTTCTTTGTTTTTATTTTATTTCATTTTTTTTTTTTTCAGGCGCTGAGAGTTTTCCCTTTTACACGCTTTCTCTATATCTCTTTCCACGGTACACCGCGTACTTACGACCTCGCCCGATATCTCGCTCGTCGTCGCTCTAAACAATCGCACGAAACTTTATTTTCCTTCGAGTTTTATCGCAACGTTTCAATTTTTTTGTTTTTTTTTTGTTTACGTTTCCAACGCGTTGCACTTTTTTTCTTGCTTTCCGGCTTTTCTTCGGTTCGTTCGTTCTCTCTCTCTCTCTCTCGTTCTCTCTCCCTCGCCCTATGACTCTCTTTTTCGCGCTTTCTCTCTCTCTCTCTCTCTCTCTCTCTCTCTCTCTCTCTCTCTCTCTGTCTCTCTCTCTCACACTCGACGTTTTTTTCCACGGCTCGTACGAACCCCCGAAAAATTAAGAGGACTGCAACGTTTTCTCTCCCCCGTTCGCTTACGTTCTCGGGCACTTTCCTGCGAGTTCCCCGACGAATATAAATCTCGTAGCAACCTCCTTTCCTCTCGACGATGCGCGTGGACGATAGCGAAATCTCAAACCACCCTCTCGTCTCCTCTCGTGTTCCGAGGCAATTTTTCGAACCACCACCACCACCACTTTTCTACCCTGTCCTTCGTTCCTTTACCCTGTCTTCCCTCCAATTATCTTCCGGACATCTCTTCGTGGGTGCTCGCAGTTTTCTTCTTTTTTCTTTTTTTTTCTATCTCGTTCCGAGTCAATGCCCGGAAATTAAGAAGCTACCCCGAAGTCCCACGAAGGATTTTCTGTGTTTCTCGAGCGAGCGAGAAAATCGAGACAGAAAGAGAGAGAGAGCGAGAGAGAGAGAGAGAGAGAGGAATAATCCAAGTTTCAGAGTTATTTCCTCGAACGATGAAAGAATAAAAGATTTTTTTTTCGTCGTTTCGAAATTATCAAATTTCCCAGAGACGATTTTTCGACGTAACTCTTTGCACTTTTTCTATCTTTTCGCGTTTGAACAGAAAAAACGATTTATTTTTGGTTTTTGTTTAGTTTTTTGTTTTACTTATTTCTGGAAAATCGCATCGACCTTTCGAAACAAGTATTTAGTTACGTGCACATTTTCTATCAGTCGTCGTGACACAGATTTGCGAAAAGACGTAATACGCGAGGTTCGCTTATACTTATTTGTATTATTATTTACAAGCCGATTTTCCGGATTACGCAGACTTCGTTCTTGCACTTCTATCTCGGCTCTTGGTTCTTTCGCCTCGCACGCTATTCTCACTCCCGCCTATGGCACTTCGGCCAATGCTCCGTCCTTGACTTCTCATCGATATAGAGACGACGACGAATCATCGAACTTGCTCGTTGTTTTTTGTCTTTTGTATTTTTGCCTCTTTTTCCTCCTTTTCTTTTTTTCCTCGGACAACGAGCGTCGATATAGTTTTCTCTTTTATCGTCGATTTCGAGCTTTTATCTCGAAACTCGTTATTGTCAGATCTGATGATATCGAGGATCGCTCCGGCAGGACGTACGGTAGGGCGGATAGACCTTGTTAATAATTTATTGATATTCACACTTTGTTTTAAATCACTTTTATCTTCGATTTTTCACACTCTTTTTTTACGATTAATCCGTAAACGGGGGCACACTAAAAACCGTAAACTGACGAATTTTTGACTCGCGCACGACGCGATACACTGTGTGTGTGTGCTTTTTTTGGTTTGTTTCGAAGCACACGCGATTTGAAAAATACTTTATTTTCTCGAGTCTCTCGCCGCGCGTGTCGAATCGATGGATAATTGATAAGATATCATGTCGAACTTCTCGGTGGCTAAAGTTTATTCTGAAAAATTTGTAAAAAAAAATTTATTTTTTGTCGTTTCGCTGAATTTTCTCTCATATTTTTGGACCATGCTTGATAATTTCGCAAAAAATGATAATTTTTGGGACAAGTACGACGACCGAGAGACCGTTCGATGAAATAATCATTCGGAATTATTTTATAATGAAAATATTCCTTTTACGCAAAAAAATTGATAATAAATTTTTAATAATTACACTTTTGTTACAAACGCGATTGTTTTTTTTAACGTTCTTTTTTATTTCTTTGTTTCTTTTTCATCATTTACTCCAAATGCTTTTTTCGTTCGAGCGATAGATATAATTTCGCGACGCGAAAGTGTAATTAACGGTGTGACGAAATTCCATAAAGGAATCATAAGGGAGGATACGCGAACGCGAAAACTCATTAAAGCTTCTCGTCGAGCGAGGCATACGAGTTCACGTGCTCAAAGGATTTGACTTTTCCTCTTTGCCCTCTTCGTTCTTCCAGAAATAAAAACGACAATTTTCTCATTTCACGCGTAGCAAGTTTCCCCGCTTAAACCGTTTGGCCGATATGTTCCGAGCAATTTTTCCACAATCATACTCAAAGGTCGCAAGTAATGATAATTGTTCCCCGAACGAAAAATCTCGTAACGATAAAAATCGTCGATTTTCTAAAAATGTTGAAAAAAAACCCCACATAAAATATGAGAAAAAAAGGTGTTCACCCGAGCGCACAAAATTGATATTAAAACCACAGGGACAATCCCGCCACCGTCACTAAAGAAGTTACATCGTTCGCCTCCAATATACGCAAACCCAATTTACAAACTTTTCGAATTTAATTTATTGCCCGACGACCGCGTTTTTTCTTTAGTTTTTTCTTTGTTTTTTGGGATTTATTTATCGTTGATAAATTTGACGTTCCGGTCGATAGGAAAGGGCGATAGGTAACCGCGTAAAATTGCGGACTATCGCCGTGTGGCATAAGCACTCTAGCGTATGTCGCGTAGAA
Source organism: Netelia virgata (assembly GCA_951802705.1). NCBI lineage: Eukaryota > Metazoa > Arthropoda > Insecta > Hymenoptera > Ichneumonidae > Netelia > Netelia virgata. The sequence goes on along the minus strand of OX637865.1, from coordinate 36,005,011 downwards.
AATGCGCGCGAGCGAGAGAGATAGATAGAGGGAGACGCGTGTAGTCGCTCCGTCGAGCGAGTGAGTGTCCGGACGAGCGGGAGTTCGCGCTTAACTGGATTACCGGTGACCGTACGCGGCGCACACCGTACATATCGAGACATCGACTGGCGACGACCACGAGGTCCGGCAGCTTCAACCACCGGACACCAAGCGGCACGTCAACCCTCCCTCTCTCGCCCTTCTTGCGCTTTCTCCCGTTTCCAACCGCCCCCACCTCGCAACTACCCCTGAGAGTAGACTGCTGCATCGCGTTTTCCCCAGTCACCCTCTTTTTTCTTGCTCTCTTTCCATTTCCGTCTCTCTCTCTCTCTCTCTCTCTCTCTCTTTCTCTCTGTCGCTTCGCGCCCTTCCATTCGCCAACCGACGGTGTGCGTTCTATATTTCCAACTGGTAACTGGATTAAATATTATCATAAACTCTCGCGATTTTTACGTCCCAGTTGTGTTAACAAAGCAATATATTACGCTCGCGCGGACCATCGTTCGCCCATTCGCGACCCCAGCGAAAAAAAGGAAGAAAATCTTGAAAAATATCGACAACGATAAAATCGAGTCTACGTTCGGTCGGGATGAAAAACAAATTATTGAAACGAAAGAACAGCGGTCCCTGTCTTATTTCATAACGCCGCTGGGTCCTTTAAAAGGCGACTCGACGTTTTACTCCAACCCTCGGGGGAATATACGAGGCAAAAGAAAATGTAACGTTGGAACACAGAGAAAGAAAAGGGCTTGGAGAATTATCGACGGTCGCGATCGCGTGCGCGCGCGCGCGATGAAAAGTGGGCCATTATTTTCGCGCGTAAAAAAAGATCCCGAAAACAAAACAAATTTCTCTACAATCTTTGTCAAATCTCTCGATCTTTGTTATCTTTCGCAATAAACGTTAAGAAAACGAAAAAAAAAAACGAAAAAACGAAAAAACGAAAGCAAAAGATGAAGAAAAATTTAATACGTTTCGGCTATCGAGTTGAAACATACTCGTCGAAAAAATGTTATCTACTTTCCATAATCCATGTTTCATTGGGAAATACGTCGAGGATGTACGAAGCCGCGATAACGGGCGATAAAAAGCTTTATAGCGATGCAAATCCTTTCCCGAATCGTGCCCGGCGCAGGATTCACCCTTTTCCACTATTGGCGTATATCCTCGATAACAGTCCCAAAGGGGGTTTCACCTTTTGCGATAGATGAGAAAAAAACACAAAAGGAAAAAGAAACAAAAAACGAAAAATTTTTACTCCGTTTATTAATTCGATTTGTGGAGAGTTTGCACAGGTATGCGGCGATAGGGTCGCGAGAGGACTTCTGGGCAAGAAAGGAGTATAACCATCTCGAAGGGCTCGATATTCCCACTGGCACTGGAGCTTTTACCGGGATGGACGAACGATGAGCCAGTGTGTCTGTGTGTGAGTGTGAGAGAGAGAGAGAAGAAGAGAGAAAGATAGGGAGAGAGAGAGAGAGAGAGCGAGATAGAGAGAGATGCCCCAAGCATCTTGACTGAAAAGCAAGCAAAGGATTCGTCGAAATTCAGAACGAGAGATTTGGGCAAAAGCTCCGCAGGGGATTGCCACCGACTCTTCTAGAATCAGCCTCTTGTTGTATATGTGTGTGTGTGCGTGTGTATGTACGTATCCCGGTTGTTTATACACTGTATCCTATCCTTTCCCCATCCCACGTTGAGTAAACCCGAATTTCAGCAGTATTCGGTTCTCATCCGGTTCGCTCGAACGGTTTCAGCAATAATCCATCGACGTATAAATGGAAACGCGAACGAGATTACACGCCTCGCGTGTTATCGTAACACGTGAATTGCGAAGAACGATACGAAAACTAAAAAAAAATCAAAAAACAACAAAAAATCACCATTTTTTATAAATTATTAGGTTCGATCGAGGCCGTCGATTCGCGTTTGACGTAGTTCAAAACGGATAAATATATTAACTCTACTATATTTCGCGATGACCTTGCTCGTCGAATCACTCTTTCGTCGAAAAGAAAAAAGCAAATTATTTTCTTTACGATTGTTAACAAATACATATATATTTATTTATATAAAGTTTGTCGTATCGTTAAATATTCATGATCGACATTATTCACCAATGTGAGATGTATTTTTGTTTGTTTATTTATGACGTGACTTGAACAAGTCATGAATTATATGATTGGACATTATGTGTCTCGGACGAATAATAGATAAAAGGGAACGAATATAGGTTGCAGAAAGCTAGGGGGAGGCGAGAGTGGAAACGAGGAAGACTCGTGCGTCGAAGAAAATCGGTAACTCACCGCACTCATCCCCTACCGACCGATCCCCCCCACGGTCCCGCCCCCCCCCCATGTTCACAATCCTACTGTATCATTTCTCGGGGTAAGCCGGAAAGAACGAGAGGAATTTTAGGAGGGATGTTTCCACCACTCGAGGCGCTCGTCCTCTGTGTATCTCGTGACCCGAAACAACGAGAGATGCAGAAGACCGAGAGAGAGAGAGAGAGAGAGAGAGAAGGAGGAAGGAGGGTAGAAAGAAAGAAATAGGCAGAGCGAGAAAGCTTCGTCAATAATGGAGAGAGAAGCTTCTGAAACATCAAGCACTTATACCACTGCTAGCAACGGGAATAAGAAGAGAAATAAGACATAAAAAGAAAATCAAGTGAAAAGACGAAAGATCGGTAGAGGCGACGGAGGTAAACCGCCTCGATGATAAAGAAACATTGCCATTGAATTTAATACGAGACATTCTCGAAGATTAAGAATTGTCAGCAATGAAAATTATATTTTTATCGTTTCGATTAATTATTTATCGCGATGAAATTAATGAAATTCGACGATTTACAAGTAATTAAATCAGAAACTCGAACGTATCTATAAATAATCGATCTTGGAACCGTCGTTAAAGAATCAAATTCATTAATAACCATATAAACATATTATATTTATTTTGTTTGTTTATAAAAAAAATTGTAACTCATCAACGTGAAATTATTTTATGTAAAATTATACATTTTTTTGAGAAAAACAGAACGAGAAGAGAAATATTCAAAAGCCTTAATTGCGCTACCTCCGATGGTATGTAAAGTCCGGAATCACGTCTCCGCTGCACCGTCACCGAACAAATCAAGTGATTCTTCTCTTTCTTCTCTCGGGTGTTCGCCAAGCTTGAAAATTTATGAAAAAAAGAAAAAAGGAACCTAACCTCGACAATTTTACTTTTTCCAATGTTTCGCGAATATTGCCCAAGGACATTTTTCGAAAGCTCCGGTGCATCGGACCCGCGCTTAAGGGATGTACTAACCCACATAGACTCTCGTACGTACCGGAATATAGTTACAGGGGTTTACAAGGGGGAAGAGGGGGAAGCAAAGGGATGAAGGATGAGGGATGAGGGAGGCTGACTCTCGAAACGCGACTCGACTCGAGCAGCGCGCTACACAGCTTGGCCTCGTTAACTGTCAATCGATATGCTTCATCAACTTCGCCAATTTGGGGGAAGTCTGGCAGCGCTCTTGCGATCCTTCTATACAATGTATATCTGTATGTGTATGTGTGTATGTGTGTTTGTGTATGTGTGTTTGTGTATGTGTGTCATCCAGCTCTCCACGACGTAACACGGGGCGACTCGATAATTTGAGCGCCGAAAGCAATCTTCGATCCTTAATCCGGTATGAACGAAGAGAGACGTTGCTGTTATAATGACGATGACGAAGAGGGTGTATTGCAAATTTTCGTTTCGATTGCAGAGGCAAATGACGAAAGTTCACTCGACCATCGAAGTAACGAGAATAAAAAAACATTAAATTCTTAGCAAAAATCAAATATTTCGTACGATAATTAGACTTAATTTTTCCCTGAAATCGATAGAGGAAAATTATGGTTTTTCTTCATTTTTGAAAATATTTCGTAGTAATGAAATGAAATAATAATTTTTTTTTCGCGAATATATTAATTTATATTTCTTTTCTCTCGTAACGATGTATAATTTTGTTCATTACGTGCAAGATTGTATTTTTTTCCTCAGCGCGGAAATGTCGGGACTATTCCGAGGTTCGTAATAAAGGGGCGAAGTATCCGCGAGGTACTCGATAATGAGAATCGGAATTTGCACAACGACTGGATTATTATTAGGCCCCCGTACTCCGCCTCCTCGGTATTTCGACCTTTATATATATATATATAGATATATTGGCGAAGTGTATGGTTTGCCAAGCTAAAATGAATTCATCGGCCGATTCTCGATGAATCGGAACAGCTTTGAATTGCATCCCGCGCCGTTTTCAATCTCTTTCTGTATGGACGCAATTTTTTTTCTACAACCGTGGCCCATCGTTCTAAAATCCTCGCCACGTGAGTTCGAACGATTTCTTCGAGTACGATCCAAAGAAAATCCTCCATCCCTCGTTCGCCCTGCCAATTATTGTTAATTCGAGAAAAAATCGTAGAAAAAAACACACACATTGCAAATTTTTACCAAAAAAATCTCATCTTCACGTAAAATAACCATTAAAAATTAAATAAACATGAAGTTTATCTACAAATGTTAAGTGACTGTCCTTTGACCTTTTCCTCTTGGGAAATATCTTTTTTGCCCTCTGTTCTCCCCTCCCCTCCCCAATAAATTAAGGCAATAGCGTGAAAAAACTTGCCATACCCCAAGGTAATCTACGAAGCGAAATCTCGTCGCTCCTTTTTGAGCGAGCCACCCCTCGGTTTGTAAAAAATGAGGAAAGAAAGAAAAAATAAAGAAAAAATGCCGAGCAAGAGAAAAACGAACTCTCGACGAACTTCTTTAAGAAATAACTTTATTATCCTCAAGGCCGAGGAGAGTTTGCGAAGAGATTCGTTTCGTGTATCGATAAATCCACTCGAAGATTTCGCGTTTTTCTCATACTTCTTGAATTTCATCGGGGTCGTATCGTATTTCGAAATCGTTGAGACGAAAATTTACTCGGAAGAGACCGCTAGGCTCGACGACAATGACGAAGACGAACACGATGACAAGAAGGTCTAAGCCAACACCCAGCAAGATCGACCTTTTCTTCAAGGGTCTCGATGAGCCTTTGTCAAACGCGTCCTTCGTAACGATCTTCGTACAAACAAATATATAAATATAAATATATATTTAGGTTTATATTTATATTTATATATTATAGAACGTAACTTTTTCGAAAAAATTTGATAATATATTTGATTAATACGTATAAAGTTATAAAATGTGATGAACGACATTGAAAAACAATAAGAGAAGAAAAAAAGAAAAGTTTTTAGATCGGACCGTTTTTTTTTCGTTTTTTTTGTTTGTTATCGCTTACTTTCCCCGTAGTTGTTTCCGATACGGCGAACGGATTCATCGAACCTAACGGATGAGTCACGCACGAGCCACCACCCAACGAGGCCGAAAGAGGCTTGAAAAGAGAGACGAAGAAAACGAATAAGAGAGAGAGAGAGAGAGAGAGAAAATTGGCGAAGATTTTAAGGGCGCGTACAACCCCTCGATTGTCACTTCGCACATCGTTTCTCAGCGATCGGCGCTGACGCCTCGATTCCTTTGAAACCACCGGATCAAATTATCTCTCGTGCCTCCCTTCTCGTCGTCTCATCGTCGCAAATAAATCTGTACAACGGTAATCAGAGAGCCAACCGGTGTGAAACCAATTAAATTTTGCCAAACTTTACGTCGCGAGAGAGAAATTTTTTCTAAAAATTCTCAAGAATTCTTAATTTCGATAAAATACAAGCCTTGGAATAAAAATTCATCAACGGCAAAGAAATTCGATCGTGTTAAGCAATATTATAAAATTCGAAGAAAACTTCGAAAATCGAAAAACCGCAAAACAGAAAAAAACATCAATCTCGTCGCTAAGGGTGAAATATTTACGAAAAAACTTATCGAAACGAAACCCGGAAAAAAGGAAAACGCGTAAAACGAAGTAAAGCCGATCGAAACGTACGAAAAAAAAGTTGAACTCGAGGGAAAAATCTTGAAAACAAAACGTGAAACTCGTTCGAATCGAATGTACGGAAGAAACAAAAATCAAAGGGAGAAAAACTAATCGGATCGAACAGACGTGTACCACAAGAGTGAAATCTTTACGGGAGTTTATCTCGTGTCCAAGTTTTTCACGATGAGCAATCACCGATATTCACCCAGAAAACTCGCGAGCGTAGTCCAACAAGCGAGAAACTTTCGTAAATCGTTCGATAGCTCCAATCTCCTTTCTCGCCTTCGAATATTTATCAATTTTATTTATTCAAATTCTTGAAATTTATTTTAAAACCTTCCTCCTTGTTTTCTTTTTTTCTTCTTTTTGCTTTTCGTATCGTAACAATTTATTTTAATATTTCACGACGATGATTATCCTTATTATTATCATTATTATTATTATTATTATTATCGTTATAACGAAAAATTGATAGACAATTAACGAAAATACTACGCGTATAGAGAAATCGCGAGGTATAATTCACGATTTTAATTTCCGACGGGGCAATACCGGGGTATTATCACGCACGTGTCACACGGGCCCCACGGAAAGTCACTAAACACCCACGGTGCCGACGACAGAACCGAGGGTAGTTTGCGCGCACGAGCCCGCCCGTAACTCTATCGTCCTCTGCGCCCACACGACCCCACTCTACCACACCCAAGGATTAGAAAAACCGAAATCCTCCCACCACCACCACCACCACCCCCACCTCCCACCGTACTTGAAACCGGTGTGTATCCCCGACGCCCGACGTCGACGTCGCCGCGACGCCGACGCCACCGACTATCACGGCTGCGCGCAGACTCTCGTGGTCCATCGCAGACGCGAGATATCCCCCCACGACGAGTCATCGCTCTTATCATCTTCTTCTTTTCCTTCTTCTGCTTCTTCTTCTTCTTCTTCTTCTTTTTATTCTTATTATTTTTATTCTTATTCTACTTCTTCTTCTTCTTCTTCTTCTTCTTCCTAGTTCTCCTGATTTTTTTTTCTTTTTCCCTTGTTTCTCGATCTTATTCTTATTAGTCATAACCTAATTTTCATTCCTTCGTTCTTCCATCTCCCATCGAGAAGAGAAATCGATGTATATCGTTTATAACTCGACAATTATTTCACAGTGATTCGACGAGAGAAATAAAATCTTTGGAATAAAACTTGGAAGTTCGATTTATTTTAGAGTGTTGTTTAAAGAATCGAGGGAGAAAATATATTTTTGTTGTTCTTTGATAATTTGGAACTATCGATTTATAGGGTGAAAAATAAACAAAAAAACAAATTGATTTAGGGAAATTGAGATGAAAGAGAACGAAGGGTAAAAAAGCTTATTCCGAGTAAATCACGGATTTAATCCGATGCTTCTCCCTTAAAAATTTTTCACATGGCTACGTGTCGAGCACGCTCAATTTCTTAAATCCGGATCTCTCGTAATGGAGTTCGCACGTGTCGTGGTCCCTAATTTTATTATCGAATGATGCCCTGAAAGCGATTTCGATTCCACGGTATGTTCTCCTCGGCGGTTGAGGAACGAGCGCGATAGCGCGGGTATTACAACGTCTCGAAGTTCTCCTTCTTTCTATCTCATTTATACGGTCAATGAAACGTACGAGTACTATTATACTAATACCATCCGATATAACGTTACGATTCTTGATAAAAAGAAAAAGAAGAGCACAAAAAAACAGACATTACACACTACGAACTCCGCAATGAGAAAAGTTGGACTCGAACTCGTTTCTTGTCCATATATATATATCTATATAGTTTCGGTTGGAATTAGCCCGTACAAGAACACGAAACGACGCCGTTCGTTTTGCCCTGGCATCGTCCTTCGCGAAGTTTAGCCACCCTTTACAGTACATCCCCGAGGAACCGAAGCAACAGCAGTACCGTAAACCCCTCCGCGCGACTGTAGGTATCTACGTATCGTCGTGCGAGAGAGACTTACGACTTTTACCTACTGTACTCAGTACCCTCGGGTTCTAGAACGTGACGGTTTAAATCCAAGTACACGTGGCTTTGCCTCTTCATACAATTTCGGTCATTCGGTATGCGAAACGCAATCTCTAATATATAGGCACACGTACCCGACTCTAGGGAACATCCTATTTTGTACACCTTTAGCGAGCCTTCGTTTCGTACGACGTTATATCACGGTTCCTCGTCGAGATGACGTCTCGAATCAATCACGTTTCGTTTCGACAAAATACCAGAAATGGATTGAAAAAGAAGTTTTGTTTTTATTTAGGTTGAAGCACGATTTTAATAAAAAAAAGTTTGATTTCTGTCTGTTTATTTATTTATATTAGTTTGTTTTATTGATTCGTTTGCGAAAAAAGAAACTAAGAAGTCTGGGTTTCGAATCAATCACGTTTCGACAGAATACCAAAAATGGATTGAAAAAGAAGTTTTGTTTTAATTGAGGTTAAAGAACGATTTAATAAAAAAAAGTTTGATTTCTGTCTGTTTATTTATTTATATTATTTGTTTTATTGATTTGTTTGTGAAAAAAGAAAAAAGAAACTAAGAAGTCTGGTAAGAAAACGAGAAGTTCGATAGTTTCTTATCGATAAGTATTTTTCGACTCGGGAAAGTTGCATCGAACGACAGCGAGCATTAATAATGCTTTCGTGAAAGACTGCGAACGACCCTTGGATGACCTTTGACCAGCGAGCGTTCGGGGTTATATACGCGGGCAGGGTTGAAGGAAAGGTAGGGTTCGTGATGGAAAAACTAATGGCGCAACTTTTCACCCAGAGCGAAGACCGACGTACATTGACGGATATACCATTCCAGGGTTTCGAGTTATAGAAAACTTTTGAAAATCGTGAGTAGAAGCAACGTTATATAATTCGTGAACGATAAGAGCGAGAGGATCGTGAGCTTGTCGGCGTCGTAAGTTCAAAATTGTTCCGACATGAAAATATTGGTTGACCGTTTAAGCCCTTGAGATTTAAAAAAAAAAGTTTCGACCCTTCGAATCGGACAGAAAGTTGCTTATGTCCGTCGCTTACACTCTTACAGAATTTTATAACAAAGTTTCTTAGCAATTATTCCCAGTGATTCGTCAAAGTTTACTTCTTTATGTAACAAAAAAAAGTCCTGCTTATGTGAAAGAATGTTTTTTTTATTTTTTTATTTTTCATAAATGTTCATTTATTTCTTTACTACGTAGCTCTAAATGTATAAATTCGGAAGAGGTTAGAGGACGCAATGGCTCACGTTCGTACGAGTTAAACTCTCCTTCGTTTCAGACTATTCCAATTGCGAGGTCTAACGCTTAATCTCGAATTGCACGTGATGGGAGTGCACCTGCGGCCGTTGCGAATTTCACGTGGCAACTGCGAGTCAGCATGATCCTATCTACCTAGAGACTTAACTGGGGACAGTGATGCACAATGGCGAAGAGAAATATGTGATTGAATGAATACCCTCGTCGAGCAGTAGCGCCACCGTTCTCTCAGCCTACCACAGTCTGCTCGGCTATTGTGCGCCCTCTAGGCCCAGTGAAAGATTAACTCTCGCATAAAAGGGAGACACAAAAAATGTAGATTACGTTTCCGAGCCCTAACCCGTCGCCGAATGAAAAAACGCAGTAATCTATCAAAATTACATTTGTTAATCCTTTCCACGATCTCACGGAATTAAACGTTTTCGATGCAATGGGTTCGTTCGGATAAAAAATATGCTTTAACCGATCCAGCTTCTTATTTTCTCCATAATATTTGGACAGTTTAATATTTCGTCGTTGGAAGGAATTGATAAATAGTCGGGAACGACGAGTAATAATTATTTGGGTGAATTTTAATTTGTATTATTTTATCGGCAAGATTTTCACGCGAGTAATAAACACTTTTATGTAATAAACAACAGCGAAGCGAAGAATGTGCGACGCAACATAACCTCCGTTTCTGACATAACTTTCGTTTCCAACTTTCGTACAAAAGTACAAGCTTCGAATTTTTCATCGGTTATATAGGAGAGAAAAAGCTGTAACGTAGAAATAGAGACAGCAAAGTTACGGTGCTGTGTCCTGGAGCGAAAAGTTTTTCGTAAGAGAACGTATCGATGCAAGAAAATATACGTTGAAAATACTTTTTTCGTAAAAGAAAGTACGGGAAGTAATATCGCTGCATTCCGAAGCGTTGGTCGATATCTCGAGTATAAAAAAATAAAGTCAAATAGAATCTTTTGAGTATTTCACGTTTCGTGCAAGTTGTGCATAAAAGCACCGAGAAGACTGAAGAATCGCCAAAGAAATCGCAGGAGTATATGTATACGCCTCTCCACGCATAAAATATATCTATGCATGGCGCTCCACCACTGACTGAACATATGTATATAGATACCCCCTCTACGACGCCGGTCGCGCCGGCTATTACATAGATATATAGTGAACACGTGACACATACCAGGGCGCGAACGCGACGATCATCACAGCCGCTCGTATACAGGCATGTGTATATGCTTGTTGTTTATCCCATCTTTATGATTGAAATTGTTGAAATTGCATAGCACTATTGTTAGATACCATACAACTTCGTTAATTTCGTCGCGAAGCACGGATGTTTTTCTATTATCAGGTTTATTGTACTTTCCGATGCGCTTTTCATTTGTTTTTTTAACGTCCGGAGGCGCAACCGGGCAATCCCAGATAAAACAAGATATACTCGATAAAACAAAAGAAACATTATATTCCTATCGGCGGTACTCCCTTCTTCTATTGTCGTTTTCATCTCACACGTTGTTCCGCATTTTAATGAGTGTATTTAATAAAGAAATGAAGCGTGAAAACTTTTTCGTCTATTCCGAACGAACCCGCCGCACGCACTGTACTTTAACATGGCGGCCGTTAGTCGAGGATACACGAACAAACACGTTCGCCCTGACAAAGTATAGAGGGATATGCGCGCGCACGAGCAATGGCTTCCAACTGCCGTACGGTGCTGACGCTGGTCGTCGGAATCGCGCGTCCACGGCCTAGGCGATAAAGTCCGTGTGAACTTAGCGAGAGAGAGAGTGGTTGTTTTCTCGCGTTGTTTTCCTAAATATCGTATATTTGTGTTCAAAGCGTTTCTTCGACGCTTCGCAATTTGCGTATTACAAAAGTCATTGTTCGTCGTGAAGACGGTGAGTCTGGCCGTAGGTAGATTGTTCATAACACGGCCACGACGAAGCTCAAAATGCCACTGGTGAGTTTAGCCTGTCCTTCCATATCACGCTGTCACAAGGATAGAATGTATTATTCCGATAATTACTGCTTCTCACGAACGAATTTTTCAATGTCAGCGGGCCTCTTGGTCCGTACTCTCGAGCACTTTGTCGATTCACGACAAATCGACGATCGAGTATTTTGCGAAATAGCAAAATATGAAGATCCTCGATAGCAGTTAATTATGAAGTGCCAGTTCGCTAATACGTTGGAATGTTTTTTGGTTATACCGTGTCATGCGGTACAGAAGATTTTCAACGATTACACCGATTTTTTTATATTCGATTCGTTTCGACGATTCGCGAACGTTTGAGTGAACGTCAAGCCTAAAAAACATTGTTTCTTTGCAGACAAATCATGTAGCTCTAACACCTCTGGAGGAAATGTCCGGAGGACGAGGACCCACAAGTGGAGGGCCTCCTCAAAATTGCCTGAAAGTCTTTATTCAGCGTGATTACAGTCAGGGCACTATGGTCAAATTCCAGAATCGTTTCCCAACAGAACTCGCCGATCGAGTGAGTACCAATTTCTATGAAGCTTTGCTTGCGCAAGATGCTGCGCTCAATCCATAACCTCCCCTATTCGTGATATACAAACCCAGAAATTGCATCCTAAATTTTTCATTGATTTATCCTTGATTCTACGGTAAAGCTTCGATTATTCACAGTACAAACAAATAATGCATATAAAAGAGGTTACTTCATTCGAGTCTAGTCTTATTTGCTCGAAAACTCCATGATTTGAGTTTATTGTTCCCACTATTCGTTTGTTTACTGCCCGTATCGCATGAGAAACATCTTAACATGATTAATCTGTTTCTGCATAATCAAAGTCCATCCTACTTGACTTTAATCCACTTCTTCTTGACTGTTATCCACTTGTACTTGAGTTTAATCCATTCCTACTCGACCGTAATCAATTTACAATGGTAGATCGGTCACTGTACGTACTCCTATAAATGACTATTTATCCCAAAAGCAATAGGACGACAGTCGATAAAATCTTGTGGTATAATCGCATAGTACGCTTTGCGTCACAGTAGCGCGCTTTCATTCCATTAAAAATTTGACCGTTCCTCTCTTCCACGCAGTTCTCATCTTCATCCTCGTCGTTATTCCTCGCTCCTCCAGCCTCGTTGTCTATCGCATTATTGTAAAACAAGAAAACATAAAAAAATAGTTAATATTTTACTCTCGCAGCTGGACGTCGAATCGTTCGAGTACACAATCAACCAGTTAAACAACTATTTCGCCGAGGCCGAAAGAGCAAGTTGTTCCACCTATTGCGAAGGCTGCCTCGCTTGTCTTACCGGTTATTTAATTTATATATGCACCGAAACTCATTACGAGAAGTGTCTTCGCAAAGTAGCAAAATTCGTATGCGAACAAAACGACAGGGTGTACAGGCCTCGTGGATTATTGCTGACGGATCCAACGACACGCGGTCTTAGACTAATAGAGATCTCGGTCCTGGACAGGCCCCCGTCGTGACTGCATGTCAGCCGATCCACGGAATTCTTCATGTGACCCGCGCCCTCGCGCGATTTTGCCGGTATAACATCGTCGTACGTGCTCTCACCGTCTCTTCGGTCCAGTGACCTCAAGTGCATCAATGAATCTGCCATACACTCGAGCTGACTTTACTTAACACCGAAACACGATTTAAACCATCTGGTCGATTATGCGACCGATACTTATTTATATATACCTATATACGTATACATACGAATATGCATACATACAAATATGCATGTAAATTAATATATACACATATATATGTATATATAAATATGTATAACGCGAACGCCTTGACACAAAACGACAAAACACAAGAACGCGGTTCCAAAACGGTTATTCTCTAATATCATCCGCGATACCAACCTCCAATATACGAAAAAATGAGGATACGAAGGGTCACAACTTTTTCTTGGGACAGTCTTTATATTTTACAATTCTCCACACTCGATACTTTATCGTAATAGGTAATTTAATCTATAGATTATAGGAACAAACAGAAACAAACACATGCATTTATTGAATGGTGAACGTTGTTGAAAGTTTCTTTTTTTTTTAATCGGATCGTACATCCGCACTCGGATATATTTCTCGGGTCTTTTCTTATTTTTGCTCCATGGTGAAAATGGTGTCGCGTGGCAAAATGATTCAATCGTTTTTTATTCACACTTCGACACAATGTGACTTCACCGTGATGTCGTTAGTACGGAATTCTTAACGTTTCGATCGTTTTTGCATGACATACTTTTACCAAGGCTCGCAACGGAAACAACAAAAAAAAAACGTAACTTTCAAACTTCGTCGTCATAACGCTCGATAATTCCGATAATACTTTCGTACTCCAATAATCCCGTGTATCTTCCGGCCGTTTTTCTTATTGACGAACGGTTTATCGATCTCATATACACACACCCGAACGAGCCCACGAGAGTTTCGCGATCAGCGTGGAAACGAAAGGGAAAGGAAACAAACAGAGTTTCACGAGTCTCGAACGAGATAGAGCGAGAACATTTCTTTTTCGTGATCAAAAATTTCTTCGTAGAAGAATTCACGGATTGGCCATTAGAAGAAACACATCGACGAAGCATTCACGAACGGTCTCGATGAAGAATTAATGAATTTACTATTGAAGAATTAGGACGAAGAATTCGTTGGATCGGCTATGGGAAACAACACCGAGGGACGAATGACCGAGATTCGGATGTTAAAAAAAAAGAATATCTCGGTCTTACCGCTCCATGTTAATTAATTAATAACACTCGGTGATAAGCTAAAGAACGAATGGGGGAGAGGGGTTGGGTTTGGAGAAAAAAATGCGTTTATCATTTTTTTGTCTTTTTTTTTTTTTTAGTTTTTTAGTAATTATAGTTGCAATAACATCCGATAAGTCTGATTACGAAACAATTAATATATGCGATATAATATATAATATGTACAATGCTCTGGCGTATATATCGGGAAGGAAATTACTTTGTACAAAGCTATATATTCTTATTTGATATGTAATTAAAGCATACGAAAATTCGGGGGAAAAAGAAAAAGAAGTAAACACGTTTTGTAATGGCGCGTGTCCGTCTCGATAGTCGCAAAATTGCGAGTGAAACAAAAGAAGTAATTTCGTTGAACATCCACTACATTACATTTTCAAACGAACACAGGAAAAAGTTACTAGAGTTATTGCTGTCCCGAAGATCCGCCGGGTGTCGAACGTATAATTGTATTTTTGTTTTGTTTTTTTTTCTTTCGTTTTTCTTTTTTATACTTTTGATTTCTCATCTTTTCGGAAGACAAAAGCTGTGACTAATTGCAACACGACGTAAAAAAAGAACAAAAACAAAACCACCGTCGAATGGGCATTTTTCAGCTCCTCAGAAATTGACTCGTACCAAATGAGAGATTAAGAGAACACGAAGATAAAAAAAACAAAAGAAAAAAACAAAACAAAAATTGTAAATACTATTAAGGTGGACCGATGCCGCAACGAATATTCGTTAAGCCGTCAACATGTGACTCGTGTGAACGCATTCGAGGATTGTGAGTGGATAGACAAATGAGAGATCAAAGTTTCGCATTCCGATTTTACGACAATGGCGACGTAAACGAAGTTAAAATGTCGTAAAATCTTTAAAATCCGATTCAAACAACAAAACAAAAATACAAAACTCTGAAATTTTGACCGAACGATTGGTCAAGTATACGACGATAACTTTTCGGATTGGTAACTAACGAAATAATCGAACGTGGTGGCGCTTGACGAATACCGATTGAAAATCTGCCTACTCGAAATCAATTCGAAATTTTCATTATTCGTTATTTTGTTTACCCAACAATCGAGAAAATTTAGCGTTATCACGTACGACGCAATTTCGTTCGCTCAAATTAACAGGAAAAAAGAACAAAAATGAAAGAATGTACATAGAATTTAACGAAGAGCGACGATATTGGGTCAACACTCTCTGTTGTAACTGAAAGGTCAAGAAACGAAGAATGGAAGAAAGAAAGAAAGAAAGAAAGAAAGAAAGAAATACCAACCGATTGGGTCACGACGATCGCGTTTGTCAATGACGATCGTACGTCCCGCATGTACTGTACTTTCTAAATGTTTTAATAATAAAAAGAGCATAAATCGAAACGAGCAATCGAGCAAACCCGACAGGCAGATCTGGACATCTTTTTGAATCGAAAAGTTAAAATATTCGAAACGACTATCTATGAAAATATGAATATTTATCACAAACGGAATGCTATTAGGTATTTAAAAAATTACTCTCCATAAGTTTCTTCACAACAATAATTACTCGTTATTATTTCGTGGCGGATAAAATCATTTCGAATCTTTTGTTTTCCTTTCGTTTCAAAGATTCTCGTCTCTGTCTAAAAGTGTATCATTGTATTTTTACTCGTGTGTGTCGCTCGACACGGAAACGAGTTGACCATTGATCCGTGTGAGATGTACATCAAAAATTTTATTTAACTCCATGCAGTATTTATCTGACAGAAGTTTTTCACAGTTTCGTCTATCCGTTTCTCCTTCTTATTTTCAGCTACTTATATCAAAAGACTAGAAACCGTTTCATCTCGTTACTTTGTTTTTGCTCATTATCTTCTTCGTTTCTCTCTCTCTCTCTCTCTCTCACTCTATATATATATATACTCATGTAACTTTATACGAAAAGAAAACTCATCATCGTAGAGGTTTCATTCCTCCTTCGTAGTTTTCAGTGTGACTCCCGTCAAATTAATCGACACGTCGAATTTGCTCTCGCGACGATGACGTGACTCTCGAACAAGACGATAGGACATGTTAAAAGTAGAGCGTGACCGATGCTCCCTCTTTCTCGTTGCTACGTTTAAAAAACTCATCCAACGAGACACGATAATCTAATCACCCAAGGTTCATTCCTCGGTCGGAAAGAAAAGAGCAAAAGGAAAATGTAGAAACCATCGAGACACGATCGAGGTAACGCCACGTGGCTATCTCGTAAAACACTGAGAAGATCACGATCCTCCTCAGGACAAATTTGATCCTTTCGGAATCGAGAAATAAATTTTTCCCTCTTCTCTTCTCCTCCACTTATTTCTGTTATCACCTAAATATTTTCACATCAATGTTTTCTAAAAATATTCTCGTCGTTCTTATGCGTAAATTTCGTCGGAACAATCCCAACTTTTTAAACGTTCCTGGTTCACGGCCACGCCGTTTACGAATTTTCTCGTCACTTTTCATATCGAGCGAGCGATTGAAATTATACAAAAAGATTGTCAAGACCCAACCATCTCGTCGATGTCTCGCCACGTGCGCGAGTCATTTTTATTTATATCCCGGTAATTCCTCTCGGTTTATATATATTTTTTCTTCTTTTTTTTTTATATTCATCCCCGTTTTCTCCGTCGTTTTTTATTTTACTTCCACGTGGGCGCGCTTTAAAGCCACGATAAGGTCACGTTCAAAATTGCCCTAGGCTAAGTGACATTATTTTAATCGTTACGGCGCCATTGGCCATAAACATGATTATTCTACGCTTCTTTATTTTATTTTTGTTTTCCCTTTGTTTCGTTCGTCTCGTTTTTTTTTATTGAATTCTCTTTCCTTCGTCGCTTCGTTTCTTTACACCCGTGTCTACGGCCTACCCAATTCAATTCGTTTCCTCGAATATTCGTACGAAAATCTTTTAAATTTTGAATCTTCGGCTTTTTTTTTGTCTCCTCGTCACCCGAGAACTTCTCGAGCCATTGACGTTACGAAAAAAAAACTACTCAAAACGTGAGATAAGTCCTCGTGTTCTTTCATTCAGAATTTTCTACTGACTCGTTCTCACTGTCCCTCCGAGAACCGTTGTGTCCTCGACCAGAGGGACGAAAACACTCGTGACGAAACATTTTTCGGACCACAGTTTTCCCCGGAGAATTTCCATCCGCCTCGTTTTCATTTCTCTGTCCTTTAGTTGAAAAATTGTCATCACGCTGCATTTTCTCGCGCGACAACCCCCTTCACAGCGTCGGGGTGGGTGATCCACGTTTTATGAGCCCCAGCTCATGGTCGTTCGGTCACTCGGGTATGCTTTCCAAATTACTGGACGAGGTGAGCCGTCAAATGAGCAGACAAAGTTTGTTACGACTTTTCCTTTCGGGCAACAGTACTTTGGCCTTGCCTGTGTCCTCGGAGCTACTACGAGCGTACAGGGACCTGCTCAAACGATGTCTAACACCTTTGCCGAGTGATCTACCACCTTTTCTCAACGAGGCGAATCTACCGAGTGCCGTTTTTGGACATTCCGAGGTTCTCGCGACACCAGGAGCGTCCTTCTTCTCGGCTTGGGCACAGTTAAGGGTCGTTACGGTGAACTCGATGTCCTTGGGCTCGTACGAGACGAATTCTTCGACCGGTTCCTCGATCGTGTCACGATCTATCCAGGTCAGTCCCATTTCGACCTTCTCGGCTAGATCTTGCCAGTGTTTCCGATTGTCGGAAGTTCCTTCGTACAGTGGCATTATCCAGGGAAAGGTTTCCGACATGACTTTGTACAAAGGCAGACAAATTACGTCGATGAAACCGACCTGCATCTGCGGTAACTCGTCGCGTTTCTCGCGATCCATCATAGCGACTGGTTGTTGATTCAGTTGTAATTTTTCTAAATCACCCTGATCGAAGAACTCGTCGGCGACCAATTTTGCAACTCGATGCTGAATTTCCCAGGGTTTTGCTATCGCGCTAACGTCGCACGCTGTCATCATCATGCCGCACAGCACTGAAATTGATCGAGAAAGATTGAGTGAGCTAATTCCTGGATGAGAGAGGTGGATTGCTTTTCGGAGGGTTGCGTTTCTTTCGTGGGGTAATTTATAAGAGATTGGAGGCAGACTCACGATCTTTCTTCTCCTCGCTCTGCCAATCGAATTCACCCTCGTCGACGATTTCCATAAAACGATTCTTCTTCTTGAAGTAAACAGCCAAATCGGTTGACAAAATTGCATTCTCGACCACCCTCATCACCTTTCTGTAATCCTCCATCGACAGAGTCTGAAAGATATTGTTACTGTCCGAATTCAGTATCATGACACACTGATCGAAATGATGATGCTCCATTGTGCTGGTCGAGTACAGTATCGCTAATGGTGACTCGGTCTTTGTCTGAAAGGCATTGTTCGTGCCACGATGATCGAGATCGTGACACAGACAAGCCACGAGCAGACCGAGTATCTCGAGATCGGTCATGAATTGCTCCATTTTTCCAGTTTTGAGCATGGCGAACATCGTCTGGGCGACGTTCAAAGCGTGTCGCCAATTGTGATACTTCACTGGCCTGAAAATAATGCAATTTCACGTTACGATATTCGACTATAATTGGAATTGGGAAGATGGCGGTCGAAGCTCGATGTTAACAAAATGGGCGCTCGAGCTACATTTTTTTAAATATTCCCTTAGGACTCCATTGCCTCAACTGCCACTTTGTGCCATTCTTATACATCGACTATCGAATTTTCATTCAATTCCATTGAGTCATCGTTGAGAAAAACGTATTTGAATTTTCGAAGTGAGCGCGTGTTAACCTCCAAATCCGAGCTTCGAGCGGCCATTACCCCTCTGACGCCAACGCCACCGCCGTCAATGCGTTTCACTCCATCAAACTCGCCTGTAATTTTTCTTCACGCTCAGGACCCAACGACAAAGCACGTCGTACGGTATGTGAAATCTTTGTATCAAATTGCACTGTTTGAACATTCGTACCGTCGCGCGACACGTGTCGTCGTCGTTGAGTTCGAAATCGATGAACGTGAAACTATAAAGATTGTATTTGTCGGCGGACGGTATCATGTCGCTCGTGAGTCTTAGGGCATCGTCGGTGCTCGCCGTTGCGTGATAACTGAGACACTCGAGTGCAACTTTTTGTTTAGCCATTAATTTGCAAGCCGACTCGTACATCTGCGTGTTGTGAATTCCAAGACCGCAGAATATCGCGAATGCCTCGAATATCGAGACGTCCGAATCGGCGAAAGCGTTTCCATTGTCCTGTCGAAATTAAAATAGAAAAGAACGCCGACGAAGAGACGTCGTTAGAATTCTTTTTCGCACGAATTTACGGTCTAATTCCGCCTCGTTACTTTCGTACCGCGACGGACCTTGTTGATGAGCTGAGCGACGCCTATGACGCTTCTTTGACCGTTCACGATCGGCATACACAGAATACTCTTGATCGGTTCATTCTCCGTGTCCCAGACGTCTTTTTTCAGCCAAGTTTCGACGTCACCGATATTCAGAATTTGTCCCGTTGTCGCTACGTAACGTGCTATTCTACCAAGGGGAGTCGATAGATCGTTCGAACTCGGCCTGTAAACCCTCGCCTCCTGCGTGCCATTCTCCATCTCGAACGCCATCGTGAACTTTGCACTTTCGTCCATCGTCGACTGTGAATATTTGGATTTGAGAAATATGTTCTTCTTTATGTGTTTCGTAAAAGGGTTATGAAAAAACGATAATTATAAGTAATTAATTAATCAATTAATCGGGACGATCCGTACTCACCTGACGTTGAAATATGTCCTCTATGTCGATGTTGTTGCTCTGAAATTTTTTGAATTCATTGAAAACGTAAACGTACGATTAAACTTTACGAAAAATCTCTGGAAAGTTGATTATTTTTTTGTCTGTTCTTGAAATCGTTAATTCGCGGGGTACGGACAATTCGACTTACTTCTCTTCTGGACAACGGCTTTCGATCCTCCTGAACCGATCTCCCGGGACGTTCGACAATTTTTTCCAAATGTCCCTGCGAACAATTTCGATCGATTGTTAAATTATTTTAGAAACAAAGAATACGCGAGTTTTTTTATCTACGAGACGAATGTAGGACTCACGGCTTCGCCGCAATCCAAATCTAGCAAATAAACCGCGCATCTCTCGCACTTGAGCAACTCTTTCGCCTCGGTCATTATTTTAGTAACGAGGCACTCGAGATTGTTCTGTTCCTCGAAAATGCTCCTCGCGAGATTCAACAGTATTTGATTTCTTCGGTATTCCTGCACCGATAGCTCGAACAATTGAGCATTTTGTATGCCAATACCGCAAAATGTGAGATACCTTGAAAACAAATAAATTAGAAATCGATCAAAACATCGATCCTGATCCTCGATTATTTTTCGCAACTTCTTCGCTTCGATGAAAATCGTTTAAATATTTTGTAAATACCTCTGAAATACCTCGACGTCGCGATCCGTAAATTCGTTGCTATCATTCGTCTTGTTGATTATTTGTGCTACGCCGATAACGTCACCCTCGTAATTGCAAATCGGCATCGACAATATAAGCGTCGTTTTGTATCCGGTACGCATATCGATCGCACTATTAAATCTTGGATCCTGGCAGGATTCAGAAGAAGAAAAAAACACGAAAAGCTCATCAATAATTCAAAGAATCCAGTCGTCTATTAAAATGTAGATAAAATTTTGTTTATACGGTGGCGATTGATCGTTCTTCGATTCGACGAAAGAAATATTCATCGATTTATTGAAATTAAACAATTTTAAATTCCAACGAAATTTCCAAATGACATAAATTCAATTTTTCTCCATACGAAGCGCAAAAGTTTCAGCGACAATGAAACAAAAAAGATGAAAAATAAAAAAATCTGGTTCGACGAACCTTGTAAGCGTCCTTGATATTGATGATTTCTTTGCTCTGAGCAACAGAGCCGGCGATACCAACGCCAAAGGGTATTTTGATTTCCTCATTTTTGGCACGCTGTATAGCGACCGAGAGTTCGGTGTCTTGTCTAACGTCGAACAATTTCGCGACGAGATAACGATCCTCGAGCGGGCCTTTAGCGAGAAAGAGACTGCCACGATCGGCGTGTGTCAAAAGGCCAACGTTAACGAGAATTTTGTGACACAATACGTTGATATCGAGCTCGTTCGCAACGTCGCGAATCAGTTCCATGAATAGTTCTCCCTCGTCGAGCCTGTTGAGTTCCTCGCGACGTCCTACCCACGACAACGGTGGCCTTTGGCGAAAGTGTTTCGAAGAAGGGAAAAATATAATAAAAATAATAAAAAAAAACCGCAAAATATACGTTTTTTGTTTTCTTTTTCCAACATTATTTCATGAGAATTCGTCTTGGAAAATGTCAGGCGAACACGTGCCACGTGTGCTCGAACGGAAGTAGATGCGAGAATAATGAAGAAGAAAGAAAAAAAAAAAAAGAGAAAAAAAAAATCGAGAGAGAAAAATGTAAGTGTTCGCGTGACCTTTCGGCGTTTACCTGCTCGGACTTTTGCTTCTCTTTATCGGCGAACTCGAGGCCAGCCACGATTGGAACAAGTCGGACGTGACGCTGTTACGTTTGCTTCTCACGAGAACGCTCTCGTCGTGACGTAGACTGAGGCTCGTCGACTTTGGCAGAAGATTCGAAGTTTCGAGCCTTCTTCTTAGCTCGGTGCTCGCTTTGTCACGGAGCCATGACTCCACGAGTGCCGGATTTGCCTCTAGGTACCTTTAAGTGCAACGGGGGTCTACCTTCGCAAGTTCCATCGGAATAGATCAAGAGAGAGAGAGAGAGAGAGAGAGAGAGATAGAGAGTAAGAGAGAGAGAGAGAGGAAATGGAATGAGAGCTTCTTGAGTTTCACTCGATGTCTCCCACACACCCAACTATGTAATTATGTGCTCTACTCTGATCTATGTATATGTATATATGTATCTACTACTGCTATTCCAGAAGCCCAAGTTTAGCCGAGCACTCCCGGTGTCTATAATAATCACATATACATTGTCCTGTATTCATCAACGGAAATCTTGACGAGTAATTGATTTTGGGCACGGACCGGATTTGGTAAATTATGAAACGAGGTAAGGTACTGAGATTTTAAACAAAGATGTCGTGTCGATTATCGACAGGCTTGAGAGACAGGCGATTCAAAGATTAGCTACGATCATACTTTCGATAAGAATTCACTCCTTCCCAACGTCATCTTGATGATAAAGTACATTTTTATAGGTTTACGACAGTTTAAAAAGACGTGTTTTTTTTTCAAAAATTTCAAAGTTTTATTGTATAGTTGATTCCGAATGAATTCTGAAGAAAGTTGTAGCAGATGTGTCGACGCGGCTGTTACACTCTTGTGTCAAAGTTGAGCACGAACCCTCAAGGCATTCCCGAGATAGAAGAGTTTGAATTCTCGAAGGTCGAGACATAACACACGTGCACACCCACACAACATGCGACCACAAATTTTACCCTAAAGTGATTTCACCCCTGATCTCGAACTAAACAATTTTCATTAAAAATAATAAAAGTTAAAAAAGTAAAGTAAAATATTAATATGCGTTTTTTGTTTGTTTTTTTCGTTTTTGCGAAAGTACGAGGTTCACGATTTGCCTCGAGGTGTTGTAAACACCCGAATGATAAATCGTAGCACGAGGATGAGATTTTCTAAACGAGAACAAAAAGTAAAACGAAATGAAAGTAATAATTAAAAAAAAAAAAAAAAGAAACGTATTTATTCTCAAGTGGGACGTTTAAAAATGCGTCGAGTTGAATATTTCTAAACGAGTGCGAACCAAAAATAATCAATTTCAATAGTAGAGACAAACTCACTTTCCAACCCTCTCCATGGTCAGGCCATCGTCCTCCTCGGCCTCGTGGATCGTGTCCTGGCATAAGATTCTCTTGCCTCTGGTGAGCCTCGCTGCGTCGGCACCGTCTCTCGTCCCATCAGTCTTCGCGCTCGTACTTAGAGTTAATTTTGATTCGCTCTGCTCGTCGCCCTCGCTTTCGATACTCTCTTCACCCTCTTTTCGTGGATTTTCCTGTTGATGCCGTTGAAAATCTTGATGAATTATCGACGGCTCGACGGGGGATGATTTGACCAGAGTCGCGGACTCTTTGCGCTCTGGGCAATCGGTGGATCTCGTAGGCATCATTGAGATCTTCATGTTGCCCTCGTAACTCTCAAGATTATTGTTGTGGTTTATCTATCGAAATCAATAATCGATCAGAATCGCGATAAAGCCAATTACGAAATGAAAATCAATTCTCAAACGAAGCTGACAACAACGGCAATTTTTCACATAATAAATCAATCATTATTTTCCTTTAATTTCTTCTTCGATAAAAATCAATGATATATTTCAATCGTATAAAAATGGATTCTATCGACAATTTTGTATTTCAAATAAATTTTCATATTGAAAAAATTGAGAGAATTTTCGAAAATTTTGCGATCGTTCTGCTCGATTTTACGAGAATGTAGAATTTGGAAAAATGGTTTATTCGGCGATAACTACGAGGAAATAAAACGAGGGAAAAGGGAAAGAAGGGGAGCAAGAACGTACGACGATCTGATTAGAGGCTTAAGCCCTTATCGCAGCTTGAAATCTTGCTGATGCTCACCTCCTCGTGATCCACCTCTCCTGCTTGCTCCTCGTCCACTTCGTCCTCGGCCTCCATATCACCTGCTCATCGAGTCAGCTTGAACTTGCGATCTTATCGCTACCGAGCGGAGCACGTCGTCCAACGATCCTGATCTATGAGTCTCCGACACTGGAACGTCGTCAGCAGTATCGTCGACGAAAAGAACAAATGGTTGCTCGTATCATTATCATTAATTTTGATAACGTAACTACTCGAGCATGATTCGCTTCTTTTTCTGTTAACTATTATCGACAATTATTTTTTTCAACTTCGAGATAACGGTATTTCATCGATTGGACTTCGGATGCCAAAGTAAACTAAAAGCGACGTGA
This sequence comes from Netelia virgata, assembly GCA_951802705.1. Classification (NCBI taxonomy): domain Eukaryota; kingdom Metazoa; phylum Arthropoda; class Insecta; order Hymenoptera; family Ichneumonidae; genus Netelia; species Netelia virgata. The sequence continues at coordinate 35,981,035 of OX637865.1, read as the reverse complement.
ATTATAAATAATATCAAAATCACGTAAATATAAAAATACAAAAGTCGTTAATATTAACTTTCGCAATTTTTATATATAAATTTTCTAAATTAATAAAAATAAATCGAAGTTAAGAAAAAATGTTAATTCTCAAAATTAATCGTATCGTTAAATTTAAATTCTTTCTCGGTCGATCGACAAATTTCAAAATGTCTAAATAGTCGTTTATTAAAAAAAAAAAAAAAGAATTGTCGCAATTAATTTCGCGCGATTGCCGATATTCGCTAAATTCGTTCTACTCGTTGGCTCCCATCTCCTTTTTTCGTTTTATTCCTTCGTCTATAATACACATAGTCACCTCGTTCGACAAAAGCCTCGTACGTCTGGTGGACGAGGTAAACGATCGATCTATCTTGATATTCATCACTGCACGCGTACGCACGTGCTGCGTAATAGCACGTCGATGTTACGCCGACAGTCGTTGAGGTACGACGTGGGCATACGGCACGGGAAAAGTTCTCTCGTATCAACGCCGGCCAATTTCGCGGCAAACGTCATATAAGTTGGTCACGCGCGTGAAGAAAGCGCGCGAGCTTTTGAATATCGGGCAAAAGTACGGATAGGCTTACGGCGTTATCGCTCGTTGCATTCGTAGCTCGTCGTTCCTCCTCGTCAAGCCGTCGTCAATCTCGAACGTTTCCGCTCCGTTTCGCTCGCGCGGCCTTGGTTTCGCGAACCGAGCCGCGGATCATTCGGTCGATTGACAGAAAGAGCGAACCAGAGAGAGAGAGAGAGAGAGAGAGTGAGTGAGAGAGTGAGAGAATGTTGAGTGAGCAGAGCGAGCACACGGGCTCACATCGCGGACGAGTAGTAAGACTCAGTGCCTACGAGTCGTCCGTCGCGGCTTCAAGTGACTCTTAAACTCTCTTTTATTCTCTATAACGCCTTCTCCGCTATTTCTTTCTTCATCGTTCACGATGCGACGCCTCCGCGAAACATTTTCCATCCATCTTTACAAAAGGTAAAATGAAAAGAACGAAAGAAAAAAAGAAAGAAAAAACAATAATTCAAGCGGCTGATACGCTTGCCACAATTTTAAATTACGAAACGGCAGAATTTCTAAACGAAAATTTGTATCGAAATTCCGATCGTTTTTCTATTCGCCACCCGGAGGTCGTTTAAAATTCTCTTTTGTCCCGTGATGTATCGCGGAGGTACGAAATGATATTTTATCGTCGCGTCATCCCTCGCGATCGCGCGATAAAAGGCTCAAATTTGCTTTTTTTTTCTTTTTTCTTTTTTACAACCAACGACGACACGACCAGCTTATCGATCAAACGATCTGTTCTGTTTTTGTTCCGTTTTCCTTGTTTTTTTTATTCTTTTTTTTCTTTACTTCTATCGCAGCACCGCGTAGCAATCGAGCAACTTCTTCTTCATTCTCTCGGCACGATATTTCTCCGTTCCCCAGGAGAAATCATAGTGTATCGCTGAGTGACGATTGAACAATTTCATCATGCATCCCTCTAAAAGATAACGCGCGATACATACATATATATCTATATATATATAGGCTAATGTAATATATGTATATATATATATATAGCGCAAATGTAATCAGCGTCTCGACTGAACGCTCGAGAGCCGGTGTTTCACCTGACCGCGATACGAGTTTGCTCGAAGAATATATTCACCGGGAATATCACGAGGAAAGAAAAAATTTCATTACGTTACAAGCCCCCGAGCTTTTCCACCGTCGTTATATATCAACGCGTTACACGAAACTCCGTCGATGTTCCGACGGATCTGCGGTATCTTTTACGATTCTTCCACAATCAGACTATATGTATAGTTGAACATTAATATATATGTCTATATACATATTATATATGTGCATGTATGTATATATATATATATATATATATGTATATATATATATATATGTATATATATGTATATATATATATACGATAATAGTACAAACTCCGTTCGCAGACGACTTCCAGACGAATGAGAAATCAGATTAAAAAAACATTTCATTCGCAAGCTCGCGAAAGCTTCCACGTCTCGACAAACATTAAAAAGGACGATGAAAGAATAATCGTGATAAAAGTAAAAAAAAAAAAGAAAAAAAAAAGTCCTACGTGACGATCTCGTCGAGGAGTCTTATTTCCCAAGCGTGAAGGAGGTGAGAAAGTGCGCGATAATTTGAATAATCTCGTCGCGAGACTCGCGAGGACGACAACAATAACAAAAACAACGGTAGCGAGAGAAAAGAAAAAAATATGTCGTTCGTAAAATACGATAAATCTTACGTGACACACTAATATCTCGTACAAAACTCATTCGTTACGCACGATCTTGGCACACCGAAAAAAAAAAACGAAAAAGAAAAAAAAAACAGTTTCACTATAATTCGCATCGCTCGTTCGCTCGTTCGTCTTTTTTCATCGATGAAAATTCTTATCGTCACGATTATCGTAATAATTACGATCGAAAAATAAGTTCGTCCTCTAACCGATGGTTTTTGTACGTTGGCGAATGACAGGCCCTCGCGTCTCTTTTCTTTTTCTCTTCCTTTCGTTCGTTCTTTTTACGTTCCTTAGAGAGAGGACAAGGTACGGAATCTCGTTTGGGCGTGCACCGGTCGAAAGCTCCGAGCTTACTGAAGCCAGGCTTCGATGGGGAACCTCGGCCAGCAGGCAGAAGGAGAGAGAGACCGACCGAGAGAGAGAGAGAGAGAGAGAGAGAGAAAGACGAAGGGAGATTGTGTGTCTCTCTAGCGGCGGATAGCACGGGAGCTTTCGTGTAAGTTGGTCGGTGATGTTCGTCGGTGTGCGAGTCTCACGAGGTGAGAGGAATTCGTGTACGTGTTTACGTGTATGTGGATCACAGGAGGAAATGTGTGTGTGTGTGTGTCTGTGTGTTAATACGTGTATGTGTGAGAAGAGAGCGTGTGCTTGTCCGTCGGTCGGTTGGTAGGGTGCGAGATCGATACGGTGCTGCTCCGCTGCTGCTGGTGCTCCGAGTATATGGTCCCGGACGCAGCATCCCCCGCGGGCCGGAGAGAAAATTGTGTGTAGCGCGCGGCGGTGGTGGTGACGGCGGCGACGGCGGCGGCGGCGGCGGCGACGGCGGCGGCGACGGCGGCGACCATGAGCGACACCGGCGATACGAAGCGAGAGTGAGAGAGCGAGAGAGAGGTGGGCTATTGCGCGCCCGCGTGTTCGACGCGCGGATTTTCGGCCGGCCGGGACGAAATTTAACCAAAATTCCTAAGTAACCGAAATCCCGGGAGAATCGCAGGAATTTCACATAATTTTCCATCCCCCTTCGCGAAACGTTCTTTCTACGAGAGAGAGAGAGAGAGAGAGATGCCACGAGGAGATAGCTGCCGCGATTTAACGGGTTTCGTGCCCTTTCGTCTATATCCTAGTTTTTCCTTATATTTATTTCTCGTTTGGTAGTTTACCCATCGAGAGGCGTAGGGAAAGGGGGAGGGGCGCGATAACGACGACATTCTTCTTTCCGGTATTTAAGAGGGTTTCGTACGTGAATGGAAATCAGAAACGGAAGGCAGAACGAGGATATATTCCATTTTCCATGCTTAAGGGATTTTACGTTACCCGAAATACGGTCGCCTTTTATTTTTCTCGGAACGTCGGTTAGGGTCGAGAGAAAAAAGAAAAAGATTGCGAACAAATTTTGATTCGACGTCACGAAGAATCTCGAAGAAGTCTTTTCAACGATCTTCGCGACAAACGTAATATCGTTCGAAGTTACAGCCAGGATTTCCGTCGAATATTGTCATTATCGTTTTTTTTTTTTTTTTTCTTCTTTTTTTTTCTTTATTATCGAAACGAACGTTGAAAAAATCGTTTCACACGGGATATAGCGGGTCAACGGTCATGAACAGTTTCGAATTTTTCGACCCGCATTGTTGTTTTTTTTTTCTGTTTGTTTTTCTCCCCCTCCATGACAATGGAACGAGAGAGAAACTAGTCGAGGATTCGAAGACGACCTCGGAAAAACAACGCGACGTGCTTTTGTGTTATAATATTTCGCGTATAACGAGAGAACGACGACGGGGGGGGGGGGGAGGGAGACCTTTGAATGAACATATTATGCGCAAGGGTATAAAGGCATATAATGGGGAGGGCGCAGTGAGCGAAACACGAAAAACAAGAGAAGAAAAAATACACATTTGCTATATGGTACATAATGCGTCGTATACCTCGAGCATTGTATTATGAGAGAGGAAGAGAAAGAGAGAGAGAGAGACAGAGAGACAGAGAGTGGAGGGAAAGCTACGGAAATAGAACTGCTTTCAGAGCAAGAAATTTTATTCAGGCCTTACGAGTAAGCCCACCAACCCTTACGCGTTACAAGTTACAACCGCGAATGCACCCGTTTTTCCCCACCTCGTGTTTCCGAAATGTCATAATGCCGCGTGTATCTCTCTCTCTCTCTCTCTCTCCCTCTCTCTCTTCCTCCCTCGCCCTCTCTCTCTCTCTCTCTCTGTACCTTCCTCCGGGACTTGGCGAATGGGAAAATCTCTTCTGTCTTCATTCGAGCGTTCTCCTCGTCACTTTATAATGAAGCGAGTACACTTCATTCTTTTTTACGTACTTTGGTTGCGAGTTTTGCCCACGGCTCGCTTCATCCACCGTCGGTCGTAGACGAGAACCGCGGGATACCGACGCGTATATTATTCTCGTATTTGTATAATTCCATTTGAGACTACGCGCTGAAGTACTCTCGCAAATATTCAAGGGTCTTTGAAGTATAGAAAAATATATCATGGGTAGAAAAAGCGAGAAAATAAAAAAAATATTCGTTACGTTTCTTTGAAAAAAAACAAAAACAAAAAATGAATTTACTCGCGATCCTTTCGTCGACGAATTATTCTCGTTCGTTTTCCGGACGTATAAGCTTTCTTTCTTTGATAACAAAATCCTCGCTCGACTCGGTAAATACGTCGAAATTAACGAAAAGCTCGCTGAGACAAAAGGATTGTCACTTAATCGCTCATTTCTTCGATTTATTTGCGCCTGAAAGTACATTCGATACTTACAAATACGGAACACTTATGAAAAGTACGTTTCTCGTGATTTCTTTGTTTACTTCCGGAATTGTACGGTCGGGAATCGTGGTAATTAATTTGCCAGTTCCAATTATACGAACTATCACGATACTCGAGACAGGTTTCTTTTTCTTCCTTCTGTTTTTTCTTCTCTTTGCCCTTTTTTCCTTTCTTTTTTTTTTTTAATTCCCAAGCGAGGGCCGTTTACTCGTTACTTTTGTCACTTCTATAAACCGGCCAGTAGCAGTTCCAGGATGACAGAAAAACTCTCGAGAACTTGGTGCCCCGCGCACACTTGCTTTGAAAAGCCTCGGTCTCGCGCACTTACTTATCTCCCTCTCTCTCTCTCTCTCTCTCTCTCTCTCTCTCTCTCTCTCTTTCCCTCCCTCTCTCTCTCACACACACACACGCGCGCGCGCGCACGCATACACTTTCTTCTTTTCCTCTCCTTCGCCAACTTTTTTGTGTACCCTTTTCTTACATACTTTTTTTTCTACGTCTCGTCCCGCTGTGCTGACCTTTCCCATCGAGATAACACCTCGGAATGGTCACCGTCGTTTTTGCAACCCCTGTTTCTTGTGTGTTTTTTTTGTTTGTTTTTTTCGTTTTTTTGTCATTACTTTTTCATCATCGGTGAAAATTGAAGGGAAAAAGCGTCCCTGGATAAAGCTCGCGCAGTGAAAAAGATGCTTTTTCGTCAGACACGCGAGAACCTTTACTCGGGTGACGCGCGCACTCGAGCTGTAATTTGTTATCGTGTAACGTCGTATCTCTCCCTCCTCTCTATCTTTCTCTCTCTCTCTCTCTCACTCTCTCTCTCTCTCTCTCTCTCTCTCTTCGCCTCGCCTTCCACTACCAACCCCCCCGGACCAATGTCGACTCAAGGGATTATTCGAAGGCAAAACGTTCCACGCAGCGTGTCATCCGAGACGCTGAAACTTCGAGGAAAACGTGAAAGGTAAAAAGTTTCGCAAGGGTAATACGATAGGTTTGCGAATAACGAGCTTTTTATCAATATCAGCGAAGTAACAGTGATGTGCCGATTGGTAATAATCAACGAAAGCAACTCTTAAAAAAATACTTTTTTTGTTTATTTTTTCATCGAATAATAACGTAATGCATTTTGTACGTTTTTCTGTTTTATCCCAACATTAAAAGGTTATCGGCGAAATGTTTTTTGTTTTTTTCACATATCGTCGATAGCAAAAGAAAAATGATATTTCGCTCGTACGAATGTCGTTCTATCCCAGTGTTTGTTTGAACTATTTATAGACACGAGTTTGTCGAAGCTGAATACTCGAGAGAGAGAGAGAGAGAGAAAGAGAGAGAGTGAGAGAGAGACCTCCAACGCTTCCTGATAGACCGAGCAATTAGCCATTTCAATTAGGTATAGTTGCCTCGTATATATCCCGGCGCAGTGCTGTGTTGCTCGGCCATAAACATCGGTAGGTCGGTCATAAGGCAGAGCCACTTACCGAGCACGATACAGTGCTACCTCTCAAGGGTTGAAACACGAACACGCGCACGCAGCCCCGGTTCATCGTGTATCGAGTATTCCGTCGTCTCGGTGTGTAAGTATACGTACGGGGTATGTATAGCGATGTTGTTTTTCGTCTCGTTCCTTCCGGGTAATTCACTTCCAACGGCGATTTAGTGAGGTTCGACGAAGGGAGTCCGCGGTGCCTTGGGAAATTCCGTGCATTTCGTAATAAAAACAACAAAGTATACACAACCGCTCGATATTGTTTATCAATAAATAAACTTAACCGATACGGAGGCATTTTTTTCTCTTGAAAATATTAAGACGGTTAATAAGTTCTCGTTGTTTTCCAACAAACTGCTTTACCAGAACTGCGGGAGTGTAGTTTAAGATACAAAAGGCATCTATGAGCAAGCTTGAAATTCAGCGTATGTCGTTTCGCCAAAGTGTAAACAACTTTTCTTTTTTATAGAGTTAAACGTGTCAAATTTCGTACCAAAAAAAAAGAGTACTCGCAGGGAATTTTACTGCAGTACTTTATTTTTAATAAATCTGCGGTGGAAGCATACATAATTCTTGTTGGGACTTACGACGACCATGTTCTGTCGGAAATTATACGCAGAGATTGGTTTAGACGCTTCGGCAATAATGATTCTGATGCTGAAGATAAAAAACGCTCTGGCGCACCACAAAAGTTTGAAGACGGAGAATTGGAGGCATTACTTCATGAAGACGCATGTTATGCGCTAGCTGAATTTGTTGAATCATTAGGATTTAATCACATAACAGTTTCGAAAAGTTTGAAAACGTTTTTTTACTAATTAGTGTAAATAAAGTATTAATTTTCACGACGAAGCAGCGAGACATTATTAAACGTGGTAATAATGCGCGTCGACGAGATATATTCGTTGGACGATAATTTAGTACGTTTCGTACTCGTTTATTCGACGATTTTATTGTGATGGTGATTTTTGTTTAATTGTAGGACGATGCTTGTTAGGATTATTTTTTCTTTCGTTTATCGAAGATTATAAGTCAGCGAAAATTCGGTACATGAAGTTCGGAATATCCAATAAAATTCCGCGAATTCCGTAGTTTTAAAACGTTGATCGTTTCAATGAGGAAATTCGGATATCGGTAAAATTCCACGCGTTCTATTCATTAAAAAATGTGGGAATTCTTTAGTTATTAATAATTTACGAATATGTTAACACTTCGACTAATAAAATTTAATCGAAACGCGATGAGAAACAAATGTCTTGGAAAGCATCCTAACGAAAAACTAGGTGAGTGTGTTGTTCTTTCTTCAAGCTTTTTTTCGGCTAGGAATTGGCGAACGGGTCGTAATTTGTGGGAAAACCCCTGTTAAACTTTACATTAAGGGTTAACACCATTGCAGCGGCCTAAAAAAACGCTTTTTTGACAATTTTTTTTTGGCGGAAGGAAAGGTGATAGAGAAATAATACTTGGGGTAGTTATTGACCAAATATTTAAATATATTAAAAAAAAAATTTGTGGGAAAATATTACAAAATGGCCGCACTGCAGCAATTCTCCCGAGGCATGTTGAATTTGCGGCACGCACTATAACTAGTGCCAATTTAAATCTGGAAAACAGAAAACAAATCTAGGTAATCTACACGAGTGTGGCTAGTGAAGTACGTAGGGGAATTAAAAAATATCAATATTAGTGTAATTGGCGAGTATTTGAATAAAATTATTCAATTTTCATCACAAAAAAGGACAGTCATTTGTTAATAAATATTGTTTAAATTAACTAATCGAGAATCCCCTCGATCGAATCGAATCGAAAATAATATAAGATTTGTAAATAAACAAACTTTAAAAAATGACGTTTTTTTCGGAAAAATTCATTTTTTAAGAATCTACTCAAGGAATTAACTTGAAATTTAGTGACAGTGAGTTTTTAGGGTCACTTATTACGAATTGGATATCAGATTTTTTAAATTCAAGATGGCGGATCCACGAAGCGCCATTTTGAATTTCGCAAACCTAATAACGGATTCGTAATCACCGACCCCAAAAACCCCCGAGTGAGAATTTTCACAATCATTCGAACATTTGAAAAATATATGCTTCAAAGGGTTAATAATCGAAACCACAACGATTTTCACAAAAATGAATGAGAAACGCGTTCGAAGAGAAGAAAAACATTCACAAATTTTATAATATCGTAAAAAAATGATACTGCTGTCGATATCAAAATTTTCACTATCCAGACCTATTTATTTGTCAATGAAATATTATCGATACACGATACACGGGATAAAATTTAATCACATTTTACAATTTAATTTATCGTCGCATTATTAATCAGAGATCGTCGTCGGAATCGTGAAATCTCTGATACTTCATAGTCGTGTTATCCTTCTCGATGGCACGGTACACTCTCGTCTCCTCGTCGGCGAGAGGTTTTCTTCTCTCGAGTGTAAGGTAAGCGAGCAAAGGACAATACGCTATGTTGATAAAACCGACGATTCTCATGACCCATTGAAATCCTATCGCACGAACGAGTTCGCTACCCACGATGGGTCCTGGGAGAAAAAAAACAATACAGGATCGAAGATTTCTCGATAAAGTATTAAAAAGTTGTTTTTGTTTTTGTCTTTTTTGACATTGGAAATCTTTTTATCAACCATGAGTTTTTATCGCGAGTTTCTTACCTAAAGAGTAAGCGAGGCTGACTGCAACCTGCTGTATCGAATAAACCGGACCATAGTTTCCATCCTGATCGACGAAACTCGCGAGGAGCGGAACGAGAGCCGCGTCAGCAACGCCTATTCCAAGACCCATCCCAAGGTGGGGTATTATCAGCTGGGACATCGTCGTTGCCGAAGGTAATAATATCAGGCTAACGCCGACTAGGCACATCGCCAACACCGCTGTTCTAACTCTCCCGTAACGATACGCTATCACCCCAAAAAAATTCGTTCCTATGAGATATCCAACGCTGTCTGGAATAAACACCGTACCTAATTGCCATTTCTAATCGACGACGAAAGAAAGAAAAGAAAAGAAATCGTCAAAGTCAACGAAGAGTAAACTCATTTGTAAATTTTATTTTATCTCGATTTCTCTTCGCGAGTATTGAGGTAAAAAAAACGGAATTTCACGGGTAACCTTTGGTTTTAAGTGCGCTCTCAGCCAGATTGGCAAACAAGGCTCCAGTATAGCCATCGGCGAAGTCGACGACCATATCGCACCTGCTATTATAAGAATCTTTCCTTGACGCAGTAAATTTGTCCAGCCCGTTGGATTCTCCACTTTCTGCAAATTACAATTATTATTTTTCCGTCAAGTTTTTAAGAAAAATGTATTTTAAAGAGCACGGGTCTTATTACATTTACGGTTCCTTCCGATTTAGTAATCGGTTGCAAGTCCAGAGTAAATATTTGCAGGCCTGAAAAAATATTTATCGATTTTTATGAAAATACCCTTTTTTGTTTCAACTATTGGGATTTTTTACTCACTTATGGGAATGAGAATGAGAAACGCGACGAACAAAAAAGGCGCCATTTTTCCCTCGACGTCGTACAATATCGCACCAATCGGATAACCGACCAGAACTCCTAGTGCTATGCTGCCGAGTACAAAACCCATGATTTTGGATCGTTCGTTGTCCTCTGAATATTGCGAAGCTACGAGCGACATTCCCGAGACACCGATACACGCCGACGAGATACCCTGGATGCTTCGTGCCAGGAATAAAAATTCATAAGTCTGCCCAAAAGCGAAAACTGAAAAATTTTCGTCACAATAAATATTCATCGATATTATCGATCGTTTTTGCTTTATGAAAATCAAAGCTTAATTAAATATTGTTCGACGACGTAAGAAACCTGCAATGTTTTCTGAATTTAATATGCGATAAAGCGAACGATAAATTTTTACTTCGTTCGATAAAGTCAAAAAAATATCGAATAACGTTGTGATCGTTAATATATGTTTCTTTATTATTCGTCAAACAATATTTTGTTCAAGCTCTCGGGCGTGTGTACGTACGCAAAGCTGCCAATAGGAGGCTCAAATTGCCCAGAAACAATGGTATCCCGTATCCCGTTACACCGGTGAAACTTCCAACAGCAGGATTCAAAATTAACTGGACAAAAGCTTTCGAGCTCAAAAGAAAACCGACTCGGCCATTCTCGTCGTCGTCCGTCTCGTTCCCAAAACTCGTCGAGTTTTCAGCGATGCTGCTTAGATAATCCGGTATTATCGGCACTGCAAAAACAAAATACAAATCGCAACATTCATTCACCGTATTACTTTGCCACGCGACACTTCCGGTCTTCTCGCGTCTTCGCGACACGATAAAAAAAAAGCGTTAGCTTCTTTCTCAATTAAATTTTTGTTTCTCACCAACTACCGTCAATAAAACGTTGTCCAAAAAAAGACTCAGATAGACGATAGTCACTATCATGAATCGCGAGTCCTTCAAACTTTCCAGAGTCATCGTAACACGACTTTAATTTTCTTTAAATCGTCACTTTCCCACTTTTTCTCTATTTTATATTACAACGTGAAATATACGTAGTCATGAAATTGTATTAAGAAAAATTGGCGTCGAGCGTTTTTTTCATACGAGCCACACTGCGTGAACACGCCGGTGCTTCCAAAGCTTTCATTCTAACTGGGAAAATCGGTATCCGAAGATTCACCTTTTATAGGATTTAGTTCACGATGTACCCCCCATGAGTTCGAGGACTCGGAGCACTTGCGCAGAAAACCCCCCCTGCTATACTGGAAACTGAGGTGGTGGTGCTTTGCCCTATGTATGTGGTATTTTTCCTTGTTCATTGTATATATATATATATATATATATATAAGTGCAAATATGTATATAGAAGCGTCTGATGCGCATATCCCGTTTTACGAATCACCGCACTTTTCGATTTGTTTCGGTAGCGTCAAACGGCTTATCGCAGACGGACAGGCACCCTCCTCTTTGGGCAATACTTACAGTGACCTCATGGCGTGGAAACAATTATATATACTACCCATGGCCATTATATATAACCGGACTCAGATTTTTCAACCTCTCGCTTCATCGAATATATTTACATTAAAGATTAAAAACTCACGTATCATTGTACATTTTTATAGTAAATCCATTTTATCGATACGTTATTTTACCGAAATTATTTTAAAAATTATAGTCTTTCGATCAATCTTATTATTTTATTAATCACGTCATCTCGAAATTTATTGACGATATAATGAGAATGTTTGTGAAAACGCGACGGAATTGTGCATGAAAAAGTTAGACTTGAATAATGTTGTTGAAAAAAAAAAACGTTTTGTCGCATAAAGTCTTACAATTTGTTTTATCGAACGTGTTTCACTCGTATCCGAGAAGATTAGAAGGGCTATCGAGTTCCGTAGGATTGAGAGATGGGATACGCGATTGACGAGCGACCACCGATGCATTCGTTCTTGCGGGATGCGCGTGGGCAGTTCCACCTGCGGCCAGATTGCAAAATTATCGATATAGACGAGGCAATTTCCGCGTCGATGGGAAGAGGACCGCTAAATCGATCCGCGACTAACGCTCGATACACGAATACGCGAGAATCGTTTTTAAAAAATGTCTTTCGTTCATGAAATTCCTTCGAAAATAAAATTTTATTTACTTTTATTAATGCAGCCGCGAGGGTCTTATATCTGTAGAGCGAGATCTAAATGTTTCATTCTATATTTATGTACAGACAGATATAGCGAGGATATACAGTAGAGAAACAAAAAATAAGGTCGATAATATAATTTTCATTAATCTACGTTAATCCGACTCGTTCATTTATTATACTACGATTAAATTCTAAAAATAATATGAACGAGAAATGATCATAGTCTCGTTATCCTCGTGACATCGCGATCCTCCTCCTCCTCGCAAATAGTGTCCTCGGTCTGATAGAGTTTTGGACTCGAACAACGCGACGGATACGCCTCGTTGGGTCCTCGTTTGTTCGGCGATAGGTTTCTGCATCCCTCGACATAAACTTCAGTCTCGATGCAATCCATATCCTCGCGAAATACAATTTTTGGTCTATCCGGACATCTCGGCTGTGCGTAACACACTTCGTCGTTTTGCTCTCTGCCGATCGACGTTCTGGCACCCTGATAATAATTTTGTTTTCCGTATTTGTTCCGACGAAGATTCTTTCAAACATATATCAGGCTGATGAAGAATTTTCGACAAGAGATTATTTATTTCTACGTTACTTTGCTTTCGAATCTTTTGCCTTTTTCTTTAATTACCTCTGGATTTTCCAAGCAAACGCGTGGCACGACGTAAGGATTTTCGACTTCCTGCATGTCCGTACGATAGCCATAATTGTTGTACGTCGCCACTCTCGCCGGATCCGCGAGCAAGCCTGGCCCACCACCGGTCATCGGATAATGGGCAGTTGGACTCGAGACGCCATAGTAATTCGGATATCTCGGAATTTGAGGCACTATCGGGCCCCCGGTCATATTTTCCATCGGATGGACGTAATCGTAAAACGGCCTACGCACTGCCTGTGTAACACATGAAATATAAGACAATTTGTCGGTCAACAGCTGGAAAAAGTGAATTTCCATGTTTTTCCCCCTTTTAACCAACAGATTGTAACAAATCAGGACCAAAACTATGATATTCTTGTTATACGGGAAGTTTCCGATTCCGCAACAGCCCAACAAGGTTTTTTCGAACGAAACAAAATTTCGACTTTTTGACGGACCCCAAGTCCTAGACATCAATCACCACTTTGGACTTTCGGACAATCAGCAGGGTCAACATTTTGTTTTCCTCAAAAAAATTTCCATACAATAAGAATATCACGTTTCTATTTTGGATTTGTCACAGTTTCTCGATCAAAAACTAAAAAAAAAACTAATTTTTGCGTTTGTGATACAATTAACATAATATACATGATCGAATTAGAACAAAATCGAAGATGTCCGTCGCATCTTTAATTTGACCCGTTCATAATCAATATAATCGCGGAGATGTCTCATAATCGGGACAGAGGAAGCGAATCTAACCAGAAATCTAGTCTAGCGTGAAGAAACTAGAAGAAAGCAGGAGCTCCGGGTCTTGGTCGTTGATTCCAAGCTTGGGGATCGGGACTTTGGATCATTCTAACCTGCCTGGCAACCGTACTGGTTCGTGGGTCAGGACCCAAATCCGTCGTCTCGTAACGACGTAGAAAATCCTTTCCTCCGGCCAGATGCGTCACCATGTAGTACGTGCGCGGTATGAGAATACCGATTATAATTATATAACCAGTTGCAATAATGCCGGAACACACGACGATGTCTCGCATTTCGATTTCAACCAGAGCGAAACACGTCAGCCAAACGGCCCATGCTACGAGTAATCCTATCACCGTGCCGAAGAAACACTTGCCTTCGCGATAATTTCTCTGTATTTGAGCAACGAAGCAGCAGACGGCGAATAGAACGAGAAGAAGAAATATGTCGTAGCCTGAAACAAGGCGGATAAGCCGTTGTCGTAAAACAAAATTTATATAAAAAATATATAAATTGTGATATGAAATATAAATCTTGACGTCGTAAACGATGTATAAAGTGAGCATTGAGAATAAAAAAAAGGTTTTTGCGTTAAAAATTATAGCTCGTTGTAATTGTAACGTTAAATGAAAAAGTGGCGGAAATAAATTGTTCTCGTTTTCACGCTTTTCTCATATCGTCTCGAAGCAAACTACGGTCACCAGTAAATAGTCGAAGATACGGTACAGGAAGAGATAAAAGAAAGATGCCGATATAAGCAGCTCTTCGATGCGCGAAGTACACGATAAACTTAAGACGTTATCCTATCGTCGCTTTATATAAGAAAGACCCGAATCCTTACCGAGAAGTGCGATGAACATCAAACTCCTGACGACACGGGATGAGTCAGCCGTGCTCAGTAAAAAATACATCGTCGATATGGCAACTTGCACACCGGCCATGAAGAAGACCATCAGTCCTTGAAGATATCCGTTTATGTGAGTTGTGAAAACACCGCCGGTTGAAAAAGCGAGGAAGAAAGCTCTCGATAGCATTATCGAGAAAACGATGCCCAACGATAGCGTCGAAACGAATATCTTTCGAGAATTTATGTGCTCGCGAGTATCGGGAAGTTCGTCGTTCATACAGAACGGAAGTATCGTTTGTAGAACGAAGATATTTCCAAGAATGAGTAAAATCGTAAGAGATGGATTACCGTCGAGTATTTCCTCCGCGAAATAACGATAAACGATGAAAACAACGATGACGAGAGAGGCGACGGTTCCACAGGCCATGATGGTCAAAAAAATCGGCACCAACAATCCATTTTTCAGAATATTTCCTCTCGACGAGTTCTTTCTCTCGTTGGACAATGCGGCAAGGGCGTCGAGACGAGGCTTGAAATTTGCACATTTTCGACACTTGTTCTCGGCTTTCTTGACGCAGAGTTTTGGCATCCTCGGTGCCGCGGTTACCGGTGTAACCCGAAGATCCGTTACGTTTACGTTGTAAGCAGCGATTCGAACGAAATCCTCGTTATCGCCGGGATCCATGCGTCGTGACACGACGTACTTGATCGTGTGAGATTTTGGTAATATGTGAAGAGCCTCGTAAATCTCGGTGTTGGAGATTTCGCGTACGCGCTTCGAATTGAAACGCGGAAGTACGCAAGAAACACCGTGAGGACAGTTTCGTCGTTGCAAATCACTCAGTGCCTGGGCTATCTGGACGATCGATTTTCCAATACTCAGGAGATAGGGCGAGTGAATGATCGGATCTTCGCTCGAATCGAAAAACTCGTCGACCGATGGATATTGTCGGAGAAGATCGAAGTCGAATGGCTCGGGCCTGATGACGTAAGAGCCGGTCGGTACGAATCCTAACGTGTTAAAAAAAACAACTTTTCCTTATCCAAGTTTATAATGATTTTATGCGAATTTATTTACAGGAATTTCAGGAAATTTGCAGAGAATTTAATGAAAATGTGAAACGTTGTAATATTTTTCATTCAATGGTCTCACCATCGACGTTGGAGTCGTCGGTTGGCAGTATGATCCAAGTTTTTCGTCCCACCGATGTATCGTCGGCTTTCTCGATCCACGATCTTATGCTCTCTTTACAACCGACGACGATGATGACCGTTTCTGCGTCATTGTCCAATTCGGCAATTTCGTTTACACTTTTTACGCAGATACCAGCTGCTCTGGTCCCATCGAGAATGCTACCGAGTAACTCGTGCGAATCAACGAGCAAAAGATCGACCACCTCGTATTTCGTGCTCGTAAATTCAATCATCGCGTCGAGCAGTCCACTCGTCATGTTCGCATCTTTGTAAACACTGACCGGTAAAACATTGTAATCTCCCAGAGGCTTGAGAATCGTACTGTAAATCGATGGAACGAGTATGCCAAGCTCGTAATAATCGACGCAATCGAAATCCACCGCTTCCATAAGCGCCTGCTTGTAAACTGACATGCTGTCATGACAGGTGTCAAATACGTTCAGACCTGAAAAATAAAAATACCAAAAGAAATATATTCTTTTCTTTTTTTTTTATATAAATGTGATTGACATTTTAATTTTTTTATAACGTATCTTTCCTGTTCCAATTTTCTCGAAAACCGAGACTTTGTTCTAAACTTAATTTATATTGAAATTTATAGAGAATTTCAGGAAGAAGAACTTACCCAACGAGAGACCCGGCACATAGTCATATTTATTCAAGGTTTGAATGACATAAAGGGCTGTCGATACTTCCTGAAAGCCCTTGTTCGTCGTTTCATTGCAGTATGGACCGTAATTGGTATCGACGAAAGCTGAATGGAAGAATGCAACAACAACAACAAAAAAACAAAATAAGAAGCAAGGTAAGATACGTACTAGAATACGATCTTTTTCTTTTCTTCGCTCGAGCTCTTTATTTTATTCTGTGGCTGGGAGGAGAATCCGTTATTAACAATTCACCTGCTATGACCGCATCCCCCGGAGCCTCGAGAAGCGTGTGGTTTCCGGTACACATTGCATTCTCGGACGTCAGTACGCTATTCACCAGGCCCAAGGTCACCACAAGATAACTTATCATATTTCCTGCGATAACGGTTCGTTCCCTCGTTTTCGTAAAACAATCGATTAGATGTATCGATTTCGATAAAAATAAATAAATAGTGACAATAAAAAGTCGCAGGGCTCGGTAGATTCTCATGACACGTCGAATCGTTGCGTTCGGGGTGAAAGCGCACCAGGCGAAATTACGATTTGTTTTTTATCAGCATTCTTCCGTCTTCAAACTGACGAACCTATCGCGGCACTGTGCCATAACTTTTCGGTGTTTGTCCGATAATCGCGTTCATGATTGCAACGATCTTTAAATTCCGTTATTTCGGATACCGGATTAACCGAGAGACTCTCGGATTTCGGATATCACGGTGAGAAACGAAAACGAGCCGTGACACATATTTTATGAAATTATTTTGTTACGCGATTAACGCCGAAAGATTACGCAAAAGATTTTTCGAAATCGTTACTTTTTACGTCGCGACACGTTTTTGTTTATGTCGAAAGACATCGATGCAGCTTGTTTCCAGCAAGATGTTTGTTTTGATGACTGGCATGGACCAAGTAGGGTGAACACCTTCGCGCGCACTTCCCTTCTACCGCGCTACCCTCAGCGAAAACAGTGGAAGCCAAACGTCTGCTGTTCTAGCCCCGTTTTAAACGAATTAGGTGTTTAGTCACGTTATATTATCAGTCGTTTGTGAACTCGCAAGGCCCTCTTCTTTTGATTGACAAACCCACCCCTCGTCGTGAGAGGCCGACTCTTTACGTCGCACTTACTTATGTCGAGGCGTGTATTTCCTACTTACCTAGATACAATTTGTTGGCCTGTATTCATAACGAAGAAAGATGTGAAAAGAAAAAGGAATGGGGGATGGGAAGCGACGAAAAAAAATACTGATGTACTCTCTGTGCAAATTATTTTATTAGTGCAATAATACGTAAGTACATATACTAATTATTGAGCTGATTAATTTGAAGATGGCACGAAGCACTTTCACCCCAAATCAGCAACTTTTTGTTAAATGCGAATATTTGAATATAGTATATCTCGTAGATCTTGTTATTATACCTGTGGAAACACAGATAATATTTTGTTTCATTCTTATAATATAAATATGCAAATTTTGAAAATACGATCGTTGGTTCTGCTGCTATTCCCAAAAACGCTATAAAATTAATGAGATAGTTCAATGTGTCGCAGGGAAGAAAAATAATAAACTGTATACCGAATAGTAAATACTTTTATATATAAAAGTTACGAAAATGTACCAGTAGGTATTACAGTAATGAAACAAATGCAATTTGTAGGTAATTACATTAAATAAGTTTTGTCTTAATTCAAAGTTCATTCAAACGAGGCATCAATAATGATTCCTCGTTTGAATAAACCGCACTTTCGCGTCACAATTTCGATAAATCGAGATTCGAGAATCACACCGTAACTCGCGATCGATTATCGAATGAATCGAGAAGTGAAAGCAGCAACAGCGCCACCCTTCTCACGCTGAAAAGCAGCGGCAACAACACACACTTGCTGACACCAGTGTGTCTCGTCTCTCCCTAGGGCGCCCTAAGTAGTAACGAGAAAACCGTGGATGCTTGCCGAAGCGAGTGGTTGTTCTCGCGCGCGCGTTCGCGACGTCGTGAGATGAACAAGTGATCGTAAACGAAGTTCAAGGGCCGAAATATTAGCCGCCGTATCGGATTGGCAATAATAAAAAAACCGCGAAACAATGAGGCGTTATTGTCGAAGTAATTGTTAGTACGGTGGAGTGCGGGCAACGCGAAGTTTTCACACGGACGCGTCTCGTAACAAAGTGAAAAAGAGCCCGGACACACAGATCGCCGCGCTGCCGCTACCGCTCACACCCGCCCGGCTGTCACGACGCCATGTTACGAAGCCGCGGTGTGCCGATGGCGAATTTAATAACTTGGCTAATTCTCTGCTATCTCGTTCTCGTTCGTGCCGATCTCGAGAATCCCGGTGAGTACACCGAAAGATATGCACAACAACAATCATCGTTTGGGGGCTTGGCGCTTTTTCTCGAACGTCACGCGAGTCGATGCAAAGTTTTGTTTCTCTTTTGTTTTTTCATTCGCGCCGACCACTCTCTTGTTTTCCGGTCTTGTCACACACGCTACAATACATTATGTACATTCCGAGAAGGGCACGAGATTAATTGTCAGCGTCTATGATCGCATCCTCCAAAAATGCGACCATTTACTATTTCGCTCCTAATTCTACTTATTTACTTATCGCTCTCGTATGGATGATACGTCGTTTTTTTTGTCGCTGAACGTCAACGATCACGAATGTTTTATTCATCGCGTTCAACCGATGAAAACACGAGAATATTACGTTAACATGGAACAGAGCATCTGCGATTTAGGATAACCAAACTAATAAGGTTTCCTGTTCATTGTTTTATTTTATTTGATTGTTTATTGTTTTTTTAACCGACGATTTTCACTCTCTTCACGCATTATGCCTGAAGACCTGGGAAATCGAATGTTACTTTATTTTTAGTTTCGATCAAACCCCTCGCGAGTAGGCTAGTTTATTTTTGATTTAGGCACCTTTCGTTTTTGGAGCAACTCGAGATTCATTGTACAATTAGGCTTGAGGTCTCTTACTCTCTCTCTTTCTCCTCTTCTCTTTTTATGTCTTGTTCTCGATGATGTAAACAGGAAAAATGAGAACATCGCGAGAATAAGCCAGAGCAGGCTGCTGAGATAAGGAAGCAAGCCTGAGACCAAATCTGGAAGTCTGTAATTGTTTTATTTTATAGGTGTCACAACTACAGGCAGCACAGAGGTCGTAGTCAGAACTATAGCTACATTAGAGATAGAGGCATCACAGAATATAGATGGGATAGAAGCTGGCAGCACCCCTTCTCTGCTATGCAGAGTAAGCGAGCCAGCTCAGATTGCTTGGTACACAGAAAGCAAAAATCTAACGACTATCAGAGAGTCGGATTTTCGAGCTCGTATAGATCTGAGGCAAGCTAGCAGAAATGATACTGGAAATTATACTTGTACAGCAAAAACCAATGGTGGAGAATCGTTAGAAAAAACAGTATTCGTTAGAATCATAGGTAAGAAACGTAAAATTCGATCCTTCATTGAAACCGTTACGAAAAAACAAATCGTGTCTGATCCACAACGTTATTCATTGAAGCTACGATAATGCGTCGAGTTTGCTTATTGCAATATAAACAACGAGCTCATTAACATAATTAATTCCAAAGGAACGCTAAAGTCGACTTGAGTTGTAATGCTTTTTTGAACATGATAGTCGACCTGCATCAATTTTTGTCCATTATTCCAGAACCTGGTAAAATCACACCAGCCAAAGACGTGAGGAGAAAAGTTGGCGAATCGGTTAATTTAGTATGCCATATGAAGGGTGATCCCTTGACGAATTTTACATGGCTCAAGGGTAATGACTCCGAAAGCATCGAACACCTCCAAGAACTTATGGATCTTAAACGCATTAATGAGACTCTCGTAGTTTCGACACTCGTATTCGAAGGTGTAACCCGTCGTGACAATGGTACATACGTTTGCACAGCGAATGATTATAGTGGCATTGTGAGTGCTTCACAGAGTCTCTTCGTCATCGACACGCCTCAGGTCAATATTGACTTTATGAAGGCCGTTGGTGCACAAAAGATTTATCTTAATTGGACGGTTAATGACGGTAACGAGCCCATCAACGAATATTTCATACAACACATGAAAAATGGTAGCGATCGGTGGCAATTTTGTTCCGAGAAAATTGGTGGTGGTAATTCGAGTTACGTTCTCAAGGGTTTAGAAAAAGCTACAGCCTATCAGATGAAAATCCAGGCTACGAATGCTATCGGGCGTTCCCAAGTACAAACACATTCTAAGTGGATCACCACTCTCGAAGAAGGTACGTTATCCATCAGAGTAAACAAAATTTTTTTTAAACTTGAATTTTTGCACCACTAAAAATAATGATTCATGAAAAACAGACCCTGTCTTCGTACCTACGGTCTCGGTAAATGGCTATACCGATCAATCGATAACGGTCGGGTGGAACGTACCCCCGGTTGAATTACGGGAGCACGTTCATTACTACAATCTGATGGTAACACACGGTGATCAGAAAAAGGAGGCAATCTATCCTTCTCAACCTTTCAACGTTTACGTATTCGTGGATCTCGATCCTGCGAAGACTTACCAGTTCAAAATCGCTGCGTGCAGCGAATACACGAAACAATGCGGAAATTGGAGCAAAACCGTCGATGGAACTACAATGGATGGAGGTAAATTAGATACATTTTTCTTGCACCATTACATATTACAAATCATCAGAGCTCATTGAACTCATTTGACTTATTTGGCATTTCAGTCTGTGGCGCTCCTCAAAATCTTACAGTAGCGTGTCGCTTCGATAACATCAGTAACACGGCTTACGTTTCCGTAGTGTGGAAACCACCGGCAAAACCGAACGGCTCTATAACGCGCTATCAATTGGAACTTACCGGTGCTGCGAGATATCGCAATGATCTCGGCAGACAGGGTAACGACTGGTGGAGGTTACCCGACAAAACTGTCAAAGAAGTCGAGCACAGTTACGAGTTTAAGAGCCTACCGTCCAATACAAACTACTCGGTGAGACATCATTTTTCTTGCTTTTTCGTAGAAGAAAAATAACTCAACGGTTCAATATTTTATAAGATTTTTTATTTTCGTATATTTGACGATTGTATATTTCATAAAAAATTAATAAATGTGATCATCAATGTCATTGTTATCTAAACAGGTACGGGCTTGGTGCGTAACGAGACTTCGCAGTCCCGGCAAAGATGCCATAGGAAATTGTACAATGCCTGTTACTATACCGGAAAGAGAGAATTTGAACATGCGCTCGTGGCGCAAAATAGAGAATCAGGGTAGACAGCTATTCAAACTCTATCTCCCGAGGATATCAGAGAGAAATGGTCCGATATGTTGCTATAGAATATTTATGGTAAAACTCGAACCTCAAAAGACCCCGGGTGATTTGCCACCACCTGATGAAATGGAAATTCACACGTATCATTACGCTCACGCTTCGCCGGCCGGTGGCGCGTATCTTGCCGAAATGTTCAACAGCGACCACCTTTTGGCCGAAGTTTTTCTCGGTGACGGTGAATCCTTCAACGCCAGTAACACATGTGATCATTGCATCGGTCTGAGACCCAAAGTCACGCCAACGTTGCATCTCGCGCCTGACATAGCGAGTACTGCGACGACAAACGCTACGACTGCGCCGGCAATTGTGCAAACAACCGCTCAAAATTCTGGCAGCGCGCCAACGACCGCTGATGCAACGTTGGTGGAAACTACGACGATGAACCAATCGAGAAATGAGACGGGTGCATCAACGCGACGTAAAAGGGACGACACGGTCGGGACGAACTTAGTTCCGATCGAGAATCCACCTGAATCTGGACAGTATCCTCCATACGACGGTTTCATTGACGAGAAGGCGAATTACACCGCATTCATCGAAGTTATTGGTGAGTTTGACCGAAACCGATTTAATTACAATTTAATCGATTTTTTCCAGATTTTTTAAAAGATTGTTTTTGGACTGTACAGTGTACGGTGATCGGGAGGGTCAGATATTACCCGCATACAGTGGTTATCTCCATCATCTTTACGGTGGTTTGGATTCGCGAAATATCACAGCCGAGAAGGAAAACACTCTCGAGGTTATTCTCCAGATAGTCGTCGCTCTCATACTCATTATAGCAATACTCTTGGTTGCTTTGTGCGTATTGCACAGGTACACGAAACGTGCCGAACAAAGAGGCGAGGAAATCATCACTCTGAGGAATAGTTTCAGGTGAGTTGTAACGGCTGGTCTTTATGCGAATAATATTGAATATCTTCGCTCCCGTATTTTCTAATGGATGCCTTCTTATGGGCAGGCATCTCTGCAGAAGCCTTCGAGGTAGACATCAGCTAGTTGCGGCTAGTCCACCGGATATGCCACCGATACCAAAAGGCGAACTTCTTCAGGCGTATCTCGAACGACACAGAGACTCGGATTATGGTTTTCAGCATGAATTCGAGCTTTTGCCTGATCGCTTTACCGATCGTACAACCCGCGCTTCCGAGGCACGGGAGAATCTCTACAAAAATCGTTATCCGGACATAAAATGTTACGATCAGACGAGAGTTCGTCTCTCGCAGATTGACGGCATATGTGGCTCGGACTATATCAATGGAAATTTCGTACTTGGCTACAAGGAACGCAAGAAATTTATATGCGCACAGGGTCCTATGGAAAATACGGTTTGCGACTATTGGCGTATGATATGGGAACAGCATCTTGAACTCGTGCTGATGCTCACGAATCTCGAGGAATATTCAAAGACAAAATGCGCGAAATACTGGCCCGACAAGGGAGAAACTAAGAATTTCGGTGATATTACGGTCGAACACGTGAGACAGAGGCCATTCTCCGATTACGTTATTCGTGAATTAAAAATGACGCGTACGGGTGAACGAGACGCACGCACGATCGTGCAATATCATTTTCTCGTATGGAAGGATTTCATGGCACCGGAACATCCTCATGCTATTCTCCGTTTTATCAAACGTGTCAACGAGGCTTACTCGCTCGAGAAAGGTCCTATACTCGTGCACTGCAGTGCCGGAGTCGGTAGGACGGGTACGCTAGTTGCCCTCGATTCGTTGCTTCAACAACTCGCGGACGAAGGTCAAGTCTCGATCTTTAACACCGTCTGTGATTTACGTCATCAGCGCAATTTTCTCGTCCAGTCGTTGAAACAGTACATCTTTATATATCGATCGTTGATGGAAATGGCTCAGTACGGCGATACAGAAATACCGATTTCACAATTAAAAACAAATGTCGAAAAGCTGAGGCTACGTGACAATGGCAAGGAGAAGTGTCGAATGGAGGAGGAATATGATGTAAGTTTTATTATAAAAAAATTCAACAAACCACGACGTTTACTCACATCTCAGTTTTTTAGGAACTTGTTTTAAATTCGCAGAAAATCAGTTCTGTATTGGAAGATCGTAAATCGTTTTCGGTCGGTGGTGGCGATGAGAACAGAATCAAGAATCGTAGTGAATTGGTAATACCTTACGACAGAAACCGGGTGATATTAACGCCCATACCAGGTAGAGAACATTCGACGTATATCAATGCGTCCTTCATCGAGGGTTACGATAATTCGGAATCTTTCGTCATAACGCAAGATCCCCTTGATAGTACGATAGCTGACTTTTGGCGAATGATATCGGAACAATGTATATCGACGATCGTAATGCTTTCGGACGTAAGTAATTTTTTATCTTTCGTAAATCCTTACTGTCGGACAGATAGTTAACAAATATAAATTTTGTATCGTAGCTGAGCGAAGGACCCCGGAAATGTCCGCGTTACTGGCCCGATGACGAGACGGTATACGATCACATAAGAGTACGTTATATACAAAGCGAGAGCTGTCCTTACTACACGAGACGTGAACTTTGCGTATCGAACACAAAAACGGACGAGACTGTGGTCGTGACGCAGTATCAGTATCACGGATGGCCAACGGTCGAGGGCGAAGTGCCGGAAGTGACGCGAGGTGTCATAGAACTCGTCGATCAAACTCTTGGTAATGACGTTGAATCGAGTGGTCCATTGGTGATCCATTGCAGCTATGGCTCGGACAGGAGTTCTATGTTTGTTGCTCTCAGTATATTGGTACAACAGTTACGCACGGAGAAACGCGTCGACATATTTACGACGACGAAGAAGCTGCGCTCGCAGAGACACGGAATGATCAGTGCTTTCGTGAGTTTCGAATCTATGACTCGAAAAGCAATAAATTACGATTAATCATTATTAAGCATTTAAAAAAACAAATTCTATTTTACAGTCGCAGTACGAGTTCCTTCATCGAGCGATCGTGAATTATGCCGATCTTCACAACATCGGCGACGACGAACCGGCTTCTTAATGAAGGGAGGGATCCCGAAGGTTAGAAACTTGAAGACTGACCACGTCTCGTTCGTAAGTCGTTGGATTTAATCGAAACGGAAGATTTTTTCGCGATTGAGTCGTTGAGGGGGAAAATAACAAACTATGTGAGCATTTGACCGTTTGTGGATTTTTATTTTCTCGGTGAGAACCAAAGAAGCGCGTCGCGCGATATTGGCGGCTGCCATATTATTATTTTCGTTCTTCCCGACTGCGCGCATGCTGATGAACGAGCGTTACACAGAAATTTACGGATTATCACTGCGAGAAAGGACAGAGCGAGAGTTACGAATCAACGTGAAAATGAAAATTGACTGGGTCTTCTTTTTTTTTCATGTAAATTATAGAGCAAGCAGTGTTGCGCATACCCGTGAGGCTCGTAAGATAGAAGAAAGACTCGCCGGGAAATCTCGTTACAACGCGGTAAATCTCCAAGGTCGTTCTTTTTTTTACCATTTACAATCTGGTTTGCGTGAGCTACGAAGTAAGCGACGATGCATACATTTTTTGGCTAGAGGCGACGACGTCCGGGCTATTCATTCGTGCGCACCACCTCGTAAAATGAAAAATTAGAATCTCGCTCTTCGCTCGTTTCGCTCGCGCTGCCAAATTCTCAACTAACGACGAGAGTCGTTATACCTCCCTGCCGTGTTGAACGAGTATTTCGCAATTCAAGTATTATTATATATTCGATACATACGTCGATCCATTCTTTTTTTTACATGTGTAAAAGAAAGAAAAAAACAAAACACGAATGAAGAATCCTAAATGTTTCATAGCGGTACACACTCGTCGCACCACTAAACTAAATGTAGATTTCTACGAGATAAAAAAAGAAACAGCCAAGGATTGTTACAAAGCTGTCGTTACGATATAGCGCATCGCGACCGAGGCATTGCGAAGAAATGCGGTGTGTTTTGTATGAATGTAAATGTGTACGATTGAGTTAACGCATATATATAATAGCACATAAGCTTGGCATTATTCCTAACATTTCCACGGATGCGCGAGTCGACGAGTCGTACACGAGGACGTACTAATAACTAAGTAACAGACCTAATGATTTTTCTTTCTGTTGTCATTTGGCGGACCTCGCGGTACCCGCTAATCGAGCGAAATCGTCGCGTGTGACATTGCCGAAAAATAATTAATTATCGGCCATTGTCATTTCATTCATTAATTCATTCACTTATTCACCATTACGACCCCTCGATCTATTCTGTAAATATATATATAAACATACATTGCGCGACCGCGTATTATTAGTTTAACGAGGCGACATCGAAACGATACCAGAGAAGACGCCGGTGGTCGCGCGGAGCAATTTTTGTCACGCATACACAATTTTTGTTGTTCTTCTATGTACGTGGAAAGACTGACTATATATTTCTTACTCAATTTAACGATTGTTCGTCTCGACCGTGAGGATTTGAAAAGAAAAATGATAGAAAAAAGTGGCTTTTTGTTTGTTTGTTTGTTTCGTTGTCGTCCCTATCGATACGTCGAGTTAACAAGCTGTGAATCGCACCACGTAAAACAAGTCATATGTTTTTTATAATATTTCGTATATTATATATTTATATATATATATATATATGTATGTATAACGTACAAGGATTGGCGATGATCAACGCGACTGTGGCATATTTAGTTACAAAACGTGCTCCGAAAACCATTGACATGTTTACCCACATTACTCGTACCGCTCGAGTACAGAGCATGGGACATTCTCCTTTTTTATATCTCTCTCTCTCTCTTCATCGTGAACCCTCGGCGATAAGAAGTTCAGTTCGAAGCCTAAATTAGAGAGAGAGGGTAGGACATTGACGATGAAGAGAAAAAAAGGAGTCATTGAGAAAAAGAAATAGAATATTTTTGAGATTTAAATTCGTTCGTTTGTTTTCTAGTCAAGTTTAGCTCTGGTGCGCGTGATGCTAACGATAAGCCATGGTCTTTGCATGTGAGAGGAACCGAAAGAGAGAGACAATCATCCGATAAACGTTTAGTATCTCCTTTCGTTCGCCGAGTCGCCTTCATTCCACTATTATCGTTTTTTCCTCCCTGGCCCCATCGAGATCCGTATAATCGGCACAAGCCTGAAGTACCCCGATCCTTTCTCCCCCAAATCCTCGCGATAATTTTATTAACAACTACATTCAATAGTTCATGTAAATTAGTCGCTATTTTTCGTCTCGATTGCGTTGTATTTGTGCCATTGCTCCGAGACGAATATTGTCTGTCTATATATATATTTATATTGTTAATATGGCTAGTAGCATTGCTATTGTGACCGATACAAAAATATAGTAAGTTCTTTATATATATATATATGTATATTCTTTATATATATATATATTTTTTATATTTTTTTACGTTTCTTTTCGTGCCACAAAGTCCGTGTAAACCGCTGTAGAGCTTTGCCAATGTATATTCTTGCGCATAAATATTATTTATGCGAATATCAGCGAACCCAATGCTCGCCAAAAGGAATTATTCCGTCGCGCTTCGAGCAACGACCTTGTCAACTGGAAACAATGCGATAATAGATATCTGCACAAGCGGCTTCGTACGGAAGTATGTCCTTTTCTACTACATTGGGTGATCAATGTATTTTTAAGTCAACGAAGATCGATCAAGCCGATCGGATATCTCATGGTTTTTTTTATTGATTTTTTTCGGCCATACTTTACCCGATCGACTTGATCGCTCTTGGATCTGAACTCGAACGAGGACGGCTCTAAACGTACAATAATCAGTATTTAAGCTTAACGATAATTTTGCGAACGATTGAACAGAATGCGAGGCAGAGGGAGAATGAAAAAAAAAGCGAAGATTGTCAAATGATAAAGACCGAGTACGCAAAAAGAGACACATTGTTCGCGAGTGCACCGAACGATCTGTGAATCGGTCGACGACTCCGACGACGAAGCAGCTCGGTGTAGCACGACGGGATGATTTTTTTTCACAAGAAAAATAAATGTCCGATGCTCCATGCGTTTGATGCGCGACTTCCGTAAAATCGACGCGACCAGAATTCGAGATGACGTTGGTTTATTTTTTTATTTTTGCAAAGTTACGAGCCCGCGTCAGCGAGGCAAATATATTTGGCAGTAAGATTATTCGTGTATTTCGTTTGGAATTATCGTGAGCTTTCGTCGCTACGGTGAAACTATCGGTACTTTTGATGTTGCTGGATTTTATATACAATTATCTGTGACAAAAGAGGATAGAGACTAGGCGAGATAAACGAGAAAAAAGCAATACGGATATAACATTGAGCAGCGTTGGAAAAAAAATAAGGCCTTTGTTCGCAATCATCCAATAAATAAATAACAAAAAAGCTCGTCACACCTACCTCATCGTAGTGAATCGTGGCTCTTATAAGCGTTTCAAATGATCTTCCGATCGCGAGCGCGAGCGTTCTCGATGTGTAAAGCTTCTCGAGTGCGCTTTTTTTCTTGCGTTATTCGTCGAATTGCGAATTGAAAAAAAAGATGAGCAGCATCGTGTACGATTGAGACGAAATGAATTTTTGAGGACCGTGGTGCGGCCTACGTACAACGGCGATAAAAGATCAATTATTGTTTGTGAAAGAAGAAATAGCCGTTACCATACCGGTTTTATGAAAGCGTTCAATTCGAGAGTCGAATGGCGAATATCCGAATGAACATCTGCCGAGATGTGCAAGGCCGGTTTTTCCGATTTACTTCCAGACTCCGAGTCTCGGAAATATCAAATGGACGGTACGAGAGTTTTTTCGTTTTTGTTTGTAAAGTAACGTTTTTAACGAGACGGTGATGAATAAAAAGAAGAAGGAAAACATGAAACGATGAATACGATGTTGCCGCTGCATACTACATATATATATATATATATGCGTATATATATATTTATATATAAATATACATATATTAGAATAAATATATGTATGTTTGAATATATAATATTATTATTGAGTTCGTATATAAGTCACGAATTATGAATGATAATTTAGTCTTAGATTTTGTATGATATTCATTATAAAAGTTAACGGTAAATTTGTTGCCGTCAAAGAGACAAAAAAGAATACGAAGGGACGATCGTGAATGACAACTCAAGTGTGACGACGTCGATGATCGTAAATTAGCGATCATCAGGTTCGTGTAAGATTGACAGATGATTATATACAACCGCGCTCATCATCGAACGATGTTATTCGTTTTTTTTATCTTCTTTTTTTAATTTTTTTTTCTAACGAGAGCTCCGATATGATTTACGATAAAGGTGCGCTCGATGTTAAAACAGACATGCGACAAACAAAACTCACGCCACAATGACGACGCAACGGCCTCGTGAATACATTGAAAATGTTTCTCGATAAATACTTGGTAAGCGTCGCGAGACAAATTTTATGACACTGAACATAACGAGATGTTACAATTTAATTTATATACACATACACACAAACATAAGAACAATTATTCGAAGAGGCTGTTGACGTGAATAAATATATTAATACATTCGCTAAAAATTTAGTACACGCTATATATATATATATATATAATATAAAATAATAGTTCTCACGTCGAGCCGATTCGTTAATGAAGGCTCTTCTTGCACGGTGGGACTTTACATTTTCGTGAAATTTTTCTTCGCCTCGTCGCAGCATCCTTGCGCAGCATTGATTTTCTCGTGAGCAGAACAACCGAGGAAGGTCTGGAAAGTACATTCGTAAAGAAAAAATAAATTGAATTATGCGAGAGACAAAAAAAAAGTTAACGTTGACTCGAGAACAGAAATTTAATTACTTTGGTGCTGTTATGTTTATAGATTGACAAGGAACGCCGAATCTTCCATTCAAACTGTTGAGAGAAAATTGATCGGTGCAATTTTGACGATCGATAGCTTCACCCACGGTCTGAGTAAGATCAAGAAATTTCTCGTTGCTGGCGACCCGAGAGTTGAAATTGCCGAGGCGAGGTAACAGGAGGACACCGATCATGAACAACACCGCCATACCGACGAAACCGCTAATCGCCATGAACAAAGGATTACTCATGTCCTTCTGAGAAGCTTCGGTCATTGGATTATGCTCGGGCTGCAAATTCTGGAAAAAAAGTGTGCAATTTCCATAATACACCACTTTTTCAACATCAATGAAATTGGATCTTTGTACCAGGATATTGGGCTCACCATTGCCGGAAGCAAACTATTTGCTTCGTGTACATTGTTCATGAAAGATTTCAACGGATAAAAGTAGTAAGTGTACATCGATTGCGAGTCACCGATTCCTAAATTATTCGGCGTTGAGGTCGTCAATTGCCTGTGACGAAGAATATTCGCCAGTGCGTTCAAGCTCACGGCGTTTCCTTTCTCGTACGCGTGTTTGTATATAGCGTTGAGCTGTGACCTTGTGATTGCAGGTACATCCGGTGCTATTACCTTTTGCGGAGGTGGAAGAATCGAAGTTTCTCCGGGAAGCTGATCGTTCGAATAGAAACAGGAAATACAAGAGTGTCAAGTTCTTTTTCTTTTTTTTTTCTGCGTCACGCAAACTGTGCAAACGTGGTACCGATTTGTAAACATCTTACTGATCCGAGAGAAAAACCGGAATTAATTACCAAGAACTGAAAAACTGGCGCGTGATTCGTCACGATCTTCGAATAATTAATACGAAATTCTCTAATGCCGGTTGGTGACATTGGCTGTTCACGTTACCTAACGGTACACCAACAAAAAAAAAGGAAATTTGTGATTTGATCAAAATCACGGTCGTTCTCCTTTTCTCCAATGACGATATTCGGTTGAAAAAGTAACAGAAAATATATATTCGATCAGCGAAAACTGGTTTGAATAAACTTAAAGCCTTTCTTTTTTTACCGGAATATCAAATTTATTCCTTCAACTGAACATCGTTATTGAAAAAGGGCGATCCCGCGTTTGGCCAAATCAACGTTTTTTGTTTGTTTCGTCGCACGT
Organism: Netelia virgata; assembly: GCA_951802705.1. Taxonomy (NCBI): domain Eukaryota; kingdom Metazoa; phylum Arthropoda; class Insecta; order Hymenoptera; family Ichneumonidae; genus Netelia; species Netelia virgata. The sequence goes on along the minus strand of OX637865.1, from coordinate 35,950,451 downwards.
GTCTTAAAGCTTCCGTTCGTTTAGCGCCTGGTTTCTAATGGACATCGATTTCCTAGATTGTAACGAGTAAGGTGATGGAAAAAGAAAACAGCCGGCTTTGCTGCGGGATGAAAATGAAAGAATTTAGGGTACTGGGTCACTCTCGCGAACAAATACGCTGTACACGTGAGTAAACTCTTTTTTTTTCTTTTTTTTTTCATAGCGGAATATTTTCATCATGAATTTTTTCAAGCTCGATACGAGTTCATTGTCGTTATAAACATAACGCGATATTCGTAAATTTAAAAGCGTTTGTCTATTTAATTTTTTTTCACCTGATAATATTGATTGTTCGTTGCAGTTTCAGAGACAATCTGATCGACCGTGACCGGTTCGATTTTTTTGGCGATCGTTCGAATTATCGGAGTATGCAGGACCGAATTTTCGTGACTCGTTGGAAGCTGTTGGATTATCCTTTTGCGGCTGGAATGTCGTTTACCGGCGAGAAAATTTCTATCGTCGACGTCGAAGTAAAACGAACCGGTCGTACGATCGGTGGTCGAGGGTGGCAAATTCATATCCCGAAGCTCGATCATAACTTTGCGAAGATACTCGCTGCTTGATTCGGTAGTCGTTGGATGCTCGAGCATCGCATTACCACTTATCGAGGAAGCTAAAGCAACAATTATTATCGTCCACGTGCTCTTGACGATCATATCGTTATCTCAGGATCGAATGCACGTGAGATGTGCTCTTTACAATTTTTCGTTTTTGTTTTTTTCGTACTAAATATTGTATTTAACGATTATTTATTTGTATCCACTCTGTCATTTCAAATACTCGAGAATTATTATATAACTTTAATAACTTCATAACAATCGATCACTTAGTTTACATGGTTGGATTTAATATTTTTAAATAGATTCGATCGTTATTTAATTCAATAATATATCGCACGTGATTAAAATATTTAAAAATGTTAAACTTTTCAATTCATATTTTTATTTCAGTTATTTCGTTCGAAACGAATCTAAGTGATCCGATGACGTACTCTCGAGGAGGAGATCGTGGTCAAGCGCCGTGTGCGTTTAAACTGGTTGCTCTCCCCGTGTTACTACTGTGGCAATTCGCGTGTATTCCCCACCGCGACTATAAGGAGCTCGATGAATCCTCTCGAATCGAACGTTGTGTGTAGGGAAACTCGTTTACGAATCCTGTGAAGGTATATGTCGCAGATAAATTACTATTACCGTATTTTATTATCCTTAGGTACGTGTTGGCATTACGTCGGGCTACTTTTTTTTATGGCAAATGAGGCAAATATAAAGAGGCGTACGCCCACTTTTCTTCCCTTTTTTTTAAGGTCGTTAATGTAATTTGGGATTTGTTTCAGACGCTCTTCCAGTTTTGTGTCTAATCATACTTCTTCCTTTCGCTCGTTACGATTCTCTCTCCGTTTCTCGCCTTTTTTCTCGCCTTTTTTCTCTCCCTCGCTCGTCATCATAAAAGAACAATACTTGTAAGTATATTGCACTTGTTTGTATGAGAAGTGAATGCAACGAACAGACATAAAACCAGGTCTGTCGGAGAAGAATAATTTTGAGCAGTATGCCATGCATGCGGTATACATACGATAAACATTCAGGTCGTTTCGCGAACCGGATTGAATATATGGGCGAAAAACACACAAGCTTCTTTTTTCAGACGTTGCCGGGCTGCGTTTAAATAATTTAGCGTTCGAAATTTCAAATGGGTACTCGAACGGTCCTCTACTTCCGATTGTACGGCCATCTCGAGTTCCGGTTCGGAGTCCATTCCGATTTCCGATGATTAGACAATTAATCAAACTGGAGTTTGATCACAGTAGTATTAGATTCGTATCGGCTAATTTGATATATATATATACATATATGTATGGTTTTATTAGGTGGCTGGCATTGACTGGAATTCCTCGCATACATACCAATGAGCCTATTTACTTATTTAGTAAATATAGACGTATCCTTGCATCGCGTGCATTTTTCATTAATCCAAAGTATATTTTCTCTTAACGTTCTCATTTCGTGAAAATGGTACAGGTTAAGACGTAGATAGAGAGGATGCGTACGAAATCCGTAACAAAATTGCGTTACGCCATGTTGAAAACGGTGCCGCACGATAAATTAATAATTGCAATTAACGACGGAACTGTCAGCGTTTGGATGTGAAAAGAAGGTCGGGTACGGATCATTGCCGAGAGCCCATTGCTGCGATCTTGTTTTATTCTATTCTGTTAGGAAACACGATGGATGTATATAACTACGGAAACTAAGTAATAAATAAGTCCGACGTTCGCGCAGCAGGTCACGCGTACAGTCTACGGAATATCGAAGAAAAAAGATCCCAACGTTTTAAAGAAGAAAACGATGGTTGGGAAATATAATTTGTCACGAAGGAGTAATAAGGAGAGCAGTCGAGGAATTGCGGTTCGCTGGACAGTGACTCGGGTCCAAAAGATCCGTTAGAATTCATGTAGATAATAGTAGTCCTGGTTCGATGGACAATAATTAATGTTACATGTCGATGACATTAATCATCCTGCAATAAATGGTCTACTCAAACGAAGTACAATTCGTAATATCTGTATATTGCGGCTAGGCGCAGTCTACGACTATTCTACCGGGTTCCATGACCCCCCTCCACATCCGAATGCACGCCCCAGAAAACTTGCAATCGAAGAAAAACGATCTTTCGACTCGCTTTTTTTATTCGACTTGACGAATAACCACAACAATTTTCTGATTTTGCGAAAATGATATCACAGTACGCAAGAATGGATTTCTCGGTCGAACGATGATCGAAGATACATCTTGAATGAATCGAGCCAATGTCAAAAACGAATAAAATTAGGTTTTATGATAAAGATGATTTGTGCAGGCCGCTTGACTTCGTTGGTACACTTTGGGTACAACGTACAACACTACAGGTAGACTTTCATCGTATGGGATTAGTCACAGTTTAGTGTATATAGAACCACGGAAGCCGACACACGTGTGCTTACTACCGCTTATCTGGTGGATATATTGCTGACAATAAACGCTCAACTGCGATGGTATTAAACACGATTCATTGCTTCTATACCTCGTAATTAGTTGCACCTTTAAATACTTCGGAAATATCCAAAGTAACAGCATACATTGCAAAGTTGCTCCTAACCTCTTTCTCGTAACTTTATTACCAGCTGCTTGGCTCCGGCTAATACACTTCAAGTGTCATTCAAATCTTAAAATATTTGTCAAATACAGGCAGGCGAGCGAAAGGGGACCTTCAAGGTCGAGTATCTTCAAAAAATCGAGAAGACAGTGCAGGGGCAATGGGAAGCCAAAAAAGTTTACGAGGAGGATGCCCCTTTGACACCAAGGGGGAAACCGAGCGAAAAGTTTCTCGCGACTTTTCCGTTTCCCTACATGAACGGTCGTCTTCACTTGGGACACACATTTTCTTTGTCAAAATGCGAGGTAAAGAAGTTTTACTTAACACGTAAGATTTAGCTATACTTTGGATAACAGCCTGTCAAGAATTTGAATAGTCAATAGTTTTGAAAACTGGCGTTTGACCAGAGTCTATAAATGAAAAATTTTCAACCAGCTTTGTACACAATGCTGTGCTGATACGAAAAGGGTACGATACGATGTATCATTTTGCAAACAACTGTTTTTTCTAATTTTAACAGTTTGCAATACGGTACAATCGTCTGTTGGGCAAAAGAGTCTTATTTCCATTTGGTTTCCATTGCACTGGTATGCCCATCAAAGCCTGTTCCGACAAGCTAAAACGTGAAATGGAAGTTTTTGGATATCCACCAAAGTTTCCCCAGGACGAGGCAGTAGTCGAGGAAGTGGTGGATGAAATTGTCATGAAGGACAAAAGCAAGGGTAAAAAGAGTAAAGCCGTAGCAAAAGCTGGATCTGCAAAATATCAATGGCAAATAATGCAAAGTCTCGGTCTAAAGGACGACGAGATAAAAAAATTTGCAGATGCTGCTTATTGGCTCGATTATTTCCCACCTCTTGCCGTAAAAGATCTCAAATCTATTGGACTACACATCGATTGGCGTCGAACGTTCATCACTACTGACGCAAATCCATTCTTCGACTCTTTCGTCAGATGGCAATTTGTGCATCTGAAAGCTAGGAACAAGATTAAATATGGCAAGAGATATACAATATTTTCGCCGAAAGATGGTCAACCTTGCATGGATCACGATCGCTCGACCGGTGAGGGTGTAGGACCTCAAGAATACACGCTCGTAAAGATGAGACTAATGGAGCCTTATCCGGCAAAGCTGAATTCTGTAACCGGCAAGCCTGTTTTTCTGGTTGCTGCGACTCTGCGTCCGGAAACCATGTACGGCCAGACCAATTGCTGGATTCATCCAGACATACGTTACATTGCTTATGAACTTGCTAATGGTGATATTTATGTATCAACGGAGAGAGCAGCAAGAAACATGGCTTATCAGGGATTCATGGCAACCGAGGGAAAAATTGCGATCGTGGCTCAGTTCGTCGGTCAAGAAATTCTCGGTCTTGCCCTTCAAGCTCCCCTAACAAGCAATAAAATTATCTACACTCTACCAATGCTAACCATAAAAGAAGACAAAGGAACCGGAGTAGTGACGTCGGTTCCTAGCGATTCGCCCGACGATTACGCAGCCCTCGTCGATCTGAAAAAGAAACAACCATTCCGGGAAAAATATGGAATTAAGGACGACATGGTCTTGCCATACGAACCAATTCCAATACTCGAGATTCCCGAATTTGGGAACTTATCGGCAGTCACGGTTTATAATACGCTGAAGATTCAATCCCAGAACGACCGTGTAAAGCTGTTGGAGGCCAAGGAAATGGTCTATCTGAAGGGTTTCTACGATGGTGTTCTGTTGGTAGGCGAGCACAAAGGCAAGAAGATCCAAGATGTGAAGAAACTGCTGCAAAAGAAATTAGTCGACAGTGGAGAAGCAATTATCTATTACGAGCCGGAAAAAACGATAATGTCGCGATCAAACGACGAGTGCGTCGTTGCTTTGTGTAATCAATGGTATCTTGATTACGGTGAACCAAACTGGAGGAAAGAGGCAGACAAGGCTCTCGCGAGTTTAGAAACTTTTCATGACGAAGTACGAAAAAATTTTGAAGCATGTCTCGACTGGCTTCACGAGTACGCTTGCTCCAGAACTTATGGACTCGGTAAATACGAATTTTTACTTGTTTTCACGATAAATATATAAAAGCGCAACAATCTCGTTTATTCGTGTTTTTGTTTCTCTTTCAAGGAACCAAACTCCCTTGGGACGAGCAATGGCTTATAGAATCTCTGTCCGACTCGACAATCTACATGGCCTATTATACAATTGCTCATTTGATCCAAGGTGGCACCTTTAAAGGCGACAAACCAAATGTTCTAGGCATCAAGTACGTATCGCTTAATCGATACGCCTCGTTCCAATTTTAAGGGAACATTTCACGATTTTTTGTTTTTCTTATAGAGCGGATCAGATGACCCCTGAGGTTTGGGACTATATCTTCTTCAAAGACTCGAATCTTCCGAAAACCACGATCAAAGAAGAAGCTTTGAATCACATGCGACGAGAATTTCACTATTGGTATCCGGTCGATCTTCGAGTTTCAGGCAAAGATCTCGTTCAGAATCATCTAACGTTCTTCATCTACAATCATACCGCAATGTGGCCCAAACAACCGGACATGTGGCCCAAGGGCATTCGAGCCAATGGGCATCTATTGCTCAACTCCGCCAAGGTACGTTTATCTCACGAGGAATAAGTATTACTAAAATCTTAAACATCGACAAAATTATTTGATTCTCATTGTTGACTTATTATCCTTAGATGTCCAAGTCGGATGGGAATTTCCTGACTCTTGACGAGGCTGTACAGAAATTTTCTGCCGATGGCATGCGTCTGTGTCTGGCTGACGCCGGTGACTCCGTTGAGGATGCGAATTTCGTCGAATCGATGGCGGATGCGGGTATCTTACGACTTTATACTTTTATCGAGTGGGTGAAGGAAGTTTTGGCAACAGAATCTTCCTTCAGGAAGGGAAACCCAGAGACTTTCAACGACAAAGTCTTCCAAAGGTACGTTACCGCCATATCGAATAGCTATTTGAATAGCATACTTGACCATTGCTCCTTTTTCTTTTCAGTGAGATGAACTTGAAGATAAAAGAAACGAATGAGAACTATGCAAATATGTTATACAAAGAGGCATTGAGAACGGGCTTTTTTGAGCTGCAGGCAGCCAGAGACAAGTACTTGCAATTGAGCACCCTCGATGGCATCAATTGGAGTCTGATGATGCAGTACATCGAAATACAGACGATATTGTTAGCACCGATCTGTCCCCACGTGGCGGAACACGTGCGCGGTATAATCGGCAAGGAAAGCGTGCTAAAAGCTCAATGGCCTGCTATAGGACCGATCGACGAAGTTCTCATTAAATCGTCTCAATACATCATGAACGCTGCTCACACCTTTAGAATTCTATTGAAGAATTATTGTACGCCGAGGAAAGCAGCGAAAGGAAAACCTGAAGAAAATCCTATCGAAAAACCTGATCACGGCACTATATGGATAGCAAAAACTTTTCCGACGTGGCAAAGCATTGTCCTTACAACGATGAAAGAACTCTATAACGTAAGTGATATCAACAACGAACAAGCTTCGTTGCGATTATGACGATGTAACGATAGATCGAATCATTTTTACAGAAGAATGATAAAACTCTGCCAGAGAATAAAGTGATCGCAACAGAGTTGGGTGGAAAGTCCGAATTGAAGAAGTACATGAAACGAGTTATGCCATTTGTACAGACAACGAGAGAAAAAATGGAAGTTTCTGGTATAACTGCTCTTAATCTTACTCTCGACTTCGTCGAAGTGGATGTTCTCAATGGCAGCATCGATTACTTCAAAAATACCCTCGACGTGAGTATAACATTCAATATATTCGGTAACAAATACGTTTTTTTCAACACTCGTATACTCGTAGTTGGACGAAATTGAGATACGATACACGGACGAGGCCCCTGAAAAAACGAAGGAAGAATGCTGCCCTGGTAATCCGTACATCAGTTTTTCTGCACGTCCTGGTATCACTCTAACAGCGGTAAATCCCCAGCAATGCAGCGGGCTCTTCAGAACGTCTGTAAAAGTGTGCCACAACGACACAGCTGCAACCGTCGCATCGACAATAGCAAAGGCCAACAAACACATCAAAGGTACTCAATAATTTCAGACTCGACACATACGAGTTACGAGCTCGAATTTTTATTAACAAATCCGTCGTTCTCTCTGGCAGATCCAGCTTCGGTGAGCCTCTACCGTTACAAAGATTCGATCCTCGGACCAAGAACAATTCCTACCACAACGGATATTTTCCGTGGAAAGATACAAATTCCACCGACAGCTACTTTTAATGTAGACGTAAATAAGAAAATAATCGAAGTTTATATGTCCGGAGAAGTATATCAAGTAAGGGATGAATTGGCATATTTTGTAACAGACAGAATGTAGAACGTGCGACTTAGGCCACTTTGAATATTTCATCGCTGGAGAAGCAATAAGGAGCAACAAAAAAAAAGCATTGTTTAAAGAATTATCCAATCCAGAATATTTATTTTCGTTATATGTTATCGCAGTTACAAGATTAGCTCAAAAACCCGTCAAGAAGTGGCTGGTTGAAAACTACCGAAACTCAACACGTACCATATCTTTTGCTTTATTTTTTGTGTTTATTACTAATTTTTATATTAAAAAATAAATCATTTCTTCCGTTAATCGCGAGATTTAAAGGCACGAAAGCGTGTGCGGAACGTTCTAATAATGTCAACATATATATGAAAGTCTCAGTCTCAGAGGGCAGTTTCTCGCTCTTGCGCGTGCCAGAGCTCGATTTCCATTCGGATTTTTGCGATATCGTCAACTCCCGTTCTGCAGCAACCACCGATATACCGAACACCAAGGTCGAGCCACTCGTGAACGTAATTGTCCGGTCCACCAATGGGCTCTTGGCCATCCTTCCAGCCCCCCTCTTCGACGTCGTAGACTTCGCCGCTGTTGGGATAAACGACTAATGGTATTGCCTCTGCACGATGATCGTTATTTATATCCTTGAGCAGCGAAGTCACTATATGAGGTGACAGACAATTCACCCCGATCGCGATAATTTGATCAGGCAGGGCCATCCGATAACATCGTGTCGCTACTTCTCGAAAATTACTTCCATTTGCGAGATTAATGCCATCTTTGCCACACGAGAATGATAACCAGGCTTTCGCGTCTGGATATTCCTTGAGCAACTCCACGAGAGCTTCAGCCTCTTCCTCACATGGGATTGTCTCTATAGCTAACAGATCAACACCAGCTTTCAGCAAAGCTTCTATACGTGGCCTATGCCACTCAATGAGAAATTCCTTGGATACGCTTTTGCAATACGATCCCGTATATTCTGAACCGTTGTGCAGAGATGCTCCATAAGGACCGCAAGAACCCGCGACGAGTGGATTTTTGTTGACAACATTGTTGTTGTTCTCTGTCTCGTCTCTGTATAAGTTGACAGCTCGTCTTGCGACATCGACGGCTTTATAAATGAGTTCGATACTCTCTTTCTCGTTCAATCCGAGGTGTTGCTTGAAGCCGCTTAACGACGCCTGATACGTCGGTGTCTCGATAATATCGGAGCCAGCTCGCAAAAAATCCATATGCGTCTCGAAAACTGCATTCGGGTCTGTCGCAAGAAATCTCGCTGTCCAGAGCGGATCACCATCCGGATTCTTACGCACGTGCGTTGCTATTTGCGTTGCAAAACTACCGTCCAACAGCGAAACCCTAGCCATGACGATATGTCACAAATCTCGATACTTTTTACGTTTGTTGACTTATTTTCTTCTGTTCTTATGACCAGTGATTCCTCGTATTTTCACGTTACACCGTATGTGCTCGTTTCTTTGTTACTTCTAATATAGTTAGCGATTACCGTAAGGAGATTGTCTTGAGCATGTCTGACCCGAGCTATACTGTCATGTTACTAACAACTGACGATACCGAATTGATAAGAAAACTTGATTATCGGTGCAGAACGATGCATACCTCTATATATATAGCTACATATCCGGAGATATATATATATACATTCACTACGAGCGCCATCTGATGGCAATTTTCTGACATTATTTCAAACTGTTGGAACAAAACATTCATTAAAACCAATTTGAAGAAATTGAATAAGCGGTAGCCCCTACCAGAGGTTAACATGATTAAACTTTTGTTTGAAAATTCTATTTAATGAACCGACTACATATTCTCGGCAAAATCAAATTCGAGAAACTCCCGCAGGATGTTTATGAAAAATATATACATATGTATAACACGATTGATCAAGGGTTGAATATCTCGTAGTATTACATGTAAAACTGCCCAGCATCCATCGACGAAAGTCAGTTATATAAAATTTCGATATCTCTCATAATTCCTAACACCACGAAGCCAGAGACGTAGTTTTTTTTTATATTATACAACAATATTATATCAGTTTGTACACGAGTATTTTTATGCAACGTTAAACGTTTTGTCATTGCAACTCTGCCACTTTTCGACTTTAGCTCGTATCTTCGTAACATCGTTGGCATAAGTTCTACAGCAACCACCGACATAACGAACCCCCAGATCTAGCCATTCGCGTATAAAATCTTCCAACGGGCACATGTTACCAATATTCTGCCATCCATCACTGACCGTATACGTTTCACCGCTGTTCGGATAGATTATCAGTGGTATGAAATTCTCGTCGTCGCTCTTATTATTAATACCTCTCAATAGAGGACTGACGAATTGAGGCGCGAGACAATTAATACCAACTGCGATAATCTGTCCGGGCAAAGCATTTTTGAAACATTTTATGGCTATTTCCTTAAAATCGCTTCCATCGACTATGTGCTTTCCGTCGGTCCGACAGGAGAATGTTAACCAGGCTTTAGTGTTTGGATACTCTTTGAGCAATTCGACAAGTGCCTCTGCCTCTAATGCATGTGGTATCGTTTCCAATGCCAGTAGATCGACACCGCCATCAATAAGAGCCTCGATTCGGGGTCTGTGCCATTTCTTCATCATGTCGATGGATATGTTGCTGTCGTACTTGCCAGTGTACTCCGAACCATCGTGAAGAGAAGCACCAAATGGTCCACAGGATCCTGCTATCAGTGGCTTCTTGTTCGGTACGTCCGTTCTGTCGACAATCTCGTCGAGATACAGCTCTACCGCTGTTTTAGCAATGTAAACAGCTTTCCGCAATTGATTCAAGCTCTCCTCCACAGTGAAACCAAGATGCTCCTGAAAACCCGTTACCGTAGCTTGGTACGTGTTCGTTTCGATTATCTCCGCGCCAGAACGTAAAAAATCGAGATGCGTCGCTAGAACGGCTTGAGGATTGCTAATGAGAAATTTTGCTGTCCACAATGGATCACCGTCTATTTTCTCATGAACGTGAGTAGACAACTGAGTTGAAAAACCAGCGTCCAATACTGTCACCTTCCTACACATGATTGTTTCTATTTTAGACTGAAACCGAGGTACTGACGCCTTCGAGCTAACACTGCTGACAGCTAACTGAGCTTGACCTCAACGAGGCTAAGCTCTTCATATTGCAAAGTCCGCCACGACAAGAACGATGACCGCCAAACACGCTACAGAACTCTCTTCCCCTCCCTGTGTCTTGGCCGCTATAAATTGCGATACGTTTAAAATACGTTCTCTCTCCATAAGAGATATGTATTTTGTCAAAATTAAATTTTGTTTAAGTGGGGCTATGCAAACAAATATAACCCAAATATGTATCCCTCGGGTGAAGCTCACAGGTCAACCTCCATCGTAGTCACAATATTGATAATGAAAATAACGACGTACTGCAACCAATAAACGCATTCCTCTGGTAGTCATTGATAACTTTAAGCCTGATAAATCATGAGAGATAAGACGCATTTTCATTACATGGAAAATTTATTAACATTATACACAGACAAGACTTTCGTCTTGTCTTCCATACCACGAGGCAAGGACACAATTGATAAAGAGACACTTATGATCACACTCTAAACATGATACGGTATTGACGTTAAAGTATCTCACTAAAGGCCACACTGAACGATGCCAAAGAATTCAGAAGTCTGTATGTAGAAGGAATATGAGGAATATGCCTATGCACCACGTGAAAACAAATTTTTGCGTCAGAATACCACTTTTCGTTGCAGCGACTGACTGCTGACGTCACTCAAGATCATATACGCCCCTAAGGCGGTGTCACAAGAACTTGAAAGCTGTGATAGGTTGTTTCTGCCGTTTCAAATATTTTGGTATTCTAGCAGTTCTAGCATGTTGAATATCAGTGGATGAGTTATTATAGCAGTAGTAGCTCAAAAAAAAAAGAGAATGACGGCACGGGTACCCCAATCTACACCTCGTAGAAAAGTAATTGTATTACAAAGCTATTTGCGGTACATCCAAAAAGGGTCCTTGTCGCCAAACTAATTCTCGCAGCGACGTTAGTGACGCCTGTGATTGGGGTAACAACTAGGCCGGCATACCAGTTTTTCGAGCTTGACACGGACCATAGGCATATTCCTTCTAGATACGTCTGACTTATCTGATACAGGTCTGAAAACTCTGGTGGAAGGGGTACGTCGCTTAGCGAGAGAACTGAAGCTTTTTGAATGGCCGTTAGGGTCGCTGTGAACTTGTTTATTTCGGCCCCGAGACGTGCGAGGGATGGGGTCAGACAAAGATAGCATTAGCCATCAATGTCTGCCCACCTTCATGAGTGTTCCATTCATTCTCTACATTCCTATAGAATCGTGAGATATTCGTACACGCACTCAAAAAAATATCCATGTAATCTCAATCGAACCTTAAGTATACTGAATTCAAGCTTGCATGATAAACATAAACGATTTCGTTATATACATTCTGTATATGAAGTTTGACAAAATCACTTTTTGTCTATCTGGTAGATTAGAAATTTATTGTTCATACTCACTGAAATGATTTTTTTTCTTTGAATTAGACCAATGTAATGGAACTGTGTATAACAACCTCAAGAAATGTAAGAACGAACAAAAATCAACCGTTTAACGTGATCTTATTTTCAGGCCACTTTAAGCATGAATACAAAACCCGACTGACTTTTCAGACATTTTATGTTTAAAAATTAATTTTGTAGTTATTCCAGTTCGCAAAATCCAGGTAAGTATTGAAACAAGTCAATCCTTTTATTTTGTTTCGTAATCTCTCAAATTTGATAACTTCTTTCGTAAGGATTTCAGATGTAGAAACGAGCATAAGTAGAAATGTTTTTCACAAATAACATCTGTCTGGCACTACTTGATAATACCCGGAATACTTTCTTCTACATAGGGGGACTTTTTGTGACGCGAAATCAAGAACGCTTCGTTTGTTCGATTTTTATCAAATAGTTTTTTACGCTATTGGGAATACACGAAATGACACAAGTCTCTTCGAATTTTGCCATTAGGCCCCTGACTATGAGTTCGTGCATCACCAGCGACAAATAGTGGCCGCGCAAATAATAGCTTCTCTATTAAGCGACATACCCTCACCACTCGAATTTGCTGGAGTTTCCTGACTTGTACGTAAGAGCGTGGTCAAAAAATTGCAAAAGGCATCTCTGAAATGAGACGAACGTTGATAATAATCTATTGCCGATATTTTTGCGCTTTTTTTTACTCGGAAAAAATTGGAAACGATTTTTAGCTCATTTCTGAAACGATAAAAGATCATATCCACTTATACGCCTAAAACATATTCGACAACGTTATAATGCCTGCTGTAGAAAACTCAGAGGCGGGAAAAAAAGTCGATTGAATATATTTACATAAAAATTAGTACCGATTATACGGTACAAATTGCGAATAAATAATGATATCACAAATTTTATCTGACGAAGCGAATCTCTAACGTTGATCAACATTCATTCGCGCAATATCTGCTATTTGCAATTCCTAATTTTCATCTACGATATACGTAAAAAAATGCTAACAAAATTAATTATCCGAATCTCAATGCACTGTTGCCAATTCATTGGGGTCAGTTTCGATCCTTTGGTTATTCGTACCCCCCCCCCCCCTCATCGCTCTTTTCACGACACTAGATTAAACAAATCTCGAGCTGCGTATAAAAATTCTTCGGCCACTTGTTGATTATCGACGTTTGTTTGATGATATTATTGTTTTTGTGAACTTACATACTTTGAATTATTTCCTTATTTCAACTGACGGGACCTCCCTAATTGTGCATCATATACGAAATATCGTAATCTTGAGTATACTTATCGACTATGAGCATTTGAACGCTGTTTAGAGTCCAACACAGTCGTTGTGGTCCAAACAACTTTATCGAACACTTCCCAAAGGAAACCATTCGACTGTTTCATTTGTCAAATCGAGACGACCCAGCGGCAAACGTATACCGCCAAGAAATTCATTTTCCTGAAGGGTATCGTGATTCCAAATCGTCGCTTCCAGTGTTCGATCTTTTATAACGTCGAGAGGCATTCTGTACTCTAACTGAAAGACGAGTATATAATTCGTACGATGAAAAAGCATGAGTCAAAATTAATATTTAGAAAATACATCTGTAAAACTCACCATTTCCATGAAAGACGGATGACAATTCTTTTTAACAACTTTAGTTTTTCGTTTCGTCGCCTTCGTAGGATCAGGTTTCAGATATACCTTGACGTACGTATTGGGCTCTTGAGCATTTGCTACTTTAGGCAGACCTCTGGCATGGTGAATCATTACGGCCAATGTTCCACGTGTATAGTGAAGGGACAATTTAATCTGACCGCTCTGGACATTGTCGCGCATCTTTTTCTCAGTCCACCAATTTCCAACTAAAATATAGAGTGTAGGTAAGTATCCTAGGGATCGATAATGTCGCGTGTCAGTCTTGTATGCCAATCTTGTATTGACATGTTACCTTTGACTTTGCGCAAATGAATATCGGCATTTTGTTGATCACGAAGAAGAGGATGAAAAAATGTATAGACCAGATCACTTTGCGAGATCTCAGGAGCCATTTTAAACAAGCTCAACAAGAATTTTTCAATGTCGGCCCTTCTCTTATCTGCTACTTGTTTGATGTTCGATCGACCAACGCTCATACCGCTCGGCAAGCTGAAAATATTGCATATCTTTATTGAACGTTCAATCGCACGGATAATTATCAGTAGAGTTATCTTTTGATAAACTTCAATAATTTCAAATCGATAAAGCTTTCAATAAAGATAGAGCCTGCTCTTTCAATATGTTGTCTCGATCACGGATCAATAAAATGTTCTCTTTTACGAGTGTTCAGAGGTTCTCGAAAACGGGTGTCTAGCGTGTCCGCCTATTTCTCGTTATCGATAATGAGAAATGATGTATACGCGTCCGCGATAAATCAGCACAGTTGAGATTACATAGCGACGTTAAGATAACGTTGCCAAGCCCTTTCTCATAACTAAGAGTGTACTATAGTAAAAAAAAGTGTTTAACGAAATCATTTAGTGATATTTCAATCATCGAGTAATTAATGAATCGAATGTAGTTCAATTTTTTCGATGAATGATCACTGTGACAATTCACCATGCGCTACTTCGAGGTGTGTTTTTATAAAATGGCACACCTTTGACGAAATTACCTCTGGCAGCACGATAATCCTCAGATAACAGGAAAAGATAGAGTTTCAACACTGGTTTATCGTCTCCGTCGGGCCAATCGCGAACAGTACGATCGAGTGACAATGTTGAACGATGAACATAAAGGTACACTTGATTCCACGTAGATTTATCGATTCATATTTACTTCGCAAATGGAATAACAAATCTGACTTTCTACAGATGACTGTGGAACCCTCGTAGCTCATTCGTAATATCGGAATCGTTCAAAGAAGAGTCTTAATCATGGGCTTTAAATGGTTTCGCGCGCGACTGAAGATGAATCGAGTGCCCAAAAATCCGACGGGTGTTGCAGGATTTTATCGTTCAATGTCTCAATTCGACTGTGACGTTCAACTACCTCAATCGTCGTCTCTAGAGAACCATGTCGTTCAAAGTATACATTCGGTGCCCACGTCGCCCGAGCCTATCGCGTATAATCCGATGGCAGCCAATTTTCGAGCGACCGAAATGCAGGAAGTTCCACAAGATATTGTGTCAGAGCCGAGAACAGAATGGGAAATGGGCTCAAATGTAGAACCTGAAACTCCGGATGATGATGGAAGGATACCGCAACATTTACCGAGAGAATCGATAGAGCTAATGCGCAGCGGAAGTGTCGAAGTTTCGCCCCATCGAATGGTAGCAAGATCAAGGAAAATAGATTTTAAGAAAAAGAAAGGAAAAGCTCCGATACCGCAAACGCCGAGCAACGGCAACGAGGGCAGTGAAAAATTCATGAAGATCGATAGAGGAAGAGGGTCGGACGCGAGTGAGATTGAAATTTGATCGTTGCCGAGTGGATTGATTGTTTTGTTTTCTAATAGCCGTTCGACATGAACTTGATTGTTACTAGAGTGAATAGATTACTATATTTACTTACCCGGCCACCTTGGCAAGAGGAAAGTGTATGCATAGCTTCTGATAAAATTCGCAGAATTCCTTGTACGATCGGAATAGATAAGTGGGATCGGCCTGGCCTTTTCTCTGTATCCTCAATATGTACATGTAATACTTTTCAGGATCATAACGCTTCTGATATCCGTGCACTTGAACGCTCGTCAGTTGACCCTCCTGTTGCATTCTGCAAGCAACGATGAAAATAAAACAGGAAAACGTATGATCTTAAAAAATAACTTATTTTCAAATTGTCCAAAGTTTGATTCCGTTGAAAATAAAAAAACTCACGTGTAAGTGCGCGGTATAAAGGATAAGAGTTCGCCGTCGTTGTGATCTCCGCTGAATCTTAACTGTGCGAGATTGTGAAGGAAAAAATTGAACTGCGTGAACCAACTTTTGAGCGAGCTCTCGATCATACGCGCAAAAGTTGCCGCTGCCTCAGGATTGGTTTGTCCGGGTAACAGTGCTTTTTGAACGTAACTCACAGCATCCATCGTCACTCCGGGTATCCCTGACGAGGTCATCTGTGGATTTGTGTATTCGTTCATCTTCGATTTGTTCACAGTTTCTCTTATCTCGATATCGGAGAGTTTCTCATTTGTACTACGATCTTTTCTACGAGAACCTCCCCCTACAATCAACTCGTCCATCATCAAGCGCTGCATCGATTTGAGTCGGGAGCGAACGTTACTCGCAACAATTTTTGTCGTACTGTGTAGCCAATCGTTGACTGTCACAGGCGCCGAGACGATAAATGCTAATTAACGACATCTCACGAAGGGCTTGAGAGCGATAATGGTCCCGCATTACGATAACACGACAGGATGACTCCATCCGTTGTGGTTTTCATATTTTCATAACACGAATGCGACGGTATATATATTTGTGTGTGTGCGTGTGTGTGTACGCGCGTGTAAAACGGTTACGCATTCACGGTCGGTCGAGCGATAAAATTGGTCGCGCGAGTTCACATTTTACAATTTACTGATAGGATTTTTATAATGTAAACATACTTACCAATCCGAAGAGATGAAGAATTAGATTTCCGTGTTTTCGGACGACGTTAAATGCTTGACAACACAAATCAACGAAATGATGGAATTTCGCTGATGGCTTATCCCCACCATTTATCACGTATGCCATATCCGATGTTAATACAAAAGGTGTTCGATCTCTGTTGGATGAAACATAAATAGATGAATTTAATATAATCGCAGATTCTTACAACTATTCTTGGCGATTTTTTCTACCTTACCTCTTGAAGTTTCCAAACATTTGAGCGTCACCGAGAAATTTGCCGAAATCTATGTGAAATAAGTGACCCGAAGTTTTCAGCATGATATTGTCATTGTGACGATCGCATATACCAAGTATGTAAGTTGCGACGCTGTAACCAGCACACGAGGCGGTAAAATTTTCCACCGCTCTCTCGTATTCTAATTCCGAGGGATTGTGTTTTGCCAACCACTCGGCGATAGGACGATCTTTGAACGAACCGGTCAGGCCGAATTCGACTTGAATTTTTCGTAAAGTTTCTGCATTTGTAACCATCTCAATAATTCCACGTTTATTGCCGGTTGGGACACAGGCGAATGTTACCATTTTCAGATCGAGACCTTCTTTCAGCCATAGCTTATCCATGATACGAACCATTTGGAGTGTAAGCATGTCCTGTTGCAAATCATCCCCAACCTGATACAAAAGTTGACTTTACTTCGCGAATCCGTGTATTCAAACAATAAAAATATCACCATAACGAACGTCGAACCTTGAATATTGCCGGACTTATCACGTTGTCACATGCGATAAAGTTGATTTTTAGTGGCAGTGTAAAGGAAGGAAAGTAGGAGCATGTCTGGACATTGATACCGAAAGCTTGTCGACTCGGTGAAAGTGGCAAGCAAGTGCCTTCGTCTTCCATGAGCTGACAATGAATGTTCTGCAGGCCAACTTTAAGAGATTCCATTTTCATTGAATCTTTTGTTATCTTTATGTTTTCTGCGACTTCGTGAAGGCTCTGTAAAAAATATAATACAAATGATAAAAACGTTCCCTTGGCAATACGCTGCTTATGAATAAAGTGAATGGAGGAGCGATAAAATACCTTTACTAATAATTGTTGCATTAGAAAACTATTTCTCAATGCCTCTCCAACCACAGCGAGCAATGCTCGAAGCATCAATTGAAGTCTTCTCTGATAACGAGCAAGGCTGATACTCTTGTCGTCTTCCGGCGAAGCCTCGGGTGAATTCTAATGTTGAAATAAAGGAGATCAATGAGGCAAAGTTCGTTGATCGAAGTGACAACGAGGGATGAACAAAACTTTGATTCCCGATGATGTGAATAGGACAGAAAGAAGATTACAGATCAAACAGTGAAGGATGAGCACCCGACCTGTACCTGGGGACTCTGTCCCGGCAGTGCCTGTGTCAGGAGCCAGTATATGTGATGAGCTACTCTCGGAGAAAGCAAAGCTCGCTCGAGTAGAAATTTCGCCAGTGGTGATGCCTCGTAAGTCTCGTGTTTTAAAGCTTGAAGCAATTGAGGCAAATAGTCGACGAGTTCATCGTTATTCAACTCACGAATCCACCCTACTGCCATTTCTCGTACTCTCAGGTCCGGGAAGCTGAAAACAATTAATGGTTATTCAAGCGTTTGAAAATCATGATCCTTGGCCAAATTATGTTCAAATTACCACGGTAGTAATAACTGCAACGCTTGAACCGGAGGCAAAGGACTCCAAATTCTAAGGGACGCGTGAAGATCTGGTAGACACGCCCAGTCCCAACTGTGCGCGGCCAACAATACTTTTGGCAATGCTTCTGGTCTGTCGTGTAAATAATGCCGTTTCTCCCATAATATCTCTCTCTCATCTATCGGAGGTCTCGAGAACGTGTCCTGCTGTGTGATGTCGATTAATAATTCCTTCGTATTCAGATCGAGTAAATTTATGTCCAACGATTCGACATCGTGATCGCGCAATTCCGTAGGAAATAATACTCTTCCACCGTAATCGGGCAACTCGATTCCGATGATCGGATTTATGTCACCATGAGGATGAATTCCCGGTGCTGGAGCAGGGCCTAATCTTTTATCCGCTATGGCTGGCCAAAGCGATAGGAAAAAACTTCCCTGACTCATCACCCTGTGAATGATATATTAGTTGATAACAGTAGCAATAATCACTAAAGCGAATCACAAAAGACGAATTCATTGGTTACACATACCCGTCATAATCGAAAAATTGTATCGCTCCCCATCCAAGCTCCTCCTTTTGCATGGCACCTTCGCTCGAAGAATTCGATTCATGTTCCGAGAGCTGCAAAGTGCGTCCGTAAACAACCAACACTAGTCTCGCTTCTCGTGGCACTTGACAGACACTGATTCCTCGAAACTCCAGCCTAATTCAAAAACTTTCATGTGAATTCTTCATGGATCGAGTGCGTCTCTATCATTATCGTATACGATCAATCGTACCAAGTGTTAAATAAAATTCTTGGATGAAAGTTCGAGCTGACTGTCATTGGATCTGAGAGTACTGGATTCCCTACAGGTCTCGTACCGTGAAATATCTGAGCAGCGACGATATAATCGTCATGCTTCCACAATCCTGGAAGTCGGTGTAAAGCGCCAACTCGCACGAGAACTGTATCCAGTACTTCTGACGAAACCAAGGTGTCTGCAAATAAATTTTGTTAAACCTACGAGAACGGAGTAAAACGTCGGGACTGTGAAAAATAATGATTTAACTCACTGGTTGGAAATTCACCACGAGTGTTCAACTGAAAATCAACTCTAAACGCGTGGCAATAAGTTTCTACGAGATCCTGAATAGCATCACGGATCTTATGACAATGCGAGGCGATGACATCGGGAAATTTTGTTCTCAGAGTCACGACCGAGTAATCACCATCCTCGTGCACAACTTCCGGTTTTTTACACTCGATGTGCGTTGTATGAACTTGAGGCAAGAATTGACAGCAGGCATTGACGAAATTGTCAACGGCTTCAGTAATCTCGTACGTCTCGATATTTCCCATAAGAGCGCAGACGGCTTTTACAGCTTGAATAACACTTCGTGGTTGCAATTGGGGCAAGAGACTAGTACTGTGGTTCGATGTTGCCAACTGTATAGCAGCTGTTTCGACGCGTTCCATTTCTTTCTCGACCGTTTCTGCAAAAAACATCACCATATAATCAAGATGACACATGTTTAGAATAGAAATAAATGAAATAGCACGTACCCAGCAATATGAGCAGAGCGTCATACGAAATCGGTTGTCGAGGCTCGTTGGGCAAGATTTCTTCTAATGTTAAGGCCTGATCGCGATTGTCATCTTGAAGCTGTGAAAAATAGAATCTGCATGATATGTTCCTTATGTTTGCTTTTTAAGTAACAATATGCTTATTTTACCGTTCGTGCTACGGATCGTTTCATTTGTCCTTTGGTCATGATTGCGAGCTCAATATCTTTTTCCAACTTTATACACTGATGTATGTACTCGTATTGCGCAAGAGTTGTATTCGGTGCAAGATATTCAGCCAATCCCCAGACTCTCAGACAATACTTCTCCACGTTAACCGTATCTTCCTCCTCGAGAGAACAGGCAACGTTGAGAATAACATGCTCAATACTGCAATTCACTGTATATCAACAATCGCAAAAAATCCATATTAGGTTGGAATTTATTAGTTGCCAGTGTGACGAAAATGATAATAAACTCACCATCGCAAGTAAACGTTATAGATGGAACAGGATCGCTGCCACTTGGAAGTTGTGGATAAACGACTAATTTGATGCTAGTGCCATCAGGGTACAAGCTCTCCATCATCGGACTTATTACATGACCAATATTTGTACTGGGATCATTGAAAGGCAGTTCACCTACGCGGAACAAGTATTCGATACTCAAAGTCTTGTAACAATGTTTATAATACGAAATTGGTTGTGTTTCTTACCCCGAACGGACTTGATCATTTTGTGAAATGCTTTGAGATCACAATCGTGCAACGACGCCCGAGTTTTAATTACTGTTACATTTTCGTAAAGGCGCGTTTGTCGTTTTTGCTATTGAATCAGACAAAAGTTTATTAAACCGATGTGATTTCATAGAATGTAATAATTCGTGATCCTTTGGATACTCACTCGTCGATCCAAGGATGTTCTTCGCCTCTCTATCGTATTCCAAGCTGATGAGTTTCTCGGTGGCAGAGGTGGTGGTGCGGCAGGAGAAACGGCTGGGGATTTTGCCGTTTTCTCGACCGCGACGTAAACCGGGTCAGAATTAACACTTTCATTTGTACTATACATGTAATCGAATGGATCAAATGGATCGTAGACAGATCCGCTGACTTGGTTGTCAGTATCTGTGGTTAAAATATTACGCAATTCATTCCGCTTATCGATAAAAATAATAGATCAGGAAAACCAGCGCGATTAGATAAAGAAAGTGAAATATTTCATTGCTGACCATCTTTCGATTCCATAAGATTGCCGGTAATGTCCTCAGTCTTGACAAGCAGAGGATCGAACGCCTCTAGTACGCTCACCCGTACGTTTGTTTTGTCCTCAATATTTTCGAACACGCTCAGATCTATGAGATTACTATTTGGTTTCTTTTCTATAATTTTCAATACGTTGAGCTGCCCATCGTCGATTGGATATACCGGCTTTGAAGAACCGCAACAGACTGGCGGTGCCATGCCTGGTCTATAATTCATTGGCAAAGGTGGTATCTATATATGCAACAAACAATAAAAAATGAATAAAGAGTTCACAGATTTTGGAGCAAATGACTCAGGGCTGGATTGAGATGGGCTATGATTGCTAATGAGTATTGTGTGTTTAATTAAGATTGTCCTAAAAGAATAATAATGATGATGTTTCGATGGGGTTGATGTACATATTTTCGAGAAGGTGCAGGAAATGAATGGTCGTTGCCTTTTGTTTTTGTCCTAAAAGATACCTGTGTGAAGAAATACTGTCTAAAAGTAAAGAGGTTCCAGGCTGGCTGGAACGTGAAAAATGTAGTAGATATTAGAAAGTTCATTAAATTGCCCGAAAGTTCGCCCAATTCAAGAAATCGGTAAGATTCAATATTGTTTGTGTTACGTCATAAGGCGTGAAATTGGACGTGCCTGTGGGATTCCGTCGGTTATGTTGCTGCTTACACTGCTGGCCCTTGACATCACGGGACTTATTCCTGGTGTTCCAGGCGTACATGGTGCAGTGGAAGCTCGAGGTCCCGGTGAAAGTGAATGAACTCGAAAATCTCGTGACTGATAAGCAGCTGCTGAACTGTTGCTTCGAGACACTCTCGACGAACGTCTCAACAATGCCGGATGCGTTTCCCATTTTGGTTCTATCGATGCTTTCCTGGAACGAACGAAACCCATTCTCAATTACAGGACAAAGATTTCTATTATGTAAATGTTTTACTGATGTCCGATTGAAAAATAATGCTTACGGTGGTGGTGGCGGTGGTGTAATAGTACAATATTGTTCTAAGTGATTATCCTGTTTAATCGGACTGGTGAAATTGATAAGATCCGTTCCAGGATTGGATATATTAGCTCCACTGGATGTTGTAGAATTTCGTCTACACGGAATTGGGGGCGGGGCAATCATAGCCATATTTTTTGGCTGACTTGCACCCGGCCTTGGACGGCTTCTCAGTTGAAACCTTGTGTAAAACACATATACAGATGTTAAAATAAGTATTAGAACTCAACGTATAATTAAGATTGGGAAATACATACTTATCTCCAGCTTGGAATACGCAGTCAGCTTCGGAAATATTACTAGCGCAGGGACTGTTGTCCTGCTGCGATTGAACATACTGCACACGTACATTATTCCCATATTCCAATTGTTCTTTTTGCAGTTTAAACTTCTCTAAGGCAAGACTCTCTAAGCTCAAGGCTTGCGCTCTCTCCAAATCTTCTTGAAATTGGCGATCATAGTCTATCACCGCCTGTCTTTGGGTATCCACATTTCTACTATAATTTGACATCTGTAAAAGTCGGAACATAGTCATAAAATAGCTTCTCATAAGTGCTCTTGAATGTTATTTCTGTATAGGGTGTTCTGAAAGATTGACGAGAGTGAAACGTACTACGATCGTGTCAGTGATTATCTATGATGTGGGATGTTTCTAGACAAACCTAAATGCTCATGATACACATAATTTACTTGTGCATTCGATAAGAATTTGAACTCGATCGGAATATTTGGCAATTTAGTCCATATACTTTACTTACCGACTAAATCTGTTTCACATTGCTTTAAGGTGGTGTAAAATATTGACAGCCAATAACAAATAAATAATCCAACTGTGTCGGAAATAATTAATACTTGGAAAAACGCTAAGCTCTCATACCCAAGATAATTCATTCGTAGAGAGTAAATTTGACTTTTATTTCGAAACTCAATACTCTTTTAAGTCCAAATATGATCTTTTTATTACTCATAGAAATTTTATACGTCTGTAATCTTTCTGCCCAATGAATCTTCTTGTCCCTCTCATTTGTTTATAGAAACAAATTTTCCACTATTTAATTGTGAATAAAATTATGATGTAGTATCGACGAAATATAATGCAGAACGACCCAAGGCACCTTGTACGATATATTCCTACAAGCTCGAAGAAACAAATGTTAGGTGGGGAGTTCGAGATTCAATCGTACGATAACTAGCTACGTCGGCGATTATTCAAGTTTGCATCATTAATAAATTAACTATTGGTTGGCACACTCGCGATCATTCACAGAGAACGCGTTCGAGACAGCAACGACGCAGCGCGAAATACTTGATGTTGATGCTCGAACGTTTAAAGGTCCTCACTGTCAGTGTGTCACAGCAGGGTACAATACGATCCACATATCATGTACTATATTATATGGACAACAAGAATTGCGAGTGACTAAACGGCGGGACGCTTGTTGAAATAAAGTTTCCATTGGAGGGTATTACCCTCGCTTACCCTGGCATTATTGTACAGGATGTTGTGCACTAATTAACGCGGCGACGATGTACAAACATGGATATGCAGTGAATTTTTACCGGGACAACCGTTACTCTCTACGTAATGACATCACGGTGACACCTTCAATTCGCGTTTCGACACATCCGCGTACCACTGGGTTCGTATATGGGAAAAGTACTTCGATATAGTACCATTGATCAGACAGAACTGAAAGATTGGCAGCTCAGTGCAATGTATCCGCGAGAATATGTCACAGTTGAGCCCTCTACGTGATCTGGTACTTTTGACAAGATACACAATCTGCCTCGAGAAGCTCGATCGTCGGTCACGCATATAAGGCAGATGTCTAGATGTCCAAAATTACTCCGGGACTATAGCCACTTGAGTAGTTAATGTTGCTTATTGAACCTACTGAACTAAGTACATGTGGGACTTATTTTTCGCGACTTTAGCTGAATGGTTAGAAACACGAAATTTTATTGTTTTTGCTCCGTGTTTTTAGCGATCTGGCTAAAGTCACGGAGTCTAATTTTTATTGCGAAATCCACTTTCCCGCAAAAAAAACGAAAATGTTCTATCGAATATGAATATCAAAATTGCGCACTCGTACTCCATTCGGTTCGAGGTAAGCTAATAATTAGAAAACTGAAATTGATTACATTTTTTTATTTATTGACTATTTTTTTCTAAAGTTTTTGGGAAGCTGAGGGAAATATCGATTTTTCGACAAACGTTCAATTTCATAAGGACAATTGGCTACAGTCACGAAGGGATTTTACGATTTATTTCTTGTCCGTGATTTTAACCAAATGGTCAAATTTACAGTGACAATTGACTATCTTCACTATCGTGTTTGTTTATTTTTTTCAAGCTGTGGTGTTTGGGTTCCTTATTTCTCGTTCTATACAAGTTGAGTAAATACCGTTTTGTCACTACAGTCACTGTTTGAAAGCTTAAATGTTATTTTAGATTAAAGTGTGCTTCCATAAGTTAAAAGAACACCGAGGCGATTAGAACGTGTACACGAAATGTAATCCAAGGTGTATGTACAATACGATATCGCAAAAACATTTGAATTATGGAACGCGCGCTCTGTTAATCAAACTGAAGAAGAGTAAAGAGAAGAGAGAAGTATAAAGAGAACACTTGGCTTACTTCGAACATCGAATCGATTGTTGAAATTCGATACGCAAATCGTCATCGGTGTGCCCTCCTCTCCTGCTAGCTACTAGGCACTTTTTTATAGGTGGCAGCTAAAGCAAGAGCACTTCCCCGTCTTCATACACATATCCTTTAACCACGTGGTTTCCGAGCGCAGGCGCGCCACGTGCTCGAATACTTAACCCAGTTAACATGGTTTTGCGATTTTTCGGGCCGACTATTGTAATGAAATGCGTGAAGGTCGAGACCTTCGTTAAACTTAGTCGTTCAATTGCATACGAATTACATCCTGCGACTATTCTGTTACGTTGACACCTTACCTATGCTGCTTACCGGAACGTTTCTCACAAACATACGTTCATGCAGAGGGAGACAAGAGCCAAAGCTGTGTGGCAAATAAGAAGCAGTCTGTCCGCCGGCGGGGGCAGTTGCGGTAGCGCGAGGAGCAAAGCAATACCGCGGTTCCATCAGGTTCCATTACGACACGATCAACGGATAAGATCACATGTCGCCCGACGTGTGAATGCGGTAGAGATCAATTCGCTTTCGTTTCGTCGGGATCGTAAAAATTACGAAGTGTGTGCATGCAAGCCACAGTGACGAAACATTTATCGTGCGTGTGAGTGTGTAGAATAGACGGAGTCAAAACCGCGTGGCCTGACACGCACACGGCGAAAATTTGGGTTCCATCAACGCGACTAAAAGTCAACAGGGCAATCATATCGCAAAAACAGGATATAATCCTACATTTCGCAAGCGTAAAAAGAAGATATGAACGTCGAAGACTATGAAACACTGCCGACTGGATCGGTCGGTATTCATATGATCGCAGGTGCTTTTGCCGGAATAATGGAACACTGCGTGATGTATCCGCTTGACAGTGTCAAGGTAATGATAAATAAAATAAAACTTTCTCTGTGAAAATGGGCATACGTAGTTTCATACTCACCGAGCTTTACATAACCTATGATCTTGTCTAACCGATCTTGCGTACGATAAAAGACCTGGCAGCTTCTCAAGACTCATGCTTACAATGAAATTGTCTTCTCGTATCTTGGCTGTGGTAGTGGGGTCCGGTTCGCCAGTTTCCCCATACGGATAATCGGTCTACGCTATATTACTCGTCAGATGTTACATCAAGCGAGCCTGCCGAATTCTCCGAAATTCTATTTCCTTATTCTCTCTTAGGTTGGGGATTTACCCGAACGTTCGCACCATTTACTATGAATGCAACGGGACATAATTGTTTTCAAAGTAGAATTATCTCGAGCGAAATGATAACAGTCCTTTATTTCACCATTCGTAATTATTTAAAAATTCGTAACATAGGGCTTTTGCTTGTATTATTGGTAAGACAATCGTATACTTTTGCAATAATGCTATATCGCATCAATTGAGAACGATCGTGAAAAACAGTGATGAAACTTGATTGCTTCTGTAACTTGTATGGTATAAGTAGTTCTGATACCTACTTTGAAACGTTTTCTCGTACCAGAGTAAACAAAATAACATGATAAAGTATTCCTCGTACGACGTACATTCTCTGCTAAGATTGTGGTGCCATTCTGTTGACAAATTTAGATCATTAAATAGATGCATCGAGGTTATAAACGACAGATCTTTTAGTAGAGTCCACCTTATTGATAACTTACCTTTCTCAGATTTATCTAGGCAACAAAAATGTGCAGGTTAACGAGAAGTATTGGATGAATTTAATATATTTATTATCACTTTATTTCTCAACCTATCTCATCAATTACATTATATAGGTACCTATTGTCCTCTCATGAATAAGTGCTCCGAGCTTATGTAGTTATGTATTGATTACTTTCCTCTCGTAAAAACGTGATGGCAATAATTCGTAAGATTTATACTATCGAACGATCGGTGTCGTTGCACATACTATTGCCTTGTGTTTCCTGCCACTGATGTACTTCCACGTGTATTACATAACATGTCTTGTGCTGCTAGTTCTATTTCTGATATGCTTCACAGTTCACAATCTAGACCGATCCCATTCTTTTCGGTGTGTTACCATCCTCTGAAATGCTCTTTCAATGCTATTGTATATTGACGCATGAATGAGAACGTGGCTTAGCGGTAGTCAACAAATATTCTGTATTATGTCGAAAAAAAAGTTTATAAAAATCATTGCCGCAAATAACGTTTTACTGCGAGTAAACGAAAAGAATATAAATACCCCTTGTTGAAAAAAACGAAGTACGAATTTTCCGTAACCGTTGGCTAGTTGACATCGTGATGAGCTTCATACTTTCCTAGACACATGACAAAGCAATATTCGATGCTGAATCGCATGTCATCGTATATAAATGCAGCGAATGTATCACTTATTCACTTATTAGCATGATACCAGGCCGGCTCAACGGACTTTTCAGCTCTTTGAGAATAATGTACCATAATTTTTATTCATTTGGAAATTTTACATTGCAGAAAAGGTATTCATACTACGTAGATCAGAGCGATAGCATTGCGAAATTCGTAAATGCTGTAAATGGCTTGTGATCGATAGATGAAAAAAATGAAAATATAATTTTCCAGACAAGAATGCAAGCATTAACACCAGGTCCTGGTGGAGGTGGAGGAGTCGGAGCAGTCCTCGTCAGGATGGTTCGTCAGGAGGGTGTCCTCAGACCAATTCGTGGTATCAGTGTGATGGTAGCCGGTGCCGGACCGGCACATGCCCTCTACTTCTCCTGCTATGAATTTCTCAAAGACGTAATGATCAATTCTAAGAGTCCCTCGCAATTCAATCATCTAGTCTACGGAGCAGCTGGCTGTGTGTCAACAATACTACACGATGGAGTTATGAATCCGGCGGAAGGTATAATTAAAACGATTCCCATAAAATGTATATATAGGAAAATACTACGACAAGAAATTCATAAATAATTTTGGCATTTCAGTGGTAAAACAGCGATTACAGATGTACAATTCTCCGTACAGAAACGTCATGAGTTGTATAAGACACATTTACAAAACAGAAGGTGTATTTGCATTCTATCGGAGTTACACGACTCAATTGGCCATGAATGTGCCGTTTCAGAGCATACACTTTATCGCTTACGAGTTCGGACAGTCTCTCACGAATCCCGGGCATACGTATAATCCCAGCGCGCACATGGTTTCTGGTGGGTTCTACAAAAAAAAAACGAATTTAATTAATTCAAGAAATTTGGCTCTCTTCTATTCCCCACTTTTTTGCATAGTATTTTATCCGTGGAATATTGAACTATTATAGGAGCGATGGCAGGTGCTGTGGCGGCTGCAGCAACGACACCTTTGGACGTTTGTAAAACTCTTCTCAATACGCAACAGGACGGACACGCACACGGAATGATAGATGCATTCAAACAAGTCTACAGGTTCGGCGGTTTCCAAGGCTATTTCCGTGGTCTTACCGCGCGAATACTTTATCAAATGCCAGCGACGGCAATTTGCTGGTCAACGTAAGTAAAATAGTCGCGCTCAATGTTTTAACGACCATCATGAACATGACGCGCTTTTCACTTTGCAAACATTGACACGTACCAAGTTCCAGATAGGATATTCCACATAGATAACGGTTATACGTCTTTTCACGCCTGATGACTTGCCAGTTATCTTACAATCGTAAATCTCAATCCGTATCAGAATAAACGCGAGACAACCACGACAATATATAAGAAAGTAAATACGATTGGAATGCATGGGATCGTTTTGAAAATTTCCTGCAATGAATTTCAGATACGAATTTTTCAAATATGCGCTTCACGGAAGACCCGAAGATACACGTTTTGGGCCAGAAGTCGACGACAGCGCGTGCAGCACGACACCGTGTCAACCAACCGTACCGAGAACTAGTAGTTTTCAGGGAGCTGGACTCTACTTTAACAACAAAACACCCCGACCCGTCTTGCTCGATGTTACTAGGAGCTAGGCATGTATGAAAGAAAGCATCAGTTAAAGTCCCGCGACGTTTGAAAAACTTGCAATTATAACGCTCTCAATTAACGGGAGTCAACTTTTATATTTCGAGAGTTTATTATTGATGACCGATATTTTGTTAATCCGAGTATTGATACGACAACGTCATCAACGTACAATAATTCGTGACAAAGACGAAATGTAAAGTAAAAGAAAACAAATTATCGCGCTACGAAGCGACACAATATATTCGTATTGAACAAAAAAAATGTCTATTACAAAAGAAAAGTAACAAGAGAAACGAACTCGGAGCCGAGTGCAGGTCGCAGGCTCTTCGAACAATCGGAAACATTAACTTTATTTGGTTAACGTCACGCACGTTTGTTTCTCGTAAGATCCGTACCCTTAGTTTTTCTTTTTCTTTACCGTACATTCGCAAAGATTTTCCTCCCTGCCGAATTTGCATACACAACAAAGCGCCACACTCTGTTTTGCTGCGTAAATCAAAACTGTGAGATGGTCTTTGCATAAAGTGTTCGATTGTCTGCATTGTTTTTTTTTTCAAATGGTCGTATTCACGTTTGACTTTACACGGCGAACTAACGAGTAATCAGCCAAACTGCTATCCGAGGGAGAGAAAGAGTATTAGAACGATGTATAAGAAGAAACTTCTTTTCAAAATCTTGTTTTCGTAATCAGACGTGTTTAATGTCTTGTAACAATGAGGAAATGACATGAATTGTTTTATACCGATTCTATACTTTATTAACAAGATCGATACGAAGAAAAGCCATTTGCGAACTTATTGTTGCTCTAATATAATAACACCATCTCAGTGATATTGATAGTCAGATAATATACTATCCCGATCATTATTTGACAAACGAATGAATCGTATTACAGCTGCTGTCCAATCACATAAAAACTATGCGATCTTGCACGATGATCCGTATCATTGTTCACACGAAGCATTGGGGTTCGGAGAAGAAGAAAAATGAATAAATATAATGTTGTACATTCTCGTAATTATATATTGGTTGGAACGTCGCGAGAGACGGACAGGCTCGTACCTGAACGATGTTTCGGTTGAACAATGAAATGGATATTTAATGAGTATCGCGGACACCAAAGCAGACTAAATAATAAACACTGTACAATAAGCCTAGGCTAAGAGGACATTGGTGGGTGCATGCAGAAGATCGGTAATTGACTAGTGAATAGCATAATCGACGTTGCATACATGAGTATTCTTAAGGTAGATGATTTTTTGTTTTCTCTCGAAACGATAATACTTCGGGTGATTCGACATTGCGTCCTAAGAACAATCGACGACTAAGCAGTATTCGCGTTCAAATGAAAATAATCAGTTCGTATAGTTGACACTTTCGCCGTGTTACACAGAATAATCGTTGAATATTATTCGATTGAATTGAAAAGGTACACGAGGGTCAATCGTCGATTGATCGGCTTTCGTAAAATACGAACCACCAATTAAAACGTAAAACAGCGATATTGAACTGTGGAATTGTAATTAGAAAAGCTGTTCAATTGTTGTTAGTCTACGGCAGATTTTCGTTATGAGAATATAAAACGAAGTTAAGCTTTTGAGAAAGAACGAGATGGTCCATCATTTGCATACACGATTTTTCCTGTATTCCACAATATTGCTTCCTGTGGCTGTGATAACCGAGTCAAATTCATACGATGTTGACTTTAAGGGGGGGTAATATCACGTGAAAACTCATGACTTCACGCCATGATTATTTATTGGTTTCTTGTTTTTTTAACGAACTATCGGTCGAGCCGTTAGAAATTGTTTTTTTTCTTTAATTCCCTAGATACATAGGATATAACTATATCGTCCGTATTTTATACTCAAAATCAATAAGGCCCTCTTCCATACATTTTTACGGTTGAAATTCGCTTTCTTTCAATTGATGACAATGTAAATAGCGCATGCTCCCACCTGTTGTACTGTTAACTATCAAATAACGAATTAAGAACGGTAATGTACTAGGAATACACTACGTTATGAATGCGGAGCTCGAAGCACTGAGTGTAACTATAATGTAAATAAATAATTATACGAGCTACACTTTAATGTTGCTACAACTGAAAATATATACATGTGAATTACCTTGTCGCGGTCGAACGTTGAAAACGAAAAGAAAAGACAAAACACTCGTGGAATATCATTTGTATTCAATTCCAAGCATCACGTCGTTACAAGTTCGGTGGCGTTACATACCCTCAAAAATTTTCGTTACGCTACATTTTTATTTCTGAAAAAGTTAATATTTATTAACAATGGCGAGAGAACCAGGTGGATTATGTACCACCCGCTGCCAATTATTCAACACTGAAATAACAAATACTGAGAATACTCTTCGAATGAAGTGGTTCATGAAAAATCGTCAACGTTTGTTGGACAATTTGCGAGATGAGAAACTCGTCAATAGAGCTGAACAAATTCGTAAAAAGTATGAGGAAGAACGTCAAAAGAGAAAACACGAGGATTTAGAAATCGTACGTATTTATAGCAGATAGGTTGACCCCTGGAAATTAACGAAAAACTATTTGTATTGTCCACAGCGCGAAGATAATAAACCACTGGCAGTGTGGCGATTGCCAAAACCAGATGGTTCGGTAAATCTGGATATCATGAAACCTGTTGATCCTTCCATACGCGGTCTCCTCTACGAACCTAAAGTGGAAACTTATATAACGGGGTATAATTACTTGCGCGAGAGGTAAGAAACAAGTAGCTATGCATTTTTCAACGACGTAATGACGAATCACTTTGGTCGATAATTTTTATTTTTGTAGATACAAAGCCAAGCCGGAGAATCGATTTTACTATCCGGACTGCACAAGTTGGCTGCACGGTTGGCATTTGACCGACTATCCGCCTGTTCCTGCTA
Source organism: Netelia virgata (assembly GCA_951802705.1). Lineage (NCBI taxonomy): Eukaryota > Metazoa > Arthropoda > Insecta > Hymenoptera > Ichneumonidae > Netelia > Netelia virgata. The sequence continues at coordinate 35,918,818 of OX637865.1, read as the reverse complement.
CAAAAGTCGGCAGAAACTCGATAATCCAAGAAACGTTTTATCGAAAAAATGGCTCGAGCTTACGTCGCGATTCCGAGTTACGCCGCAAATGTCAAACGTCAAATCCGAAAGATTTTAACGACCTACTCTCTTATTGACTAAGCGATGTGAAAATGGGCTTAAAAAAGAAGCCAGTGTATACATAAAAAATGAAATTCGCAATCGTTGTGTCAGTTCGTAAAGAACACGTGACAGAAATGTTACTATTATTAAATTTCAGCATTCCCCGACAGGTTTAGATTTATTTTAAATACAAAACTTTAAAAAAAATAGCATTATTGAAAAACACCGCCAGGATGAAAGAGAAGCCTATTTCGGTCCGCATGCCACGATGGTATCAAGATTTGTCGATCCCTCAGGTAAAATTGAATCCATTAATTTCAACAAACTTTCTCGTGTCATTGATCGCAAATTATCCTCGGCGTAACCTGCAAAATACCAAGATGAAGAATTTATTTTCGTTGGGAGATAAAATGCGTGCCGATTACGCTGAACGGGTCACTGGGCGAACGCAGCGTGCTCTCGGTGATATCGGAGTCACGTCCACATTCGTAAAAATTACTCCCGGACAAATAATAAAAATGCGACGTCTCGTTGATCTTGATCCCGTCAAATTCTTGTGCGAAATATATCGCATTGTGACAGGAAAATATTTCACAGATGAAGAATACAGTTAGTATTATCGTTCTTACGATAAAAACCTGTTTCGACATTTCCTATTGACATTGTAATACCAAGAGCATCCGAAGAATAACAGTCGTGTCGAGTAATACGTGTTTTTTTTCGTAAACAGAAAAGGTTTACGACTGCAACGAGAGAATCATTCTATCGTCAATAGCTTTTCTTACTTTACCGGAGACTGTGATTGAATTGCATCGCAGAATTCCCATGGGAGAAGTTCCAAGATTGCCCCCAAAACGTGACAACATGAAAATTATTTATCATAATTACCTTTACGTTAAATGATTTTGAGTTAGGCGAAAAAAAACAAGAAATTCTCAATTTTCGTAGCAACGCTCCAGAAAATAAAATCTCGAAAAAGTGGGAAGTCTCCGTACTTGGAACCACTTTTTACTCGACCCGACTTGCTAGCGTATAATAAAAAATTGCATATTTGGCGAAAACAATGCGAGAGAATACCTATTCCCAGGGCTATTTTGCCATCACCATCGGGACATTCTGGAAGAAATGAAGTCATGGTCAGCGTGGAAAAGGAAAGAAACAGTAAGCAAGCTGAGAAATACCTTCAATCTAATCAGCAAGAAAGAACTGATAAGGGCATAGATAACGATTCGAGAATTCCGAGAACCAAAGCAAAAATTCAAGATGGTCATGAGAACGAGACGATTGATAAGGCTGATGAGAGGGTTCATAAATTACGCGGTGACGATCTGAAATCCGGTCAACGGCCGAGATCGAATTATGCTTCTCAACGGGACAACGTAAAAAAGAATCCAACTGCAGAAAGAATAAAAAGACCTGGCATCGTAGCAGAGTCTAACCGATCGTCAACACCGATTGTCGATTTTCAACAGAACAAAGTTCATGAAAAAAATAAGGAAGAAGATTTTGAAAAAATGGAAAGACAAAATAATCAGGAGCAATGGCGTTCTGAGACAAAATCCTGCCTCAGTGCCAAGGACACACATTTAATAGTAACCGGTGTCTCGATAAATGATGATTTGCCCGATTATCCGACATCTCATGAGACCGGAGGACTTTCCTGCGTAACTCCGGAGAACAGCGACGAGAGGTTTTTCGCTGCTATGAATCTCAGCGATATAAAAAAAATATATCCTCGGGGAAGAGAGAATCTCTCAAGAAAATGGCAAGAATGGTTGAAAGAGATGGACGAGGAATTCATGAATGTTGAAAAGGAAGCAAATAAAATCATTAAAAGTTTCGAGGGAACATTAAAGCTCATGGGTCCAGAAGCGGTTTGCGACGGTTGCTGTTCCTGCAGACAAACAAGAAAGGCTAATTTAAAATATCACCGAACGAAAACCCCTCAAATGATAATAGATTCCATAACGATGGACGGAAAAGGAAATAAGTGAGTAGAAGCTCCACCTACCACATTCCCATCGTGATTGCGACCTTCATCCTTGATCCGTTAATCAAAATTTCATTCAGGTACGTCGTTGGATCAGTGGCGATGAATTCACCAGCGCCGAGTCCTTCAGAGTCAACTGCCGATGTTCCGGACTTTGTTGCTTCTCACGATAATATAATCAAGAACAAAATAATCAGCGGTATAACTAACGAGAAAGGCGAGACAAATTATTACGTCTCCGGAGTGACCAAAGATATCGAACACGTGCCGAGAAGGATTTTAAGCTTATCAACCGTATCGAAAGCGTTTAAGAACGTACCACCTTGTGGCTGCGCTATCGAAAAACTGAAAAATGAGGGTTTGACGGAAGTGACGAGCGACGATAATATACCGTGGACGAAGAATGGTCAAATGTGCGTTGGAGAGAAATATAGGCCACGGGAGATCGGTGCTAACTCGTGTCGAGAGTATCCGAATGACAGATCCTGTAGAAGAAACCCTTTTAAAAAGAAAATTGATGAGGAAATAAGAGCTATGCATCGGAAAAAGGAAAATTCTGAAAAAGATAATTATCCACCAGAGAAAAGAAATATGTATAGTATGGCAGCTTTTCAACCTTGTGGTGACGAGGACGGTATGGCTATTTGTGGTGGTCCATGGGGCGCTGTAAACATTCCTGATGAGGAAGAACTGGCCCGAAGAGAGATCGAAGCGAAACTTATTTCGGAGGTTCGTTGACGATTAGTATTTCGTTTATTTTGTATCTAAAGTGAATGTCTTGTTCTTCAGAGTCCTCCATGTGGTGAAAAACCTGGTCGGGCAATTTGCGGTGGTCCTTTCGGACTACGCCATCCCATGCCGAAAAAACCAAAGCGAGACGATGATGAGGAGGAGGATGAAGAAGAGCCCGATGCCGAAGAACTGGAGGCACGGAAAAAACAAAATCGTGAGGGTATACAAAAAGTTGCGGCGGTGAAGATTGTAAAACTTTTGAATCGGGATGATCGTTGCAACACTGTTTCGGACAAGAATGGCAAATCCGACAAGACTCCTGTGGAACCTGCAAATAAAATGCAACATTATCGTATGACTAAGACCACTCGTGGCGATAAAATCAGAAAAATATCCAAAGGAAATGAGGAAGACCGAGAAAATGAAGACGGTAGCCTAGTGGCAATTAAAACTCCAGGTGGTTCGAAAGCCAGTGAAACGAAAAAGCTAAAAAATGATTGGAATAGAATGAAAGTTTTGGCGAATAAGTTTGTTGTTTCACCGTCGATCTTTCCGAAAGATCCGCCTAGAATATGTAAAAGGGAAGTTGAACAAGATTGTTCCAAAGCGAACGAGCGATTCCCCGATGAGGAATCGACGAAAGAGGGAGGTCCATATGGATGGAGGACAAAATCCGAACAAGCTTTAGCGACTGAAAAAACGTTAGCGTACCTCGCAAATCCCGATGAATCCGTGGAAACCATTCCCGTAAGACCTGGAGGAAAGCCATGTAAGTGCCGAGAAAACAGAAATGCGAAGAAGATATTACTATACAATGTTGCTGGCACAATGATAGAAGGAAAGGGGAAACGTGATGCAGAAAATGCGCCGATCATAGATGGTTTGATTTACATCACGCCAACGCCGAATGTTCGTAATAGTGACGAATACGTTCCTGAATACGAACTTTACGAATCGAACTACGAGAAATGCTCAAGGGAGCGGAAAAATGAGGACTTCAAGTATATTGAGAAATATCTCGGACCCAAGAGTTTGATGGTGAAACAGCCGCGACGCTCGACAGGGTGCAAATGCCCGAGCATAAAAGAAAAAATGGTACATTCTTCGAGAAAGGAAGCAAAGAACAATGATCACCAATTAACGATAAAAGATTCGAAGCTCGATGGAAGAAAATGGTCGCACGCTAGTAGAGATGAACGTTTGATCGACTTTTACGCTCGTTGTCGCGACAATGTTCCTTGCTGGCTGAGATGCGTCGAATTTTCGAAAGACGGTTGTTGCGTCTACCCAAAAGCCTTGAAGGTGATGAGACCTGTATGCGAATGTAAATACGAGAGAAAAATATTGAAACGAGACGAGGAAAAGAAGAATTGGCTTAGTCGTCAAGAACGATTAAAGTCTCAGAAGAAACAGCCTTACAGTAATATTCAGGCATTGTCCAGGCCGATTGAAAGCGAGACCAATCTCATAATATCAAACGTCAAGGGAACTTCCACACCAGACGGATCTATCGATAATCTAAAGTATTGCATCGCCGGTGTAACGCGGGAACGCGTTATGGGAACTGCCGAATGTATTTTAGGTGGAATCGGAATGCATAGTCCAGTAACAACACCTGAGCCGAGTAAAACAGATATACCGGTTGCCAAACCACATCGGCATTGGTCTCCCATGGATATTCGACAGCGAGCAACGATGTCCGGAAGTGGAAATACGCCGCAAGTGCAACACTCTACTGGAGCTACGTGGATGGACAAAATTAAAGACAAATCTGAAAAAGAAGTGGATGTGCTGTTTCAGAAATATGAGATCACTACCGATCACTCAATTATTAGAAAACTTAATATTGCTATCGATCGAGATAAAGATTTAGGAAAGGGTGCAAAGTCGCATAGCAGAGGAAAAAGTAACGACTATCATAAGAGAACAAAAGATTTAGAAGGCAAGAAACCCTCTGAAAAGAACCTGGAAAAAGAAGATACGAGTAATGTGCATTTAAGAAAAGGAACTGGTAGTATCGTCTCAAGAGAGAAAAAGATTATTTCGAACAGCAAAAAAGAAGGTGTTTCATCAAAGACTGATCTAAAAGATCTAATGCAGGTATAAATATGAAATGATTCACGATTGAGTATAATTCAAAGTTTTCAATTGTAAATTTGTTCAGTTCGAGCTAGAAAAAATGGCACAAGAAGGTTTTCTGTTTGCAAAGTTACCTGCATGTCATCAGATGCCTCAGCTACAATATTGGATCATGTACAGAAAGGGAATCGCATTTCCTCCAGAAGAAAAAAGTAATTTATAGTTGTTTTCATATGTCTAATAATGTACAGTGCCATTGTTATCATTAATAAATTGTATCATAATTCAACAAATCATGCGAATTTACAGAAAAATTCATGGATCGTAGTATGAAAATATGGAAGGCATTCGAGATGAAGAAGCCCAAAAAAATGAAAGCACCTGCGTTAAAAATAGGGAAAGGAATTCTGAAGAATTTAAAATGGGATAAAGTCGATGTAATCAAGCACGAGGTCAGTAATAGAAGAACGGATAATAAACTCTAAAGATTTCAAATGATTATTATTGAAATATTTATCGTAGGTTGCATTGAAGAGCACACTGTTCTACAGTAATTTTCGCAAGTCGAGAGTTCTTCAAGCTCGAGCTATGTGGGCTCTAATGGAATTCGGCAAATTTCCAGGGGTATCTTTCAAAAGAGCTTTTTTTACGTATCAAGCGAGCAAAGAATCGGATGGATTTGTGTTCAAGCCATGGAAACAGTGTTGAATACACCGATACAAGTACAGTCATAATGTAATGTATAACTTTGCAGTAGAGATTCCTAACCTATATACGACGCCGAACGATCTCTCTTGAATTACGCGATAATTATATCACGAATGAAAAGAACCAATTCTTTTATGTTCCGTAACGCACATTAAGATAAATTTTTGGTCTATTGACACATATTTCATCAGTGAAATTTACTGGAAAACACACAAGCGTACGATCCTAAAAGGGACCAAGTCCCGCGAATAATCAGCGACGTCAACCAGTGAGTGACAAAACCACGCAACTGTTATCAAATGGACACGCAACCACCGTAGCTGTTCTCAAAATAATATTTACAAATAGCTCTATAACAGAGGAAAAACGAGATAAATCAGTTTTCTTCGACGATTTAAAAGTTTTAACGATGTCGAGCTCCTTTTTTTACACTTTGTCTTATATACTAATGGCTGGATGTATTTTTTATCCACCAACGGAATTTGTGTCAGCTGGTATAACCATAACAGATCTTTTTTCACCTTGGTTGGAGAGTGAGGATGAATTTTTCATAGAATATCACATAAAACGGAGTATCGTCACGCTGTTCGTTCACTCAATGCTTCCATTCGGTATGAAAAAAAACAATACGATGCATACGCACTCTTCTATCTCTTATCTGACGTTTTCCATCACATCTAACGTGTATATATATATATATACATGTGTAAATATTTACTTTTCAGGATATTGCCTGGGTTTGGTGCTGTTCGGTCATGTAGATGCAGCGCAGATGTTTTTTGGGACCGATTACTCTATTATATTTACTCTGTCGGTATGCGCATTGGTCTGCCCAATTTATACATTACAAAAGGTATTTCGATGGTACTCGGACAATTGGAGGACTCATTCCATAGGCAAATCTCTTACGGCATATTGCACCAACAATTCAACGTGGATGTCAGTTGCTTCTGACATCAATAGAGAATATAGAAGGTACTTATCCACTGAAATAATCTACTAATACAAAATCAATTAAGTAATGCACAATTCAACCTATTTTTAATGTGTCATTGAAGGATAGAATCCAGACTAGTTATACATACCAATAGCGTAACGAAGGTAGTCGCGACAGACAACTGGATTATAAAAGTAACTCCTTATAAGCTGCACATAGCCCATCAGAGCGACACCACATTGGTTCTGAACAGAAGCGATACTCATGCAATGTCTCCAGCTACAAGAGGGGAAGTTCAGTATGTGAACATAGAGGTTCGTTCAAATCTCGATACAGTTATATTTTGTTTTTGGCACGATTAGCCCGTTGTTAAAGCGTTCTCTCTGTCTAGGTAACACCAAGAAGACCCGGTACCGAGAAATTTAACATACGACTCAATGCACTGGATTTCAAGGATTTGCAGGATCGAGTGTCTCGTCCAATAACCGTTTTGCCAAACGTAACATTTCACAAAACACTTTTGGACAGATTTATCGATACTTTCAAGGAACAGGTAGCGGAAAATCCTCGGTATCCTATTGAACAAGTACGTAATACTAAAGTATGGTTAAACGATTCGTGATTTGGCAAACTGATATAAAAAAATACAAAAATATATTTAAAAAAATTCGTCAATTCCTAGGAATTGGAGCAATGTGTTGGTTGCATGCAAGCTACATCGAACGTGAAGTTGATAAAACATTGCGGAGATGTGACCATAGATGCGGGTCCAAATGCCTGTGTTATGTGCTACTGCCGTCCCATGTGGTGCATAGAATGCATGGCTAAATGGTTCGAGACACTCCTTTCCCCTGTAACAAGTGATATTGCAACAGTATTACGTTCTTTCCTTAGTTTTATCGTATAAAACTTATTTTCATTTATTCCAGGTTCGCCTCGAGACAAGATGAGAACGCTCCTGAAACTTGGCTCTCGTCCAAGTGTATGTGTCCGGTGTGTCGTGCAAAATTTTGTATTCTCGATGTATCCTACTTGACGACGACGAATCAGTGATGATATCAGCTTGACAAATATTCAACAAGATCATCCTAGTCGCTTACGAATCGAGATTTTAACTAACGCAATCTGTACCTCACAAATAAGAAAATGTTACGAATTATACGGGACGAAGTGAAAAAAGTAAACGAGAGACGTGAGGCAAATGCGAGATCGCACGATTTCCCATAAGCTGAAGCATTCGGCAGCCAGGAATTTTCCAAAAGTTCGATGATACATTACCTGATGAGAGTGAATACTATGATGAAAGAGATTATTAAATATCTTAGACTCGCTAATGGCGCGAATGAAGTTTCAGTGTTCGGTCATTTTATTGAAAGAATATTTCACGTGATTATGAAAACGTTCTAATGTTACCACAAATTGTTCTCGAGTTTCGATCAATCCTGAGAATATCATCCATAAATGTGTAGATCGATGTAATACAATTGAACGCTAAAAAAAAAAAAAATCCGACGAATTTCGATCAATCGGTATCGTGTACTTACAAAAAATAACGTAAATGAGAATTTCTTTGTAGTACACTTAATTCTCTCTAATTGCGATCCTTCTTTACTGTCAACATTTTATACAATACAAAAGCTGTGCAAGTCTACACCACCATGAGCCTTGGGGCAATGTTCATAGCCATGAGTTCCTGGAATAGAAGTTTTGCCGCGTACGGTAATCGGATCTGTGATATTTGTGTCTTGTTTTTACATCCCTTGCACTCAAACGTATTGTTCCGTAAATTGGCTATAGCTATTAAACCGCAAAAGTTGCAGATGTGTATGCGATAAGGATCGGAAACTTCGAAGAGACGCTCGCGGAGAAATTGGGCAGCTCCGTGAGATATCTGACAATCGCGTTCCATCTCTCCGAAACGGAGCCCACCATCTCTGCAAGCCAGAAAAAAAGGTTTTAATTTTACGTGAACCCGATGATCAAGGTGGATTAGCTTTAACAATAAAACTTACCTGGCTCTGCCCTCCATAGGCTGCCTGACAAGGATCTGAACGGGTCCACGAGCTCTGCTGTGGATTTTATCGTCCACCATGTGCTTCAAACGTTGATAGTACGTAGGCCCCAAAAATACCTGAGCGTTGATTTTACGACCGGTGTGGCCGTTGAACATAACTTCATTGCCTCGCAACTGATAGCCGTATTCTTGAAGAAGCGTCGAGATCTTTTGCACGTTTACCGCGTCATTAAATGGTGTAGCGTCACCAATTTCGCCCTTATTCGACGAAACTTTTCCTTGAATACACTCGATTAAATGGCCAATCGTCATACGGGATGGAATGGCGTGAGGATTTATGATTATATCGGGCGTTAAACCTTCGCACGAGAAGGGCATGTCCTCCTGTCTGTACTGAATACCACATGTACCCTTTTGGCCATGACGCGAGGCGAATTTGTCACCGATCTGAGGTATACGAACGCTACGAACGCGAATTTTACAAAATTTGTAACCCTCGCTGTTGAGGGTCAGCATCACTTGATCGACAATACCCGTTTCGCTGTTACGCAGGAACGTGGATGCGTCTCTTTTCGTGAAGCTTTTCGTCGTACTGTCCAACTGTCGACAAGTTTATAATTGTTAAGAATGTGTAACAATTAGCTACGACATTCTTAGTACATTCGATGTGTCGAATGAATGCCCTAAACAATCATTTTAACTCACCTCGTCGTCGGTTTCCGGAAGTGTAATAGTCTTTCCTATAACAACGTCGTCACCGGATACACGGATACCTGGTGCAATAATACCATCGTCGTCGAGCTTATCGTAAATGGCATTGCGCATGCCCTGACACGTTTGTCTCGTTGGCTTCTCGAACTGTTCCTCCTGATCGCCGATTCTTTTTGATTCAGCATCTTTGTACGAACGGTAGAAGACTGAACGGAAGAATCCTCTTTCCACGGCACTTGCGTTAAGAATAACGCTGTCCTCCTGATTGTAGCCCGTGTAGCAGAGAATTGCGACTATGCTGTTTATACCAGCAGGCAATTCACGGAATCTGAGATATTCCATCGATCTCGTAGTGACCAGTGGTTTGTGAGGATAGTAAAGTACATGGGCCAGGGTGTCCATCCGTACATGGAAATTTGTGATGTAAACTCCCATAGCTTGTTTACCCATAGCGCTCTAAAAATGTCGGAAAGTTTCAGTGGGATATTAATTAAATATTTGGCTAATTATACCATCGTAAACTTCAAGCGGGTGAAAAAATGCTTACTTGATACGTGTTCCTGGGACTCTGATTGTGATCGGGAAATGGTATAATGGAGGCGCAAACCCCGAGTATCATAGCCGGATGAATTTCACAATGCGTGTGAGTCGTACAATAGGCAACGTCTTTTTTCATATTCAAATCATCCGGTGACATGGCTATCATGACAGTTTCTTCTTCGAGAGTGTCGATGTACTCAACGACACCACTGCTGACCAATTCTTGCCATCCATCGTTATTGTAGTCGCGCTCTTTGAGCACATCGATGTGACGTTTCTTGAGCAAAAGTTTTTGTCCTTCGACTATCAACAATGGCCTACTGATTCTTCCGGCATCCGTGTATATCCTTATTTCTCGATCTCTGATATCTCTTATCATCGATACCTCGGAAACTATAATGTCCATCTGTCTGCGTAGCTTTCTCAGAGTAGCCATCAGTTGATCCGGATCACGATGAATACCGACCCAACAACCATTTACAAATATCTTTGTAGCGTCTGATATAGCACTCGGTGCTATTTCCTCCAAATTTTCCATCGACCATTCTTCCAAGAACTCGAGAATTGGAGAGGGCTGCGAACCGACGCTTATATAAGCCATTAGAGCGAGGTTTTTTACGAGACCAACAGCAGCACCTTCCGGAGTTTCGGCTGGGCATAACATACCCCAAAGCGTATTATGAAGCTGTCGGGGTTTTGCTAATTTACCGTCACGACCGATCGGTGAATTAACGCGTCGGAGATGCGAAAGAGTCGATGCGAATGTCAATCGGTTCAAGACCTGTGACACACCAGCTCTTGCTTGATGAGCTTTTTTCTGATCGCCCCAGTTTCCTGTGGCCAATGAATATCGCAGACCGTCCGTGATGATCTTTGTCTTTATTGCGAGCTCCAGATTGAAATCCTTTCCACGATCAATGAATTTTTGAGCGTACATACGCACCTCCTTCATGAGATTCTTGAACAAGCCGCGAAAAAGGAATGCAAGCAGAGGTCCGGCGAGATCCAAACGTTTATTGCCATAGTGATCTCGATCGTCGAGCTCTCGACGACCCAGCGATGCTGACAACAATCTATGCACCATGTAACCAAGGAAATAAGCTTTCTTTGTCTCGCAAAAATCACTTATACCCACGTGAGGCAACATCTCTTTCTGGAGAATTTCTCGCGCATATTTAACACGCCTTTCTCTAGTAACACCGGGTCTCGCACCACGCGTACCAATGAAATTCAACGCTACGCTTTGCTCTTGTATCACGAAAGCTTCGTCCAACGAAGGTTTCACCATTTCCATCATTTCTGGATCGTCGAAATCGTAAATAATGTGTTCTAGAATATCGCGATCAGCGACAAAGCCAAGAGCTCGGAATACAATCATTATGGGTATTTCTTGCTTTATGTAGGGGAGAATCGCAATTATACGCTGACCTATAGCAGATTTCTTGATACTCTGTAAGAAGCAATATCAATTGAAATCAAACATTTCATGTATGTAGAAAAATAAAATTTTGCATCAGAAAACATACAGCTCCGCTTTTTGCCATCATGTTGATCCACAGTGTCGATGTTGGACGAGAACTGTGCTCCAAACAAGAACGAATTTCTGCTTTGTACGCATATTTTCCATCTTTCATAGCAAATACATATACTGTGTTTGTTGCCATTTTCTCCTGAGCTATAAGTACCTACATATTAGAAAATCAAAAATTAAGAATAGATTACATGGATCAAAGTTTTAGTTCTACCATTTTATTTTCATGTAACCAAACCTTCTCGGAACCATTGATTATAAAATATCCACCAGGATCCAACGGACATTCGTTCAATTCAGTCAAATCACGATCAGCAAGTTGAGACAGAAGGCAATATTTTGATCTCAACATTATAGGAATTTTACCGATGAAAGTTTTCTGGTGCTGAGTTTCTGCAAGAACATAGAATCAATCTGTGAAACGACACCGAAAGGACTTTTCTATTTATACATCCACGAATAAAATAATTGAACTTACCTAATGGATCTTCGTCTTTGTCTTTTATAATTGTTTTCGTGATATCGACATAAAGCGGTGCGGAATAAGTCAAATTTCTGAGTCTCGCCTCGTTTGGCATCATGGGTGACGGCGCACCATCTTTTTCCCAATGTGTAGGTTTAGAAAGATAGATCTGTTCGAATTTCAACAGATGCCTGAGAGGATTTTCGATCTCTCCCGAGGTATGCTGAGCCTCGGCTTGAAGATCGATTTGCGGTGAATCTTCGACGATTCGTTGGACAGACATTTCGATAAATTCATCAAAGCTGTCGAGCTGCTGTCGGACGAGACCTTTCTCGTCAAAATATGCGTTGATGACGATCCAGCATGCTTCTTGCCACAAATTCGAGGATATCTCCTCGGTATCCTGCTCCTCGTACTCTTCTGATAGGAAAACACAAATTCGCACATTTGTACATTGTTGTAACCCTCAAGAGAGGTTAGAAATGATGAAAACAAATGCTGCGTACATGCGCCGATACAATAGATAATTAAAATTGATCCTCACCATCTTCGGGAACGAACATGCTGGTTTCCTCCTGAGTATCCTTTTGTTAGTTACTGGACGTGTTTGTTTATCCAGCGTTGCAATAAATAACACCGTGCCTCGCCGAAACAAAACACCGGATTATAACCGTTTATGTTTGAAGGCTCGAGCCGCTCGAACTAACGTTTCGCGACATAACGCGACAGTGGTGACCTCTTGTCCTTTTACTGATAAAAAAAATGGCCGCAATTACTTCGATAGGTAGCTCCATCTGCAGCTCAGTACTTGTTGGGACATAAGTAGTGAGCGTAGGGAGGGATAGAAAGTATTCCTACACTTCTGCTTACACACTCCGACACCGGTTCCGTACGACATTCCGATATATTTATATATATTTATTATAAATTGAGTAACAAGAGTTCAGTATCGAGAACGTATACATTGGCACGAAAAAGTATAATTATCAGAACGGAGTGTCATCCCACACATATAAAACTGAAGTTCGGAAAACTTATTAATTAATTGCATAACCTCTTTGAATATCGTCGTATCATTTTAGAACAAAGTGTCTAATAATTGGGACGAAAATGTCTCGATTCCTAGTCAGTGCGTGTCCTCAAGTCAGGAAGCTGGTAAGTAAGATCCGAATGAATTTATAATATATCATTCGTACTAGTGATTCAAAAGCGTAGCCAAAAAATTTATATCTGGTGCTCCATAGGTCGCCGCTGCGGCATCTTCTATGGGAAAGTCGAATGGTTCGACAGCCTTATGGAACGTGCGTAATATTTCAGTCAGCTCCAAACTATTCAGTGGTTGGCCACAGATTCAGAAACCTGCTCCAGAATTCACTGGCACTGCTGTTGTAAATGGAGACTTTAAGGACATCAAACTTTCCGATTACAGAGGAAAATACGTTGTCCTGTTCTTCTATCCTCTAGATTTGTAAGTTATTGTTTAATCACTAAGAAATACCAATTTTGAGTCACTATTTCCTTTTTTTCTTGGAGATGATCGATATTGCGACAAAAAGTAAAGTTTTTTTAAAGCCTCTTGAGTTACATTTCGGCTTACCATATGCCGATATTTCAGTTCAGTTTTAATCTTATAGATCGGTCCAAGAGATATAAAACAAAGTTGCATTTAAATCTTACAGCCTTGTACGATATATCAAATTCTCAGAGTCATTGTACTATTTTTTCCATTGATCGTGGATAACAGTTCTGGCAATGCAAATTAACCATCGATTTGAATTTCAATTCCAGCACTTTTGTCTGTCCCACCGAACTTCTTGCCTTTAGTAAGCAGATAGCCGATTTCAAAGCCTTGAATACTCAAGTTATCGGTGTATCGACTGATTCCCACTTTAGTCATTTAGCGTGGATAAACACACCGCGAAAGCAAGGTGGTCTGGGTGGAGATCTGGGCTACCCATTGCTCAGCGATTTCAACAAAGAGATATCATCGGCCTACAATGTTCTTCTAGAACAGGCGGGTGTCGCGTTACGCGGCCTCTTTATAATTGATAAAGATGGTATACTGCGTCAATTGAGCGTCAATGATTTGCCAGTAGGTCGTAGCGTTGACGAGACGTTGCGCCTTATAAAGGCGTTCCAGTTTGTGGAGAAACACGGCGAGGTATGCCCAGCTAACTGGCAGCCGGAATCCAAAACGATTAAGCCCAATCCCAAAGAGAGCAAGGAATACTTCGAGTCGGTGAATTAATGTCGTATATCAAGATAATAACGTATATCTATAAATATTGATGGAACGGAAATGTATGTGATAACACCATTCGAAACACGAAAAGAGGATTTCCTAAAAGAGGACGAAGAAGAAAGAAACATTTACGCATTTAATATCTTTCCTCGCAGCTCATCCTCTATCCTGATAGCTTTCCACGCGCCCTATCTTCTAATTGATCGATCGCAATCAACGTACAAACGAGAACGACAAAGTACGAGCCTCCAGGCGAATAGTTCTCATTTCGTCGGACACGTGGCGATACAACATTTGTATCGCTGCCGTTTTCAAATGAGCGTACGTGCTATTACGTTCAATACATATTCGCACGCACTCGTCACAGTGGTTTATTGAACGTCGGGAGAACGGGTGTTCGACCGACGAGCAATTTGCAACGCCGGAACCGCGATCTGTACTTCCGCCAGTTTTCGCTGGCACGCGCACGTGCGTATACTCCGGATTATATATGGCTTGTGCACACGTTACGTACTTGGAGTTTTCCCGCAGGATCGAGAATGATGGGGGGGGGGGGGGACGTTTGGTAGTGGTCCCCGGTCCTTGTTCGGTTCAATCAGACGCAAAGGGCACGAGGGCCGTACAACTGAATGGTTGGTAGGTGGGGAGCCGGCGAGGATCTGCCTTCGTAGTTGGAATCGCGGCAAGAAATGCGAGGGAGCAATCTCATGCTGGTTGATTTGATTCTTTGTGGCGATGGGAGCAATAGCGGATCGAGTCAACGAAAGACCGCGTTCACGGATTATCCTTACCGTCTCTCTTTCCTCTACGGAATCTTTGACGAACCAATATATATATACCTATATAAAAGTACATAACGTATACAGCAAACACTAACTCGTCAAAGTGCTCCGATGAAAGTCTTATCGGAACTCTCCGTTTTCACTTTAATGAGAACGTATTATATCGTCGGAAGTATTGAGTATAATCAATGGCGATAGGACTCGCGATACGACTTTGTACTGTGAGGAAAAATCGATAAGCGGTGTATGAACGGATTTTTTTTCCAACTCCCATCGGGGGAATACTTTTCAAGTTTCATTACATAAGAAAATATAAATTTAATATAAATTTTAAACTTATCGACATGGAACTTTATTATCGAACTTTAATTACCCATCGTATATTGTGTTATAACGCATGTTGCGAACAAAAATTTAAGCTTATTTTGCGTCTTTAGACGTTAAAAGAAATAGACTGTATTTATCTTGAAACGAACGTCTAATGTCGCATAAAGTTTTATCGATAACTTTACGTGACATCTTTGAAAGTAGGTAATACAATAAAATGGGATATTATTTATCGATAGACCTTGGGGGGATTAACGAATAATTACAAGGAGAAGTAGATAGGCCTGCTGTATAATGGTGCATGATTAATACCCCGAACTATGCATGTGCGACGTTGGTGGTTGAAATGAGAAAGTTGTAAATACCCCACCGGTCAAAATTCTTGACACCAAAGGGAGTTCTTTTATGTATCGTACAGTAGTATAGATAAGTATGTATACATAAAGCGTGAATGCGGTAAATGTCGTTCCTCGTTTCTCGCCAAAAGCACTCGTGATCAATTTGCCAACGAAAGAGGGAGAAAATGTACGAATAGGGAAGGGGGGGGGGGGGTACTGAGGGCATAAGGTGGAGAGAGACGAAGCGAGAGAATAAGAGCGAGTCTCGAGCACCAAAGGGGATGAAGAGATGGTAGGGAGCTTATTATTTCTCAGAGAAAAAGATGTATGTATGCCTGTGTGTGTGTATGTATAACGGAGTGAGAAAGATAGACCAGGGAACGTTGGCGGTAACGCCCCAAAGTAAGGGATAAAGTAACCGGAGATGAGCGATGGTAAAGAGCGAGAGAGCGAGAAGAAAATGAGAGAAGGATGATGCTCGGTTGGTTGGGGGAAAACTGAAAAGCGACGCCAGAGATAAACGGCTCATCCTCTTTCCTATCCCACCAAATCCAATCCTGTCGCCGTCGTCGTCGTCGTTCCGCGTATGGAAGTCTCTCAGGACTAATCATATTCGAAGCACCGCACCGTTTCAACCCTCCTTCTCGTCGCTCTATATACCTCGTTTTTACGTGCACCAAGGGCAGAGGTAGAAAACGAGAGGGAGAAAGAGAGAGAGTCTTGCCGTGCTTTCTTCCTATCATGATACTTCTTTTGAGAAAGAAATTGCGTCTCTCTATAAGCCTTCGTTGAAGGTTCTATGCTCTAATAAATATATACCCTTCGAGGATCTTTTTTCCTTTTTCTTTTTCTTTATCTTACCTTATACCATTGACTCCATTATTGCGGGGACACGAGCATTAAAAAAGGATTTTCATACAAATCCTGTTAACATCCCAGAAGGATAAGACGATATATATTTTGTTTTCACCGGATTGTTTCGGATATGAAAACTTTTCTCGCCGTAGAGTTGGAAAAATTGATGCTGAAGAGCGATACCTTTTTCCTTGGGTCGTGCCGGGCATTGGGGCAGACGTTACATCCTTCGTCTCTAAAATATACTTTAGCGCCACGCTCGCATCATCTCTTCGCGAGAATATGTTGAGTTTGATGGTATATCATCCTGATGTGAAAGCTCGTAGTAGATTCGAGGGAATACGTGGCTGCGAATATGGTACGTCTGCATCTTTTATACGAATGAGAAGAGAGAAAAGAGAGGCCGAGGAGACGAGCATATGTACGTTGGATCCTACGTAGGCGAGGAAAGAGCATTTTGACACCATTCTCGTAATTGTGTCGCAGTCACTCGGATGACGAATGGAGGAAAATCGTGCGTCACTTTTTTGTGTCACCTGTGAAACAATGCAGAAATCTGTGTACACCCACATCGTTCCTACCCTTACACATTTTGTAATATTAAAAAAAATAAAAATATTAATCATATTTACACTTTAATCGGAATTATAATATTAACACTAACGTTAATTTCCTGTGATTTCTAAATATGAAAAATAATATTAATTGGCTGTTGACAACTGTTTGAGACTCTTTGATCTCCTGTCGCTGTTGATTACGGTACAAACGTTAGAAATTAAAACGAAAGGAGGCAAAGAAGGAAGAAAAAATGTTTCGATTGAGGATCGTTCGTGGGACAACGGGGTAAAAGAAACGGCAACGACGACGACGGCGACGAGGACAAGGGCGTGGAATAAGACCGAGAAAAAGGAAGACACTGTACACACCACTTTCGAGGGAAAGGAGTGTGAGAGGAAAATGAGTCGTTGCTGGTGCACCGTACGACTTTTGAAAGAAATACTGCCTTGAAGAAGGAAAAGACAGTACTGTCGAGGCTGCGTTAGTTCCGTTGGGCGGTTGGAGTGAGTGTGCATCCATCCATACCCATTCTGGGGTGAGCCCGAGAGAGGAGTGAGTCTCTCGGCTACTACTGGGAGCTTTGATTACTTGTTTTAATCTTCCGACTGGCGGGCGAGCATCTGTCACTCAAAATCCGTAATTGCGAGCCACCCTTTTGCCCGTCTATGATGCGAACAGTGCAAATCCACCTCCTTCGTCATAAAACCTAACCCCTACTCGTGTAGTGCTATAGCGCGCAAACACAGTAGAACCGTCGTATCCCGTTTCTCGTGCCGTCTGGCTCGTCTGGCTCGTTGCGCGTCTCTCATCATTGCCTCCTTACAGTAGTTAACGGCAATGGTAGACGAGGCACGGTGTATTCGCTCACGTTTGACGCTTTCGTGTTTCACGTCTCATCTACAACGACGGATAACCATCGGAACGTAGGTCTCTCTAAAAGGGAGGACGAATTCGGAAGAGGTTGGTATCGTAGGGAACGGAGCGAGTGCGTAAAGCTACCACACGAGCGTGAGCGCCACCCGTCACCATTAGATGGCGCGATGAACAACCGATGAGGCTGCTCCGCTCCAACGAGTCGGGATTACTCGGCTCGACAACCGAATATTCTTGGTTAATGACGCTCTTCGACACCAAAGACCTGATTATAACAAATTAGACGACGCGTTACTACTCGAGGCTGTGATAGAAAACCGATATAAACGCGGGTTACTGCACAATTAGGCGCTTGACATTTTCTGAAGTTCTTATTAATTATAAGTAGCTTAATATACTAAAGATCGTGAGATTAGTGTGTAACAGAGCAGTAAGTAAACATACCGTTCTAGTTTTCGAGTGAATTCCGAATGTATTTGCATATACACGTTAAGCTTATGATACCGCCAGCTAGTGAAAACAAGCAACGAGTGACTTTCTTTTCGAAAAGCAAAGGGATAATAAAAAAAAGAACGAGGCACCACCGAGATACAGTGAACATCGAGAAGCATGTAAAGCCAAGAGTGAGCGGACGAATGAGTGAGATGGGAAGGAAATTAAACGAACGCCCACAACGTCCGAATGGGACGAGAGAACGAGGGGTGTTATCTCTCTTTCTCTATTGCACGGCAGCCTATCCACTTATATCGAACGAATGAGAGTAGATAGAGCCCGAGTACTGATGGAACGAGCTGGCGTGCCCTCTTTCTCTCTCTCGCGCCCTTTTCACTTCTCTGTGATGTCCGCTCAGCGCGGTGGTCATCAGATCGATGAAAAGAGATTCGCGACACGCCACTCCACCAGGCCACACGACAAGGCATCAGTAGGCCGCGACTTGGCTGACTGCTATATCGGTTCTGTAGTAATCCCTCACAATCAACTCTTTCCCTCTCTCTCTCTCTCTCTCTCTCTCACGCGCAACACGTACACACAGACACACTCTTTCCGTCTCTCAATGCCCAAGTTTCGCTTACGATGAAAGAGTCCGAGGGTGAGCTATACTCGAGATTGGCGTGTGTCTGCTGTACGCTGTAGTTGCACGAGTTGGTATTTCTTGTCTCTGGGAAAGCGTAGAGTGCGATAGTTTTCGAGATCGTTCTAGATTGTCCCTCTTATCCTCCTGTTTCAAACTCATTGTCGTTAAGCTCCTACACTCTACTGACGGAGTTTGATTTCAGGGTAAACAAGAGAAGCGTCGAAGCATCGCGAAACTACGACACCCGATTCGCTTTTCGAATCTTGAAGAGGCAGCAGTGGCACAGGCGACGTGCGCTTCGAAAATTTAGTCAGCGATCATACGAGCACTAAACAACCGATCAGGTTAACAATTGGCAGGTACATAGAGAATTGTGGCAAAAAGTGGCTCTTGGTATTTTTTTCCGAAATTTTGAAAATAGTGTTGCAGGCGACGACCGATTCGAAAACGCCATCCGTACGTACTCCGGCACTCAGCGTTAAAGTTTTGAGGGTATCTAGAGAATTATGGTAAAAATTGTGAAAAAATTAAGAGCCACTTTTTCGGCAAACAGATCGTTTGTTTAGTGCTCGTATAATTGCTGATCAAATTTTCGAAGCGCACGTTGCCTGTAACACTGCCTCTTAAGAGATTCCACGAATTCATAATCGTTATCGTGCAACACGAACTTTCACGACGCTTCACGAGTCGTTATGAAATCATTTTTCTACGTACATTAAATGTACTTTAATTCTCGGGGGAATTCCAATCTCGGACTACCGAAATAAACGATTCTTCTCTTGGTCTCTTTTATTATTACCAAGGAAGACTCTCGCGGACGTCCCTCGATGAATCGTCTGGATCGTTTAGCCACACGATTCTTCGTACGATATCCAATCTCGATCTTTCATTACTCGGTAGTTCGCACAGTGTACAATACGTTATCGAGATCGGATCGAGGGTTCTTGCAAGTATTCTCACATGATTCAGCGAGCCACGCTAATTGTCGTGAACGATCAGAGTCATTCGTTCGACACTACGGGGACAACAGATGCATCGTAAGCTCTCATACCCCATACGTCTTTTATACGTATGTATTGGAGTAACCCGCGACTACTAAAAGAGCTTTAGGTTGTTCAGTACACCATAACTGCGGTAGTCTGTTATAATCAAGACAGTCGTATGTATAGCGAGTAAAGATGGGGGCGAGGAGAGAGAGAGAGAGAATGAGAGAAAGAGAGAAAGAGAGAAAGAGGGTCATAGTGTCAGGGGGTGCCGAACTGTCTCCAGGGATTATTTTCAGTCGATTATCCGCAGAGTACAGTGCGGGGGTCAACGAAGTATTCTCCTGCTCACTTTCTCCTTGTTCCATCTCGCTCCTGTTCTCGGTCGCTCCTTTACCAGCCGCTATTAGAGATATCCGCACACAGATATAAGAGTTTTCCCGTGCGTGACGAGTCTATTAGATGTGAGACAGACAGATAGATTCGAGAGAGGGAGAGAGAGACGGCTATAAAGAGAATTGTAGGATAAAGCGATGGAAGAAAGAGACAACGAGACACGGTAGTATAGAGAAAAAAAAGAGAAGAAGAAAGAGCTGGGCCGCAGGGAGTAGAATTGTAATCGGTGCTCGCACTCACGCTACGTTGACGCACACTTATACAAACGGAGAACCGTAGTACACGAAGAGTGCGTTACCGTTTCCTACGTCGACGCTTTTGCACATGCACGGGCTTTAGCGCGTGCTTTCTCGCTGGAGAGTCCTGTGCGGATAACCGTCGATTGGGCCGGGGAATTCCCAGAGGCGAGCAGGGCGCGTCCCCGCGCAACGTACACCAGTTCTACCAACTCGACGCACACAACATTTCTTTCACTCTGTTCTCTTTCACGTTTTTTTTTCTCGCTGGTGCATTTTCCATTCGGCCGCAGCGTCATTATCGGCTCACTCTCAGTTCTTTTGCTGTCTCTTTCTCTCTTTCTCTCTCTCTCTCTGTCTCTGTCTCTGTCTCTGTCTCTCTTCGACTATCTCCCGCCCTCCCGCTCCTTTTTTCTACCAATCTCTGTTTAGACGAGTAAAAAAAGGAGAAAAAAGAGACGTACCGGCGCATAATGCGCGTTCGATTCGCGCTGTCTCTGAGCCCTCTGGCTCATTTGCCGCCCTCTCTCACTCTCTCTCTCTCTCTCTGTCTTTCTCTCTGTCTCGTAATTATTATTGGGCCCTTTTGTATCACCGTGGTCTTTCGGCGAATTGATCATTATTGATATTCCGCAAAACTACCATGAACAAAGAGCGTTCCTTTCCTAGAGGGTGAAAGCAAATAATACATTGCTACAAATTTAAATCGCGTATCCCGAAAAGTTATGTCTGGACATTTCGTTTTCGATGATTGCGACGATCGATTGCTTGATCGCTCGCCCCCCTCCCTTTCTCTGAATTCATGGAGAAAACAACCAACGTGTAGAAGAATGCCTATGCAAGAGTTGTCGTAATAAAATTATTCCCCGCGGTTTTCCGATCCGCCGATTATTTAATTCCGCTAATTTCGATCAGGGCCGTCGATGGCCGTGCGCGATATTTAGCGTAGAGGTAGGTTGGGCAAGACGGGGTAGCTAATTTACTCTTATTTACTCTTATTTAGTCAATTTGTTATCCGTCTTGAATAGTCACATGGAATTAAGAACGTCTAATCATTGCACTCGTCATAAAATAATAATGTATAGAAAATTAGCGATCGCCCCATCTTACCCGATGGGTCGGGTAAGATGGGGTATACTCATTTTCCTGATCTAAAAACGACAAAACACACAAATATGAGTTGTTTCCTCACCCTTGTCATCAATACTTGAGCAGCTACAATGTGCCCACTCAAAACATGGCGAACACACGATTCAACCTTCATCGGAGTCCAAGTTTTACCAATATCCATCTCTTTAGAAGACGACTTTCTAGTAGTTTTCTTTACTTTAAATTTTATAATTATATACCATCCTAAAACAATACTATATAAAATAAATAATTATAACCACTGTGTCGGGAAAGATGCATACCCCATCTTACCCGCCGATGAGTTTTTAAATTTAAAATCAAATATAAACTTTACAAGGAATATGTTATTAAAAACCAAGTTTTTACCTCCTACTGCAATCTTCTGTTTATAAGATTCCCCTAAGTGCCACAGAATTCACGCTTTTTCCAATAATAAAAACATTTGACTGGCGATTATGTCAACACTCGCACAGCTGATCACTGTCATGTCGACGAGTAATTAGGCGCCGCAATTAACTTGATCGGTTGATTTGAACCACGTGATTAGACCAGTACCCCGTGTTGCCCACCACCCCGTCTTGCCCGGCCTTCCCCTACGTATGTGCCAGATCGCAAGGTAAAAGTAATACGATGTTTCGGCGAATTTATAATTACCAGTGACATGCAACGAGTAGTATTGAAGATGGGGTACGTACTTGTGGCGACCTCGGTCATTAGTCGCTGATTTCGTCACTCGTGTACATTGCAGGACAAACTCTACACCGTCGAACAATAAATGGATGGAGCAAAGTTGCACACATACACATACAGAGTAGCCAATAATATACTTATGCATATCTATTATAGCAATGCTATGATGGTGTCCTGTTAGCACATTACCCGTGCTCCTCTCTCTCTCTCTCTTTCTCTCTCTCGCTCTCTCTTTCCTCCGGTATCGGAGTTGCTGATTTTTTTTTGAGGAACGACGAAGCGAGCGTTGCACGGTGTCGGCCCGCGGGCGAGTGCTGCTTCGTTAATTAATCTCCAGCAGCAACGATGCGCGCCGCTGACGAGAGTACGCTCATAACGCTAGTCCCTCATCATCCCTCGATTCGCACATACGCCATATTCACGCACACGCGCGAATCCACGGCTCAAAGGAACCCTTTTTTCGCTCAGGCCCCATCCATTTATCGGCAGACGTACACTCGCGCGTTTTCTCTCTCTCTCTCTCTCTCTCTCTCTCTCTCTCTCTCTCTCTCTGTCTCGCTCGCTCGTACGCAAAAGCTCTTTCATTCGATCATTCTAGCTCGTTTTCTCACCGCGCCGATGAAGCACCGACGTCGAACGCCCACGTTCGACGAAACAATAGAAACCGTGGCGGTCATAATTTCGTACGTACATCGCCCATTGAGCGTCCTATCGAATGGGTAATTTCCTCCATCGCTCGTTTCTTTTAATGTCTGGTGCCCGACCTTTTTTTTGTTCTCCCTGTCTGCGGATTTCCGCTTTTGGATATAGCGATTTTGTTCCGTCCCACTTTTTCTTTTTTTACCGTATCGGCGTTTCGCCGGTGGGGGGATCGCGTTATCGAAATGTTCGCGAAAATTGCTGCTTATGATATTCATGAGACGCGTCGAGTGTTAAAAGTTCGACGTTTGGGGGGTTGGAGTCCATAAAATATTTTAAATAGTTAAATATTTTAAATAGAACAATGAATCTCCTTGTTATAAAAGTCCGTATAGAGATTGGGCCACGTTTTATAAATTCGCCGTTAATCATCGTGCGATAATACATGAAAATGGCGGAGTAAAATTTTCAGTGTCCGGTAGTCAGATCGGAATTACTCGAAGTAGCATAATATAGTACTTTCGCGTATGAACATATATCCTCGCTTGGCGATAAAACTTTTATACGTCCGGAAAAAGTTAGGTCGGAAATAAAATACAATGAATTATTTTTTAAGTTACATTTCAATCCGTTATACACGCGTTACGTACGAGCCGTTATTAAAAAATTTCAAGCCTTTGAGTAGTCGTCCGATTTTATTTCTACACGATGCAACTTTCCTCGTAAACCGACGTTGATTTTTATTCCTCGGTTAGGTTTAAAAAAAACATTGGGCTTTATCCGCGTATAAGAAAAATCCATCGTGTCGGGTCAATTCGAGAAAACTCCGCCGAACGAAATGCACGATGCTGGTCCCCGCTTCGACTTTCTTTTGTAGAGTAGTTGGGGGTGGGGCTTTTTTTACTCGACAATATCAATAGTGTAAAAATTTTAGCGCTCGGCGAACGGTAGAAAAAAAATCTCGCGAGTGCTGGACGCGCCCGTGTGCCTCGACGAAAAATGGTTATTACGACGATTTCGCATGAAATATGTGGAAGCGAAAAAAAAAAAACTTCTGCTTTTACGGAAAATGTATATTCTCGCTTCGAATCTCTCGTTCACCCCCGCACGCGGAATACAGAGAAGAGAGCGTTGCCGTACAAAAAAATACGCTTTTCTGTTACGTGATGAATTATTTTTGTTACTCTGCCCGGCCTGGAGAGCGTGATAAAGGACCGACGAGAGAGAGAGAGATAGAGAGAGAAAGAGGGGGAGGGGATGGAGAGAGAGGAAGCGAGCGATGGGGAGGCAAACGAAATATTCTATATATATATACACAGCACTTTGCGTTCAAAAAAATATTTAAAGAAGAATCTCCGTACAATACGAAGTACGAATATACGATATCTCGATATATCGTGATTCGTGCGCCATCTAGCGGGCGCTCTTTGCACTTCGGTCCTCCGCATATACGTGTACATGCATTTATCTACGTGTACACAATAAAGCCATTTACTATAGGTATACGTATGTGGTACATGGGTAGTGTAGGTATTAATCGTAAGTCACGACGCTCTCGCCAGAGTTTTCAATGAAAGTATGAAAACGTAGAGCGCGACGCTTCTCTACACTCTATATTCTCCGGTTTCTCATAGTGAAATACAGGAAAATATAGATGTACTGATAGTATATAGGCATGTAAATCCACAACTTTGGCTTTTGCGAATTGTGAGCCGGTGCTCGCCCTTTATCTCCTCGCGACTATCTCGTCCAGAGGGATGAAGCGAGCGAGCGATTCGCAAGTGGAGAGGTGGGGAGAAAAAGGGATGGTTGTAGACTACGTACCTTGTGCGATATACATATATGGGATATTCGATGTCGGATCCACCTAAATCTTGGGACCTTTCAAATGTCATCAGTAATTTTTCCCTGTCTCATCTGTAACGTGTCGTTTCTTCGTTAGATTTTGCGATTTTCTTAAGCTTCGTCGTACGAAACGGACAGTTAATAAAAATTATCGTAATATCTCGTCGATATTTTGGAAATTAGAAAATCTGAAGAAAAACGTATTCGTTTTTCAAGATGTATTTGGGTCGAAGGAGAAAAATTATGAATCGAATTTGAAATATTGTCGCGATGATTTTGATCGATTCGACATGGAACGGCCGGTGTACGCGAGCAACCAACAGCAATGCGTTTCTACCAGATCGAATTGCTTTCGAGCAGACGGTCGTGAGATGTGAAATGTGTGTATATTCATACGTGTACGATATTTCGTATTATACAGTATATAGTATAAACCTTCGGTGAAGAGAGAATAACGGAGGCGAGCAAAGCGAGCATAGAGGATATTCCACACGGGACACACGTTCGCCCGCTCTGCTCTCCAGTCTCTACGTAGACCGGAACGTATATATATATATATATATATATATATATGTATATATATATATAGGGGTGTATATAGAAAGAGAGGCACACGATGTGTAGAGGGTGGGGGCACAGCAGCAGCAGCAGCAGCAGCATCAGCAATAGCGGAGCAACAGCACGGCATAAAAGAGCAAGTGAAAAGGGAGCCTCTTTTTAATCTAGCGACGATTCGCCAACCCGCTCTCCTCCCGTCTCCTTTCATAGTTATGTGCTTAATGCTTATACCCATTGACTCCCTCTATTCCATCTTCGTTTCTCATTTTTTTTTTCCTTTCGATCTCCACTTTCTCCACACTGTGAACACCCTCTACCTCGTAGGGGATGAGCATAGTATATATATGTACATATATATCTATATATGAGTTGAAACGGGTGAAATTGAAGGGAAATTGGTCGACCACCTCGTATTTCATTCGAATTCGAGTGAGTCGTATGGTTTGTAATGACAAATTCATCGCTCTTGGGACGTGCCAAATTTTGTTCTTGAAAATATAATCCGAGGTCAACGTTTTGGTCCAAAAATATTTCATCGATCATCGAAATTCACTATTGTTTCGTTTACAAATGCTTTATAATGCATCGTTTACAAATGCTTTGTAAACGATAAACCAAACTTTATATTCCCTTGTTTTTATTCAGCGATCAAAATTGTTTAACCACTCGACGACTAGTTATGACTATCTTTCGAAGATAGTCATAACTAGAGAATTTTTTAACCAATCAAACGCAGTGACAGATAAATTCAGTAGTTTTCCGAATCCTTCCACGACCATGATTTTTACTCTTGACCGCTTCTTCTTTTTTGTCTAACAAAATAGTCTTCTTGCATCTTTCAATCGGACGAGTCTTCGCAAAAATCTTCAAACTGACGAATCTTATAGTTTCAGTCAGTCTTTCAAGTTTCATATTTCAATCACTAACAAACAGTAATATACGACAGAGTCTGCGCAGTCCAAGCATTCTGGTCGCGTGTAATTCAAGTTCTCAGCCTTTCTTCTATCATTTAAGACATTACAGTCTGTATAAATTTGTGAATATAATTGCGTTTTATCAAAGATTGTGTTTCTCAAAAATATCGCATTCTTATTCTCAGCTTGTCGCAATTTGTCGATCGAATGGCGGAAAAAGGTGGATACCACTTTTTTCGGCATTTTGCCGGCAAATTACTCATCTAATTGTAAGTATTCAAAAACACCGCGTATCAGCGTGGGGGAGTGCCACTGAAACGCATCGACCACCACGTGCTTATAGCCGCTATAAAATTCTATATGGTAGATAATAGATATAGATATAGTGTAGATTAGAGTAACGTATAACACATAGTGGCGAGAAATGGTAAACGACGGCTTAACGTGCGTTGCGGCAGTGAACGAGAGCGCTTCTTGGTGCGACGCGAGGGACCACCCCTGTGGCGAAGTACGAGCGAAGGAAGAATACAAAAAAACCATACTTCGAAGCCCCCTTGTACCGTCATCAAAAGCCATGCTGCGTAGCCTGGATAGAGATAGATTTACCAAAAAATATATTCCATTAGACTAATTGTGTGTCGGGTGAAAGAGAGAAAGTACGATAGAGCCCTCGGGGTAAATTCGAGAAGCTCACGTTAGGTAACTGACGTACGCTCTGTGTTGAGTTAAAAAACGATCACGTGGCAATTAACGCGGGTACGGATAACAATTCGTCCTTTTTTTCTTCCTCTCTTTCTCTCTCTCTCTGTCTCTCTCGTCACTATTCCGTTTGTCGTGTACACAAGGTAAGTCGTATTAAGTCAGACACGTTGGATTATAAACGGAGACTTATCGTGCGAGATAACAGTCAAAGATCTCTCCACGCCCCTTATCACTACCCACGGAGATAAATTTTAACGAAAATTATTCCATTAGAGTAATTATATTTTGTGAGTTTGTTGCGTGTGTGAATGTTGAAGCTGGGCATAGGTATATAACGACTGCGGCGACGAAACGATCACGACGCGATAATGGCTATCATTAGACTAGGGGTGAGAGAGAGAGAGAGAGAAAGAACGCGAAAAAGAGAGGGACATATGGATTATATCTAATGTAAGTGAGAGCGCCTGACCGATGAGTATTATATCATCCCTTTGAAAAGTTATATGCACGAACAAGAAGCACCCCTGAACGTCATCTGTTCTATGACCAACGTATCGGTAAGTCACGAGTACCATAATACTCTATACTTGCAGTATAACACTCGACTTTATCTCAATCCATCCCCTCGTAGATAAATGGCCAATATAACAGAGTCAGCTGTTGTATAGCGGTGATGATTGTTTTTCACGGCGAAAGGAGGGTGATTGTCGACGATTAATTGTTAATGTTCGTGCAAACTTACTCGATTCTTACGACCTTGATAAAATAATAAATCTTAAATCGAAGCACGATCGAATGAAAGCACGCATGAAAAATGAATTTGTACGATCAAAAAGAAAAACTTGACTCGCATATTTCTATTTCCGTCTTCGAATCGCCAAAGGCATTTTATTTCAAGGTCTATTATTCTTTAACGTTTTTTTTCTTCTTTCTTTCGAGGAGAGGACCAAACAAGTATTCGTCACGTTATTAGGCAATTTTTCTCGCGGGCATTCGACAAACATACGAGTAACACGATCATTATCTTGCGTATATAGTACAGGGTGAGTGAAAGAGAGAACGTAAGGGGAGAACAGAGTAAAAATAGTGAGATATGTATGTGTTTGTGTGCATATGAACATAGTCGTTCGAGGGTGTGGGTAACAGGCTTCAGGGCCCCATTGTCATCCCCTTTACGCGTTAAATTACTCCGGGGCATATATATACATAAGTATATAGATATATATATATATATATAGAAGTAGGAAGTGTAGGGCGGAGCAGTAACGCGTCAAGAAGAACGAGCACGAGTGAGAGAGACATAGAGCTGGCAATTCGACTCCAGATTGCCGGGGCGACAATATGGTCGTTCTCTCTCTCTCTCTCTCTCTCTCTCTCTCTCTCTCTCTCTCTCACTCACACACACACACTCGCCAAACCCGACAAACTTTCGATCCTCTCGTAGGCCACAACGCACGATAGGGCCATATACGCGGACGAGAAAATTCGATACCTGCTGGAAGGCCTATGGCTCGTTACTCTGCATGGTCCGGCTTTACGAATCGATGAAATCTCTTTCCTATGCGTATGCGGATGTCAACGAGAGGGTGGATAAAACGTCTGAACGGTGTACACTTTATACACTTGGTAATCTAGTATGCAACTTTTATATTTTAGGTGGTAACTGAAGTGTAAAAATCTCTCACTTATAACAGTTCGTGATTCTTATAGGAAAAATCACGACTGTGACATTTATTTATGCTCGGAAGATAACGAGAAAACAAAGGCATCGAAGAAAAATAGCGCGGGTTGTAATATATGGAGAAGGAAGATCTATTGGTAAATCAAACTTCGAAACTCTGCAATAAATGAGGGAGTAATTCTCCAGGAAAACAAAATTCGACGTTGGTGCTTGTATAATCTAATAATCAAAGAGCAGTTTGGCATCTTCGTCGCTTTGAATTTTATGCACTATTAATTCTTACTGGGGGGGATATTATCCAAGATTCTTGGCGATAAGCCCAAAGAATGCTTAATTCAATTATCGATACACGCAGAGGATAAATTTGTGAACATTGTTGAGAGCGATTTGAAAATAGTTACGGACCAAGTTAATTCTGGATCTTGCTTGATGAAAATATTTGGCTTTTTATCAGCATTACGTAGCATAAATTACGGTGTACGAGAGAATTATGAAATAATAAACTATTGTAATAAGATTCTCTCTGTCCTAGCGAATTTAATAACAGATTTGATAAAGCCATTCGCAGTGTGAAATTTCGGAAATCTTGGTGATCGCGTGAAACGCGTTCTCGTGACGAGTTGTGACGGCGCGTGACGTGGTTGAACGTGTCGAGCGACGATTATTCGTGTTACACTATAATATAACTACGATATTAAGTTACAAACTATCGAGACTTTGGTAGAACAAATCGCACTCACCTTTAACTCGATCTATCGCACTGATTTCCTCGACAAAACGTGACGTACCAAACTGAATTTTGTTTGCCGAGGCTGGAGCGAAGATCACCGTCCTGTGACAATCGTTTCCTCTTGTCTCCAGCGATATTCGTACCTATGTGAAGTGTCCTGAGTCAGTGTTGGGTTATATCGAGCATATACATTACGCGTGAATGTTTTTCGCCTCGATTCATTCAACGGTATATCGGAAACAAGGGCGAAATCGTATTTTGTGTGTTTGCCCAAATCCCAGAGGCACGTACGTGCCTCGGTAAAGAATAGAGCCCGCGTGGAGGACATATTGTCAGGGAGGCTGGGTATCAGAGGCTACGTCAACAGTGGCGACATCGGGGACCGACGCGGCGGCGCACAGAGTTACGTTCATCCATGGCGGGAAAAAAATAAAATGATAATATAGATAGAAGAGATGGATGAAGTATAAAAAGCGTGCGAAAGACGAGAAAAAGAGGCACGATATATTGACATACATGCGTTGGAATATATGGAATGAGAGGGAGAAAGAGAGAGAGAGAGAACCGGAGAGAAAGATAGAGAGAGAGAGAGGGAGAGAAAGAGAGGAAGAGCGAGTGCGAAAAAATAGTGTGAGAAGAGTACGAAGCAGCAGCCGAGGCCGCCGTTTGGATGAAAGACTCGGGCGTTCAGAGATCAGAGGCGAAAGAGCGAAGGTGCGATGGCGCGCGACGAGGTGTGAGAACGATGATTGAAGTGCATGTACTTACGTGTCCCGCGTACTTACTCAGCCTCGAATTCAAGCTGCGAGAGATGGAGAAACAGAGGTTTGGTTGAGATAGCGAGAACGAGGGGTAGGAAAGAAAGAAAGAGAGAGAATGTAGAGCGTGGACTTTGTTGGATTTTTTTTCTCGCTCGTCGTTGATGTTGCTGCATGATGCTTCTCTGGTATTGCAAAGCTCACGGTGCATTGTCGTTCATTCCCTCGTGGTCTCGCGGGCTCGCGTATACCTACTGTATTAAGCTCTCTGAACGAGCGACTCTATAGTATAATATTTCACGACTGCGGAGAACCGTATAGGTAAAGCTCTTTTTCTCTCCCAGTCCGCTGTCGCAACTCTTTCGCATTCTCCTACGTACATACCACTGTGTACATATCTATGTACGTATCCCGTACCCCTGACGTCCACGAAACTCATAAGCGCTTTTCGTGCCGAGTCGCGTCGAGAGAGAAAGAGAGAAGGAAATTGAAACGAGAGAATGTCGAGCATCGTCGAGAGATATGGTTGGTTGGAATTCGCTCTCAGAACGACGACGACGACGACGACGACCGCGACGACGATGACGACGACGACGACGACGCCGATGAGGAGAAAGCGCTCAGCCTGATTGCGTGGGGTAAAAGGACTTGAAAAAGTTACGTACCGAACACACGCGGAGACCGCGAAGCGAGTGCGAGGTTCCTACACGGGATACCACAGTTGAGATTGCGATATATCGCTCGAGCTGTGAGCGCCTTTTCCCTGGTGGATATTTCAGAATCTCTTTTTTTCTCTTTCTCTGTCACTCACTGTCTCGATAACCCTGGGAACGCGAAGATGAGAGCTAAAAAGAACAAAAAACAGAGAGATACTGTAGGAAAAGACGATAGAGATTTCGCGATTGATCCTCGCGTTCTCGAATTTATACGAATATAAAAGAGGGACAATGAAGAAATGTGAAAGAAAGATTTAGATTGATGTACGAGAAACGGAAGTACGATATTGGTACGATCAGTAGCCAATGTGAATAATTACCCGAGAAACAAAAGTAATTGGGTTTCCTGACGTTTCTTCAGGGTCGAATCAGGCATGAATAAGGCGTGCCTCATTCAGCTCGCCAGATTTCAGCCGGATAGCGCCCGAATAAGATATTTCGCGATTGTTCGATTTCGAGAATCGCTAAATTGATGAAAAAAACGTTCAAAATAGTTTTCTCGTCGACTATTGATTTTTTGCAAAAATTAATGAAGGTTTCGTGTTCAGGGATCTAAAAATGTCGATATATACGGAATTTGGTTTTCTTGACCATTTTCCCTAAAAAAATGGTTATACCTGGAATATCCATAAGTTTTTTGAAATATGATCCGACGAATGTGCTCTGCGTGCATTCTATTCCCAACCTTTCAAGCTCTAAAATATAACTGGATTCGATAAACTGCGATTTTTCAATAATTTATTATCGATTTTTGCGAATTTTTCGGTTTTCTTTGTCATTTTTTCGCATTTGTCAAACTTCTTTTATGGCTGCTCTATTTCAGTTATCTCGGTGAATTCCACGCCATTATCTGATCCATACCCAGCCCTGACCCGGCTGATATCAGGGCCCTGTTAGGTATGGGATTAGGACAGGCTCCGGTATAGCGTTCCATCGCATTTCCAGCGTATTTTAAATAAAGACCCTCGTTAATAAAAGCGAAGCGTTTCGATAAAAACAAAATAAACGATCATCGACGTCTGTGCCTTTCCAACGTGTGATCATCGTTCGGACATTGCACGCGTCTCCCAAATTAACAAAAAAGCAGGGCATACGTGAGTCGTGAGAATGAAAAGAAACGTAAATTCACATGTTTTATACTGACGCAATTCATATTTTCTTATTCTTCTTTTCTTTAGTTAATTTTCTCTTAATATTGACACGTAGGCATCGTCCATATTTTGCTTGTTTTTTCTTGTTTTCTCGTTTATTCGTCGATATTAATTATAAGGACAAACGGTCGATTACGATCGGTCGTCGGGCTTTCACGGACTATCGTCGATGATTTCACGACCGACGATAGCGAGTCTCGCTCGACCCGTCGATCGCCTTGGATCGTCGTCGACGAATCCCGATCCGGCATCTCGAATTCACGCTCGGAAACGCCACTGGCGACGTCGTTCCTCGCCACGTTCGTTGGACCTTGTCGCGATCGAGGCCGTTGTCGATCGTCGCAACGTTGATTATCCTCGCTCACGGACGATTCGGGTTCGACCGGCGGTCGCATCTTCGCGCCGTAGCAACTCTCGTTCGGATCGAGCCAAGAGCCGCGACAGGGTTATTGCGACGACTGAGGCGTTGGTTGTGGATTCGGGGGTGGCGGTGGTGGCGGCGGTGGCTGAGGGTGGACCTGATGCGTGAGCATACTGTGAGCTTGTACGTGAGACGAATGATGATGATGCTGATGATGATGGGAATAAAATATCGCCGGTCCACCGGTCGGTACGCAGCCGGAAGTCCCGACACCGACGCTATGAGGAATTCCACCGGTGACCGAGGACGGCGCGACGCTCGACGCTACTACCGAGCCACCGGCACTCGGCGAACTCTCGTGTAATCTGAGCGAGGTCGGTGCGTTGTCGCGATGCTCGTGATAAATAACGGGAATTCTCACGAGCCTCTGCGCCGCGTGTTGTATATTCGCGGCTTCGATATCCGCCGCCAATTGTCTCTTCCACTTGTTGCGACGATTTTGAAACCATATCTTGACCTGCGTCTCGGTTAGACCGAGGGACGCCGCGAGACCGGCGCGTTCCGACGACGAGAGATAACGCTTGCGATCGAACGTGCTCTCCAATTGGAAAACCTGCGATCTCGAGAATACCGTGCGCGTTTTTTTCTTTCTCTTGATCTTGCCGGAATCGCAACCGTCACCACCGACCTGTATACCCTGACCGCCGGATCCGTTCGCCGTCGAGGACGAATTTTGATGACCGCCGCCGCCTACCGAGTCACCTAAGTCGCTCCCGTCCCCACCGTCGTCACCGTCGCCGAGGTCGTCCTGTCCATCGCCGCTTGGACTTCGTCCTCCTCGATGGTGCAATCGATTGTCCGAACGATTGTCGTCGTCCAAATCTTCTGCAAATAAATCGCATACGCCTTTTTCAAGATCAATTTTGTCGAAGAAGCGAGATTATTTTTACTTTTTGTCTCGATTCTTTTCTACAAAAGATAATTTTAAAAAAGTAAATAAACGTCAAACGGACAAAATCTCTCGATAAATAAATTAAACTTTACAGCTGCAAAACGAAATCTACCGTCGAATAATTTTTCGAGAAGCATTTGTTCACGGGCAAACAGCAATTTGAATCGATACGATTATTTTTCATTGGAGAGAATAACAATAGCGTTAATGAAAAGTAACGAACGTGGTCGACGTTCGTTTTTACTTTATTATTTTATGGTATTAGAAAAAAAAACTGTGAATATCATGCGATACAGGAAATACGACATTACGGGTATATCGATCGCGAATTGTGATATCGCACGGATTTCGGCACCGGTGCGTAAGGGAGAATTTCGAATCGGGCGTTTCATCGGCAATGCGGTATACGTATCGTTTCGTTAAATTTAACGAAGGCGAGATTTTCTAGTGGCAAGGAAACGTTACGTAGGAACGAGCGTGGTCAAAGCTCCAAAGCTCAAAGGTAATATCGGCGAACCGGTGATTGGACAAATATTTCGAAAGCGTAGAGAGGTGGAGAGAATCGTGAGAATTATAGAACGGGAAACAGCGTCGACGAGGATTCTTCGGAGACAAGGGAAAACACTTCATCAACCGGGATGGGGCGAGTACTTAGACGAAAGGTGGCAGGAGCAAAACGATCGACGGGTAAGGCGATCGACGTTGGTTTGTCGTTGCGGAAGCCGTGGAAGCCGTACTAAATATATAGTCGTACACGCGCGTATACACCCTTACTACCTTCGAGAACCTCTCGCTCTTGCTCGTAATTTACTGGTACGCAAGGGAGAGCGAGACCGAAACAACGATCGCGTCAGCGAGCAGGAAACGCCTTTATTTTTCATCAATTAAAAATAAAACAAAATTTTAAGTAAATATAATCGGAAAAAGAATTAACAAATAAAATGTAAATTTCGGCAGACAAAGTGAAAAAATGTGAATTTTGATCAAGAATTCAAAAATAAAATTTTGTTTTTCGCTAAAAATTTATTGGTTCGAGAGAAATGTTAGAAAGTTTGATTTCTTATAGGATTGCGACTTTGGTTTGCCATCGTTTACATTATCGCCGCAATTTTTTAAAAGCGTCAACGACCGTTAGAAATTTTGACTTTTTTCGACTACAAAAATTCGACGAAAATAGCGCTAAAAATATGTAAAGTTTTAGGGTTTGTTTTTATCGTACGAAATTGTTGGATCGGAGAAGAGTTGGTCGATATATTTTAAATATTTTGCGGAATATATTGTTCTCGGTTGATATTTAGCGTCGAGCTTTTCACCCGCGCCCCTATCTCGTTTTTCTCTCCGACTTTAGTTCCCGCGAAGCTCGGAGTCTCGCCCTTGCAACGTTTCGACCGTCTCGGTCGCCGATTTATCTCCGCGATTTTACGTTTATACACGAAAGAACCTCGCGGGCCAGACGTAAAGCCCCGCCGACAAAACGTCAAATCCCTCGAAACACCCCGATGCAAAATTTTAATCGCGCCCTCCCTCGGTCCTTCTCGTTTTTCGGTGAAGCCCGTGACGAGACTAGTCACATGTGAGACACGGAGAGCGAGACGCGACACGGGTAAAGAGTCAAGGAGAATACCGAAATACTTTTCTCGCGACGAAGACCCTTCGCTGCTGGAAGCTTTAAACTTTTTTTTTTTTTTTTAATTATTATTTTTACGTTTGATAGAACGAGAAATTGAATCAAATTCAAAGTTCTTATTATCAAGCGAGAGATAAAAATGTAATTTTGTGCAAAATATATTCGTTACAATGATTAACGATTTTTAATTAATCGACGAGCGAATTTTTCCCTGTCCGAAGGTTCGCTGATTTATTCGGCAATTACGACAATTAACTCGAATGATACGTCCGTCGATCATTCCTTCGAACGTCACGAGGGAAATTACGCTTTTGGAAAAAATAAAATAAAATCCTCGCTAAAACAAAAAATAATTAATATCGTCGCGTTAAGATAAGTACGGCAATTTTTTTGTTTGTAAAATCAATATTAACCCGCTTATTTATTCCCTATAGTTTTAGTCCCATCTTTCCAAACAGGGTGCGGCTTCACTCGTGAAAACACCACGAACGTGAATTTAACGACCGATCGTATCGTTGCTTACACGAAAGTTAAGTTCGTTACAACGATTCGAAGATAGGAGGAAAACAAAATATAGAGCGAGAGATGAGTCAATGCGATTTTTCGTGACTGTAACTGTCCCCTCCCTCACCCTCTCGCGCTCTGCCTGTCTCTCTCTCTCTCTCTCTCTCTCTATAAATATATCAAACACCATATGCTTCGTGATGTATTTACGAGAGAACGAGATAGACGAAAGTGTCCAAAGGGGATCGAGCGATTTTAATCAATTTATAATTGTCTCGGTTAGGCCGCAAAGTCAGCGGGGAGCTTTTTAACCCCGAGGCGAGAGAAATAATGAAAGCCGAGTGGACTAACCTCGCGGAGGAATCGATGCGGAGGCAGGACTGACCCGACTGAGTGAGTTTATGATGTCGCTCGGTGCTGGCGGATGTTCGAGGCCTTGTAGACCATGAGGTGGTCTCCATAGAAAAGGCCAACCCCCGTTACCCGGCAATACGCCGCGAATCGCGGCTGCCTCGGCCTCGGCAATATCCGATTGGGTCGCGTTGCTCAGCGCCGAACTCGCCGCGGCCGCGGCGAGTCTCGAATGGTGCTGATGTTGCAGCTGATGAAGTTGATGCTGAAGCGAGGCCGGCAAGAACACACCGCCCACGTTGAGTCCAACGGGATATTGGTTCGTGAGAAACGAGGGAATCAGACCTAGTCTGAAATTAAAAAAAAGAATATACAAATTAATGTTATCGTTTTTTGTTTTGTTTTCGATATTTCCAAACGATCAATTTACGATAATTCTTACAAGTATTTGTTGGTGAATTTTAACGTGCGGTATATTCGAGTAAATCATCAGAATCGTGCGGTAATGTAATATCAAGTTTCATGCGTGTAATTCGATGCGCCGATTTAATCTCGCTGACGGCACTAATTTAGCTCGCAAGTTTCGACTATGTCTGCTGTATAACAAGGTCATAAAATACCTATCGTACTTAACACGAAAGCACTGGGAATTATTAAACGGTGTAATGCGCAGTTGGTATTAAACCGTTAGCCTGAAAATCGAGGGAGAGTCTCGTGTCTGAACTGTTTTGATGAATAATTTAATAAAATCGTAGCCGAAAGATCCAGAGAAGGTACGAGTATCGACTATCCTGGGTTGAACAGCTCAAAGTCGAAATAAGCCTCAAAATGTTTTATCTAAATTTTCTTAGTGTCGACGAAATTTTGAACGAAAAATGTAACTTCGTCGTGTTGCACGAGCTCAGACTCTCGAACAATGTTTCGGTTTTGTTAATTAAACTCGACTCGCGTATCGGATTTTGGCTCTTGCTATTTATCCTTGGTGGTCGTTAATTATCGACAGCGATTTTGTCCGATACGCGTATGGCTGACACTTTGTGGGTACCTACTTGCAATACTAAACTCGGAGACGGAGAGAGAGAGAGAGAGAGCGAGAGAGAGAGAGAGAGAGAGAGAGAGAGAGAGGCGAGATTGATCGAAAGTGACTCCTGAGTATGCTATCGCGTATCGTCGTTGACCCGACTATAGAGAGGCTATTATCTGCAAAAGCGTTTCCCTCGTGCGACCGACCACCATAGAGCAGTTTGTCTCTGCCACCGCGAGTCCAGCGAGCTACGATGTTGGACAAGCCAGACGTTCGACCTCTCGACATCACGAATTCTCTACCTCGTTCATACCTTTCAGCATATACACACCCACACATATACATATATACATATATGTATAACAAGCTCTCCGGATACTGCGAGGTAGATTCTCCATCCAAATCGGCTTACCCTCCAGTGGACAATTTTCCAGACAGTTATAGTAGAGCGAAGACACAGCACCTGACGAGATCCCCGAGAGCCACTCGTAACGGTACGAAATGATCCTCGTTGCGTTGTCACTCGCTTTCGTAAAATAAATCGAAAGGAACGAACAAAAATCAGGGTTGGCAAGATTCTCTTGGGGATGGACGCTTTAAAAGAGTGGGAGGATGACGTGGGCGAGTACGGAGGATCGAGGCTGTAACTCGTTCGACTCGGGTCTGGACACCGACGGGACAAAATGGATCGAGGTGACGACAGTCGACGGGTTTCATCAATAAACAAAGAAAAATCAAGGATTTTTTAATTCTCGTACTCATATGTTACTGGAAAAATTGGAAACGTAACAAAAATACCTAAGTGTGCAACATTCGTCGATCTGTCTTTTCGACATTTATCCTCGAGGATTGTTCAGGAATTAACCAGGTTTCGAGACGATCAAGAGGGAATCATCTATTTTAGCGTTATTTTTTTTAAAGCCCAGATCTCAAGGGTGGATTCGACCGAACGTTCCTACTTCCTCGAGCACGAGAGACAATTGCGTCGAGAAGGGTGGTTTATCGCTGTAAATGTAGGTACAATCGATCAAATACGTATTAGAGGATTAACGAAACGGTGTACGAAGATGAAACGTAAGTATTGAGTAAGGCGGTAGGTAGATCGTGTAACTTATCGTACCATTCGACCAACCATATCAGCCTATGCAAATGTGTGTGTCCGTGTGCGTGCGTTGGGGTGTTTTCCGTTGAACCTGCTCGTACGGAACGGTACAAAGTCGTATACGTACTGTACGTACATCGAGGCTTCTTGAAGCCACAAAAAATCCCCCGTTTTTTTTTCGCTTCTCGCACGCTCGTTTCGTCTTCGTTCGCGAAGCTCGCGCTATATGTTCCGACGTATCTTCGTTCGTCGACTGCCTCGTGTATCGTTCTACGGTTAATTTCATCTTTTTCTTTCACAATCTCGGCTCGCTCCCTCCTTCGGTCATCGCCGGCTTCATCGAATGTATCTTTAATCCTGTGGAAGTTCGTTAATCTCGATTTTGAGGGTCGTTCGAGGGAAGGTCGGGCCCAAAATTGAAAAGACGCCGGGAGAGAGTGGAGATCTTTGGTGGATTTCTGAGCGAGATTGAGCCGCGTCGACACACTTGCGAGACCGCACAAAGACGGGTACAAACAAATTAAGAGCATTATACCAGCGACCTCCTTTCTTTTTCTTCAGGAAGTAAGGGGGAAGGATATCGTTCGTTTTTCAGGGGAATCGACGAAGAGCTCCTTCCCTGAGCTTCTTATACGACGGGAGAGCGAAATATAAGTAATAGCGGAGGGAATGCTTTTGGAAGCACTCTTGGATCTTCCGGGGAGGTTTACATCCCCTCTCGCGAACTAAAGAAGGGGAAAAATATGAAAATACGAAATATTTGTCAAATTTCAGAAAAATTTCTTCAACCGAGCAATTAATTTAATTGCTTTAAATTAATTATTTACCTTCTTGACGGTTTTATACTTATTTATTCTATTTTTTTTATAATTCACATGAAATTTATCAGAGCAAAATTAATTTTTTTCTCGCTGTAATAATGCTCTGTTCTAGATTTAGTTAGGCGAAAGGAAATCTCTCTCTCTCTCTCTCTCTCTCGACAGAGAGAGAGAGAGAGAGAGAGAGAAGAAAAGCGATCGTAATCCACAGCGTGCACGAGCACACTGGGTGCTTGCCGTTGCTGCAGATGCCTCGGGTAAGATAAAGGAAATCTGACAAGCGTCTGTTTGTAAGCATCCCCAGAGCCTCTCGGAGAAGGATCTTCTCGCGGCAAACAGTAAGAAAAGAAGGTGGAGACAAGGGAGAATAAAGAGCGAGAGAGCGTCGGGTACGAGGAAAAACACGCAAACAACACGGTGCGAGAAAAAGATGGTAAGAAAGGTAGGGCGTTCGTGTGCCCCTTTTGGCAGCCTAATTCCCGACTGATCTACCGCACCGGTTTCACCTACCAACCTTTCGCTTCTTCTTCTTCTCGTTTTCACCAATTTCTTTTCGCTCTTACCACACCCTCGCTCTTATTTCGATCACGAAGAAATTTGAAGAAGCGAATTTTTTTTTTCTCTACCAATTTTCTCGTTCTCTTTTCTCTTTCTGTTTGAAAAAAAAAAAAAAACTGTACAAGAATCAACGTTAGTGCGCACGTAGCGAGCTATAGCGTCCGGAACAAGCGTCTGGTTCACGGATTCCCGACGAGACCGATCGAAGAACGTCGCGAGAGAGAGAGAGAGAGAGATGGAGAAAGAGAGAGCGTTTCTAGGGCTGCTTCGTCTTTCTTGCTGTTTTTTTTTCAACCGTCTCAGCTGACGAAACGGTCGATCGATTTTTGTCAGCACTCGACTTTATTTCGTATCGTTCCTCTCGTTGAATTTTTAAACCTTCCGAGAGCCACGAGAGGGCGTTAGAGGAGGAGAAGGAGGGGGGCGGGGGAGAGAAGGTGGTTGCAGAGTGGGGAGTGCACTTAGCATCCTCCTGCATTTTTGGACCGCGTGACGGAGTTGGAGAAAAAAATGAAAAGAAAAAACGAAAGAAAAAAGGAGAATAAAAAAGATCGTACCATAGACAGACGGGAGAAGCATTTGCCGAGCCAACGGGAACTTCGCGCGTGCCTGTACGCTTCGTTGAACATCGCATCGCTTTTTCGTTCGCTCGCTCTCATTTTCTCAAAACGGGGCGCAACGGTGAAACACACAGAAGCCTCCGATTTTTACAGCCGTGCCGCTCTCTATGCTCTTGCATCGTTTTGTACTCGGGTATATATAAATATATATATGTAAATATATATATATATATATTCACGATTCTGCCTTAAGTGTTCTCTCTGTGTTTTCTCTAATCGTTCCTGTTCTCGACGTTTGCAACAAAAGAGGCAACATAACGTCGAGTACTACGGGTCTTGTGAGTTGATCCTGATAAATGTCAACTAAAACGACAATCTCCACCCCCGATTCGTAAAATTGTAAATAATAATAATCATACGGGTTTTCTTTTTTTTTTTTTAATTATTCTTCGTCCTTCGTTTCGTTCTCTCCGCCCCTCGCGCGGATTACAAACCAGATTATGACAACATATAAAATAGGCTTTACGTTTTACCGGATAAAAATGTTGTGAATTACAAATATGTTTTAATGGAAATTGTCTAGTGTTATTCGTCTTTATATACGATATAAACGATATATATATATGTATACGCTATATAAACCGTATTTTATATTTTGCATCCGAGATTATTCCGACAATTTTCATTCGCTCGTCCACGTTTATATATTTTGCGATAAAATGTTCGCGAAAAATTTAATCCGCCCGGGAAAAATAAGCTTTCGACAAATCTAGCGTCGTTGAATTTCGTCCACCCTCGTACTTTCATCTCTTCTCGTATTTCTCCACTCTCGAACCCACCTCATCCTGCCCCCCCCGTAACGCGTACACGGTCGAGCTATAATTTATGTACTTATATATTTCAGCCGTTTCGCTCACCGTCGTATGTTAACGATCGCAACGTGATACTTCTCTCTTTCTCTCCCGTTCTCGCACCCTTTCGGTACCGAAGCGATTGCGGCCGACGCAACTGCGCGAACCGTAAAATATAGAGAGGCAACGGGATCGGTAGTTGAGAGCCTCGTGGCATACGTCAGAAGTACGAATGCGGTTAAAGTTCATCGTCGAAAAGTCAAACAATTTATTAATCGTATTAATATTTACGCGTAAAACGTTTTTACCGATAAATCGTGGAGTATCGTCATAAAAAAAATTTAGTCGCGTTTTATCGTTAACGAACACCGAGAATACATCGAAAAAAGATAAAACAAATATATATTTTCCCATTATAGCGATACACGTACCGTAATGCGAGAGAGGGTCGAATGATTTTCGGGTGGTACGGGAGTTTGTCTGATCGACCACTAAAAAGTGTCATCGAAGTGATACGAACAGCGACGAACGATATAAAACCCGAAACTTTTGATCGATCGTGTAATTGCTCTACGCTCGCGAACCCATGCACGCGGTATGCACCCAGAGTCGCATGCCACATTTATTTGGTATCATATTTTATTATTATTGTTATCGATGGGCAGGCGGGCACGACGAGGAACGAGCGAGGGGGCGAGAGAAAGGGGTGGCGGGAGTTTGAAACGTGGAAAAATCGAAGCTTTTGTGAAACGATATTGATAGGCCGCGAGAGAGAAATTCATATTAATTGCTCGTGTGTGCTATGTACCTATACCTACACGCGCGAGAAATACATCGGTGGCTATATCGTCGGACGATTCGCGGTTCTGCGGCTATACTCGCGTATTTCGCCCAATCGTGTAAAGTATGATGTGGACAAAGAGATAGATATATATATATATATATTTATATATGAAATAACAGGGACGACTAGTTTGCCGAGCGAGTTGGTGAGTTGGAGGCGGGCACTATTCACCTATAAAGTGTCATTAGGATGACCCAACAATGAGTTATTGGCTTTGAAAGTGCTCCGTGTAAAGCCTCGATGGTTGGCTTCTCGCTCTCTTCGCTGCACGGCTACGTCGTGTCCGTGCGACAATCCCCTCGTTACCCCCTGATAGATGTCTATATATATATATATATATGTCGATGTATTATGTATAGGAAAACCAAGCCGTCGAAGGCTCGTTGAGGGCCAAGTGGAGGATTTATATAATCAGCGAGCGAGCGAGCGAGCGATGTTCTTCCACCGGCCCGCGATCGGGCGCGGAAGAGGACACGACTGATTCGCGATCACGCGGTCACCACGAGACCGAAGAACGCGCGACGACGGCTTTTACCCCCCGTGCGAACACGACGAATCAATCGCGATTTAGAGGAGAGGAGAAACCTTTCTCTGTGTAGGCGGTTTATCGGACGTCGAATAACATCGTATCGCGCTTCAACAATCGAACTACAAATACACTATATATTTTGTATCGACGAAAATTAACTCACAGTTTTATTTTCATATTTTTGTTTGCGACAATTCGTATAGATGATTCGAGCAAATTTGATCTTGTACGAATTAATATTCATCGGGTTGAATTAATATTCGTTAATTCGAGAGAAATTACGATCTTTCGTTCCCGCTAACGATCCCCCCGCTATTTGAAATATTTATACATATTCGTTATATTTGTTTCGTTCGTCGATCGAAGCGTCACTCGCAAAGTGTCCATTTTGTTGCGATCCTAAGTGTGAAATTAACTCCCAGATTCGACCGTGGCCTCGAATCGTTTTGAGAATCTTTGGAGATGGCGAGTATTTTCGCGTCCGTCGGCAGACGTCGCGACGGCTCGCGAAGCCTGAATATTTTATAATGTCCGTTAAATCTTCGTGGGATTTTTTTCCATCTACGTGACTGTATCGTGACTCTCGCGATTCGCACAGTGATGAGCAAAGCGAGACAGCGACAAGTAGTGTAGCGTTGAAAGAAGCGACGAGCTTGGCTTTTATCAACGCAGCCCGATGCTTCGGTGTTTGTCGCGGAGGAGCGGCGATATAGGTCTATATTCCGCATCGACGATAGAAACTGTGCGTTATCTATGTACTATAGGCGTACATACGGCTTATAGTACACGAGTACACACTGTACATACTGCGTTACAAAGATACACGCGTACGAACGCCGAGGCCTGACGATGAAACCGCACGTTGCGGTTTCCTCGATGCTCCGACGGTTCCCAGAAACATTCTCTCTTCCTTCTCCCGCCTATGCTTTTCCTTCTGGTCCTTATATATATATATATATGTGCCTTACGTACGAAATATACGTATATTTTACATATCGTCGTCGTGCTCCACGAACGAGCGATCAGACACAATGGGCTTTATCGTGCTCTCTCCTTTCAGAGTCGCGCCCGTAATAGAGATCCTCTCTCGCCAAATGCACGTATACATATATATATATGTACATGCTAGAATACGGATAGCCGATACTCCCGCACTCTAATTAACGAATCATTCATTGCTTTCTCTCATCTATTCTCCCCCAACCTTTATCTCCCTCTCTCTCTCTCTCTCACGCTCTAACTCTCGGTCGCGTTCTCCGTCCTGCTTTAATTAA
Organism: Netelia virgata; assembly: GCA_951802705.1. Lineage (NCBI taxonomy): Eukaryota > Metazoa > Arthropoda > Insecta > Hymenoptera > Ichneumonidae > Netelia > Netelia virgata. Next base: position 35,875,476 of record OX637865.1, on the reverse strand, counting down.
CGAGAAACCTTCGTGACCATCCCCGCGGATTAGCCTGAGAATATCCCTTATTGTCTGCTGTTGTCGGTCATCCAAAGCGCGCAGAGAGAGAGAGAGAGAGACAGACTGACAGACAGAGAGAGAGAGGGAGAGGGAGAGGGAGAGAGAGAGAGAGAGAGAGAGAGCGAGCCATCATCATAAGCCGGCGAATGTAACCACCATTGGGGTTCGCCAATTACGCCATACCATCACGCATCTTGTCACACACGGTCCATACGATGGTTCCCTGCTATCGAATGTCTGCCAAGTGTGCGCTGGTTCGATCTTCCTGTGTTCACGAACACACGTAAACACGGTTCCCTCCCTTTTCATCGCGGACGCAGCTGACCACTGGGTGATAGACCGATGCACTTCCCGTAGCTCTCTCGCTCTCTGTGCGGTTACCGGGCTGGCGATTACACACGCTTGTAGCGAATACAGGGGATGGATTGTGCAATGGTCTACGGAAATGAGAATTTCCGAAGCCGTGGTCGGCTTTCTCTCTCTTTCTCTCTTCCAGCCCTGTCTCTATCTCTCTCTCTGTGAACGAAAAGGCTTTTGGTTGGCCGCTAATGACCCTCGTTGAAAGCATTCGCGGCTCTCGAACGTGAATTCTAGTAGTTGGTAATGCTTATGCTCCTTCTCTCTCTCTCTCTCTCTCCCTTGGGCTTTCTTCGATAATCCGCCTGTGGCTTTTCGAGGTCTCTTTATCTCGAGCCTGCCTGGACTTTGCCGAGGACTATACGATCGGTCAGGTGACGGCGAAATTGCGTTAGACCGATACGTTTGCTTCCTAAAGAATATTGTGCTACGCAACGCGTGAATCGAAACGATATTTTTTTTTTCCGATGACGAATTAAAAATTCCTTTTTTTACCTATTTTTATATAATTTTTAACATTATCGAATGATTAAAAAACGAAGGAACGATTATACGTAACTTTTCGAGCTTTATTTTTATTTTCAAGTAGCACGCGCGAAACTAAAACGTAAATAAAAATATTTGCCTCTGTGATTTTCATTGGTTTTCGAGTTTATTTACGGGCGTGTCCCTTTCTTACTCTCTCAAGCGCAAGAAGTGGTGCTAGAAGGATCGAGTGCGCTCGAGTACGAGCTTTCGGTGTAGCACTTTACCGGTGGCACGAGCGAGGCTAAGAGAACGAGGGTAGAACGTTAACACAGACGCGGGTTAAACTACACCTACACGCGGACGAGCTTATACAGGAGTCGGTAAAGAATAGACTCTCTCTCTCTCTCTCTCTCTCTCTCTCCTCTCAAGAATGTTCAAGTGTCGGTGAGACGTACATCAACCTCAAGGAGGTCTCACCGCTCTGACGTGCTTGAGCGCATCTACACTTCGTGAAGCTGCACGGTATACATACTCACACATACTATAGATACCGAGAAAATTAAGTACCCCTGTATATGGTAAAGCTTCGATAAGGGCGATAGAATAAGTATGCTACCTGACTCCCCTATAACTATATCTATTTATACATATATATATATATATATATATATATATATATCGAGGAGTGAGCGAAGGAGCGACGGCATGAAGAGCACTCGACTCGGCAATCTCTGAGTGCTTCGACCGATTAAATAATAAATCGGGTTCGGAAACTTGCGCTTTACTTCACCCCTACCCTAACCCCACCAGCGTTCTACGTAAGGTCTCTCTCGTTCTTCTACACGTATATGTACTTCGTGTACTTGGCTCGAAACAAATGGCCAGATTGATGCCACTGGATCCTTAAAGGTACAACCATCCCTCTAACGGATATTAGTGTGCTATACGTGTTTTTGCCTTGCGCCGGTTTCCTTCCCCTGCCTCTACTTCCTCCGGCCATGGTTTTACTCGACGTATTCCTTCGGGGGAACCTTCGGGCTCCTTAACCTTCGCGTATATACGACGAGATGCGCTTCGAGCAGCGTTCGTACATTATGCATGGATTCCCTTATAATTGATTCTGTCTTAAGTTTTACGAGGTGCCTTCGCACTAACAATAGGAAAGAAAATTCGTCGAGCGAGAAGGTAGGTGAAAGATACGTCGAAAAGGAGAAGAATCGTTCGCGAACTATCGCCATAAAATATTTCCACTTTACTTTTTTTATTGGTTCGATATAATCGATAATCATTGTGGAAAAAACAACTAGGAGAGAAATAATTGTGTGAAAAAAGAAAATGATCGTGAATAATGGATATTTATATTTAACACGTATGTTCGATATTTGAGAACTATGTTTTTTGTTTTTTTTTTTTTTTACCGAAACTCAACCCTCAACACTCGCCGCCATCGGCAGCCGTTAGAATACGACGCCTGCTCCTGAACGCGAGAGGGCTGTTTTTTTTCTTTCGTTTCTTCTTCTTTTCGTTCGTCGACAGACCCTCGCGAGATCGAGAGTGGCCGGCGCCGAGCAACAAAAGAAACGGGACGCTCTCGTCCAACCAGCGGTAGAAGCAGCTACAACACAGGGATATAAGGGATGAAAGTTTCGCGAGCAATCCACCCCCGAATCGGGGGAAAATCAAAGGACGAGAGCTCTCTCCGGGCTCGGGATTTTTGTGCGTTTGGCAGTGAAACGGCGTCTTTGGATCATTCTCGCGCCACCACTTTTATCAATGGACACTCGAGCGTATACTTCGTCCATTACCAACGTTTTCGCGAAATAGATCAAGCCGCGTCGATTAATTGGCCGTGTTTTTCAAATCGGCCGAAAACCGATCGGCTGTATAAACACTAATTTTATTCTTTACTTTTTAGTATTAAACCACGTTTTTTATCTCGTAACATTTTTTTAGATGATTTTAATCGACCTTATCGAAGAATAATATTTTGTCAACAATATGAAGAAAAAAAACATAGATGTTTGAATGTACGTATGAATATTTAGGTACGTCTGAACAAAATCGTGAAAGTGCCCTTTTTTGAAAATCTTGATATAACGTACGTCCCCGTCGACATAATACGACTAAAGTAATGGATGCATCGAGGAGATCGCTCGGTCGGGTGCCGCAACTTAATCAAACGGTAAACGGGTGGAAAACAAGCAATTCGAACCGTCGAAGCGTCACCCATAATCATCATTGTGTCAAGGGGTGGGTGTCGTCGATGCCCCGTAGGCATCGCTTCTCCCGCGTGCAGTTTTCTCTCTCTCTCTCTCTCTCTCTCTTTCTCTCGGTACCCACTGCTCTCCCAATCTCCACTATATATATAAATGTATATATAGTGTAGTATATACTTCTGTCGTGTTGCAGCGGGGGGTGAGCTCAAATCTGATAAAATCATCTCGAGCCCCCGAGATAGAGGGTTCGAAAAACAGAGAGAGGACAGACGGTGATGTTCTGCTCTGCGAGCCGTTTAGCCCCCCTCGTCGTCGTGGCCGAATCAACGAGAGAGAGAGAGAGAGAGAAAGAGAGAGAGATAGAGAGAAAGAGAGAGGGAGTGAGTGAGCACGAGAGCGCGTAGGCGGTGATGTTACAGAGGGTGCGTTACTACGGGTCCCTGCTGGTATAAATATATCCGATAGCAAACTTTCTCTCTCTCTCTCTCTCTCTCGCTCTCACTCTTGCTCGAAAGATTCACAAGTTTCATCCCTCGATGATCTCTGTCTTTCCTTTTCTTCCATTCGCCTTGATCCCCCTAGCCGTTCTCGCATTATAGCTCACACGGTAAGTAACGTAAGTAACGTAAGTAACGTAAGAGGGTGGTTGTTACTCCGGTTGTTATTAAATGAGACAGCCTAATAGGCCCATTACCGCGTCCACAACCCCTCGTTGTTCCTCGTCGACGAGCGTCCGCGAAAAGCTCTCGCCCGGGTTCATCCCAACCATAATATAATCCTTACCGCACGCGGCCTATTTCGAATCGAGCCACCCCCGTCGTTCTCCGGCGAGAAAATATTATAACCCCCTGTGGTGTAGCGCGAAGGATCCTCTCTTTCTCTCTATGACGCGAATGGTTATCCGTAGTGTTGATCTACCGCGACGAAATGGCATATTATCGTCGGCACGTACCCTATGGTTGAGCAGAAGTTCTATAATAGGCCGCGTGGGTCTATTAAATTCGTGGATACGGGCACGCCTACGACGATCAACCCTTGCGATATGGACCACTCGACGATGTAAGCATTCACGGGATGTCGCCTCGAGAAAAATGAATTAGAATGATAAATTCTCCGTTCAATAAAAATCAAAGATGGCACACGCTTTGGCTCTTTCGAGGGAAGACGAGAGGGGCTGATGTTTTATACACAAGGATGAAATCCGATATGCGTATTCCTGATGGCGTTTTGTTTCGACGTAAGCAAAATTACTCGGGTATAAACGTAGAGAAAAACATAATAAAAACAAACAAAAAACGAGATCTTCGAGGATGAAAAGAGGAAGAAAACGCGAGAGAAAGACACCGCGCGACAAAATGATTGGGACTATTATGTCGAGAGATAGGTAATGTTTTTCTTTAACCGCGGGCGCGTCGCAAACTTTAACCCTGCTATTCCCCTTCGTTCTTTTTTCTTCTTCTTATTCACCTATCCCCTAGAGCTTTCACTATAATTATATTGTATTATCCACTCCCGGAGTTTGCAATGAAAAAGTTTTCATTTTCTTCTCAGATCGACCGCTATATATATAAATAATCTCGTACTTTCTCTCACTGTCGCTCTCCCATTTTGATCATCCCTCTTTCGCCACTCTAACTACCGATAATGCGCTCGGAATCCAACGAGGTAAGTAGCGACGTTATATTCATCGCAGCCAGAGGGGAGAGAAGAATCGCGATTGTAAGAATTGTCTGACAATGAAGAATCATAACAGTTATAACGATCATTGGCTAATTAGTTGACGAGATTCACATTGCTCCCTATATATACATACACATATATATATATATAGATTCACAGTAAAACGACCCTCACGGTCTTCCGATTACTGCTGCCTGATGCCTCTCCTCTGCTTTTTTTTGTATACCACCCTGTGCAAAGGGTGAAAGGAGAGAGGACGTCGATGGCGAGGGAGATCGGACCATTTCTTTTTCGTTCTCTGAAGCACGAGCTCGCTCTCTCGCTTAGCCACAGCGCGCGTTATAATGCGTCAGGCCGGTTCTTCGTAATTTCGTACCAGAGACTTATACATGAGAGAGCGAGCATATATATATATATATATATATATATATAGTGTGTGCGATATATATAGTAGACAGTGTGTGTGTGTATTATATGTATAAAAGGAACGCGAGAACGTCGGGTCGTTCCGTCGTTTTGAAAGAGAGGTCTCTCATTCAACTATTACGCTTTTGAGGGTCTCGAGTGTGCGGGGACGATCGTTGAATGCCTCGCACATCGGTACCATCGACTCACACCGCGTTTTTGCGAGACTTTTGAAGACTGCGATTCTTGGGTCACGATGGTACAAAGTATTTTATATATATATGTGTTCGTGTGTGTTATATAAAAGGTATATAGGCATAGTAATGCATACATTGTGTATCATACAGAAAACTAGCACGGCTAATCAAAACGGTAAGCGAGAGTCTCCTTTCTCCCTTTTATGGTCCTCCTTGTGTATTATTGTTATACGTAGATCAGTGGGATTTAGTGGAGGTATATATACGGCATGCATTTAGGATCTTAAACTCCGACGATAGAGAGTAGCGACAATCGCTCTTAATACAACCCTCGTTTGCGAGTGAAATTGGAGAACGCCATTAGCAGCTACCGGATCTTATCTTCGCCCTGTTCCATGTTTTTCCTAAGAATTCCCTCTTCTCCGGTCGACTGCACTGTACACTTCGATTCTAGTTTTAAGAGGTGTAAGGTGTTTTTGGTGTACCTATGAGACTTTTTAAAAGATTTCGGGGAAAATATGATTTTTGTTCCATGCTACGTTGTCCGTCGGGATTATCGGGGAAATTTGGCGCTGACGGTGGCAGAACTTGGCGCGTGGACCGAGAGGAATGAATTTGAAAATTAATAATGTATTAAAAAATTCGATGTTGTTTTTTTTTTAAACGATGAATTATTTCCGCGGTACGATGCAAATTTTTAACCAACAATGAACATTAATTTGTCAGAGGCGGACTGGCAATTTCAGTTCGAAAAAAAACCTAGGATATTTATATTTTCCCGCCAGCGGATGGAAATTAAATGGGTTTTAAATAAATTTTTAAAAAAGCAATTCAACCCAGACAGTTTAAATATTTTTGAAGTAATTGTAAATTTTACGATCGATGACATAAACAATATAATTCACGAAGTATAAATTCATTGTGTTTTTTCTTTTCCGCCGTGGAACGGTGGTGGTGGTGTTTGGTGTAACTTTTCTTACTCCCTGATTTTTCGCGTTCGTCAAAGATATAAAGTAGATGCTATATTAGATGTAAAAGAGAGTGAGCCGAATTCGCTTTGCCTGGCAACCGATCTGCAAGAGTCAATCGTTGTTGTTGTAGAAAAGAAGAAAAAACAAGATGTCGAGAAAGGACGAGAAGACGAAGAGTGGAAACCTCTTTGTATAAAAAATAAAGTTCTGTTCCTTAATATCCACAATTTAATAATAAAACATCCACTTCACCGTTTGAATGCGATTCGCGTCTGATTCGTTCAACGATCCCACGTCACGGAATTAATTACAGTGAATTAATAATTTCGACGATAATTTTTCTAAACGACGAAATTGTAAGACGATCGTGCTTCGCTTACCTCGACAGCATAGCTAAATCCGTGGATGCCTGATGTCCCATCAATGGATTAGCAGGATCACCGGAGGTGTAGCTCGCCGGGCTGGTCGCGCTCGTCGCAATACCGCCCGACGGATTTATCCCTCTAACGGCGTCGTGAGAGTGATGATTGTTCGTAGATGGATTGTTCGTCGAGTTTCTCGCAATGTTGTTCGTGTTGGTCGTAGTAGTAGCGGTTCTGTGTGAAGCCGGCGATAACAAAGTGTCCGATGGGGACGAGTCGCACGAGAGAACAATTTTTTGGGAGTTGGCCGCGGCGGGTAACGGCGGCGAGGAACGTTCGTGATCGGAAGATTGTCTCTCGATCGAAACGGCGGAGGTCGCGTCGGCCGTCGGTGATTCCGGATGGCCGAGGATACTCTCGATACTAAAAGACGTGTATTGAGGATTGCAGGCTGGCCTCAGCGCGACTTTGCCAACCTCGAAACTAAAAGAATTTCCAATACCGCAACCGCCCCGCGTACTTTTCTCTTGTAGCAACATGTCGGTAGGTGTCGAGGTGCTTCTCGACGCTTCGAGATCGAGGTCTTCCTCCGAGACCACTGAAACCTCGATCTCGGTCTCGGCCGACATGTCCTCTTCGGCCAGTTCCTCGGCCTCTTCCTCCGAGACCACCACACCCCGCAGCTCCACGTTTTTTCTCACCCCGATCAGCTCGATCGAGATTATTTTCACGGTTTGTCTTCTCTCGCTTTTTCGATCGAGAGCGACCGACACGCGCGAGAAAAGAAGCGTAATTAAATTGAGCTCCGCGCGAGGGATGATAATAGGGATAAATAGGGTTGCGTAAACGTTGGAAATATCTTTGGAACGAGTCCTTCACTAGCCTTCGCGCCTCTCATTCATCACCCACTTTATACAACAAGGACGACGAATAATACGAATTGAATCAAAAATTGACTAAATTTTACACACACTCACTAACCGCGTATCTGCGTCTCTGCAATTATTCACATTATTTTTATACTCGAGAACTATAATCACTTTTCACGTCGTTAATTTCGTTTATATTCTTCTCGTTATCGTTCGATATCGTTCGTTATCGTCGAGCGTTCTCGCGAGTTTTCACAGTTTCGCGAAACTCTTAGTTCGTCCCACGTCCACTTCGAATTGTTCGAGATCGTAATCTTCATCGATGATTTCTTCGCGATATCGCGGATGTCGTTACGTAGTTCCCCTAAATCGCTTCGTTTTATTCATTGATCGATCGATGATACGCGAAACGACGATGAAATAACGTTAACGCGAGTGAAATATCGCCGCCGGTGTTCATCGCGTCCGCCTCTCCAGCGCGTCTCTCTTCTCGTCTTCGTCGTTTTTCTCGTTGTTCCGTTTTCGGATCTAGGAACCGATCTAGTCGCCGCCGTCGCGACGATGACGCTGCTGCTGCTGTTGTTGTTGTTGCTGGTCGATTGGCGACGAGCGTCGACGATCGCTCGATCGCGGTTCATTCGTAAGCGATACTTGGAACAAGAGGATGATAGGAGACAAGACACTTGAGGCGGTCACCCCCTTACGATTCACCCCTCCAGCGAGGTAAACGAGCAAGAGTGCAAGAGCGAGAGAGAGAGAGAGAGCAAATTCGAGAGAACCACGAAGAGAGAAAGAGAGAGAGAGAGAAGTTGACGACTTTACACCCCCTCTTTACTTTCCACCTCAGAACTACAGTGTCTGTGGATACCGTGTATACCCTCTGTATGCAGAAAAGGGCAGTTGGGGGTGTCACGTCGGAGTAGAGAGAGGGGAAGAGGGGGAGGATTTTGGAGAGTCCGCGAGAGTGAGAAAGCCAAATCCCTACCCCTTTTGCCTCTGGACCTCTCTCGCTTGTTTCCCCTCTTCTTTGGCACACCCACGTTCTCTATACGTATATCCTCGTTTCCTTCCCTCTCTTCGAGCTTTCAACCCTCTTCGCGCATCCCTCTCTGCTCGTACACGCGAGGATTAAACACACTCTCGTGAATTCGGCCTTGATGTGTCTGTATTACGCGCGCGTGTACCAAAGCGCTCGACAATTACGTTCACTTGGTGGTGTCACACGCACTCGCACACACACACATATACACACACACGCCCTCGTTCAATAGATCTATATCTTCCCGTACACACAGTCTCTCCTTTCTCCGGTGTCGTTGGTCTCGATTGGTCCATTCACTGCGATTAATCCCGAGCCACTTTGCACCCCGTCCCTCGCGCCAATCACCGTCTTCTTTCTTCGTTTGATACTTGCGATAAGAATTTTACGATCGCCCGCTAATCTCACGATTCTCCGTTATATTCGTCAACAGGGGAATGCGACGATTAATAGAGGGATCGTCGCTGTCACAGGACGTTTTTCTTTTCCGGCACGATTTTCTTGCCATCGAAGATCGCGACCATATGTCACCGGGAACGAAAAATACACATTTGAAATACGCATCGACGCAATAATTGCGATTCGAGGGTGTTTGTTTTTGTTTTCTCGAAGAGTTTTGACGCACGAACTATTCACGTACGAGAAACGACGAAGAGAACGCGTGTACACTGAAGATCGGCCGACGATAGGCCGGTTCGTTGATTCCTTCGTATTTATTATCTTGGCGGATTTTAATTCAGATTCGAGGGGTTATACTTCCCGACTCGATGTCAGATCGTGTAATCGCACATTGTCGGCTTTTTCGTAATCACTCGCGTCACTGTCGGAAACTTTGTATCACATTGCACGATCGGACGGTAAATGTGGCTATCGTAGATCACCGCGTAATGATGCGCGGTTTGCGTTTATCGGCAATGTAATTCAAGACCAAACCCCCTCACGGACGCGTACACACACACGCGCGAGCGAAAGGGAGAAGGAGAGGGTGAAAAAGAGAGAGAGAGAGAGAGAGAGAGAGGGAGGGAGAGAGAGAGGTAGTGTCACAACGTCAAGAAAGGACGGTGTGTAGTGGACGACGACGACGACGACGACGACGACGACGACGTTTACCGGGCTGAACGAGAGTGTTAAGCGCGCGGTTCTCGTGACGGTCTGCGGATGGCCACTGTTATACTCGTGCTACTAAGGGGGTTGAGAGCGGGCGAGAAAGACCGAGTGAGAAAGAGAGAGAGAGGGAGAGAGACCGGAGAAACCGCAGGTCACACGGATGGAGTGAGTGCCGGTAAACGAGAGCGCTCGAGGTTGGAGGGGGTTGAACGCCGAGAGCGCGCGGGGGTTGCTGGCTGGCTGCTCGTGCACCAATACAAACACGTTTTTAACACTCCCGACGAGTCAGTAGCGGCTCGAAATATGGTATACCGAGTGTGTAGGAGGAGTACGAAGACACGACGACGACGACGACGACGACGACGAGGAGGATGGCGTCGACGATGTTGTCGTTGTTGGTAGTGGTGATGGAGGAGGTGGTGGTGGTAGTAGTGGTGGTGGTGATGGTGACTTCGAGAGAGCAGAGAAAAAGGGGTGGGTTCCGATCGTGGTAGTGGTGGTGGTGGAGGTGGTAGATTTTTCGCGGGGTTGAAGCGGCAACGGCAGTAACGGCAAGAGGCAGTATGGCAGAAGCGAAAGCACAGAGAGGAGTGTGTACGAACCATCGAGGATATAACAGCGGGAAGGGTAGTTTTGTTGCTCTCGTGTCTGTGGGTACGATAATACATATATACGTATACATGTAATACACGTATATAGGCTGGTGTTCTGCAACATGGGCACGATCCAGTACTGCTGTACGGGCGCGTTCGGCGTAGTCCAGTAGAGGAGTCGGAAGTGCAAGGGAGAGGGTGGAAGAGAGAATGAGATGGAGAGAAACAGAGGTAGAGAAAGAGAGAGAGAGAGAGAGAGAGAGAGGGAGCGAGAGAGGGAGGAAACGAGAGAGAGAGAGAGAGAGAGAGAGCTAAGAGTGGGAGGGTTCTTCGAGGTATGGTTAGAAGGAGAGAATCCACGCGCTGTAGTCGCGAAGAGGGGAGAAATCATCCCCCATCCTTCCGACGGTTTTCACGAAGAGGGTGAGATTTCGAGCGAGCGAGACGAGAAAGTGCTGCGATAGGATTGCACGGTGAGAGAGGCTAAGTGAGAGACGCCCGGCGAATGTTCGTGTGCGCGTGTTTTACACATATAGGTACGGGGTATGAGACGAGGGTGCGGAATGAGGGAGAGAAATGGAGAGAGAGAGAGAGAGAGAGCTGTGCTATGCCGCGTGTTCTCGTAGGGCGAGGGGGGGGGGGATAGGGTGGGGGGTTTTCCCGTATATATTAAGCTCACAAAGTTGCTCTCACGGGGTGATGGCCAGAGGGTGGTTAGATAGGGCGGGGCGGAGTTTCGCCGCTGAAAGGGGGCACGGCTCTCTCGATTTCTCATAGGGTGGCGTCGCCGATCGATGGACTGTGCAACGTTCGCGGCGGTTCAGGGGGTAGCTTTCAGTGCGGACCAATCGCGTGCCTTCGGTCCTTAACTCGAAAGATATACTGCCTCTGTAGCGCGGACAACCGCGCTGAGCGTGCTTTCTCCTTCCATCTCTCCCTCTCTCTCTCTCTCTCTCTCTCTCTCTCTCTCTCTCTCGCTCCCTGTCTAACGCTCATACGCGAATCTCTCGCTCTCTACTCTATCCACTACCACCGATCACTAACCCCTCCCCCCTCTTCCTATATCTTTCCTCTCGGTGGATGTAGCCACCGATGCTATTGCCGTCGGTGTGCTTCTGCCTACGAGTGCTCTCCATGACATTTATACGTGTTTTCGGTGCGTCCGCGTAACTTCGTGTGTGTGGATGTGTAAGTGTGTGTGTGTGTGAGAGAGAGAGAGAAAGATAGAGAGGAAGAGAGAGAGAGAGTGAGAGAGCGAGAGCGGAAGAGAGACGAAGAGAGGGTGGGTTTAGCCCTGCGGGCTCCGTGCAGCGCCGTGTTACTTATCCATTATAACACTCCAAGATCTTGATTTAAGCCTGCAGCGAGAGAGCGGCGGTGAGCTTTTAACCAATTAGCCTTTATAGCTCTAGCTCACCCCTCTCTCGTCGCACCCTTCGTCGCGATGACTTTCCCTCTCTCTCTCTCTCTCTATTACTCTCCTCGTCTTCCACCCCTCCGCATCCCTCCGTAATACACAAACATCCCTCGTTCGCTCGACCTCTGTGTGCGACGTAGGTACGTGTATATACGCGTACGTTTATCTCTGTTTCTGGGAACGACCCGGCCATTTCCCTCCCTCTTCGCCGAATTCTGCTCACCTATCGTGCCACCGCGTTATCTCTCTCTCTCTCTCTCTCTCTCTCTCTCTCTCTCTCTCTCTCTCTCCCTCTCTCTCTCTTATACGAACACACACACACTCTTTCACCTTCCTTCTCTACATTCGCCAAGCTATCGCGATCTGCGCTTCTCCGTCTAACACCATCTCCCGTAGGTATACCGGGTTTTACCGATTTCATGTAAACCCCTCCCCTCCCCCCTGCCATTACCATCGGCGATCGCGCTTCTAGCCCGTCTTCATACACGTATATGCGCATCTCACTATCTTCCTCTCCCTCTCTCGCACGAGGCAACGACTCTCGAGCCTGCGCTTCTATGTACGGATATGCCGACGGGCGATATACCTACCTAATCTACCGGCTCCTCTTTTCCTGGGGCCAGAACGTTATAACTGCGGTACACGAGACTATATAAAGAGTGTTAGTATTTCATACATGCATATATATTGCATATATGTAGGTATATGTGGTAATATAGGGAGGGGAGGATAGAACATCCGCGGTACTCGCGTTCACTCCGTAACCGAGCCAACGTACTTACCGCTCGACAACGTCGGCGTCGAATAAACGTATATATAGGATATAGATATAGGAACGAAGGAGAGGACGGAAGGGGAGATTGAGGCTACGTAGAGAGGAAGAGAGAGAGAGAGAGAGAGAGAGAGAGAGAGAGACGTAGACAGAAGAGATAGGGGTTGAAATGTTACCGACTCTGTGGCGAGAGCGAGACGGAAATATCATTGAGCAATCCTATATACATAGGTATATCATAGACTGCACGAGGGGAGAGGGGGTTTGCGAAGAAGCGAGCAGTGGGTGGAGTTGAAGGTCTAAGTAGATATTTGCGCGCGTGCGAGAATTGAGCGGCCGTGTGGGGCAAGTTCTATCTCTCGCTCAATGGTCGTCGCGCACTCATGGCTGCGCGGCAAATGCGCGAGGGAATTTTACTCCCGGTACGACGATGATTTTTTACCGCGATTTTTGCGCAACCCTCGCAAGATGTATATATAGGATTGTAGGGGTTGGTATATATATATATATATATATATTTATATATGTGTGACATAGGGCGGGGTGAGATGAGACTCGTTTACTCTCTCGGTTTTTCGTATACGTTCGTTCGTGTATTAAGCACAACGCGATGCGGTGGTTGATGTATTTTTTTTAGGGGGATGAAAAAACATGGCCGATGTCTATCTCGTCTTCGTCCACTCTCGGGGCCAATTTAAAAGCTTTATAAGTTTTATTATTGCCAACCCTGGCGGTAATTTTTCTTTTTTGCCTTTCGACCCTCGTTCTTATATTCCTATTTATCTTCGATACTTCTCTCGTGGCGTATTTTATTTCGTGCGTGAATTCAACCTTCGAGGATTCGGAATGGTACGTCCCAAGAGGGTTCCTCGCGGTCTTTAAGGGCTAGGCGCGAACACTCGCTCCAGGGATGGCGTTACTATGGAATATCTTCGCGTAATTATGACATTTATTAGTTAATCGTAACGATAATTAATTATTTTATCACGATATTAAAATATTCTTTTGCTTTTTTGTTTCGTTGTTGTTTTTTAACGCGTTTCTTAAAATTATTTTTTCCGGTAAAAATGAGATTCTTGTAACGTTTTTTTTTCTCTATTTCACGATATTCTTCTCATTTTCTTTCTTCGATCGTAAAGTTCAGTGGCGATGTCTACGCTTAATGCGCCAATGGTCCGGCTCTCGATCTCCAATCGTTCACCTTTTATTCTTCGACTTGCATCCCCCTTGTGGAAGTTCTTCGGCAATAGAGCGCGCCCTTAACGGGCGCAAATATGCCGAAGCGTTTTTCCATCCGGCATTGTACGTCGTATTATTCAGGGGTGTGCGGGATAAAAGCTAATTCGCTAAGTTTCTTCGGCTCATTGGAAACATTGGGGGAGAGAAAGAGAGGCTCTTGAGACCGATAGAGATAGATTGAGATTTGGGTCAATTTGGCACCCGCTTAAAAGATTTTACCTTCAAGCTCGATGAATAACACTCGAGAGAATATCCACGCGCAGAAACCGAGGAACGAGAGGCGCCGAGAAACCTATACAAGCTAAAAATGGGGCAATATGGAACACCCAAATATTTTCATACTTCAAAAACGTCTCATAATTATTTTCAAAATCATAGACCAAGTCAAATTTTATACTTATAATCGAGGATGACAAAGTTAATTTTTTATTTTAACAATATTTCCAAAATTTATTTTCACCCTTCCAAGATGTTCCAGAAATTATACATTTAATAATTGTGAATTTTTGCGTTTACGCGATTATATCGTTTTTCATTTTTCTTAAATATATTATTTCGTTAAAAAACGTGACGAGGTTATAATTTTTCCAGCAACACATTCGTACAAAAACCTGTCGGTCCATCTCGAGAAACCATGCCGTTTTACCCCGACTTTCCTCTATACATATACATATATGCAGTGCAGTGGAAGAGCACACAATGGTGCAGATCACTGTTCTGTGCTTGCGCGCTGCGGTGTCCAGATTGCACCGATCGTTTTGCCAGCAGCAGCTTGGCTTGCGCCTCGTTGGTGTTTGCTCTTACTTTTGCATGCAAACACGCACACACACACACACACACTCGTCCGTCACTCCCTCTCCGTCTCGCTCTCTAGCCTTTAATGCTTTCACGAGAGAGACAGCTTTTCTCTCTCGGTCTATTTTCCGCCTCTGCAGTATTCCGCACAATTCTCATTCTTCGTAGTGACAGAAAGAAACACGGTAGCGCGTAAAACTAGTACGCTGTTCTACCGTCGCGAGGTAGAACTGTTCGAGCCCAGAAATTTTCAGCCCTGTAGTTGGCTCGAAATTTCGTCGTCTCGATCAGTTTCACGTAAATTTCACGTAAATATATATATATATATATATATATATATATATATATTTGTGTATGTAGCTAATATACACGGACGAGTGAATTCGACTGCCGCTGAGAGTATTTTACTTAGTGCCCGGTGCGTAAGAGGATTATTATCCTCCCTGGAGAGAAGGATGGAACGATGATAGACGAAGAGATATAGATGTGACGAAACGGGCATCGAGAGAGCTAGGGGATGAATATATATATATATATATATATATAAAATGTGCATAGGCTTTTTCACTTCTCACTGGGCTCTCTTCTCTCCTCCCGTTGCATTGTTCACTATTATCCGACATGATTAGTCGATGATGCAGGTAAAGCTACCGCGGGGGGTCTCCATTATACGTCGTGTAAAGGACCGGCGCAGCCCGCGCCCTGTTCGGTCGCGCGCGAAAATCGTGCACGCGAAACGCCCGCTCCTTACCACGATTTTCCTTCTTTCTCGTCGCATACATAAATGTCTATATATATATTTATAACACAGGGAAATTCTAGTCGTAGGAACTTTTAGTTCGGCCCACACACATCGCAGATTTTTTTTTTCGTTACGATCGCTTCTTCCTTCTATCGATTTTTCCTCGATCGCCTTCGCGTCTCGACCGATTTTTTCTCTCTTGCGTTTGCCTCGTCGAGCAAAAGAACCGCCGTGCGTGAATCGACGCGAGATTTTTTTTTTCCTTGTATCTTCGTTGAATATTTATATGCGCACCGAAAGAATTATTCGTGGAAAGAGAACGAAGAGAGATTATTCTTGTAAAGAAGGGAAAATGATATTTCTTGTTTGTTTTCCCAGTGTAGGTAGGTGTGTCTTTGTGTGTGTGAGAGAGAGACAGAGAGAGAGAGAGCTGTGTGGTTGTACGCCATTTACTCTATATCGTCGATGTAACACGGAGAAAAGAGAAAATGATGCGCGCCGATGTGCGCGTTGTGTGTACGAGAAAGAGAGAGAGAGAGAGAGAGAGAGAGAGAGAGAGAGAGAGAGAGAGAGAGAGAGAGAGAGAAGAAAGCGAGGGATGCTCCGCATGTTGCAGCTTTCGGTTCTGCAATTTGCTTGTTATACCCGTGAGACCGTGAGTGCGATGATGCCTGAGAAGCGGATCGGCCATGGAAATAGGATAGGCCAAGTGTTCTATGTATACGAAAGGGCTGTGGGTATTTTCGGTATTAACGAGAGGCACGATGGAAAATGAAAATTACGTCAAAAGTTTGTCCATAATTATAAAACGATATTGGACCAATTAAAATTATTTCTCAAGGGTTCGAGTCATGGATTCAAAAAGTGGCCGTAGCTTAATGGCTAATGTTCGTTAAGGGAGGATTGGCATGATCGTTCGATGCAAAGATCGGAATTTGATGTATTGAAAAAGAAAATTAGAAAAGAAAAAATGAATTAATTCGTAAATTGTTAAATAATTTCAATTTTTCATCGAT
Source organism: Netelia virgata (assembly GCA_951802705.1). Classification (NCBI taxonomy): domain Eukaryota; kingdom Metazoa; phylum Arthropoda; class Insecta; order Hymenoptera; family Ichneumonidae; genus Netelia; species Netelia virgata. The sequence continues at coordinate 35,859,189 of OX637865.1, read as the reverse complement.
TTGGAGCGAATATTAATTCATTTAACAACGTTAAAAATATATAATTAAATTTATTTTACTTTCACCCAGAGCTAATTGAGGAAATAATTATCAATAATTCTTGAGAATAATGGGAAATAATTTTAAAAAAAGTAGTCGATTTTTTCATGTTATTTTATAATTCGTCGCAGTAATTTTTAAAAGCTAACCCTAGCCAATTTTTTCATTTATCGCTTGCGATATTTGACGCGGCTTTGCTTCAACGACAAGAACAAAATAGAGAATTATAGTCTCGTCATACCTCGTCGATGACTTTTCTTCATCGCTTCGTCGTCGTGTCAATGCCGGGACAAACATTATTATATTATACGTGTATCGATAAACCCGAACGATGATAAAAGGAGGTTAACGAGAAGCGAGGAAAATATTACCGAGGTACGAGGAGGACGCTGATCTTGTCTCGGCTTTACTGACTCAAGTATAATAGGGATGTGTACTATACTCGGACAAGGGAGGATGAAGGATAAACGACGGTTACGGATTGCACGGGGCATGCTTAGACAACAAACGATTAACGGCAGCATAGCGGTATGGCACCCCGTTGAGAGAGTCGGCTACGCAGACACGAGAGAGAGAGAGAGAGAGAGAGAGAGAGAGAGAGAGAGAAAGTGGAGAGGGTGCAAAATCACAATGGCCGTGAGAGAAGGACCAAGAGAGAGAGAGAGAGAGAGAGAGAGAGGGAGAGAGGGAAAGAAAGAGAGCAAGAGAGGGAGGGAGAGAGAGGGGAGTGTTTGAGACAGAAGGGAACATAACAGGAAAACGAGGAAGATAAGGAACGGAAGACGGGGTTGCCACTGAAAGGATGGAGCGAGAGAGAGAGAGAGAGAGAAGGAAGAAATTATGAGAGAGGGTACAAATGAGAGGAGCTACATATATATACGTGTACGGAAAGAAGCTGGTGCACGCGCAAGCAAGGAAGAGAGAAGGGGCATTTCTCCCGGCTTTACTGCCTTACATTATATAAGCTCGGCGTAGCGAGCGACTAATTACTCGGCGCCGTTGAGACTAAGCGTGAATTAAAAGGAGCTGTCTGAGTTTGTCGCTGGGATGTTCGCCTTCATCCCCTCACCCCCCCGTCCCCCCTCCTCGTCTCACCCGTCTATAGTATATCTCTGTATCATAAAGAATAAAAAGCATCCTGAGCTATAACGTTCCTTTGCCTCGCGGCTCTCGCGTGCTGTACGAAAGGGAAATGTATACTTTTCATCCCCTATATATATAGGGGATGAAAATATATATCGCGCTATAATACTCGTGCTTTATGATATCTGTGTGTGAGTTTAATAAGACAAGGAACAAGTTGGCGGAACGGTAAACGGAGCGGATGTAAGAGAGACTAAGAGAGAGAGAGAGAGAGAGCGAATGAGAGAAAAATTCGATCTCGCACGAGTTAACGACCTCTGTCATTCTTCGTTTAGCTACGTGGGAGGAGAAAAGACGCGGGGTGGGTAATTAATGCTCTGAAACTCTTTTCGCTTTGTCTCGCTCTCTCGCGTCTCGCGCGTTTTCTCCGTCTCGCTCGTTGCCACCTCGCCACATCCCCTTTCGCCATCGGGACCATTACCGGGAATTAACAGAAGCCGAGGCATAAGGGCTCGGGAGTTCCTTGATTGCGCTCCAATTAGAAAAACACCGTTATCCTTAAGCTCTCCGAGTGCTTTATGAAGACTGATTCGTTACAAACGCTCGCACTTGTTATAGCGAATAATACTTACGAAGAAACAAATAAAAAACTTAATATTAAATCGTAGAAATGCGAAGATGAATTATATTTCTTTGATGGGATAAAAGAGTGTTTGCGCTTAGAACGACAAATAATATCAAACTTTCTCTTTACTTGGTCAATAATTTATTTTCAATTTTTCATAAAATTTCAACTTGAAATAAATTTTAATACTTACATTCGATTTTAAATTATCAAATTGTCGTAATCATTTGAAATAAAATGTAAATTAATTACATCTAAAGATCGAATCGAAAATCTCTTACCGTATAATTTCAATCTTACGATTAGATGCAGATAATTTGTTCCTCTATTCTCAACGTGTAATTTACCGAATGGAAAGAGCATCTTATCTTTTATCCTTTTTCACACAGTCTATGATAATTCATGACCTCCCGGGATAGTGAATTCCCGTCTGTCGTCGAGTCCCGGGCATTACGCGTCGCGAGAAAAGCTTTCGCTTCGTACTAGCGTGTGTTTGGGAAACCGAGCGAGTAACGAGAACGAGTATCGTGGCCTTTTGCAAAAGGAGCCCGGCCGAAGAGGCGAGAGAATATCTGGGAAATGGAGACTCGCATTCCCGTATAGTCATTACTTGCCAAGGAGAAGAAGAACGGTGGAAAAGCACCGAGTCCGAGAAAACTGAAGTGCGAATTTACACACACACACACACATATATCTATATATAAAAGGCAGTAGGAAAGTAGATGAGATAGGAGAAGCGGAGTACCGAGTACGTATACAACTATGATAAAGCGCAGGCCGGTGGAGGTTTCGATGCAAGAATCCAAAGAGAAGTAGAAACGAGACGGTAGAAATCTTAGGCGAGATCGAGAGGGAAATGCGGCGACCCGCGGACTCGCCTTCGCCTCCGTAGCGAAATGAAACCGCACGTGAAAATGCCGAGAAGTGCAGAGAAATGAGAAGTAGAAAAACGAATATATATATATATATATATATATGTCTGTATGTGTATGTATGTGTGTGTATAAAGGAAAGCAGGTCTATCGTAAGCAATGGGAAAATCGCCTTCTCGTCGACACCTCTCGTCTCTTCGATCACGATACACTACTTCCCTTTCACTCGCACGTTTGCCATCAAAAATCCTCTTTGGCCTCTCTCTCACACAGCACCGAGCTCGCCAAATCTTCTTTGGCCGCAGTAAAGGCTGTGCGAGGGGTTTATTCATAGGCCCGTTGAGCTATCGAAACGAGAATGGATATCGTACACGTGTGTATGGCAAATCGTAAGGATCGTCGAGTTTATGGTGACATTAATCGATTATGGTTACGAGCGAAATGTTATAAAATAGTTGCTGCATGTTCGAACGATGCTCAATCGCAGCATTCGTACCTATATATATATATATGTTCACAAATATTATTCGAAGCTAAGTAACTTTTCGACGTTTAATATTCGGTACGTGATATAATTCAAATAAATATTTTGACGAATTTCGAGGAGTACGAATTTTTCATTGGTTCTAGAAATTTCGAAGAATTTCGACGAAACGTTCATAAATTTGGAGCTGACAATGACGAATGAACGGAAAGTTGAAGATTTTTATTCTTTATTTCTTTTATTTTGTATTATCAAACTGATTAAATCGAAGATTCGATCGAGAATTGGCCGCTTAATTGTCGACACGAGACTTTTATTCGGACGCGACAATGTTCAAATTTGTCTAACTGCATTAATAATTCTCTCTAATAAAAACCTTCCTCGCGACACTTTCTTTTCTTCGCGCGTGGTGTCACGCTCGTCCTTCCGTATAATCCTTATACCTACCCCTTTTCACGACTCGTATGCCGACGTAGCTATTATACCGTAACCATAATTTAGAAACACGTTTGAAGAGGGTTCGTCACTGTTGTGACAGACCCGGTACGGCGAGACGTGGCGCTCTCGCGAAAGAATTACGATCGAGATAAGCCTTATAGTGAATCGAAGAATCACGAAAGCCCGCGCGCACACCTGACTTCTCACGTATCATTCGATACCAGAACAAAGAAAATTACCGATCGTCGCTTGAACAAGAAAATCCTTTAAATTCTCTATAATATATCTTTCATTGTTTTTTTTCATCATAAATATTTTCATTCGTTGTTATTCCCTGAGGATTGTTTCGCGCTTTGGATATCATCTTCCGTTGTAACAAATTCTTCGCACGAGCTAATAAGCCTCGATCTTTACTCGATTCCCGATCGATCGCATTGTCGCCGGTACAAAAAAGCTCATTCGCTATTTTCTCAATCGATATAGACATCTAGACGTATATATATGTATATATCTTTCTGTGGGAGGTGGACAAAGGGAGTGAGCCCCACAGCGACGCCCCGACTACCCTCACTCTGGGCTCTTTCACGTGTACCACCGTCACCAGACAACGCTAATAATATGGAGGAGCCCTCTATAGCGATGCGTATAGTCAATCGCACAGTAGCGAAAAATAAGCGATGTAACTATACATATATATATATATATATATATATATATATATATATATATATATATATATAACTATTAGAGGTGATAAAAGGCAAAAGCACACAGAGCTCGAACGAGGCCGCCCGGGAATCGGTGACAGAAGCCGATCGATCGTGTCGCCTCGCTACAAAGAAAATAAGTAGAAAAAAAAGTGAAAAAAGAAAAATCGCGAGATCCAACTTCAACGACTTCAGCAGTGTCGCAACCTCGTATGATTCTCGCGTGCGCTCTGTATTTATTTTTTTTATCCATGATTACCGCGACCTTTTTGCAACTTTCCCCTCTTCTCCTCCTGCGCGCATTTCCTATCGCACATACACCCACCCACACACACACACACACAGACATACATAGTGTGCCAGCTAAAAGTAAGAATGGCGTTTCTTCGCGTCATTTAACACGTAAAACGATATTGGATGCACGACTTTTTTATATTCGCGGCACAGTCGTATTAGCCGGCTTGGCGACGTTGCAAAAAAAGAACGTTGGGAGACGAGAAAACTCGTATTTTCCTCGTTATTTCCAACGGTGTATAATCACGGCGCACATACATACACGAACACACACACACACACACACAGATAAATATATACACAGACGGACACACATGTGCAACGTCTCGTCGAGCTTTAGCCGGGGCTTATGCGTCCGGGGAAAGGGTGGTGAGATGCGCGCCACTGGAAGGGCAACGAGGAAGGAAAGGGTGCCTCCGAGTTAAAGCCAGGAGTACAGGGAAATACATGTATATATATATATATATATATATATATATATATATATATATATATTTGGTATAGCGGAGTTTGTACCGTGGCGGGTTCTCGCTCTCGCGCGACATCCGGCTAATCAGAAAATGTAGGAGCGAGCGAGTGAACCAGGCGAGCGAGAAAAGCGTAGGGGGGTGAAAACGCCAGTGGTTGGTGTGGTGCGGGTTGGAGAGCGAAGCGAGAACGAGAGAGAGAGAGAGAGAGAGATAGAGAGAGGATGGAGAGAGCGCGGAGAGAGCCTAATAGAGAGTGAAAAGGCATCAAATAAACAAACAGCGGGTGGCGAGAGATAGAGGTGGAATTGAGAGGGTGGTCTATCTCTCTCTCTCTCTCTCTTTCTCTCGCTTCCCTCGTTCGTTCGTGCTTGGTAGGATTACACCGGTTGTATACGACGGAGGCGAAGTTTGCCTCGTTACGTGTGTGCCATCGGTGTATTTGCCAGTTAGGGGTACAACGAGCTACATGTATGTGTGTTTGTTAGGAGTAGGTGTGCACGAATACACATAGATGCGAGAAACAGGACCGAGGGAGCGAGATGCGAAGATGTGGGCACGGTATAAACTCTCTCCCTTTCTGGTGGTTCTCTCATTTCGTCGGGTTCAGAACGAGGATAGGTAAGCCGTTGACGAAAGAGCGAGGGATAAAACGAAGTGGGATAGAGAACGAGACAGAGATAGAGGATGGGTTTGCGAATGTGTGAGAGTTGGAGCGGAGAAGAGCATAAGTAGTAAAACGTAAAGCGCGAACGAGACAGCAGAGGGAAAAGAGAGAGAGAGAGAGAGAGAGGGGGAGATTGGAGGAAGCATTGAAAGTGAGAGAGTCGACGAGTGAGAGAGAAAATCTAGCAATAGAGGGGTAGTCGGTGGTTGCCACTGATTCTGCGAGAGAGTGCAGCCACATATCCGAGGAGTATGTGCGAGGGAGTGAGGCGAGCATTTGGAAGAGGGTGAGAAGTCGTGAACGGTGGAGAGAGCGAAAGAGAGAGGGAGGTCGGAAAGAGGGAGAGACGAGACGAGGGTGAGATAGGGCTATTAGGGTTGGGTGTAGGCGCCGCCCCGGCTATTATAGAGGGTTGTTTCACTCCACCCTGTGTGTGCGAACACACAGGATGGCCAGGCCACCAACACGCATGTGTACACACGCACGCACAAAGAGCCACGTGTGTATACACAGTCGCAAAGCCACCCTCGATACATACAGGGATGCTAGTACGGGGGGTAACTCTCGCTTGTATCTCCGCTCCTCTCGCGCCACCCCGTCCCGCTCCTTCCGCTCGCAAAGTCTCGTTTACTCGATACCAGCGTCGCCACACCGCTAGCGCCACTCCTGCAACCACGTACGCTTTACTCGCGCCCCCTGTTGGCATGGCATTGCACTACGGTTCCCTCCCTTACGTTTGTGACGCGAAACTGTGTGGGTAGGAGATCGTGTGTACGCGTATATAGGGTAGCCTATGTTTTCTATGTGTACTTGAGAGAGAGAGAGAGTGAGAGAGAGAGAGAGAGAGAGAGAGAGAGAGAGAGAGAGAGAGGGAGAGAGAGAGAGTGAGAGAGGATGGAAGGGTGGTGAGTTTGCAGGACTGCGGAGAGATACAAGTACCGTACCGAAGCTCGCGCGATGAGTTGGCGAGGCGGAGGAGGAGGAGAAGGAGGACGAGGTGGAGTAGGAGAAACTATGGAGGCGCAGCAGAGATACGAGGTTACCAAGGCAACGAGCGAGGGCCACCAGCGAGAGTTATCTTGTCCTTTCTCACTCGGTCTGCCATGCCAGAGAGCGAGAGAGTTGATTCTCTAATAGGTATCTTTGGCGGCGTAACTATATAGAAGCGATGCGGCACATTGAGAACGAAAGAATCCTCTGTGTCAACGCGTTTTTCGTCTGTATTGCCGTATTTCGACACGTGTGCAGTACTTGCCAACGTTTTCGATCAGTGTCCCACGTATCTCTATGTACGCCTGTGTCTTTGTTCAGAAAATTTGTCGATATTATAACGTTAAAACGGATGTATCCTCGAACTATCCAGAAGAACTCGGAATCACATCGTCGAAAGAGTTCGAGCCGTGTGCCATCTGACGGTAGAAGTTGTCGAACTTTTCGCGTCGAGTGCCGAGAAACTGGCTGACTTTTCGATGATTCAACCAAATCGAAAGATAAAAATCATTCGAAATTATTGCACTTGTACTTATTATCAACGATTCGATAGAAAACATTATTTTGTTTGCCGTGAAGCTAGTACTTCTCATCGTTCCAGAAATGTATGAAAAATATGGAAAATCATTGGAGAGAAATGTATTCAAGTGGATATTTCTTTGTATGCTCATTGCTTTCAGCTTGTATCATCCGTAAACCCGGTGCTACAAGGATTCTTGTTTCCCAATGCCCCAAAAATGGCTAATAACATTTTAGAGATATTCGACCTTTGACATCGACCCTACGGCTACCAAGGAAAATTCGATGCGACGTATATTATGCTCATGAATAATGTTACTCCATCGCATGAATAATACAACAACGTTGGAATCAACGAAATTCAAATTTCTTATTCACCAACTTTTTCCCGTTCCTCGTCGTCCGTGTCCACATCGTGACGGTTTTCCCTCATTTTTCTCCATCCCTTGCCACGAAATGAGAGACATCTCTGTAAAAGTGGCTGGTTCGCGAGAGTTCAAATAGGGGGCATGACGAAAAACCGAGGAAAGTGGGGATGGCGATGGTGCAGATGAGGCTCAACAGAATTTGACGCAGATGCGTTAGCAGCGCATCGAAACGATCCGAACGCCACCGTGTGGTGCGCGTCAGTACGGCTGTTGAAAGCGTTTTCTAGTTGTTTCGCCCTGAGTTTACCTACAGCAACATAACTATAGGTATAGTATTACTCGTCTATCGAGACACATACTCCAAACTCCATGCCGTGTCGTGCGTTTACCTGTAGTGTCAGGCGAGAGAATACAGGCGAGTACACATACACGCGTTCCAACCGAAGCATTGGTGGTACGACTGTTATAGGTGAGCGCACGCTATTCTCTCGTTCGAAGCTCGTTGTCTGCGCCCTCGCCTATTTTATATACGTAGGTGGTTGCGTGCAATCCCCGTGTATATCCTATGAAAGCGCGACTCGAAGCTACAACACGTTCGAAACGAGATTGAAAGAGAGAGGTGGAGAGAAAAGGTGCGAGAAGGAGAAACGGGAGTAAAGGGATGAAGTTTGTGTGCGAGAGAGGGTTGGAGCAATGCGCGTCACGGGAGATAAAGACAAGGTGGAGTATATATATGTATATAATACTCTACCTTATATATATGTATATATGTATACCGTGGAGGTCGGTGTGGGTGAAACGTTGTATCCACGGGATGGAGATACATCGGTATGCATTTCAGCGGGAAAGCTCTCTCCTCGCATTCGCAGTCGAGGGTTTGAGAGACAGGGAAAGCCTCTATATGGTCGATTCTGGGTAGGGATTGGTGGACCGTTCGGAGGCTGGACGAACATCGGCGGGGGCGGCTGTCGCGATAGCGAGAGACCGAGAGAGAGAGAGAGAGAGAGAGAGAAAGAGACGGCGTCAGCCGCTCGCGAGCAGCCGGAGGGTGGTCGAGCGCCCCGCGAGATCGTGGAACGAGGGTTAAAAGAGGAGGAAGAAAGAGCGAGCGAGGGAGAGGAGGAAAAAGGAGAGCGGAGAAAAGCAGGCAGGAGCCTCGGCGGAAGCAGCAGCAGCAGCAGTAGCGGCGACAGCTCGTCTAAATGCTAATACCTTTATCGACTGTAACTCAAAGTCTCGGGTTTCGATTCTTCTTACTCGCGAAGCGAGCGACGCCTACGCTGAACGAACGAGAGAATACTACGAGACGGGATGAGGAGGGTGAGACGGAGAGGAAAGAAGTGGGGTATTATGGCTATCTCGCTGTTGAGTCGTATTCAAACCGCGGAGAGAAAACTCCCTCACCCTTGCGCGGAGATTATTTTATACCATAAAGTACAACTCTTTTATTTCTTCTTCTTCGCTGGCTTTCTCGCTCGTATCTTTGTGCGCTGTTGGTTAACTGAGATAATACTATAATCAGATGTATGTCGTGTCGTAAGAGATTATTTCTTTTGACAATATTCAGCGTCGGCGCTTGAGTCGGTTCTCTTTTGTTCGCGAATTAGCAGTCGAATGTTTGATCCGTTTGTGAGATTGTTTTGTATCCGATCTTGGAATTGAATTAGTGACATCTTACGCGAAGCGATAAGAACGAAGCTCGTCTCGTTGAATGAAGAAGGATCTCGAAGTCGGATTAATTTATGAATAAATGCATTTGAGGGAAAGAATATTTTCGAGATTTTCGAGATTTTCGAGTTTGATTTCGGAAGTTCAAAGATATTCCCAGTGTGAGATAGTCCGTAGAATTTTATTAACGGAGCTCGCATTTTGGATTAATATGAAACTGGAAACTCTATTTCAGAGCAATTAATATTCTGAGCTACGATTAATATGTTACGACTTTCAATGAGATAAGATCGGTTTCCTCCGTGAATTCTGGAGGTTATATTCACAGGAAGACGCCCGTCCAACGTTTCTCATGTATCTATTTCACAAATGCAATTTACTGGGATGATGCCAAATCTCGTGTATTTGCTCTTATCATTCTCCCCTGCGAAGGCATCGTGTCATTTTGTGTGCTGACTGATAATAGTTTCTTCTTCTTCCCTGAACATGTATTTATCCATGCGAACATCCAACAAATTCATTCTTTGGCCCTTTTTTTCATTCGTTTCATGCGTTCGGCCAATTCAATATAGTCATAGGCATGACAATGCTCCTGCATCACTCTCTTGATACGAAATATATTATTTTTTCTTGAGGAATTACATTTTCAAGAGTCATCAATATCGTCGTTGGTCCCTTAAATTATTCTATTTTTATTCTTCGTCACGAAAAAAATAGTGCTTACATAATTAATAAATAGCCGAATACCTCCATAACTCGGACGCCTATTCGACTCAATCCTTAACGTATGCACTTGGTTACGCATCGATATAATTGTCCAAACGCTCGTTAAAAAAGTTCTACGAAATAACAGAGCGTATTATTTCGCAGTGTTTGTTTGTTTCCTACAAAAATCATATCCTACCCTCATCGTCAGCCGAAATAAAATTCTCTATTGCGCAGGGTTCGTACAGCTAGTACCTATCGTATCGTTATAATGCTCAAACTTACAGGTCTTCGAGAATCGACAAAAGCGTCGGTCAAGAGTGGGGCGGACGGAAGTAAGAGAAAGAAGAGAAAGAGAGATAGGAAGTGGGCAAGAGTGAGACAGTCAGAGAGCGGGTAAAATGAGCTCGTATCTATACGAAGCTCTCTGTTTACGTGTCTACAATTATGTCAAGCTCGGATTAAGCTACGCGATGTTACATACCTTAATGTATACGTATATACAAATATATATTGACGTATGTGTGAGTAACGAAGAATGTTCTCTATGTTTATATAACACACATGGATTGCTAACGCCAGTGGTGCATGTGCGGATAGTGTAGCAGTATACCGTGGATAAAACCGGACGCTCCCGATGCTCGCGAGAGTGAAAATGGTCGCGTGGCCACGAGGGTCCCTCTAATTACCGATAATAGTCGGTGGCGAGGGAGATGGGGAATGAGCACGGGAGAAACAGTACGATATATATATATATATATACATGTATACCTAAAGCTATCGTACGTAAGTGAGAGAGGGGTTGTGTGTAACCGAGAGAATCAGTGGAAAGGACAGAGGGAGTGAGATGTATGTATATAGTATATAAACGTATAGCAGCCGAGCCGAACGAGAAAGGATGAGATAGCGTACTCGTATACCGATCGTACAGGCCGGTAAGGGCTCTCGATAGGCTCTTCGGTTATTCTAAACAACACAAAGCCCCGCTGGCACCCCTTGCGCCTATTTGCTTGTATACTGTATACTGTATAGAGTGATGTATACCTATCTATATATGTATATATTGATATATATATATATATTAACACACAGAACGACGACAATCATTTACTCTCGCTGGAGGCCATCTAGCTCGTCCGCACAATGGCCGAGTTATCCATCCACTCCACCGGCTACTTGTCCGTGAAACGACCAGGCATCGCCCATCAGCATCAACACCGTCGCGCGTATATTCAACGGTATAAACTCGCCAACCAGATTGGTAAAAGCCTCCGGGGCAGGGAAGGGGGAATGTCCATATCTTATAACTTGGAGAATTTTTTTTTTCTTGACTCGTCGATGATTGGACAGAAATATGAAGGTGACGTCGGTGTATAATATTAAATATACAGTTTTGAGATTGATCGGATTTGTGTGGTTGAAATAATATTGATCGAGTAATCTATTAAATATTTAGAAGATTATTTTTTATGTAACAAAAACGTCGGATGATTCTGAAAATTTATTAAATTTTTGTATAATAATTGACAAAGTAAGGAGGGTTAAGTATATTTCTAGAACTCTAAATTGCTAATTATAGTGACCGGAATATAATATTTTTACTCGGATATTGTTTTCGAGTTTTATCGACGCTATAAATTTTACTCGATGAATCGTAGCAGTTGGAGGGTGAAATATACGTTCGAGATAAAAATAAAATCGTAGTGCCGAGTCAAACGCGTACGGCGAAAAGAGTCGGTAGATTATTCTAGAGCGCAACAATAAGGCCACGGAGCAGGAACAACGATGGATTTTCGTTAAAGAAAAGAGATAGCACGTTGTGTAATTGATCGATCGCATAGTTTTCGGGGCGTCAGGGATGATATCCTCGCACCTTCTGTTATTTCGATGACGCCCTTCGCTGTTGATCATTGCTTAAACATCGTATATAGGACGAGATAAACGCGTTGGCAAAGAGCGGTGATAGAGGGTGGTGGTGGTGCTGATGGTGATGCGGTTTTTGTATGTTATATACGGCGATGGGGGTGAGAGAGAGAGAGAAGACACCCCCGGGTGTCCCATTAAAAGAACGAAAGGAGTCCCAGTTGGGATATTGTTGCGGCCTGGGCTTTACTCGTGCCCCCGTGTTCTTGTATTCGCTCGCTACTCGACAGACGGAGAAAGATATATAGATATATACGTGTATGGAGGGTAAAAAAAGACAGCGCGAGGGACAAGCTCGACGTATGGATGGATGGATGGATGGATTTGTGCTCTGACGCTGATCTAGTCTCTCTCTCTCTCTCTCTCTCTCTCTCTCTCTCTATCTCTCTCTCTCTCTCTTTCCTGCATAAGTTTCCCCGAGTCATCATTCGCACTCTCTGGCTTGCGCTTTCCTGCGATTTATCTCTCTCGCTCTTTTGAGTATTTCGTTTTTTCTCATTTTCCCCTTCGACTCGAGCTCTGTGGACCTGCTTCGTTGGTTCCACATGTCGCGTTGAGAACGAACCACACGACTCCCGGCCCAAATGGTCCGTACCGCGATGGTGACCTGACCGATACAGGACCAAAGAATATATATATATATATATATGAGGTTTCTCCGCGGAATTTGTATAGATATAGTGATCGGTGGAGCAACCCTAATAGAGCCGAACGAGAGCGCAAGTGGTGTCCCAGCGGGCTCGGCGACCGGGAACGAGTGCCTCTGGATATCTGTCGGCATTTATCATCGATTATATGGCCTCGAGTGCTGTGTACAAAGCCAAAAGCCTCGTACGGTCTGTATTTATACCGTCGTACAAGTATATTATAGGCTATTAGTGGGGGTGGGGGGCCGATTTTGTCACCCTGCGAAATGTAAGCTCGGGCAGATTTTACAAAGTAAACGAGAATGCCTCGAGTACAAAGTGCGATAACCACTTGGCTTATGAAATGGTTTGAAAAATTGTATTTTTTATTTAAATATCGAATTATTCTTATCGGGCGATGTAAATAATGATGATAAAAACGTTATGATAATTGACGAACGAAGTCTCGTAATAAGGGAAAAAATATTTATAGTAACGCATCGATGCGCGAGTTGTTAAAACTCTCATTAATTGATCGACGATGTGTCTCGTTTCTTATTCTTCGCACATCGATCTTATCGTTGTACGTCGCTCGAGGTGATAATTGTTTCAAGATAATAATGTTTTCAAGGATTGTTTACAATCCATTACCTATCTTTTTTTAGCATATAGATATCATTTTAGCTAAAAAAGTGGATTTTTCCTTATTTTCCCTTTGATCGAGAAATTGCGACTAATCGAGAATAAGAATGTAACATTCTTGTTGTACGGAAAATTTTTGATTCCACAACCTCTCTCTGATGATGGTTTCGTCTTTTTGGAGAAAACGAAATTTCGGTTTTTCGACCGGCCCAAAGTTCTGGAAGTGGATCACAAGTTTGCACTTTCGGCAGCTCAAGGAAGTCGATATTTGGTTTTATTCAAAAAGACTTCATAGGAGGGTTGTGTAAACGAGAATTTTTCTTAGTCGTTCTTAGTCCCGATTTGTCGCAATTTATCGGCCAAAAGCTGAAAAAAGTGAATTTTCACGATTTTCATAAATTATTTTTTAATGCCACCAGAAAAATAAATTGCAACGTATTATTTATATTTGCGGTTATTGTGCGAATTCAGTGAAATTCTCGTGGATTTATATATTCACCGTTATCATATGTGTGCCAATATATATTTATATAGCAATTGGAAATTCTATGGTTATACCGCAGCACGAAAATCGTTAACTGGTTCGATGTAAAAGCCACATCGTCGCGGTTTTAATGCGCCCGATAGTGACGGGTTCGGATTGTTCATCGCGAAATTAGTACAAGTGGCTAATTGCCAACTCTCCGATTCGTGCAATGAAAGGACCGCATCGAAATCTCTCTTTCTCTCTCTCTCTACATATATATATATATATATACAAGCGGTTTCGATGCACTCCGGTGCTGTTCGTCCGTTGCTATGCAATCAATTCAAGTTGATTCTGCTGAACGTGGAGGTCGGACGAGGTTGTAGGAGAAAAGAGCGAGGGACGTAGGAGAGGTGAATGTATGGGGTTATGATGATGCTTCTGTCAATGGTGACTTTTTCGAGGAAGGGGTAAGGGAGGAGGCCAAGCAAAAAAATGATCGCAACCAGTGAATGAGAAAAAACGAGGGGAAGCTTTTATTACGATTTATCTACCAATGGAGGGCATCAAATTTATATCACGTCCTTGTACATCATACACCGCAATCGAGCGGACGAGCTCTTTGATTTTCGTTATTTTGCTCTTTGTTTGCCGGTTATGCGAGGCCATTGAACGATTGGCTAATGCGTACGAGTTCGCCGGCTAAATATGTCCAAGTGCATATACACACACATATTGAATATGATTTTCTGCATTTCCGCCCTCTTTCTGGATGTTTTTCAAATCTAACGAAATTTTGTACAATAAATATAATGGATAGCCGTTATATGAAAAGAGAATCAGAGAAATTTTACCAATAAAAACATTTCCTTTTTTGGAAACGGGTTCGTTGAAACGTACAATAATTCGTGAGATGGAAAAATGAAGTCAATCATGATAACAATAAAAATAAAACCAAAAATTCAGCCATTATATTGTGTATTACATTTTAATCAATATAATATGATTTATATTTCATATTATATTTTTTTAAACGTTTCTTAAAAGACAGTGGCCGAAATTAAAAAATTGTTAAAACACTATCTTTCAAGAAACGAGCGGTTCGGTATCCGCAAGATCATCGTGTTTACGTCAGATCCAACCGAAAATCCGCCAGGCTCTATACTACAAGCGCATGTACCTACATAATAGATGACTCCGCATCGCCGTCCATCACGCTGTCAAAAAGATTCCTAAAATTTCTCGTCAGCAAAATTACCCTTCTAGACAAACAAACGGGTGACTTTTACGGAAACGCAGCAATCACTGCCGCAAAACGAGAACGGAGAGTACGAGGGTGGGAGGGCGTGGATAGAAGGATGGAAAGAATCAGAGAACGAAAAAAGTGCCTAGCCTTCGAGAATGTCGTTCATCGTGACCTCGTCGTTCGTGACACGCGGGCGGAACGATATGCAGGCTTTGCGATTCTGGGCACGGGTTCGGGGAGGAGGGATATTCTGCAAGACTAGATACATGCACATGTGCAAAACTAAATAAACACAAAAAAAGATACAGAAAAGCAAATTATAGCTGAAGAGGAGAAAGAAAAGCCTGGAGCGAGGAAAAGAGTGAACAGCAAAGAGAAAGAAAGAGGGATGGAGAGAGAGAGCTAGAGATTTCGCTCGTTGAGCCCGGCGGCCTGTAGGAACGAATCGGAATAAAGTAGAGCGTGGTGGATCGAGCGGCGTGGCGCGACCGCGGATAGCATTGGCGTCGGTATTTCCCCTTCGCCGTTCCACGCTTGTACGAGAATCGTACGAGTAGAGAGGAGGTTGGTGATAGTACGACACGAGAGGTGGTAAGCGCCGAGGAAAAGCAGATCCAGAGAGGGACAGAGAAGAGAGGAGAGGAGAGAGAGAGAGAGAGAGAGAGAGAGAGAGAGAGAACCAACTACGATGGGGATGAAGAACGGAGAGGGCGCTGCTCGCGAGAGAGAGGATATAAACGGTGAGGAAACTGGGAAAGGGACGCGTGGCGCCCCTAGCTGGAAAAGGGGAGAAACTCCTGGTTGGGTGGTAGCGAAAAGAGGAGTAGTGAGGGAGGGGGAGGGTTAAGGGTAGCAGCAGAAATTGCGGGGTGTAGCAAACGAACGAGATGGGACGTATCCGTCGTAGTCGGGGTATTTACGGCGCTACTTGTCAACGGTAGAGAGAGCCGCGCGCCCGAGAGAAATGCTACCACCGCACCAGTTTTCCCATCCTCGTTTCTCAAAGCCCACCAAGGTTTCAAAATACAAAAAAATATATATTTTTTTAAATTGATTAGAAAAGGGCTTACTTACTTCGGAAATTTCTCGCACATCACGAAAATCATGGTCATTCCTTTGATTGTTCGAAATTTGTAGGCGAAATCCCGAAAAAATTGAGAATTTTCAGGGTTTTTCGAATTTTTATCTGTTAATTCATATAAGAGAGGAAAACAATTGCGATATTCCTAATCAGTAGAAAAATTGCGATTTTATAAGTCCCTGAAGAAATTGGTTTAAGAGGAAACAAAAATTGATAATATTTTGGTATTCGGATGGCCACAAAAAACGGGTCTCAAAATGAAGAAATCAAATTTTTTTCTAAACAATGATTTTTAAAGGGTATATTTTTATCGTAAATTGTGCGTTTAATACGAATATCATAGTCGGTCCTTCGATAGCTCGAAATTTATAACCGTAAAGCCGAGAAAATGCCGAAAATTAACGTTTTTTCAATTTTTCTTCTACCAATTAGCGTCCGAGCGACAATCGAGCACCATCGAATTCATCACCATTGAGAAATGTTCGATCGACATAGGATCTCAGAAAGTGTAGCCTAATTTTCTAATGTACGATTCATGGGGGTCGAAAAAATAAATTTTGCCATTAGGCAATTGCAAATGGAATTATTCCAACTGAAATTTCTCGCTGATGTAGATTATGATGATGTTTTTCCTGATATCTCAAAAACTCTAGGAGACAACCTGCTTCCCACTTTTGCTGAGTTGTTTGATGTAGTCTATCAGCAATAAGTGAACTATCATATGTTCCGATCATTGTAAGAAAGGGTTCTTCGAATCCGAGACATTGTTCGTATGTTTTGTGCTGTTGGAGGATCCCTCGAAAAAACACGATCGTCTATAACCTAGTATGTTCTTATATCTTATGTTAAATATACAATTTTGTATATTAATTTTTTATCTCATAAAAATAAGTGAAATATTGTTGATAGCATCTCGGTCGACGCTCCAGATAATAAATTTTCACAAAAAAAAAGAAAAATATTACCAGTTACGTATTTAATTGCGTTCAATTGAATGCTAATTTATTCTTGAAGCATACGCCTCGCAGGCGTTGCCACAGGTGATATAATTCTAATGTAACGGCTATGGAACATCAATGAGTATGATTTATGCGATATTGAATGGTTTAAAAACATATCTGTCCGATAAAATTTGCGAGCAGCTGAATTTTCAAACGATGACCTTCGAGGTAACAATAATATTTTCACTCTGTTATCGAGAGATTCAATATCGTTCGAGTGTCTTTGATACGTACGTGACGTAATACAATTCGTTTTTATTTTCAGAACTTAAGTGATAGAATTGTCTTTTTAATCAGAATCAACTACGCCTTGCGAATTTATATTTCTTTAATTCTTATTTGAATAAATAAATAGCAAAATATTTTGGTGTCACGATGAGTTGTTATTTGAGGAATACATTTATAAATGCACCAATTGCTATTTTATCGCAATTGATATAGTAATATATCAAAAACTAATCCTAGATCGAAAAATGACCCTGCCACTTTTGCCATTTCCCAGACTAAAATAACTTTAAGGATAACGGAGTGTCATTGCAAAGAGTCGTCTTTGTGCGTTGGTTTACAGCTGAGCCCTTAGAATGTCTAATCTTTGTAAGACAAAATTGACGCAGGTTTGCACTGAATGTAGACTGTTTGACTACTTTTTGCGGAAAATATCATCAGATACAAAGCATGCATAAGCGTACGTATGAAGGGGACATTTTTCGATACTATGGTATTATTTCGAGAGGCTGGGTAAATTTTCTTGGGTGTGACGATCGATTTTCACGAATAATGACCTTTTACTCTGAAATAAATAATAAAGCGTTGACTGATGCCGTTGTAAAATCTCGATTTTTCACGTTGAAAAACTACCAAGTTACAGACTTTAAATTTGCTGATGTGGGGCAGCATATGTAAATCAATGAAACTGTGAATTTTTCGGATTTGTTGTTTCACGAATTTTATTCAGATTATCCTTGTAGTACAAATTGTTTGAACACATGACACAGCCTACAACGAAACTTGTTAGATGTACATGTGAGTTCGCAATTCAGCGCTTGCTTCTATATAGAAAAACGGAACAATGCTGAAGGAGGGTTTTCCTTTATGTTTGCAACCACTGACTGCGACAGATCTTGCAAATTACTACAACTTTTAATACGCTGTCTACATTACATTGTAATAGGAAATAATACATTATATTATAATAGTAAAACAAAATAATCATTAAAAGTTATGTTTCTTGAGCTACTGAGGAAACATGGACAAACCGTAGTTAGTTACTACTACAGACGGTATGCCCACAAAATGGAATGGCCTAAACGGGAGAGATATACTGAAATTATAAAACTTTGACGAAAATTTATAGCACGTCTTATCAGCGAAAATATATGGAATATTATCAAATATTGGGTACATATGTTTGATGCCCTCGTACCCAATTAGATATTGAATATTCGACTATTTTTTAAATATCCGGACGTTTCCCCAGTCCGCCTGCTTCATAATTTCGTATAAATAGGAAACAAACAATATTGGACAGTTAGTTTGTGGCGAATCAATGATCCGAAAATGTACCGCAGCGTTTGTATTTTTGTACTGGTGTCACTTTCCGCATCGGTGAGTATTCGTAGGACGTAACAAGATTTCCGAATAATATGAACAATTTCATAATTCCAACGGTTTGTCCAGACTCAGTTCTTGACGACTGCCCGCGAACTTGACGATAACGAGCGACAATGTGCCACTAATTTAAACATAGATCCGTCGCTGGTGGTAGATGGCAATTTCTACATTCTCAATAGCGGAGTGGTGCCGCAAGAAATAGCCTTATGTTATGGACCATGCCTCATGCTAAAACGTGGAGAAGTTAGTGATATACACATACATATATAGATATATGTATAAAGAAATGTATATTATACGAAATAAATCGTTCGATGAAACAAGATTGAATCAATAATCGAATTCGTAGGTTCATTCGAATGGTACGTTGCATATTGAAAACATGAAGAAAACTCTTCCTCGCGATCTCGTTGATCCAGAGAAAAGCGTCGAACACTGGGAAAAATGCATCAAAGAGCGTACGAATAATCATCACAATCATAACAAGAATGAAATTTCTCTTGATTAATTCTCACGTTATTGTTTTCATACTTGTCCGACAGGCGGTGGCAAAATGTTCTGCGAGAGGGCGAACCAGGCTTTGGAGTGCATTGTTGAGGAGATCGTAGTAAGTTTCTAGAAAACAAACAATTGACAAAACGAAATTTAATTTCGCAGCTATTTTGGTTGGAAACGAAATTTGATAGTCTCTTAATACATGCTTCGTATTTGCGTTTCAGGAACGTGAGAGCAGCGGGCGAGCCGTGACAAATGCAGCGCGATGGAATCTAACATATGACAAAAACATAACAGATGTTTTCTAACATAGAAAAAACGGTTTATGTATAAGAGATGGTTTTTCCAAAAAAAAGTTATTTTTATCGTAAAAAACTCTTCCTTAAAACATTGAATCAATACTTCGACGCGTTACGTGTATCCAGCTGTGTTGTGTTCTATTTCCGAAACTTAGTTTTGAAAATCGCGATTTTCCAAGTGTCGTCACGGCCACACAAATTGAGCTATCTGTATAGTCTTCGGCTTGTTCTTGAGATCTTGGCAAGCTTTTCAAAAAGTTACTCGTACAATTTTTTGTGGAACGAACGAGAACGGAGATACAGCATCGTGAAAAGTTGAGTTTTGGAGGTTTCGAAACCTCCACCGCCCAACTATCCATACATTTTTCTTGTCAAATAGGCCCGTTTTTTAAACATAATAAAATGTCTATAGTACATACAGCGAATAAACAAAAATTGTATGTTGTAAACAATTGTAAGATATTATATACGACTTTTACTTTATTTCGAGCTACAATTAGCTCCGCGTCATCACCCAACCACCCATCAATGCGACTCGGTTTGGGTCAACTTAAATCAACTTGGTTCACCTTGGCTCATCGACTACCTGTCAGTAAAGAGAAACAAGTTAATTAATGAATTACAAGCTACCTGCATATTCATAATTTCTAATCATCAAATTTTATTTTTGGCGTCTCTTTTTATTGTAATAGCCAATTTTTTGGAAAATTCACAACTCCGTAATTAGTAGACGACGTTGACTTCGTTCAGAACAACGTACTAACCTAATATCGTTGGTGGGACGCGAGTACAAGTCATTTGACAACGTTAATAAGCGTCAAATATTTCATGCGTACGGTATCCAACTAATAATTAATACATTTAATTCGTCCAAAACCGAGTTTAGCCTTGAACTATCAGCATGCATGAATGAACAGCTAACGAAAATAGGGCGTACGAGCGACTACTCCCCCCACGTTACTACCCCCAAGCGTATCGGTAACGTGTCTCTCTCCCTCCACTTCGCCGACTACCTGTACATCGCGGTAGGCCTACGATTGAAGCATCGGCAGTTTATATAAATACATATCTATGTGTTGCGCCAGGCCAACGCTATTTATATATCTATATAGAAATTTATATAAAATATTTAAAAATCTGTTGAAAATCAACAAATTATCGCAGCTGTCGAATAACACGGCACATTACAGCTCAAATTATCAACTTTGGTTGAGTACAAAGGCTATTCACAAATCTTATTGTTAGTGAAAATCCTATGGCCTTGGAGAACAAAATTTTGTTTTCGTAAAAATTACTTTGTAGGTTTATATCTTCTTCGAAAATATATAGTAGAACAAACAAACGATATTATTCTCGTCCTTGCCCGTTAATAATAAAAAAACAAGAACACTATGGAATTTTAAGTTTATTCGACTTTTCACGCATCAACTCTTAAGCTAGAAGAAAACAACAGCAAGATTCACGATCAGCGGGAAATTTGTGTTATGAGTGCCTGACGAAATTGGTTTCAGGGGAAAAGAATAACTAAAACTTTGGAAGGCCTCGCAAAAAAGGGACTCGGTACATATGAACGTGAATGCTAGTGGTACCAGTAAATATATATATTTATTTATAAGCACGGATTTCTGTATGAGCGAATTTAGTTCGGTATGAAATGTTCTTGTTCTCCCTCTTTCCACTCGCCCTGTCTTCGCACCCTGAAGGGATTTTGCGGCAGACCACGTGCATTCTCCTTTTCTCTCTCTCGTTCTCTCAATTTTATCTTTACCTTGCCGGAGAAATATTTTCTAGGATATATAGGATTGTATACGCGGAAGTAAAAAGTGCTGAAGGAAAATGCAACTGTTGGCTGTTTCGTGCATCAAGAGAGCGCCGGAGGAAATGCGACGATATTTCGTTTCGTTGTTTTTCTTTTAGCTTTTGATCATTGAATTGTTAAGAGCCATAGATAAGGGTACAATTTTTGTTTACTACGGAAAATTTCCAATTTTACGAGCGGCTGCTGCTATTGTTCTGGATAATCAAAACGAACATTTTGGCTTAAAAACTGAAATAGCGAAATATCGTAATTTCGATATTTATCAACTTTTCACGACTGTTCGCTTGAAAATATCTCGTGGCTTGCGATAGTTTTAGCCTCGTTTCTGATTATTTTTAATTTACCGATCGAAATAGAAAAAAATTATGACATTTTTTTATCCGTTTCTCAAATTATCAAATAAATTTGTTCTTTTTCTGATAAAACAAAATTTGCAACAATACGATTAAGGATTAAATGACGAGGCATTTCGGCTCGATGATAAAATATAAATTCACTCATCTGCCGAAACTGTCTCGTTTCCCGGATGAAAAAAATAACAATTACAATTCGAAAAAGGCCGAAACAATATTTTATATTTATCATCGTGTTGACTGTGATTGAACTCGACAGGAAGTTCAGTTCCGTATGGACGAAGGTGCTGTTGGACAAGCCTGTATCCTTCACGAGCCGAATTGGAATGAATCGAGTTTCTTCGCGAAAAACCTACACAAATTCCTCGTATATACAAAGCTCGCAGAATCACTCTGTGACAAAAAAAAAGAACAGTTTTCTCACAGATCCTCGCAGGATTTTGCCTCGTATCTTTCGCCACACGCACATCTCACTCTCCTGCCGAAATCTGCTCCTCGTCCTTCCGCGGGACTCTCGCTGTCTCGTATACTTCGTCGTTCTCGTCACTCGGACAATCTTCTTTACACCCTTCCGACCCTTGTAGCATCAGTGGCAAGGGGAGGCGGGAGGCGAGGAGCGAAATCGCGGCGTGTCTTATCCACGACGTAAAATCTCCACCGACATAACCTGCTGATCCTTTTCCATTTTACGTTCTCCAACCTCGTTCACCGCCATTCCATCCCCCGAAGCGGCTTCCGCGAAGCTTTGGACGCCCCGCTTCTCCAACTTATACGCATATCTATATAATATACGCTATATGCATCGCGTACCCTTCGTTCTTTTTTTTGTGTGTGTTTTATTATGTTTTTGTGTTTTTTTTTACAAAATCTCGTGCTCGTGTGATACCGTTCTTTTCTTTCAGCCACCAAGAAACTACACGATCTCCTTCTCCAGCTCGTAATAGCGCCACGCGATTCAAGTTTCCATCTCTACTTTTATCCCTTCCTACGCGAGTCCTACCCTTTCTATATCGAGGCTTTTCGTGCTTTTATGCTCCATCTTCCATGCTTCTCGTACCAATTTCACCGTCTCTCTATCTCTCCTTCTTCTCTCGACACTGGCGAAGTTACATAAAGTTTTTACGATTTCTCGACCTCTCGACGCGGAGTCATACGTAGAGGAGAGAAATCCGCTGTGGCTCAGGAGAGAGAAAGGATATGAGAGAGCTCACCGTGGGGAGAACGTCCCCTGTGACCGTGCCGGGACTTCGCGCACCGTTTCTTCTTCTTCTTCTCCTTCTTCTTCTTCTTCTTCTTCTTGTTCGTCTTCTCTTTCTCTTTTCGCCCCTTTCCACCTACTTTTTGTATTCTATATCTCGAGGCTTTCCATACACCGGATAGCACGAGGGATAATCCCGTGTATCTTTCGGATAAGAGACCTATAAATTTGTTTGTCCTGTCACCAGGGGCATTAAGGCGTTGGAAAGCTCCAATCTGTTGGTTACCGCCATCGTCGTTGTACTCGAGAACGCGATGGCCTTTTCGCGAGTCTCTCTCGTTCTTTACTGTAGCGTGTATATATATATATATATATATGGCTGTACATCTATGGGTATCTAGAGCCACGTGGATTTCCCAAAGCACCAACCAAGACGACATCTCTTCACCTCGACTTCGTCGCCCTTCTTTTTATTCATCTTACTGTGTAAAACTGTACGCCGTGCAAAATCTCGTCTACGTTACGGCCAGCGAGCAGCCACGTTTTGCTTTTCAAAACTGTGACTTTGCGGCGTTATAACAGCCTATAGTGGCGTCAGCGCTGAAGAAGAGCCAAAGTTTCTGATCTCGGAGAACGACGAAGTTTTCCCGTCTCGCGGCTGAACTCGTATCGTATATATGCGTGTATGATCAATATATTATGTATACATAGATTTCTTGCGTATATATACAGCTATGTATACGTACAGCGGCATGTCAAATTCCCCGCTGACTGGATAACGAGTTTATTCGATTTTCCGCGGAATTCTCATAGTTCAGATTTCCCACAGGCGTGTGTTTATATATGCTATATGTGTGTGTGTATATATGTGTCTATTATGCGCTCCAATATGCCGATAACGTACTTTTTCCAAACGAGATCGTTACATTTTTCATCAAATTGGTATTGTTTTGGTCGGCAATGTCGAATGATTTACAGTAGAATCGCAAAATTATTCGGGTCGAGGGATCCATTACGTACGTTCCATTTAGTGTAATTGCGAAATGTTATTTTTTTCAAAAGAAAAAAATGGTTCAACATGACGTATTTATTCGAAATAAATTCGTATTTTATTTTTATCAATGGCCGTTTACCGCACCGAGCACGGATAAGCACGAGTCAGTGATCCGATGAAAATCATTAATCGTTATAAATTTATCTTCAACGAGGTGGACGAGCGTCTGACTTTGTCAAGAAGCATATCGGAAACCTTCGAACGAGTCCGTCCCGAGAGAGTACAGTCTACAGTGTGAGTTACGTGTATTAATGCGAGTCTGTGTATTGTTGTGGTTTACGCAGGAATGTGGAAACTGTGGAAGTTTCGCGTATCGTCACGATTGAAAGTCGGATTCGTTTGAACACGTTGCGCTCGATAAAGTGAAAACCGATGACGACTCAATGGTATCAAGGATTCGTTATCGATTTTCCGAGCATACTTTCGCCGTAGTCAAACGTTATGTCACATTTTATTATTAATTCATCACGAAGATTATTTACCTGTGCCAAGTTTATTTGATTATCCTCATATTTTTCGTTCGATTGGAAACCATTTGAAAAACAGATTCTTAAGGCAGGACTCCACAGTGACGGCCAGAAAAATAGTGTTTTTTTTGGGCTCAATTAAAGATATATTATTCCACGTACATTACAGTAAATTCAAGTATATTTTTATTTAAAAAAACGATAGTTGAAGTATAATAAATGTTTCGGACGGATATATAAAACTTTTGCACGAATTGTTTTGCAACTGCGATATCTGTCTATGAGCGTAGCCGTTCTTGATTTGGTTTATATTTCAAAATATACCTTTCGAAACAAAAAGTAATTGTTTCCACCTAAAATATTTTCATTCAAGAAATAGTAATATAAAAATAAATGGGTACACTCAACGATAATTATTACAATTATAAAAAAATTCGTGAACATTTACATATGCGAGGATTGCTCGAGTTATCGTCTGCACCAGTTCGAAAAACGTGGTTCAATGACAAATTTATTGTACTTCAACGATTGTTTTTTTGTCAGTAAACATTTACTTGAATCTATATACTTAAATGTAATGTGGAATAACATATCTTCGACTGAGCCCAAAAAACCATTAAGTGAATTAAACAAATTCATGATCTTATTTTTCTGACCGTCACAATGGGATTCTGCCTCAAGAGTCAGGTAATGAAACGAGGGCACTCGAGAGTTATCGCCAATTGATTAGAAAAGGGCTTACTTACTTCGGAAATTTCTCGCACATCACGAAAATCATGGTCATTCCTTTGATTGTTCGAAATTTGTAGGCGAAATCCCGAAAAAATTGAGAATTTTCAGGGTTTTTCGAATTTTTATCTGTTAATTCATATAAGAGAGGAAAACAATTGCGATATTCCTAATCAGTAGAAAAATTGCGATTTTATAAGTCCCTGAAGAAATTGGTTTAAGAGGAAACAAAAATTGATAATATTTTGGTATTCGGATGGCCACAAAAAACGGGTCTCAAAATGAAGAAATCAAATTTTTTTCTAAACAATGATTTTTAAAGGGTATATTTTTATCGTAAATTGTGCGTTTAATACGAATATCATAGTCGGTCCTTCGATAGCTCGAAATTTATAACCGTAAAGCCGAGAAAATGCCGAAAATTAACGTTTTTTCAATTTTTCTTCTACCAATTAGCGTCCGAGCGACAATCGAGCACCATCGAATTCATCACCATTGAGAAATGTTCGATCGACATAGGATCTCAGAAAGTGTAGCCTAATTTTCTAATGTACGATTCATGGGGGTCGAAAAAATAAATTTTGCCATTAGGCAATTGCAAATGGAATTATTCCAACTGAAATTTCTCGCTGATGTAGATTATGATGATGTTTTTCCTGATATCTCAAAAACTCTAGGAGACAACCTGCTTCCCACTTTTGCTGAGTTGTTTGATGTAGTCTATCAGCAATAAGTGAACTATCATATGTTCCGATCATTGTAAGAAAGGGTTCTTCGAATCCGAGACATTGTTCGTATGTTTTGTGCTGTTGGAGGATCCCTCGAAAAAACACGATCGTCTATAACCTAGTATGTTCTTATATCTTATGTTAAATATACAATTTTGTATATTAATTTTTTATCTCATAAAAATAAGTGAAATATTGTTGATAGCATCTCGGTCGACGCTCCAGATAATAAATTTTCACAAAAAAAAAGAAAAATATTACCAGTTACGTATTTAATTGCGTTCAATTGAATGCTAATTTATTCTTGAAGCATACGCCTCGCAGGCGTTGCCACAGGTGATATAATTCTAATGTAACGGCTATGGAACATCAATGAGTATGATTTATGCGATATTGAATGGTTTAAAAACATATCTGTCCGATAAAATTTGCGAGCAGCTGAATTTTCAAACGATGACCTTCGAGGTAACAATAATATTTTCACTCTGTTATCGAGAGATTCAATATCGTTCGAGTGTCTTTGATACGTACGTGACGTAATACAATTCGTTTTTATTTTCAGAACTTAAGTGATAGAATTGTCTTTTTAATCAGAATCAACTACGCCTTGCGAATTTATATTTCTTTAATTCTTATTTGAATAAATAAATAGCAAAATATTTTGGTGTCACGATGAGTTGTTATTTGAGGAATACATTTATAAATGCACCAATTGCTATTTTATCGCAATTGATATAGTAATATATCAAAAACTAATCCTAGATCGAAAAATGACCCTGCCACTTTTGCCATTTCCCAGACTAAAATAACTTTAAGGATAACGGAGTGTCATTGCAAAGAGTCGTCTTTGTGCGTTGGTTTACAGCTGAGCCCTTAGAATGTCTAATCTTTGTAAGACAAAATTGACGCAGGTTTGCACTGAATGTAGACTGTTTGACTACTTTTTGCGGAAAATATCATCAGATACAAAGCATGCATAAGCGTACGTATGAAGGGGACATTTTTCGATACTATGGTATTATTTCGAGAGGCTGGGTAAATTTTCTTGGGTGTGACGATCGATTTTCACGAATAATGACCTTTTACTCTGAAATAAATAATAAAGCGTTGACTGATGCCGTTGTAAAATCTCGATTTTTCACGTTGAAAAACTACCAAGTTACAGACTTTAAATTTGCTGATGTGGGGCAGCATATGTAAATCAATGAAACTGTGAATTTTTCGGATTTGTTGTTTCACGAATTTTATTCAGATTATCCTTGTAGTACAAATTGTTTGAACACATGACACAGCCTACAACGAAACTTGTTAGATGTACATGTGAGTTCGCAATTCAGCGCTTGCTTCTATATAGAAAAACGGAACAATGCTGAAGGAGGGTTTTCCTTTATGTTTGCAACCACTGACTGCGACAGATCTTGCAAATTACTACAACTTTTAATACGCTGTCTACATTACATTGTAATAGGAAATAATACATTATATTATAATAGTAAAACAAAATAATCATTAAAAGTTATGTTTCTTGAGCTACTGAGGAAACATGGACAAACCGTAGTTAGTTACTACTACAGACGGTATGCCCACAAAATGGAATGGCCTAAACGGGAGAGATATACTGAAATTATAAAACTTTGACGAAAATTTATAGCACGTCTTATCAGCGAAAATATATGGAATATTATCAAATATTGGGTACATATGTTTGATGCCCTCGTACCCAATTAGATATTGAATATTCGACTATTTTTTAAATATCCGGACGTTTCCCCAGTCCGCCTGCTTCATAATTTCGTATAAATAGGAAACAAACAATATCGGACAGTTAGTTTGTGGTGAATCAACGATCCGAAAATGTACCGCAGCGTTTGTATTTTTGTACTGGTGTCACTTTCCGCATCGGTGAGTATTCGTAGGACGTAACAAGATTTCCGAATAATATGAACAATTTCATAATTCCAACGGTTTGTCCAGACTCAGTTCTTGACGACTGCCCGCGAACTTGACGATGACGAGCGACAATGTGCCACTAATTTAAACATAGATCCGTCGCTGGTGGTAGATGGCAATTTCTACATTCTCAATAGCGGAGTGGTGCCGCAAGAAAGAGCCTTATGTTATGGACCATGCCTCATGCTAAAACGTGGAGAAGTTAGTGATATACACATACATATATAGATATATGTATAAAGAAATGTATATTATACGAAATAAATCGTTCGATGAAACAAGATTGAATCAATAATCGAATTCGTAGGTTCATTCGAATGGTACGTTGCATATTGAAAACATGAAGAAAACTCTTCCTCGCGATCTCGTTGATCCAGAGAAAAGCGTCGAACACTGGGAAAAATGCATCAAAGAGCGTACGAATAATCATCACAATCATAACAAGAATGAAATTTCTCTTGATTAATTCTCACGTTATTGTTTTCATACTTGTCCGACAGGCGGTGGCAAAATGTTCTGCGAGAGGGCGAACCAGGCTTTGGGGTGCATTGTTGAGGAGATCGTAGTAAGTTTCTAGAAAACAAACAATTGACAAAACGAAATTTAATTTCGCAGCTATTTTGGTTGGAAACGAAATTTGATAGTCTCTTAATACATGCTTTGTATTTGCGTTTCAGGAACGTGAGAGCAGCGGGCGAGCCGTGACAAATGCAGCGCGATGGAATCTAACATATGACAAAAACATAACAGATGTTTTCTAACATAGAAAAAACGGTTTATGTATAAGAGATGGTTTTTCCAAAAAAAAAGTTATTTTTATCGTAAAAAACTCTTCCTTAAAACATTGAATCAATACTTCGACGCGTTACGTGTATCCAGCTGTGTTGTGTTCTATTTCCGAAACTTAGTTTTGAAAATCGCGATTTTCCAAGTGTCGTCACGGCCACACAAATTGAGCTATCTGTATAGTCTTCGGCTTGTTCTTGAGATCTTGGCAAGCTTTTCAAAAAGTTACTCGTACAATTTTTTGTGGAACGAACGAGAACGGAGATACAGCATCGTGAAAAGTTGAGTTTTGGAGGTTTCGAAACCTCCACCGCCCAACTATCCATACATTTTTCTTGTCAAATAGGCCCGTTTTTTAAACATAATAAAATGTCTATAGTACATACAGCGAATAAACAAAAATTGTATGTTGTAAACAATTGTAAGATATTATATACGACTTTTACTTTATTTCGAGCTACAATTAGCTCCGCGTCATCACCCAACCACCCATCAATGCGACTCGGTTTGGGTCAACTTAAATCAACTTGGTTCACCTTGGCTCATCGACTACCTGTCAGTAAAGAGAAACAAGTTAATTAATGAATTACAAGCTACCTGCATATTCATAATTTCTAATCATCAAATTTTATTTTTGGCGTCTCTTTTTATTGTAATAGCCAATTTTTTGGAAAATTCACAACTCCGTAATTAGTAGACGACGTTGACTTCGTTCAGAACAACGTACTAACCTAATATCGTTGGTGGGACGCGAGTACAAGTCATTTGACAACGTTAATAAGCGTCAAATATTTCATGCGTACGGTATCCAACTAATAATTAATACATTTAATTCGTCCAAAACCGAGTTTAGCCTTGAACTATCAGCATGCATGAATGAACAGCTAACGAAAATAGGGCGTACGAGCGACTACTCCCCCCACGTTACTACCCCCAAGCGTATCGGTAACGTGTCTCTCTCCCTCCACTTCGCCGACTACCTGTACATCGCGGTAGGCCTACGATTGAAGCATCGGCAGTTTATATAAATACATATCTATGTGTTGCGCCAGGCCAACGCTATTTATATATCTATATAGAAATTTATATAAAATATTTAAAAATCTGTTGAAAATCAACAAATTATCGCAGCTGTCGAATAACACGGCACATTACAGCTCAAATTATCAACTTTGGTTGAGTACAAAGGCTATTCACAAATCTTATTGTTAGTGAAAATCCTATGGCCTTGGAGAACAAAATTTTGTTTTCGTAAAAATTACTTTGTAGGTTTATATCTTCTTCGAAAATATATAGTAGAACAAACAAACGATATTATTCTCGTCCTTGCCCGTTAATAATAAAAAAACAAGAACACTATGGAATTTTAAGTTTATTCGACTTTTCACGCATCAACTCTTAAGCTAGAAGAAAACAACAGCAAGATTCACGATCAGCGGGAAATTTGTGTTATGAGTGCCTGACGAAATTGGTTTCAGGGGAAAAGAATAACTAAAACTTTGGAAGGCCTCGCAAAAAAGGGACTCGGTACATATGAACGTGAATGCTAGTGGTACCAGTAAATATATATATTTATTTATAAGCACGGATTTCTGTATGAGCGAATTTAGTTCGGTATGAAATGTTCTTGTTCTCCCTCTTTCCACTCGCCCTGTCTTCGCACCCTGAAGGGATTTTGCGGCAGACCACGTGCATTCTCCTTTTCTCTCTCTCGTTCTCTCAATTTTATCTTTACCTTGCCGGAGAAATATTTTCTAGGATATATAGGATTGTATACGCGGAAGTAAAAAGTGCTGAAGGAAAATGCAACTGTTGGCTGTTTCGTGCATCAAGAGAGCGCCGGAGGAAATGCGACGATATTTCGTTTCGTTGTTTTTCTTTTAGCTTTTGATCATTGAATTGTTAAGAGCCATAGATAAGGGTACAATTTTTGTTTACTACGGAAAATTTCCAATTTTACGAGCGGCTGCTGCTATTGTTCTGGATAATCAAAACGAACATTTTGGCTTAAAAACTGAAATAGCGAAATATCGTAATTTCGATATTTATCAACTTTTCACGACTGTTCGCTTGAAAATATCTCGTGGCTTGCGATAGTTTTAGCCTCGTTTCTGATTATTTTTAATTTACCGATCGAAATAGAAAAAAATTATGACATTTTTTTATCCGTTTCTCAAATTATCAAATAAATTTGTTCTTTTTCTGATAAAACAAAATTTGCAACAATACGATTAAGGATTAAATGACGAGGCATTTCGGCTCGATGATAAAATATAAATTCACTCATCTGCCGAAACTGTCTCGTTTCCCGGATGAAAAAAATAACAATTACAATTCGAAAAAGGCCGAAACAATATTTTATATTTATCATCGTGTTGACTGTGATTGAACTCGACAGGAAGTTCAGTTCCGTATGGACGAAGGTGCTGTTGGACAAGCCTGTATCCTTCACGAGCCGAATTGGAATGAATCGAGTTTCTTCGCGAAAAACCTACACAAATTCCTCGTATATACAAAGCTCGCAGAATCACTCTGTGACAAAAAAAAAGAACAGTTTTCTCACAGATCCTCGCAGGATTTTGCCTCGTATCTTTCGCCACACGCACATCTCACTCTCCTGCCGAAATCTGCTCCTCGTCCTTCCGCGGGACTCTCGCTGTCTCGTATACTTCGTCGTTCTCGTCACTCGGACAATCTTCTTTACACCCTTCCGACCCTTGTAGCATCAGTGGCAAGGGGAGGCGGGAGGCGAGGAGCGAAATCGCGGCGTGTCTTATCCACGACGTAAAATCTCCACCGACATAACCTGCTGATCCTTTTCCATTTTACGTTCTCCAACCTCGTTCACCGCCATTCCATCCCCCGAAGCGGCTTCCGCGAAGCTTTGGACGCCCCGCTTCTCCAACTTATACGCATATCTATATAATATACGCTATATGCATCGCGTACCCTTCGTTCTTTTTTTTGTGTGTGTTTTATTATGTTTTTGTGTTTTTTTTTACAAAATCTCGTGCTCGTGTGATACCGTTCTTTTCTTTCAGCCACCAAGAAACTACACGATCTCCTTCTCCAGCTCGTAATAGCGCCACGCGATTCAAGTTTCCATCTCTACTTTTATCCCTTCCTACGCGAGTCCTACCCTTTCTATATCGAGGCTTTTCGTGCTTTTATGCTCCATCTTCCATGCTTCTCGTACCAATTTCACCGTCTCTCTATCTCTCCTTCTTCTCTCGACACTGGCGAAGTTACATAAAGTTTTTACGATTTCTCGACCTCTCGACGCGGAGTCATACGTAGAGGAGAGAAATCCGCTGTGGCTCAGGAGAGAGAAAGGATATGAGAGAGCTCACCGTGGGGAGAACGTCCCCTGTGACCGTGCCGGGACTTCGCGCACCGTTTCTTCTTCTTCTTCTCCTTCTTCTTCTTCTTCTTCTTCTTGTTCGTCTTCTCTTTCTCTTTTCGCCCCTTTCCACCTACTTTTTGTATTCTATATCTCGAGGCTTTCCATACACCGGATAGCACGAGGGATAATCCCGTGTATCTTTCGGATAAGAGACCTATAAATTTGTTTGTCCTGTCACCAGGGGCATTAAGGCGTTGGAAAGCTCCAATCTGTTGGTTACCGCCATCGTCGTTGTACTCGAGAACGCGATGGCCTTTTCGCGAGTCTCTCTCGTTCTTTACTGTAGCGTGTATATATATATATATATATGGCTGTACATCTATGGGTATCTAGAGCCACGTGGATTTCCCAAAGCACCAACCAAGACGACATCTCTTCACCTCGACTTCGTCGCCCTTCTTTTTATTCATCTTACTGTGTAAAACTGTACGCCGTGCAAAATCTCGTCTACGTTACGGCCAGCGAGCAGCCACGTTTTGCTTTTCAAAACTGTGACTTTGCGGCGTTATAACAGCCTATAGTGGCGTCAGCGCTGAAGAAGAGCCAAAGTTTCTGATCTCGGAGAACGACGAAGTTTTCCCGTCTCGCGGCTGAACTCGTATCGTATATATGCGTGTATGATCAATATATTATGTATACATAGATTTCTTGCGTATATATACAGCTATGTATACGTACAGCGGCATGTCAAATTCCCCGCTGACTGGATAACGAGTTTATTCGATTTTCCGCGGAATTCTCATAGTTCAGATTTCCCACAGGCGTGTGTTTATGTATGCTATATGTGTGTGTGTATGTATGTGTCTATTATGCGCTCCAATATGCCGATAACGTACTTTTTCCAAACGAGATCGTTACATTTTTCATCGAATTGGTATTGTTTTGGTCGGCAATGTAGAATGATTTACAGTAGAATCGCAAAATTATTCGGGTCGAGGGATCCATTACGTACGTTCCATTTAGTGTAATTGCGAAATGTTATTTTTTTCAAAAGAAAAAAATGGTTCATCATGACGTATTTATTCGAAATAAATTCGTATTTTATTTTTATCAATGGCCGTTTACCGCACCGAGCACGGATAAGCACGAGTCAGTGATCCGATGAAAATCATTAATCGTTATAAATTTATCTTCAACGAGGTGGACGAGCGTCTGACTTTGTCAAGAAGCATATCGGAACTCTTCGAACGAGTCCGTCCCGAGAGAGTACTGTCTACAGTGTGAGTTACGTGTATTAATGCGAGTCTGTGTATTGTTGTGGTTTACGCAGGAATGTGGAAACTGTGGAAGTTTCGCGTATCGTCACGATTGAAAGTCGGATTCGTTTGAACACGTTGCGCTCGATAAAGTGAAAACCGATGACGACTCAATGGTATCAAGGATTCGTCATCGATTTTCCGAGCATACTTTCGCCGTAGTCAAACGTTATGTCACATTTTATTATTAATTCATCACGAAGGTTATTTACCTGTGCCAAGTTTATTTGATTATCCTCATATTTTTCGTTTGATTGGAAACCATTTGAAAAACAGATTCTTAAGGCAGGACTCCACAGTGACGGCCAGAAAAATAGTGTTTTTTTTGGGCTCAATTAAAGATATATTATTCCACGTACATTACAGTAAATTCAAGTATATTTTTATTTAAAAAAACGATAGTTGAAGTATAATAAATGTTTCGGACGGATATATAAAACTTTTGCACGAATTGTTTTGCAACTGCGATATCTGTCTATGAGCGTAGCCGTTCTTGATTTGGTTTATATTTCAAAATATACCTTTCGAAACAAAAAGTAATTGTTTCCACCTAAAATATTTTCATTCAAGAAATAGTAATATAAAAATAAATGGGTACACTCAACGATAATTATTACAATTATAAAAAAATTCGTGAACATTTACATATGCGAGGATTGCTCGAGTTATCGTCTGCACCAGTTCGAAAAACGTGGTTCAATGACAAATTTATTGTACTTCAACGATTGTTTTTTTGTCAGTAAACATTTACTTGAATCTATATACTTAAATGTAATGTGGAATAACATATCTTCGACTGAGCCCAAAAAACCATTAAGTGAATTAAACAAATTCATGATCTTATTTTTCTGACCGTCACAGTGGGATTCTGCCTCAAGAGTCAGGTAATGAAACGAGGGCACTCGAGAGTTATCGCCATGGCGAAGTGAAAACGTACAATCGTAAATTTAATGGG
The DNA here is from genome assembly GCA_951802705.1 of Netelia virgata. Lineage (NCBI taxonomy): Eukaryota > Metazoa > Arthropoda > Insecta > Hymenoptera > Ichneumonidae > Netelia > Netelia virgata. The sequence goes on along the minus strand of OX637865.1, from coordinate 35,825,175 downwards.
CATTCGATATCGTGAAATGACGGTGGTTGGATTTTGGCTAGCAGTGCCGTTGCACCCTCTAATTGTTCGTGCACGCGCGGTTTCGTTAGATGGCGAGTTCGAATGAGCGGGCTCGGTTAAATTTTCAGTACGCGCTTCGAATGACTCGGCTCTCTCTCTCTCTCTCGCTCTTTCTCTCCTTCTCTCGCCGACTCTCGCTTTCACGTGTATGCAATCGCGATGCTTTTTCGCGGCGTCTGGATCGAATGACGGTCCAATCGCCGATGAGTTAAAATTAATAAATACGAACGGTCAGCGATTTCGGGTTTAGAAATAAAACTGGTCGATGAACGATGAACGCGATTACCTAATTACAGTTTTTGGAGATTACAAATGCACGAGCCATTGCACAGACGTGTAATCGATCCAGGTAAAATCTGAATCATCCCCATTCTCGTTGCACAATTACGCATCGATGATCGGTCATCGATACATTAAATTTAATCCGAATAAATCGCGTTTGGTCGATCGAATGAAATTCAACAGCAGTCATGATTATAGTTTCATCGAAACAAATCTTCGTGTTTCGAGTTCAAACTCGATTTTTTAAACAGAAATAATATTCTTAAATCTCGTCTTCCTTTGGTCGTTTCAGCGTTTTTTTTTTCATTTTTATCGCGTCTGTTCCCGATACGGATTCGATAAAAGTCGATGTCGAGTGTCGGCGTTGTAGGAAACGCGAAAAGGAAGAGGAAAGGTCGTTTCGTAGGAATGACCGGGGGAAAGGACGCGAAGAGAGAAAGAAAGGAAAAAAAAGATTACGAAGGTATCTCCACGTTGGTTCCCGGACGGTTTGTATATCGTCGTAGGTCTTCGTCAAAGTGAATATACACTGGACCGGGACTTTGACAGTAAATTTTCAGAAGCGGGATGACCCGTTCGACGAACGTCGAGCAAAAGCTCCCGAAATCGATAGAACGGCCCGCGCGCGCTCTTTTCCACTCGCGACGTTACACGCGAACCAAAGACAGCGGCCACGGCGATATATAACTTCGGATTGCCCGGATGCGGATGGCAAAACGCTCTTGGTCCCTTCGTATGATCTCCTATCTTCCTCTCTTCCCCCCGAGCTCTGCCACTCCTTCCTCTTTGCCGATTTCTTCAAAGGCTTTTTGTTGCACGCTCAACGCTCTCCGTAAAAATCGATTCGTAACAAAAAGAGCCCTTTCCCGGATTAGAATCAAATGCAGATTCCGCCATTGTGATCGAACAGCGCGGCGGGCCATTGCTCACCTTCTGCTATCGCGTCGATACGCGACTATATAGGTACGTCATATTCTTTGTACCCGGACTGAGCATTGTTAGGGCTAAGAGACTGCGGTATGAACATTCCGTTCTATACAACTCTTTTTTACGCTTTGATCGACGAAACGTGAATAATCAGAGACGAATGGCTCGCTGTTCGAAAGAATCATTCGAAATTACGTTCTCGTAAAAACGCTCGAACGATAACGAAGTTATCATTTTTAATGAAATGGCAATTCATTAATCTTTATACCTTAAATCGACATCTTTAATTGATATGAAAATTATCATAAATGATTTTTTTAACAAAGCGTTTGAGATTTAATTCGGTTGAGCTGACAATTCGAAATACGTCGATAGCTAATGTTCGCGATGAACTGATTTTGTTTATAATTGTAATAATTATTTTTTTAATTACCTATCTAATTTTACCCGAAGATGGATGATATTTATTTTTTCCACAATCCGATGTAAGTGACTGTATATACGCTGAGAATTGTCTAGCCTATCGTTCGTTAAATCTCATCATCACGACAAACATTCGTGATTTATCCGACGCGAGCGTCATCTTTGAGGTTTTTCTACCTTCTCCGGCAATCCTTCGGTTCTACATCTTCCGAATTAGCGATGAATATTTCCAACCAACGATATGTTTCAGAATTGCGCAATTTTCCGTCGATAAGAGGGATGAAAGCTTCTACCACTCTTAGAGAGGGTAGAACTTTTTGTACCGCGTGGAATTCGGTTGCGCTCCTATTTGCAAATCATGTTTTATGGAGAGTCAACAAAGTAGAAATTATTTATAATTTAACACGATGCGTTTTGTGTAGAGCTCGCTCTTATTAGGGGATGATAAGTACAACCACCGTTCGACAGAGGGTCGCGTCGGTCGTCTAGAAAATTTGGCCGGTAAGATAGATTTCTTGCGTCATAACAGAGGGTCGAATAAGTCTGATTTGTCTGGTGAGGATCGTCATCCCTCCGCGTTTCCACCCTTATCCTTGACCAGTAGTACAAATCATCGGAGCTAGCAATCCCTGTTTTGCGAACTCCCACGAGAATTATCCTTCTCCGATAATTAATTTAAAGATAAAGCAATTTACAAAATATATCGTCTTTATTAATAAATAACAAATTATTGTATCGCTCGATACCAATAATTTCTTGTGTATATTTCGAGATATTAGAATCGTTCTGTATTTAAAACTAGATAATATCATTGATCATTCACATTCGATATGTTTGACTATTAATTACTTATTGGAAATCGACTCTGCGTAAATGTTTTATATAAAATCGTCGTACGACCCGTGTACGTTTTTTCTTCTTCTAGTCTCGAGCTCCCTCGTCGTCATCGAGTTTGTCGACGAAAATCCGGGGAGAGATCGAAGGGGCTTTAGGAAGAAAACCGCGAACGATATATGTAGACGTCCCTTTGCGTTTTCTCCGGCCCCGAAAATCGTCAAACTCCTGGCAACTCACCCCGTAGGTTGGCATATAGCGTGGGGTTCTCGAAAGGGTTCCTCGTCGTGCCCGCAACGAGGAGTGTAAAGCCGAGAATCCCGATATAAATGTCAAGTTCGCCTTTCGAGCTTTCCCCGCCCGCTCGCGAATAGCAGAAGAGTCCTTCGTCTTGCTTCTCGGTTGGGTTTTGAGCGGAACGTCTGGAGACTCACCCTCTTCAGCTCTCTATATATATGCATGTATTTTCTGCGTAGCCCTCGACGAGACGAAGATTCTCGAGAGTCCTTTATCCCTCTTCTTCGTCTCTTTCAGACGTTTCAACCGCACCACTCGCTTTCACTTCCATTATTGTTAAGTCCTGCTGCTGTTCGGGGTGTACTCTGCCGATCCTACCCCTCGTTCTCTCGTGCAACAACAAACAAAGTATCGACGATCGGAGAACACGAAGGCTACGAAAGACTTTGGGACAATAAAGTATTCTTCAAACGACGCTTTTTTAAGCTAATCAGTGGTAACGGTTAAGATAACGATGTTAGAAAAAACCTACCACGTGAATTGGGCTTCCTCGATAGTTCAATAACTATCCATAAATCGATGGAAACAATAAAAATATCGTAATCGTTATTTTTATATCGGTGGATAAAGTGATTATAATTGAGGAAATTGGATTTCTTTTTTGAATTGGAAATACATCGAGTTTTTCCAGGGGCTAGGCGCAATAATCGTGATAAGGATATTATTTTTAGGATGTAAATTGAAATACGAGACAAGAATAGATACTTGTAGGACTGACTCGTTAAACTTATCGGCGCGATATCTTAGCAATTAAGAGGAAGTGAAGAAGGTGATTCGAGGCAGCACTAATTTCCGTCGGTCTTGCAGAACGCGCAGAAGTGTGGTGCGTTTTGTACCGTTCTTAGACCGATCCAGGCGAGCGTAAGGTCCGGGGGATAACGAATTACTCCCCGTGGGTAATTAACGGCGTTTTCCAACCCCGGAGTGATGCTCCTCGTTAAGAAGGTTCTTCGTGCTCGTAGACCAAAGTCTCCCTTCTCTTCGCTCTTTCTCGCACCCCTCGTGCGGAGGAGGAAACGCGTCCGTCCTTGAGAGCGAAGGATCGACCTCTTCCTCGTTACCTCCGTGGGGATAGAGAGAGAGAGAGAGAGAGGGAGGCGAGAGAAACTCCGGTAGTTCCTGGAAAGCATGCGGAGACTACATTGGCCGTACTCTACCTGAACAAGCCACGATTAATTCATCGACGTTGCTCCGGCTCCCTTACGTTCCTTCGCGAGGGTCAAGTCGAGGGTTGGCAAACTTCGGGGACCATCTTTGCATCCATATTGTATCGTACCGAGTAGATCGAGTAAGTACATACAGAGTAGACTATTTTCTCGTGACGTAAAATACATCCCAATAACGATCAAATCTCTGACGAATGACGTTAAATCGTTATTTTTTTTATTGACTGTTCGAAATCGTGTGTTTCGCAAATCGTTTTCCATCTCGGATATTTCACGAATTATTTCTCGTCCAAGTCCTGCCAATCATATCGTGAATCTTTGAAGGTCGTGGCTCTCAACAAACCCCGTATTTCCACGATATTGTAAAAACGAATAACGAGATTGAGCGAGAGAGGGAGAGAGAGAGAAAGTGAGAGAATGGAAAAAAAATCTTCTTTCTTACGTTATACACATCAACGGGACGCGTCAATAAATTCACCTCGGGGCGGTATTACAGAGTGAGTCGCGTGCGCCCGAATTAGCATCACTCTCCGCGGAAATTATTCGCGCAGGCAGTTCGCACGGAGCGTCGAAAGACGTTAAGGGGATGCCCACCTCCTCAAACCCCAATCATCTTGCTCCCGCTCGTTCTCTTTCCATCTCGTCGTTCCTCTGTCTTGTAAGTCTGCAAGGGAAATAACGTATATACGTACATATAAAACAGGTACAAACCCACGATGCGTTCCACGTCGAATCCATCATCGTCGATGCAACAAATTTATTTCAACGATTGTCTCTTCCATTTTTTCCCTCCATTTTCTCTGTATAGATACTTCAAGAATAATAACAACCGGAAGTTAGCTTTATTGAAAACAAAAAAATCATCATTGCTCTCTTTCCATTCCGCGATTAAAAAGTTTAAATACGCCGAATAATCGGAAAAATCACCCTCTTCTTCGATCGGGAAATTACGGTACGCGATGTAAAGCATCGGATTTCAGATAATTGTGATTAAGTATTGGTCGAGTTGACGCGAAACGTCCCGTACACCTTATATATCAAATGCAGGATGAACTAAGAAGCGAGGTACGAGAAGATCCTTGGATGGATCAGTCTCCATCTCTCTCTCTCTCTCTCTTGGCAAGAAGACCATCGCCTCGCGTTCATATACATACTTACATACATATACATATATGTAGATATATATATATATACATGAATATATATGTATATATGAATGTTCGAGGGGGTGGCAGACGTTGAGGGAGAGGTGGATGACACGCCTACCTAACGCGACTGCGGCGGAACGCGAAAGCGTAGCGGCCAACGAGGGAGTGAGAGAGGGAGAGAGATAGATAGGTAGAGAGAGAGAGAGAGAGAGAGAGAGAGAGAGAGAGAGAGAGAGAGAGAGAGAGAGAGAGAGAGAGAGAGAGAGAGAGAGAGAGAGAGAGAGAGAGAGAGAAAGACAGACAGACAGACAGAGAGCGAGAGAGAAAGACTTGCGCTTGCCTCGGTAAATAATGCAGACCGGGGTAATGGCGCTATCTCTGCGCATCTTTTATTAAACGTTCGCTCCGCCGCCTCGCTACCTCGCTCTCCAACAACGACAACGACGACGACGACGACGACGACGACAACCACCGTGCCCCCATCTCCTACGGTAGCTCTCCCCCTCGCTCTCTCCACCTGCCGCTACTACTTTCAACCTAGTAGCAGTAGTAGGTAATACCCACTATCTGCGTCACTCGCCTCCGTTACTACTTTTCTTGTTCTTTTTTTTTTTCGTGCTCGTTCATTTTTCTTTTTTATATACACTCCGTTGGTGTTTCGCTATGCTCGTTTCGTTGCTCAGAGCGGCATGAAACCCGGGAGAGTCGCTCACTTTTCACCCCCGGTGAGTCGGGTCGAGCCTCCCTCCTTCCATCCCTCTCTCTCTCACTCTCTCTCTCTCTCTTTTTGCCACACACGCAATTTAAGGCGAGGCTGCTCTTTTCTTCGCGCAACATTTTACCTACTCGGTGATACGCACGTATGCGTAAGAAGTATGGAATTTCGTAAATATATAGGTATATACATATACACATGTGTTTAGGTGGAAGATGAGATCGAGAGAACCTGCCATTTTTCTGTTTCTCTCTCTCTCTCTCTCTCTCTCTCTCTCTCTCTCTCTCTGCCTTACCTAACTCCGGTGTCTCACTCGTGGCAGTTTCTCGTTGCCACGTTCCATTGTTTCATCTCAAACCGAGATTATCCGGATTATCGATAACGCCAAAGTTGCCCTCTCTCTTCCATCCAGCTCCGCCATGCTGGAGAGCCGCACATTCTATTTCTCTCCTCTTCTTTTCTCTACCTTCTCCCTGTATACTGTCCTCCTCCCGCTAACTCGCTACTCGCACTTGTGCGGGAATCGAGTTCTCGATTCATGTACATTTTATATTGTTCCACCGCGCGCTACCCACACCGTTCGTGCGATCCGTTTTGCGGATTTTTTTTTCCTCGATTCTCTTTGTTCCGGAGCAAATGCTTTTTTCGGTAGCGAACTGGCGAGGCGAACGAAGGGTGAGAAAAGTCGACGAGAGTGTGGGATGGGACCGGTGAGGGGGGGGGGAAGAGACGAGAAATATTTGGCACGAGAAAAACATTGAAAAGAAAACAACGATTGTCTTGTCTTTTTAGAACGGGAAAACCATGTAACGAAAAATCGTATACCAAGTCGAAGTTCTTTTTTGTCGTTTGGAATTTTGTTTTATTCGTATCACCGTTTCTTTCAACCCTTTGTACTTTTCATTTTCAAAAATCATCCCCGTTCGATTCTCGATCGAGGTACACTTGCTCGTTGAAAAACAACAACGAACAAACAGAAAATATTTGACGCAAGATTGATGACAAATTTATTCGAAGAGAAATATATTTTTATTTCTCCGTTCAGCGTTCTTCCTCGATCTAGAAAAATCCAAAACAGGAGGATTAACGCAATCGACGATCGTACGTGATATTTTCCAGATCGTTTCGGGGGCCGTGCGAATGGCCAAAGGCCAATTATTCGTGCCAGAGAAGAGCGGCCCTTGCTCACCGCCGCGACCACCGACGCCGATTAGCATTATTATTATTATTATTACGGCCGATTGCGCGGTATTCACACACTTACCGCGACGCCGACGACTTCCAACGTAGAGCGACAACGCGACAGGTCTCATCGTCGTTATCATCATTGACAATCCCGTACACGTGATTCCGTCGTCGGCTGCCGTAGCGATCCTTTCACGCAGGCCTCGAACTCGAGAACGCGAGAGCGCAGGTCTCGTGACACCCTGCCATTCTCTCTCTCTCTCACTCTCTCTCTCTCTCTTTCTCACATACACATACACACACACGCACGTACTAATACGCCTTCGTGCCATTTACACCTTTACGAGCGATACGCTTTCTTTCTTCCCCATGTTGGATACACGTAGACATTCACCTGTGCGCACATATGTACGCATACATTAGGGCTAATACATGCACGTAGTGCCAGACTTACAGTCATGGGCTCGGCCTGTCTGTTCGCTCATACATCGCTGATATCTTTGTGTGTACGTCTGTGTGCGTGTGTGTTTGTAGGTAAACGTCGGGACATGCACTATGCATGGTATACGTATATATAGGTTGCGCGTACATACACCCCCGCAACCGAGCGACTGACGCGCTTTGCATGTCTGGGGAATATGCATAAGAGCGAGCGAGAGATTCGGCCCGTTAGCGGTTGAGCCGCGAGAGAGAGAGAGAGAGAGAGAGAGAGAGAGAGAGTGGGACGATAGGTAGAGAGAAAGTGGTGCGCCGGAGAGTGGCGAAGGGAGTTGGGGGCGCGAGAGGGGGTGGTGGAGGAGGAGGAAGGAGGGTGTGTGTGTTTGAAAGCGGTGAAATCAATGCCTCTGTTTGCACTGTTGAGGTTGAACCGAATTCCGGTTCCTGCCTGGGGAACTCTGGCTCTGCCTGCTGGCGTATCGGTGAACGTGCAACGGGGCTTTATATACTCGTATATATGGGCGTTTATATATTATATATATATATATATATATATGTATGGGGAATGACCAACGGAGTAGGCTCTCTCGCACGTGGCCCCACCGCGAACGTGTGCGTTCGTGTGTTTCTCTCCGGGGAATGATATACCCAAGGGTTGATGTAGCCGGACCATGGAGAAGCTTCCACCCCTCTCTCGTCTCTTGTCCTTGTTTTTTGCTGTTTTTTTTTATTATCCCTTTCGAACGATTGTTAACGGACATCGTGGTATAAGAGACCCGATTAACAGTTCGCTAATGCAATTTGCAGAACGCGATAAAACGATTTATCGAAATTCAATGGATTATCTTTATTTTTATTTTATTTTTTGCGATTAACGAAAGAGATTTTCGTTATTTGAAATACATCAATGTCGCGAATGACAATATATATTTGGATCGGGAATGAACGATTTGACGATAGGATGAATTTTGGACGGATGAAGATAAATTTGATGAATATATGAGATTTCGCGTTGAAACGCCAGGAGCATGTTTGACTAATTGTCGGGGTGCGAAATTACGTGTATTTTGATTCTCTCACCTCTCTCTCTCTCTCTCTTTCATTATACGAAGATATGGACGTTTCGTAATCGGGAATTGTTCCGTTTGTTTGTAATTGCCTGATGCATTGATTTGCACGACTCTCTCTATATAGTATTGTATGGATATATTAGGTTATCGGAAAATTCATGCCGATTTTTCTATATGCCACCTACCGAAAATGGGTAGAAAAACAGGTCTGTATACAAATATATATATATACATGTATACAGGCCTGTTCTATTGTTACTGCCGAACGATATCGCTGTTAAATTGGGGTGTGAAGTTCTTTCAAGGATTTTCCCTTCACCCCTCGCACTGCCGCCTGCCACCCCGCGCGAATTTTCGGATTAATTATCGTACCACGGATTAGGGAACTTTTGCGTTTGATAATAATGGGAGAGTCGGAGCTATTGGCGTGCGCGTCGTGCAAATCGCGTTTATACTATATACACACATATATAGATATACATATACCTTCGCGAGGAGAAACGTCAGAGCGTGCGCGATATTCGTCTCTTTCTCTGGGTCCACATCGACGTGTATAGCTACATTGAAAAAGAGATAGCGTGAACGAGAGAGACTGAGAGAGAGAGAGAGAGAGAGAGAGAGAGAGATAGCGTGAGCTAGAGAAGTACGGACGCGAAAGATAACGCCTCGCGGGCCCGATCGATCGATCCGCCGGGGTTCCAACGCCTTTTGTTCGTCTCTTTCTCTCTTCTTCACTCTCTCCCTCTCTCTCTCTCTCTCTCTCTCTCTCTTTCCATCTCTCTCCCTTCCACGGTTTTCTGGCTGAGCTATACCGTATCCCGAAATGCGAGAGAGCTCCGGTCCTATCCGATTTAACTACAGAGACCCCCTGGATACCGGGAGATGCCGTGTGGTTGGCCGCCTCTCGCGACACTTTACGTTCGGCTTCCTCTTCTCTTCCTCGCCACATTCTCCATGAGAAAAACCTCCCACCCTTTCTCTCCTTTCACCGATTCTCCTTATTAAAGTCTACGCGACGGACAAGAAAGGACGGTCGTATCGAGCAAATTTTCAAGTCATCGCGGTCAAAAATTCCCACGAAAGTTAGTCGATTCCTGGGGCCGGGTTGTGTGTATGTGGAGCTAGGGGGTGCATAGAACGATAAAAACAATAAAACATATAACATTCGGCGATTTAAAAATCGTCTTATTCATAGTTGGATAAACGATCATCCCCCTGTACGGGCCCTTTTCTCTTTCTCTGTCTCTCTTTCTTCCCGCCCCCCCCCCCCGTACACACGCGAGACGGACAAGAGAGCACGACAGCTATTGAGCTCTATTACACGCTTAAGTGGCGCTCCCCGCTCCGGGATGCCCGTGACTGCAGCCAGAGGCATCGCGCGGTATTATACGACGGAGGAGTAGAGCGACAGGGATGAGTTTGCCCTCGCGAATCGCCGTTAAACCCCCCAGCCTCCTCCGCTCCCTCGATTATAGCCGAGAGATTCGCTTATAAAGTCCCAGGCGCAGCACGCGCAAGACTCGGGCACACTGTAGTCTTCTCTCTCTCTCTCTCTCTCTCTTGCCACTATTAAACCGTGCGCTATATATCTCGACGAGCTTGGTTACCCCTGCAGCGAGAGCGTGACGCCCGGTGTTCTAAACTGTGACCGAAATCCTTGGGAGCAAATTGAGTCGTGAATAGAGCCCTTTCTAAGATGGAGGGAGATATTCGAGTATTGGCAAATGCTGGAGCGATCTTTTTTTTCTGGATGAAGTTCTGTTTATAGGTTGATTCACCCCTAAGATAAAGAGAGAAACTATATATAGTATACGACGTATTCGATCGTTCGTTGTTGCGTACTCGGCAAATATATTGCACAATACGATCGAGACTTTGTTAAAAATATTAAATTCTTAACAGCCAGATATACATTTGTACATATATTTTTGTTAAAGTATATTCTCATAAAAAAAAAAAATCCACCGAGGGTTGAAACGTGATATTAGGCGAATTCAAGTTGATGAAGAAAACAAATTTGAGCAACACTCTCCCTCTTCCAAGGTGGAGAATATTCCTCGATGTCACCTTCGACCCGGAGGTTACGGCACTGTCGAGATTCGAATAGCGTGCTGCTGTGGTACGCGCGCAGGGGGAAGGGCAAGGGGGTTGCGAGCGGTGGGTGCGAGTGCCGCGGGGGTTGGTTATTTCACGGTCCACTCGCTCTACTCACACCCCTCTTGCCACAAGCGACGCTGGCTTCGAATCCCGCGGCAGTGGCACAGCGGTCCCTTTCCAAATCCACCCTTCTCACTCTCTCTCTCTCTCACTCTCTCTCTCTCTTTCTCTCTGTCACTCGCCCCCTTAAGAATTAATTCGAGAGAATCGGTCCGTTGGCCGACCGACAGCCAGCACCTATCCGCATTTCTTTTTTCTCGTTATTCTCCTACTGGCTTTCTGTCTGTCTGTCTGTCTGTCTCTCTCTCTCTCTCTCTCTCTCTTCTTCTCTATCTCTCACCGTTCGCTTTATTCGCGCTATAGCCGAATCGCTCAGCGGCGCGTCGAGAGATTCGACTTCTTTTCTTCGCGATTCTTCCGGCCGTGAGATAACGCGGTCGGTTTGGTCGGCTGCCGAGGAGACCGCGCGACTGGCCTATATATTACGGAAACTAAGGAGAGACAAAGAGAAGAGAGGATAAAAAAAATAAGAGGGGGTTGCGGCAACGCGAAATAGCAGGAAGACTGTAGATAAAGGGAGGAGAGTGAGAGAGAGAGAGAGAGAGAGAGGGAAAAAACGAGAAGAGAGCTAATCTCCGTGACGCGAGATTCCTTTTTCTGAACCGTAGCCTCGACTTCTGTGCGGCAAAAGTAGGTATAGGGCCTGAGAGAGAAAAAGAAAAAAGTAAAGAGCGAAGATCCTCGCTCTTTCGCCTCTTCTTTGGTGATCCTTTTTTCTTACTCTCTATCTTTTGGCCTCGTATAAGTCCAACGGAGAAGAAGAGAGTCCTCTCGGTTACTGCTCCCGAGGCCATTGAGCGAACGGAGGGTGTCGACGTTATACCCCTCGCGCGAGCCCTCGGGCAACGGAGAAACAACGATACGTCTCCTTCTCGACGAATCTTCCCGTGTACACGTATCGAATGCGATGAGCTTTTTCTTCTTCTCTTCACCCCTGTAATTCAGTTACTTTTTTCAGGGGATCGCGTGTGAAGTGAAATCGATATGATTCGTGACGATGCGATTGATATGAGGTTAATTCGATGTTGACGTAGGGGGGCTGGTTTTGGATTACAATATTCTGCCGTCGAGGGAGAATGGTAATCACTGCGTTGTCTCGCCTGAAACTCGATTCCTGAAATCTTACGAATTATCGCAAGCGAGAAAAATTGATTTATCGGTAAATATTGAGTTTATTAGAATTTATCAAATTTGATCCGATCGATATTTTTTTAAAAATATAAATATTGAAATATCGATCGGATAAAGTTTGCTAAATTTCGATAAATCTCACTTTCTTCCGATCTATATATATATATATATTTTTTATAATATAAATGGAATACGAATATTCGATGAATTCATTTTTTCGTCGAACTGTAAGACACCGTTTGTCAAAAATATGAGATATAGACACGAGGTCAGAATGGTGTTTAAAGTTCTTCCCCGGATTCGTCGGAGAACACAAGCGGGCATCTAATTTGGTCGTCAACGGCGAGAAAGAGACGGGGAGCGAGGCGATTTTCCGTCAATTTGAGCGAGCCGCTTTGGCTACCCAATGGGCACAGGGCTTAGCTGTTTCGCGGGAACGACGCGTGACGACCCCGTCAACGCTTCGTGCGAGCAAAACCGAGCGAACACGAGATTTCAAAGCGAAAATATATTCGTTTACCATCCGGTCGTCTAATGGCTCCTCGCAGTGCTCGTCTTCTTCAAATTCTTCTTTCTTCTTATTTCGTTGTTACTTCTCCCTTCGTTTTATTTTTTTGTTTATTTTGTCACAAATTTACTCGGGTGTTCCTTTCCGTTGGCACTAATGAGGAAACGGCTAATTCGGGAAACAATTTTCATTTCCGGTGAATTCGATCGTCGATGATCGACCGATTATTATGAAAAAATCGTCGCGTTAGGTTAGAAGAGAAATATGATTAACGTAATTATAATTAATCGATGACGATGATATATCGATAACGATAATATCGCATCGATACGTCGATATCGTTGATAATAATGTCGACTGATTTTGTTTTCCGTTTCGTGTTTTTTGTTTCCTTTTTCATCTTTTTTACAAGCGTAACGTATGGCATTTATTTTACAGAGGAGGGTTTGTTTTCACGCGAATCACGCCCTCTCGATATTTCACTCTCACATATATAATAATCGACTACTGTTATCACACTTCTTCTTCTTCTTCGTCTTCTTCATTTTCTTTCACGTCGTCCCTACAATTCATTATCGACGGTTCTCATTTACATTCCCAACATACGAATATTCATAACCCATACAACAAATCTACACGCAGACTTTCGTTCTCTCTGTACTCTGTACTCATTTTACTTTCTCGCTCACTCATTTCTTCTCTCTCTCTCTCTCTCTCTCTCTCTCTCTCTCTCTCTCTCTCTCTCTCTCTGTCTCTTAACAACGACTACGAATATTTTTTAAAATTATTTTTCTGTCGAAACAGTTGAAATCTACGACGAGACGACTCGACGCGTATTCCATTTCCTTGGAAAGAAAAAGAAAAACTGACGAACGACTTTGAATACGAACGCGACGACGCACACGATTCGCACATTTTTTTACAGAGATATTTGGACGGCGACTTCGGGTAGACACGCGCGATATCGATCGATTCATTTCGATCCTGATTTCCGTCGTACCGTCTGGAAATATTTTCGCGAAATAAATTTTCGCCCACAGCGAGTTCATCTCGTTTGAACTAATCTCATTCAAAGTCTCCGCGATTAATCACATTCCACGAACAAAAATGTATTATCCTTAAGATTATGAAATGGTCGTGAACGACTATGATAAAAAAGAGTTAAAATCGTAGCGATACTTTCGATCGATCGAAAATAACCCGAATTTTTATTTTTAACAAATTTATATTCGAACGAGAATATTTCCAGACCTCCCAGAGGTCAACAATTACGCTCGGAATGAAATTCCTCGACTGCATTCGGTTCTCTCCCTTTTATCGGCTTCGAAAGCCGCGATTTACCTCGAAACAACAATTAAACCCAAATAAAACAAAAAAGATAGAAAAAATGAAAATCTTCGTGAACAATTTTTATCGTCATCGTGACATACTTCCATCGGCAAACGAGCGTTTAGAATTCGCGTCACTAGCACCACCGAGGTTCTCGTTCGTCGACGCGATTATGAACATCCCCGTATCAAGGGTGGAACGCTACGCGTGCGGATGCGTGTGCGTGTGAGAGTGCGGATGCGACGAGAGCGTGAGACCGGCGGAGGTTGGCGTCGACGATGAGACGGGGGTGGGCGCGCTCACGGGGGTCGTCGCGAGATGATGACCGAAGAAACTCGGTCCCGTTGGTGGATAAGGTGAGGCCGCGTGATGATAATAACCAGGGGGTGGGGGTGGTGGAGGTGGCGGATGATGAACGTGACTGTGAGGATGTTGATGAGGATGCGAGTGAGGATGTGGATGACTGTGAGGATGTGCGGCGAAGAGAAACGCTGGTGCGTAAGGAGATGGATGCGGAGGGGTGGTCGGTACGGTCGGACTGTTGACGTCGAGGCCGGGATTCTGCTTCTTCCATTTCGTTCGTCGATTCTGAAACCAGATTTTCACCTGGGTCTCGGTCAGCGACAGGGAAAGTGCGAGATTGAGTCTCTCGCAAACCGAGAGATATCTCGTCGTTTTGAATTTGTTCTCGAGGGCGACGAGTTGCTCGTAGGTGAAGGCGGTTCGCGCTCTTCGCGGCTTACCGCCGGTTCCGCCGCTGCCGCCGCCACCGCCGCCGCCGCCGCCGCCGCCGCCGCCGCTGCTGGAACTCCCCGTGCCACCGTTTTGTCCCGAGTGACCTTGACCCTGACCTTGACCCGTAGTTTGACCGTTCGACGAGGACGAGGACGACGAGGATTGACGTTTCTTCGAGCTCGACGAACCCGTCGACGCGGTGTCCCTCTGGACGCTCGGCGTTTCTCGATCTCGCTCCGCGCTCGGCATGTCCACGTCCTCGTCCTCGTCGTCCTCGTCCGCGTCCTCGTCCATATCCTCCATCGTTTCCGTCGCACCCTCATCCTCTTGACCGCTGCTACCGGCGAACTCGCCCCGGGAATCGCCGTCTGGAAAATACAAGATTGAACGAGTTGAAAAAATTGTTTCTCGAACGAATAAGAAAAACGGCGACAAATCGCGATCTCTTTTTCAATTAATCAACTCCTATAAGTTCTTTTGGTATTTCCCTCTTCGATTTCTCTCATAAAATGAACAGTTTCGCAAATATCTGTTTTTTTTTGTATATCGATGTCGTCACCATTTTTCAATCATGCAAAAACTTTACGAGATTTTCGAGTGAGATCGGGAAAAATGAACAAAAAGAAAAACGAAAACTGTGTATTCGCGGTTGATCATATTTTTGTATTTTCGCGAAAAAAATGTTCTTGATTTTTGTTTCGCCAGTTTGGTCGCTGGCACACGCGAAAACGTTTTGCGGCCCGTTGGCTGCGGCATCAGGCCAGAGAGTCCGATCATCGAGAGAGCCGTTGCTCACTCTCTTCTTCTCTCTCTCTCTCTCTCTTTCACTCTCTCCCTCGGTCGTTCAGCCAATCGTTCGCTCAATGAGAGAGCTAGAGGAGATTGGAGATTCAATCAGCGCGCAGATGTCCCGGGGACAGATATTCCCTGGCTCTCGCTCACTCCAGCTCTGTTTGGGGGTTGCCGATGCTCTCGGTCGCGCGCGCGAGAGTGCCGCGTTCCCGGGACTCTGTGGGTCGACTCTCTCTCTCTCTCTCTACGATTGAAATACGTGTGTCTATGTATCTATCTCTCGTATACTCGCACATGCGAAAAACAGAGTCACAGAAAGCAAGTGAGACGAGAGCGAGCGAACGCGAGCATTATAGAGAGAAAGAGGAGGAGAGAGAAATACAGAGAGAGACAGAGAGAGAGAGAGAGAGAGAGAGAGAGAGAGAGAGAGAGAGAGACTTTATCCGAATTGGCGTTGGCTCTCGCGTGGCCCATAGCCCGTAGCTCGATCTGGCATTGCGAGGAGAGCGAGAGATGCTGGAGCAGGCCAGAGACAGAGAGAGCCCAAGGGGGGTTGGAAGTCCGTAGGGGGCGACGGATCGAGAAGGTTTACGCCGTAATGGGATTTGTATCTCGTTAACGCGCGATCGTTCTTGCAGGCCCGCGTCGTACAGGCCGCCAAGCGGCTCTCCTCTCTCTATCTTTCTGTCGTGCTATCTCCATTTCTATATACACCTATATATATATATATATATACATATATATACATATATATATATATATATATACATAGATAACTCCGTTTCGTCCTTTTCTTTCGACTATGTACGTCCGTCTCCCTCGTCTCCATTTCTCGTTTACGAGCTCGCATACACACGAGCACGTGTAACGTAGCTTACGCGTGCGTGTGTGCGTGTGCGTGTGTCTGTGTGCGGTTACGTCTGTGGCAGATTCTGCAGAGCATCGTCCATATAGATATACAGACGCGTGTATACGCGACAGTCGCGATTTATTGCACGTAATTCGATAGCGTAATTCGTATCGTTTCTTCGTGCCTTCTTTTTCGTTTTTAATTCACTTTAATCCAACGTGTGTCCTATCTCATCGTTCTTCGTCGCTCGCCTACCTACCGCTACAGGGATTTTCCTCTTAACGATGGATGCAGGTGAATGCGATGAATGTTTTCGTTTTTTTGTTTTTTTTTTTTTTAAATTTGTGAGCGGTGGTTGCGCCAAGGATTTCATTGGATAATTAATCGATCACTATGGAAACCACTCGTCGGGTTGAAATTAATTAATTAATTTTTTGTTCAGTTTTTAAGTTTCCATTTTCATTGATTTTCCGGCCACGCCGCGCACTCGTTAGAATTCTCGATATTGCTACCCTCTTGCCGGAGCATGGAACTTCTCGCGCGTTAATGAGAGCGACAAATTATTGCACAATCGTGCTTTGATTCTGTCATCGCATGCGCGCGAGAGAGAGAAAGAGAGATATTCGCGAAAGGACGCGCGAAATCACGCTCTCTCTCTCCCCATTATCGCCTCGTTAATTGAATTGCGTAATTCGCAATTTCTTTTTCGTCAAGGGGATAATTTTTTCTTTTTTTTTCCCAATTTGTTTCGACGTTTCCTCTTCGACGATGGTCCAGAGAAAAGACGTTTTCTCATCGAGATAATCGTTTTTACTCCCGTTATCGATGCGTCCTTCTCAGAATTATCCCTGGAAAATCAAGAGGGGCGTCACTCTCGAGCGAATATCACGCGTGTTTCGTGGATAAGCGTGACAACCAGGAGGACATTTCGAAGCCTCTGGGGTATAAAGGGCTCGGCCTAAAAGCCAATCGAAACGAGGCAACAAACGAAATGGATGAAAAATATATCTGTATGTTGCGATCGAGAGAGAAAGAGAAAGAGAGAGAGAGAGAGAGTGAGAGAGAGACTGAAGAAAGAATTCACTCGGGCGCGTGCTTCGTACGGTTTATGGCCTTCACGAAAATTTAAGGTTCGGAAAGCGAGCGAGGAGGATAAAAGATAACGAGAGAGACAAAGAGAGACTCGATCGTCCTTTTTTCCCGCACACCGCCCATACCGATCGTTCGGTCGAATCGGAGAAACGATTTGTCTCGCGTCCGGGTGAGACAGGTGCCTCCACTTGATCGCTCTCTCCCTTTACGCTCTGATCGGCCGAAACGTGATTCGACGTAACGAGGCCAAGCTTTTTACAACAAAGGGAATGAAAGTTTAAAAAAACGAGGATAACGTTTTTTATTCTCGTTTCCTTCTGAAATCTCGTCATGGTGTAGATACAGTCAAAGTGGATTAAGTAATATACACGATTTGACTGCTGAATAGTAACTGCTACGAAAGCGCGGAATAATTGCTTCTCCGCGTCCGCCACTTCTTCGCTATAATGCTGTTTATTTTTTTCGTCTCTCTCTCTCTCTCTCTCTCTCTCTCTCTTTCCGTCGCTCCTTTCTACATTTTTTGTTTCATCCCCCGAGTTACGCTCTCGTGCTCCAGTGTGCTCGAGGGATCCCGGCGGTAATTAGAGATTTTTATAGCGAAGAGTACGGTCGTGGGTGGTGGCGGTGGCGTTTCACGAAACGCTTGAACCGAGTGCACCTTCGGCCAGAGTTAGTGTCTATAGGAAATTCTAATACCGAATTGACACGAAGGCGTGTTGAATGCTACGAAAATTCGGCATCACAATTATTACGATTTAAAAAAATACTTTCAAACGCAACTCCTTTTTTCGACTCAAAACCAAGTCCCATATTTATATTCGATAGAAATATATTTGTATAAATATAAAAATATTAAAAAATAATGATTGTAGTGGCAATAGAGGATGTAGAGTCTGGATAATAGTCGTACACGTACGGAAAAGCTGCGCGACTGACACGGGGGTGGTTTTCGCGCGTTCGGCAAATCTGTCGCAGTCGCGGAAGGGCGGGATTCTCCACTGCTGCTCTCCGCTCAAAACGACAGAGTGTATGTGTGTGAGAGAGATGGAGGAAGGGGAATCGAAACGAGGACGAAAGCGTGAACGAAAGCCGGTCGCGATTCTCTCGGTGTCGTGCTCCTCGAACGAGGGAGAGCGCGAGAGCCAAAGTCATTGTGATGCAGAAGAGCCAATTTTCTGGGCGGCTTGGCGCGGGCGATGCGACACGATATACGAGAGAGAGAGAGAGAGAGAGAGAGATACGCCGTGCGATTATCATAACAACCGACGATATTATTCCGTCGAGGTTGAGGATCGTGAGCGAGAAAGAGAGATAGAGAGGGAGAGAGAGAGAGAGAGAGAGAGAGAGAGAGAGAGAGAGAGAGAGAGAGAGAGAGAGTCCAGAGAGTCAGGCAGACGATCACACACACTTATCCTCCCTCCTTCGCTAGCTTTCCCCGCAGTAGCAAGAGAGCGATAGAGAGTGGTCCAAATCCGGGATGTTTCACTCGAACGCACGATGCCTGATGTACTTTTAATGAGGAGGCTGCGGCCGCGGGATAAGATTGATGGACGATCGGACCACCGAAATTTCTCGTACCAATATTCTCTATGGACCACGATCATCGATCTTACTTTATATTTGTTCTCGCATTATCGTCGGTTTCTTCATTGTCGCAAGGAATCGTCGATCGTTCTCATATTTATTTGATTGCATCGAACGCGAGGAGAAATTTGATTAATTCGATCGAGACATCGCCGCTGCTGCCGTTGAAACAAAATATCGCGTCGAGAGAAATTTATCGACCGGATAATCGAGAAATTTTCAATACCGTTGCACGAGTTTTATCGAAATAATGCGAATTCCGTATCATTCGGATAGATAGAATTTTCCGAGCGGGTGTATGATGTCTCATCGTTTTTTTGAGAACGATGTAAAGGGTGTAATGTTTTGTTTGTTTTTCGAGGATTTGATTAGTTTTAAGGGAGCGTTAGGGAGGTAGGGTGCGGGCGTCAGGAATTTAATTCGCTGTTACGTATGATATTCCGAGTACTCTCGATGTCCCGTACCGGAATAACGTCGAAGACGCGAGGAGAAGGGCAAATCTCGTACCGATGATGACGGGGCTCAAAGACTGGTTAACGCAGATTAGCGAAGCTATTTGTCACGCTTCGACAGTTTACCCCACTCTCTCTCTCTTTCTCTCTCTCTCTCTCTCTCTCTCTCTCTCTCTCTCTCTCTCTTTGTATAACCCATCACCCTCTGTCGCTGGATAGCTCTCGGCAGTCCCGTCTTTGCTGGAATCAACGATCCGCGGCACCTCTATATCTCCTACTTCACCCCTCCGAGTCTTGGTTCTACCGCCGGAGAAACAAGAAAATTAAGGGGATATTTTGCCAAGAGTTTTTGAGATCGGGGGTAGTGGAAATGAATTTGTCGGGAAGTCGATTGACTCTAATCGATTAATATAAAAGGGTTTATAGACCAGCCAATCTTTTCTCGATTATCTGTCAAACTTCAACCCCTTTATCGCAATCCCTTCGAAAACTTGTCGTACGGGACATTCGGTAATCGAATAATTTCATGATAAAACAACTACGAGAAACTGTTCAAAAATTATCGTCAACTCGAGATCTAAATACGGGGTTGAAAATTTTTCTATTTTTATTATTTAAAATTGTACATTTAGAAATATTTTGATTTTTATTATAAAACTGTTGTTTTTTTTCACGTTAAATCGGAAAATAATATTAAAGAATGGAATAAAACGAGATTCGCCGTCTCGAAGTTCTGTCAAATTTCTCACAATCCCCCCCTCGCTCCGATCGATTTATCGCATTTTAATGAAGCGCATGACACCCCTGTCGTTCTCCGCCGGGGTTGTCCCACACGCAAAATCCACACCCCACCACTTTCACGGCTCGGGAGTTAACGCGAATAGTTACACGCTGCTTAGAGCCATCACTCGCCAACAGACGTACGTACACGAACACACGCACGCATACACACGAGACGTACAGGGATCCTCGCTCCTCTCATCGTCGCCCCTTCCGTCGTACAGAAAAAAATGCTTCCCTTTCATGCAGGCAGTATCTAAATTTGGACCGCGACGAAGAGAGCTCTTCGTGCGAACGTCCGTGTGTGCGAATCCCGCGAGCATTCGATCCGGAACAAAAATAAATTAATAAGACCGAAATTGCGAAGGAAAGAAACGGAAAAAGAAACTTGAAGAACGAACGACCGAGCGCCGAAATAATTAGCGAACGGTACACGCTTGACACGTCGACGCGCGAGAGAATTCCGACGGCAAAACTTAATGAACGATTCGACGAAGATAAATAACGAAATAAACAAAATGTTGGAACGATCGCGAGACGCGAATATTCGAGGGGAGATAATTGTAAAAATTAGACGTTTTCGAATAATGAGAAAATTCGCATTAACGATCGATCTAGTTAATTCCCAGAAGTGTAATAATATTAATCCTCTAATATTCTTAATATTAATCTTCTAAATAATCGTGAACGCGTGATCAAAATTTACCTTCGTGAACGCTCCCCGTCCGTCGGCGTCGTCTGTGCGATATTCTCTCGTGAATAATCCGTCCGCCGGTAAATTTGTTTGGATCGAGAATATTCTCGACGGAAAATGCGAGGCCCCTTTTGTTAGTTTGTACGCTACCGGCGTTGGTCATACCGTTGCTTGAATTATTGGCTCGACATTGTGAATCGTTACTCCCATTGTTCGAGCAGACCGTAGTGACGACGGTATTGTTCGACGCGGTACCGGGGGGATGAAGATGGCCGATCGTGACACCGCTCAGATACGTGCCGTTCGTGGTCGCGCCGATCGGCGAAGAATTGACACAATTGACGACACCGGCACCGACGATACCGCCTGCGAGACAATTTAGGGGATGACCGACACCACGATTTTGAACACCCGCGAAGGGATGTAAGAATTGTTCGTTGCCGGAGCAGCGCGAGGACGCGGTAAGATCGACGGGACTGCTAGGATTGCTCTCGTCGATGTCCTCGCGGCAAACATCGACCTCGACGTCCTCGTCGTCGGGATAATTGCCGTTTCTCGACTCTTCGTGGTTGCTCATCGTGATATTAACATTCTCGTCCTCGTCGAGTTCCTCGTCATCCTCCTCGTCGTCCGCACGATTTCTTCTCAAACTCGTTCTCCTGCCGATATCGTTTTTCCGATGCTCGTTCGTCTCGATCTCTTCCTCCTCCTCGTCGACGTCCTCCTCGGGATCTTCGCGTTCTTCCGGGGTCATACGGTCGTGAACCGCGTCCTCCTCGTGTCCTTCTTTCGGCTGTTCACGATGTTGATGCAACGCCGTCTGATTTCTATTGCAAATTTGCATCGGTTCTTCCGGTTCTTCCGACTCCATGAGATTGATACCCTCGGAAATTGGCGACGGGGTCGTACTGGCGGTCTGCTGTCTCGGGTGATGATGCTCGTGAAAGCTGACGAAAGGATCGCCCGTTCGCACGTGCAGAAGTACTCTTCGTCTCTCTTGATGTGGCACGAGCGCGCGAAGATTCGCCTCATCGCCAACGCTACCCGATAAACACGAGACCGGACCGATCTCCGCTAACGGTGACAAAGTTCTTCCCTCTTGCATCCTCCACATCGCGAATCGCACCCTCTCGAAGGCTCTTTCACTCGCACCACTCGACGCGCAGCACTTTTTCACACCGACGAAATAATACCAAAACAAAAAAAAACAAAAAAAAATCCACCCAAAACTAAAAAGGGCGCACCGATCGCGCGCGACTCGATCGTTACGATCGCTCACGAGGATCGTTGCGTCGTCGCTGACATTTTCCCGGCGTTCGTGCTATCGTTAGCTCGACGCGTCTCGCCGAACACGCGTTGTTCACGATGATGCGACGCGCTTGGATTTTCCAACCTGTACGATCGAATCATCGATTCCTCGAGGGCTTCAGCCGAGATTTGTCAACGAAATGTCGGAAATCGGAGAGTTGGAGGGTGTGAATTGACGAGACATGGGACGAAACGAGTTAGCGACGGCAAACTCTCCTCCGTCGTGGAAACAACCCCGGATCCTCTCTCGATCGGCTAGAACCCACTTGATAAAATCCGAACGAAGGTTCGAGATCCGAACGACACTTGAACACTCGACGAGTAACAAAAACTGTCAACGACCCAATTGTCTAATTTCCAAATCTGCGAACGAGTTTGTCTCAATGTCACCAATCGACTACTTCCATAGTCGCAGCATAAACGCCGTGTCACGATCAGCCCCTAACCACAATTCCAAATAGTTTGTCTTATCAGCGTTATCGCTACTTTCACCAATTAATCACCCCTAATCACTGGCTCAACGATCCACGAACCAAGTTCTTCGTTCACTGATAAATGATTACAAAATAAACGCCCCCTTATTATCCTCTTTCGGATGACTCGTTCGTAAGCGGGAATCGTCTCGCGTGTTATATCGCGTGCGTCTCTCGAATCGTTCTCGCGTCGCAAAACCGTTTCGGTATCTCGTCGTCGTAGTCGTCGTAGTCGTCGTCGTAGTCGTCGTCGTCGTCGTCGTCGCCGTCGCCGTCGTCGTCGTCGTCGTCGTCGTCGTCGTCGTGGTCGTCGTTCGTCGTCGTGGTCGTAGTAGTCGTCAGCGTCGTAGCGGCTTCGGCGAGGCGGTAACCTCGTTGCGCGGCTTTCACGTATACGCGTGTAGTAGCTGCCCGCGTTTCACTATAGTGCCCATGGTGGCGTGGAATATACGTTATATAGAGGGGTATTATTAGGCCGTGAGATAGGCAAAAGTCGAAGCGAGACAGCGGTGAACGATCGTGGGGGAGTGAGAAGCGTGTGCGCGGATTTTCGGTGTGTTACGTACCGAGGGGTTGTTCCGCCTCGGGTAGGCGGAGTCCAACGAGTCCCTCTCCGCCCTCCTCTCTTCCCCCTCCCCGCCCCACCCTCCACCTCCCACTGGCTAACGAAAAGCACGAGTATCGGGCCAATCAGGAAACGGCGCTCGAGTCGTCAGGGAGCACACCCTGTCGCTGGTGGTAGTCGAAAGAGGGTTGCTTGCGTGGCTTCGTCTCCGCGCCACCACCCGCGGCACACGTCGTTCACCACTACTAGCGTCTACTGCCACTACGACCAACAACCTTCGTTACTACTACTACTACTACTACTACTATTACTCCTAACTCTCACTACGGAATCGGCACGAGTGCTTGCGAGCAGCGCCTTCGCTGCTGCATCACATACTGATGCCGTTGGAGAGACGCGCCGGGTGTCTCGGGTCGTCAATGTGCGCGGTCGACTTTCACCGACTTCGCACGCGTTTACACATGTGCGTGTTAAATTTACACGCGGAAGAGCCGATGCTCCACCTCGTGTTGGGTTATATAGCGACGACAATACGAGTACCAACGTTATTTAGTGAGGGTGTTGGTTACAACCCCTCTGTACGAGCGTATGACGGAACAGGTAAGCCGGAAAAGGGGATTCGAAATAAGTCGCCATTAACATGGCAGAGAGAGAGAGAGAGAGAGAGAGAGAGAGGGATGAACCAGTGAGTATAATAACGGGTCTCGACTCAATCGGGATCTTCGCGATACCGACCGCTTTTCCCGATCTATCGACTGCCCTTTGTACATATCCGGGAGGTAACCGACGCAATCTACATGCGCACTTGCCATCGATGCTCTCACGGCTGTGTACACACAGGTAGTAGGGAAACTAACCGACAGAGCTTGCGATCCGAATGGCTAAAGTGGTTTGCCTTTGATTTAGCCACCACCAGAATTCCCCTTCTCCTCCGACCGGCGACGGTTTTCGCCTTTTCCACTTCTCGTCGTTCTTTGAAAAGCGAGATACGAGGGATGCTTACGTGTTATAGGTGGTCAACGATACGTAAGTTTAAGTATTTCCATTTACGCTCGTTCCGTACTCGTCCTCCAGGAAGACATTCATCGATAGGACGAGATTCGCTGTTATCGATAACGAAGTATATGAATTCGCGAGGCGACTTCGTTTCCTGTAAAAATATTCTTCGTTCGTTCGAGATAGAACGTAAACTTTGGTTTTAAGGGGGTAAGAAAAGATGCGGTTTTTCCAGGACAGCCAATAATCGTAGAAGTCATCTTTTTTTTTCAAAACAACCTTCTATTCGTATCGCTATTGCGATAAAATATAAAAATATATTGGTACTCATATTTTGTTGTTCGAAAGTTAGGTACTCGAGCGTTACGAGATCCGGTCGTATGGTAATCTCACTCACGGCAATCAAGCCGAAATACTAATCTGCGATAGGAAAACAGTCGGG